>CM019720.1:50296078-51511078 GCA_009760885.1 Achatina immaculata | reverse complement strand
AACTTTAGCTGACCAAGACCCTGTCCCACCTCTTCGTTGGTACCCCTAGTAACAGGCCTTGCCTGGCTAACGGAGCAGGGATCGCCATAGTCCCCATGGTGCTGGAGTCTACTAAAGAAGTATTGCACATCCCCTGCTTTTTAGCTGTATTCCGGGACTGAAAAAGTAGCCGCCATAACCCGCTCCCACTCCGATACGATGCTGTGCCTCAACACCTCTACAGCATCGGCTGCAAATAACACCAGCTCGCAGTTACAGGGACTTCGTACAAGTACAAGTCGCATGCAACAAATTAATACAATTCTTATACTAATGTGATCATCCGTATCAAAGTTATAAGCAAGAAATGACTGAACCACATTGACTTCGACTATAGAAGAACGACGTTGGTGCTTCGGATAACTGGTGACTCATTTCCAAAAATAGCACTGAGATGGACACACCAGGGTAACAGTAGTAAGGATAGACCAAAGGAGAGATGGAGAAGAACAACAGAGAGGATGTTGAATAATAGATGGCTCACTTAGGCAAGTGAGGAGGGGGAGGGGCAAAATAAAAAAGGCGTTTATGGAAAACCCCTGCGGAAGCCCCATAGGCACCTAAGAGATCAGAGAGAGAGAGAGCGAGAGAGAGAGATCAGAGAGAGAGCGAGAGAGAGAGAGAGCGATAGAGAGAGAGAGAGAGATCAGAGAGAGAGAGCGAGAGAGAGAGAGAGAGAGAGAGAGAGAGAGCAGAGAGAGAGAGCGATAGAGAGAGAGATCAGAGAGAGAGAGAGCGAGAGAGAGAGATCAGAGAGAGAGAGAGCGAGAGAGAGATCAGAGAGAGAGAGCGAGAGAGATCAGAGAGAGAGAGAGATCAGAGAAAGAGAGAGATCAGAGAGAGAGAGCGAGAGAGAGAGATCAGAGAAAGAGAGAGATCAGAGAGAGAGAGAGCGAGAGAGAGAGATCAGAGAGAGAGAGCGAGAGAGAGAGAGCGAGAGAGAGGGAGAGAGAGAGCGAGAGAGATCAGAGAGGAGAGCGAGAGAGAGAGAGAGAGAGCGAGAGAGAGAGCGAGAGAGAGAGCGAGAGAGAGAAGGAGGAGGGAGAAATATTATTTCTTAATATTTATGTAACATTTTTGTAACACAAGATGCATGTAACATTTGATCATGTCATGTTTACCGCACGTGGGTCTTACCTGAAGCAAGTTTTGCCTCTCCTGGCCTAGAGAGAACAGAAATGGAGGGTACGGCTTCTGGGAAACAAGAAAAGGAGGCAAGCGGAGAGACGATAGTCCCAGGACATCGCTATAATTCTAAACACACATTCACTGAAGCAGGCATCCTAGCTAGACAACTGCACTTCTTCATACTGGCCACCAAGTCGGGGGAGTGGGGGGGGGGGGAGACGCTATCCGATTAGGAAATAAGCGACCCATAGCTGATATGCCAGCGTCAGGGTTAGCGACCCATAGCTGATATGCCAGCGTCAGGGTTAGCGACCCATAGCTGATATGCCAGCGTCAGGGTTAACCAACTTTAGCTGACCAAGACCCTGTCCCACCTCTTCGTTGGTACCCCTAGTAACAGGCCTTGCCTGGCTAACGGAGCAGGGATCGCCATAGTCCACTGCTAAAGAAGTATTGCGCATCCCCTGCTTTTTAGCTGTACTCTGGGAATGAAAAAAGTAGCTGCCATAACCCGTTCCCACGCCGATACGATGTTGTACCTCAACACCTCCATATCAGCTGCAAATAACACCAGCTCGCAGTTACAGGGAGACAGCACAAGACAAGACAAGACCAAGACAGCTACGCTCTGCACTGAACAAGGTAAGTAAAATGAAATGGATATTTATCCGGCAGATCACTTGCGGTTCTTCATTCTCATGTTAATGTCGCTACCTTTTCACTCTACACTTAGCGCAATGAGAATGAGTTCAGAGGGTTATCCATCATCTTTTTCCTCTGCTTCGTCTTCTTAGTTTTCTTCTGTTCTTCGTTCATTATGTTTCTGGACAAGCACATCTAAGAAAAAAACAACTTTATCTCAACAGGCCGTAGGAAAACCCAGATTTATATTTTATCCCTGCTGACGGATTGTAGAACTCTTTTCTCATGCAACAAGGGAGTGAAGACGCTTGCCCAGTGAGGCAATCAGCTGATATGCCAGCGCCAGGGTTAGAGAACCATAGCTGACCAAGACCCTGTCCCACCTCTTCGTGGTATCCCCAGTAACAGCCATAGCCTGGCTAACGGGGCAGGGATCGCCATAGTCCCCATGGTGCTGGAGTCTACTAAAGAAGTATTGCACATCCCCTGCTTTTTAGCTGTATTCCGGGACTGAAAAAGTAGCCGCCATAACCCGCTCCCACTCCGATACGATGCTGTGCCTCAACACCTCTACAGCATCGGCTGCAAAGAACACCAGCTCGCAGTTACAGGGACTTCGTACAAGTACAAAGTAAAAGTACAAGTCGCATGCAACAAATTAATACAATTCTTATACTAATGTGATCATCCGTATCAAAGTTATAAGCAAGAAATGACTCACCCATCATCATGAAAGTCACAAGATAAAGTACTTGATTTGTCGAACTCTGTTGTATACACCATTTGTGGTCATGCACATCTTTGACCTGACCCTAGCATAACAAGTCAGGCACTGACATGTAATCCTCGAGGAAATAAAAAAAAAAAAAAACGAGGAAGACCTAGACTTACTTGGAGAAGAGAAATCTTGACAGCGCTCAGAGACAAGGGATACACATGGAAAGAAGCAGAGAATAATTCCAAGTACAGGGATGACCGGAGAGCCTTTATCCGTGGTCTATACTCTCAAGAGAACGAAAAGCGATGATGATGATGATGATGATGATGTTTTTGACGCATCGATTCCACAAGGGTTCTAAGAACATGCCTCTTAACTTCGGCACATGAAGCGCTTTAAGATTAACAAAGCAAAATTCTTAACATTCGCCAAAATCACTTTCATGCAATCTTTGAAATCACTTGGTAATCTGAATCTTTAAGAGATTTTATAGAACACAGATGATGAAAACTACAGATTTAACTAACAAACCGTGTATATTACCAATAGCCGTCGAGTCTAAGAAGCTTAAGGGCAACAATCGTTGAATAAATAAGTTGCTCGTTTCCTTAGTAGGTTATCGCCCTTTTCCATTACCAAAAAAATGTTCAAATCACGGGGCAAAAGAAGACGCTTTACAACAGGTAAAACAATATCTCTAACTAGTGCCGTACATAAGAAACAGTCAATCAAAATTTCATGGATACATCAACAGACATGAAAGTTTCCAAAAACTGGTCCTGACTGGAAAGATAAATGGCAATAGATACAGAGAGTGGAGAAGACAGAAATACCTGGATGGCCTGATCGTATGATTTTGGGGCGGGGGTGGAGGGGGGGGAAGGGAAGGGGAACAGCAGTCGACTTGGTTCAAGGCACGGATGATCGAGCGAGATGGAGAGAGGTGACCGCCTACGCCTTTTGGCAGGGCACTGTCTGATCTGATCTGATGCATCAGTGAAGGTGGAGAGAAGTGGAAGATTACGTTATAATCAAGCACAGAGAAAGGAAAATATCTCGTGTCAGTCACCTGAAGCAAGTTTTGCCTCTCCTGGCCTAGAGAGAACAGAAATGGAGGGTACGGCTTCTGGGAAACAAGAAAGGAGGCAAGCAGAGAGACGATAGTCCCAGGACATCGCTATAATTCTAAACACCACATTCACTGAAGCAGGCATCCTAGCTAGACAACTGCACTTCTTCATACTGGCCACCAAGTCGGGGGAGTGGGGGGGGGGGGAGACGCTATCCGATTAGGAAATAAGCGACCCATAGCTGATATGCCAGCGTCAGGGTTAGCGACCCATAGCTGATATGCCAGCGTCAGGGTTAGCGACCCATAGCTGATATGCCAGCGTCAGGGTTAACCAACTTTAGCTGACCAAGACCCTGTCCCACCTCTTCGTTGGTACCCCTAGTAACAGGCCTTGCCTGGCTAACGGAGCAGGGATCGCCATAGTCCACTGCTAAAGAAGTATTGCGCACCCCCTGCTTTTTAGCTGTACTCTGGGAATGAAAAAAGTAGCTGCCATAACCCGTTCCCACGCCGATACGATGTTGTACCTCAACACCTCCATATCAGCTGCAAATAACACCAGCTCGCAGTTACAGGGAGACAGCACAAGACAAGACAAGACCAAGACAGCTACGCTCTGCACTGAACAAGGTAAGTAAAATGAAATGGATATTTATCCGGCAGATCACTTGCGGTTCTTCATTCTCATGTTAATGTCGCTACCTTTTCACTCTACACTTAGCGCAATGAGAATGAGTTCAGAGGGTTATCCATCATCTTTTTCCTCTGCTTCGTCTTCTTAGTTTTCTTCTGTTCTTCGTTATGTTCTGGACAAGCACATCTAAGAAAAAAACAACTTTATCTCAACAGGCCGTAGGAAAACCCAGATTTATATTTTATCCCTGCTGACGGATTGTAGAACTCTTTTCTCATGCAACAAGGGAGTGAAGACGCTTGCCCAGTGAGGCAATCAGCTGATATGCCAGCGCCAGGGTTAGAGAACCATAGCTGACCAAGACCCTGTCCCACCTCTTCGTGGTATCCCAGTAACAGCCATAGCCTGGCTAACGGGGCAGGGATCGCCATAGTCCCCATGGTGCTGGAGTCTACTAAAGAAGTATTGCACATCCCCTGCTTTTTAGCTGTATTCCGGGACTGAAAAAGTAGCCGCCATAACCCGCTCCCACTCCGATACGATGCTGTGCCTCAACACCTCTACAGCATCGGCTGCAAATAACACCAGCTCGCAGTTACAGGGACTTCGTACAAGTACAAGTCGCATGCAACAAATTAATACAATTCTTATACTAAGTGATCATCCGTATCAAAGTTATAAGCAAGAAATGACTCACCCATCATCATGAAAGTCACAAGATAAAGTACTTGATTTGTCGAACTCTGCTGTATACACCATTTGTGGTCATGCACATCTTTGACCTGACCCTAGCATAACAAGTCAGGCACTGACATGTAATCCTCGAGGAAATAAAAAAAAAAAAAAACGAGGAAGACCTAGACTTACTTGGAGAAGAGAAATCTTGACAGCGCTCAGAGACAAGGGATACACATGGAAAGAAGCAGAGAATAATTCCAAGTACAGGGATGACCGGAGAGCCTTTATCCGTGGTCTATACTCTCAAGAGAACGAAAAGCGATGATGATGATGATGATGATGATGTTTTTGACGCATCGATTCCACAAGGGTTCTAAGAACATGCCTCTTAACTTCGGCACATGAAGCGCTTTAAGATTAACAAAGCAAAATTCTTAACATTCGCCAAAATCACTTTCATGCAATCTTTGAAATCACTTGGTAATCTGAATCTTTAAGAGATTTTATAGAACACAGATGATGAAAACTACAGATTTAACTAACAAACCGTGTATATTACCAATAGCCGTCGAGTCTAAGAAGCTTAAGGGCAACAATCGTTGAATAAATAAGTTGCTCGTTTCCTTAGTAGGTTATCGCCCTTTTCCATTACCAAAAAAATGTTCAAATCACGGGGCAAAAGAAGAAGACGCTTTACAACAGGTAAAACAATATCTCTAACTAGTGCCGTACATAAGAAACAGTCAATCAAAATTCATGGATACATCAACAGACATGAAAGTTTCCAAAAACTGGTCCTGACTGGAAAGATAAATGGCAATAGTACAGAGAGTGGAGAAGACAGAAATACCTGGATGGCCTGATCGTATGATTTTGGGGCGGGGGTGGAGGGGGGGGAAGGGAAGGGGAACAGCAGTCGACTTGGTTCAAGGCACGGATGATCGAGCGAGATGGAGAGAGGTGACCGCCTACGCCTTTTGGCAGGGCACTGTCTGATCTGATCTGATGCATCAGTGAAGGTGGAGAGAAGTGGAAGATTACGTTATAATCAAGCACAGAGAAAGGAAAATATCTCGTGTCAGTCACGTGCATGTCCTTTGCAGAACTTTGCCTCCCTAAAAGCTCTCTTCTTAGTTTTCTTCTGTTCTTCGTTCATTATGTTTCTGGACAAGCACATCTAAGAAAAAAACAACTTTATCTCAACAGGCCGTAGGAAAATCCAGATTTATATTTTATCCCTGCTGACGGATTGTAGAACTCTTTTCTCATGCAACAAGGGAGTGAAGACGCTTGCCCAGTGAGGCAATCAGCTGATATGCCAGCGCCAGGGTTAGAGAACCATAGCTGACCAAGACCCTGTCCCACCTCTTCGTGGTATCCCAGTAACAGCCATAGCCTGGCTAACGGGGCAGGGATCGCCATAGTCCCCATGGTGCTGGAGTCTACTAAAGAAGTATTGCACATCCCCTGCTTTTTAGCTGTATTCCGGGACTGAAAAAGTAGCCGCCATAACCCGCTCCCACTCCGATACGATGCTGTGCCTCAACACCTCCACAGCATCGGCTGCAAATAACACCAGCTCGCAGTTACAGGGACTTCGTACAAGTACAAAGTAAAAGTACAAGTCTCATGCAACAAATTAATACAATTCTTATACTAATGTGATCATCCGTATCAAAGTTATAAGCAAGAAATGACTCACCCATCATCATGAAAGTCACAAGATAAAGTACTTGATTTGTTGAACTCTGCTGTATACACCATTTGTGGTCATGCACATCTTTGACCTGACCCCAGCATAACAAGTCAGGCACTGACATGTAATCCTCAAGGAAATAAAAAAAAAAAAACGAGGAAGACCTAGACTTACTTGGAGAAGAGAAATCTTGACAGCGCTCAGAGACAAGGGATACACATGGAAAGAAGCAGACAATAATTCCAAGTACAGGGATGACCGGAGAGCCTTTATCCGTGGTCTATACTCTCAAGAGAACGAAAAGCGATGATGATGATGATGATGATGATGCCTTTGACGCATCGATTCCACAAGGGTTCTAAGAACATGCCTCTTAACTTCGGCACATGAAGCGCTTTAAGATTAACAAAGCAAAATTTTAACATTCGCCAAAATCACTTTCATGCAATCTTTGAAATCACTTGGTAATCTGAATCTTTAAGAGATTTTATAGAACACAGATGATGA
Source organism: Achatina immaculata (assembly GCA_009760885.1). Classification (NCBI taxonomy): domain Eukaryota; kingdom Metazoa; phylum Mollusca; class Gastropoda; order Stylommatophora; family Achatinidae; genus Lissachatina; species Lissachatina immaculata. The sequence goes on along the minus strand of CM019720.1, from coordinate 51,503,964 downwards.
AAACTACAGATTTAACTAACAAACCGTGTATATTACCAATAGCCGTCGAGTCTAAGAAGCTTAAGGGCAACAATCGTTGAATAAATAAGTTGCTCGTTTCCTTAGTAGGTTATCGCCCTTTTCCATTACCAAAAAAATGTTCAAATCACGGGGCAAAAGAAGAAGACGCTTTACAACAGGTAAAACAATATCTCTAACTAGTGCCGTACATAAGAAACAGTCAATCAAAATTTCATGGATACATCAACAGACATGAAAGTTTCCAAAAACTGGTCCTGACTGGAAAGATAAATGGCAATAGATACAGAGAGTGGAGAAGACAGAAATACCTGGATGGCCTGATCGTATGATTTTGGGGCGGGGGTGGAGGGGGGGGAAGGGAAGGGGAACAGCAGTCGACTTGGTTCAAGGCACGGATGATCGAGCGAGATGGAGAGAGGTGACCGCCTACGCCTTTTGGCAGGGCACTGTCTGATCTGATCTGATGCATCAGTGAAGGTGGAGAGAAGTGGAAGATTACGTTATAATCAAGCACAGAGAAAGGAAAATATCTCGTGTCAGTCACGTGCATGTCCTTTGCAGAACTTTGCCTCCCTAAAAGCTCTCTTGTAGGCCTCTCGGTTGTGAGCAAGATGTCCTGCCACTGATGGGTCCATTCGCAGATCATCAACGATGTCTTTCAGCCATCTTCGCCTTTGTCTTCCTCTCTTCTTTTTTCCTATTATACACCCTTCCAAGACGGTCTTCTTTAAATTATCATGATGTTTAATGTGTCCAGAATATTTAAGTTTTCTCTCTTTAATCCTCTTTACTAGCCAGCCTTCTTCAATATTAAGTTCTTGTAGTATGAATATATTTGTTGCTTTGTGTGTCCATGATATTTGAAGAACTCTTTTGTACTATTTACATTCAAAGGCATTTATGTGTTTCTCAATTGATACTAAACACGTCACCCTGTCGTGTCACCGACACAATATCCCCTAGCGTATCAATGGCATAATAAGGTTCCATTTCTTCATAAATAAAAGGTGGAGTCTGTTTACATTTTACTGCTGCTTAAGCTACAAGAACTAATGCAGGTCACGTCGAAAGATTAAAGGTTGCGGGGCAAAGGTCATGTAGAGAAAAATTCCACTGACCTATATAGTCTGTGTTAGGATATAACATGAAAAAAAAAGAGCAAAAAAATGGGCAGAAGTTTTAAAACACCATCACTGCTTGCTAAATCAACTCACACGCTCTTAAGAGATGGAAAATTATCACCGGCTACATCACAACCCCCCACCACCTCTTCCCCCCTCCACCCTCCTTCAAAACCCCGTGGCATTAATTCAGTAGAGGTAGTGGGTGTGTAGTGTGGGGTGGGGATGAGGTCAGTTTAGCTGTTAACGTGCAGAATGAAATTAGAAGACATGTGATTGGCAAAGTATTAATTCCAAAAGAAAAACTGGTTATTGTTTTAAATACGCTAGTGGTTCGGCTATTCATTCATTCATTCTTTTGCATGTCCCTAGTTGTTCGGCCACTTAATGAAAATGACACACATACATCCAACCAAGAGGGCCTTCAACCAAATAACTACAGGACACAGGTCACAGGGCACAGGTCACAGGACATAGAGCACAGGACATAGGTCACAGGACACGGAAAGACCCCCAGAAAAGATGGATAGATGGAGTTATAATAGATACAGTCATGAATTACGGCTAAGACATCACTGAGACCACTCATATGGCCCAAAAATAAAAACGCCAGCTGGATCTCCCATCAACACTTCGCGATACAAGAGGATGGGAAAAGTAAAGCAAAGTAAGAAAAGGTCTTAGGGCCCGCCAGTATAAACCACTCCCACTTCCATGCAACCCTTGTGGTCGTCCACGTTTCCTGCGTCAGCTGATAAAAAAAACGTCTTCTGTTCCTAGATCCAGGGAAGACAGACTTCTACTTGTACGAAGTCCCTGTAACTGCGAGCTGGTGTTATTTGCAGCCGATGCTGTGGAGATGTTGAAACACAACATCGTATCGGCGTGGGAGCGGGTTATGACAGCTATTTTTTCAGTCCCGGAGTACAGCTAAAAAGCAGGGGGGTGTGCAGTGCTTCTTTAGTAGACTCCAACACCATGGGGACTATGGCGATCCCTGCCACGTTAGCCGGCTAGGCCTGTTACTAGGGGTACCAACGGAGAGGCGGAACAGGATCTTGGTCATCTATGGTTCGCTAACCCTGACGCTAGCATATCAGCTATGGGTCCCTAATCCTGACGCTGGCATATCAGCTATGGGTCCCTAATCCTGACTCTAGCATATTCGCTACGGATCCCTAACCCTGACGCTAGCATATCAGCTATGGGTCACTGATTGCCTCATAGAACAGCGTCCTCACCCCCTGGGAGGAGAGAGCAAAGTCAAGCCTACAGTCACAGGATCACGTACCCTAGAAAATCAAAGGGTCTGTAATAAAATGTGTAAGTTGAGGGGGGGGGACAGGAGATTAGGTAGGCTGGGCCGCCCTGTTTTCTCCTCTTTTCTTATTTGAGACAAAATCCAGGACCAGACACTATAACGTTCCGCCTGTGCATGAAGTCTTCTGTGTTTGGATGGGGGGAGGGGGGGGGGAAGCGATAGTAGCTAACCATGAGGCCCGACCTGACTTTCCACAGTCCTAGCTGAATCTTTCTAACTTAAGTGGTTGAAATGCTTGTCTGAGGAACGTGTAAGGGGGGGGGGGCGGCGGGAATTGCAAAATTGCAGAGGAAGGGTACTTCTCTGATGATCTGAGGGGCTGTTTTCTTGTTGTGGTCTCTACTACAACTCGGAGTTTCCTGCTTAACTAGTACATTGACCTATGGTCTTCCGCTGACAAGAAGCGGTCTTTAACAGACTTTTAGAGTCACCTTCAGAACTGCAATCCTTCACTTCGGCGTCCTGCTTTCTGTGTGTACTTTCTCACACGTATTTTATATTTTTCCTTGTCGTATTACCGAAAAGTGCGGTATCCAGTAACATTAGGGCAATTTCCCTCTTACAGTTTTACCAGCTCAGGCCACAAGATCCAGTTATTTATCGTCATGAAATATGATACTGAAGTTTTATGAAAGTTGCTCTTGGTCCATTATTTGCTGCTACTATTATTTTTTTTCTCATCAGTTGTCGCACAGAACCATGAGAACTGACAAGGAAGGGGATTGCAAGAGCCACCTTCGATAGGCTGCCTATGAAGGAAGACATTGGGTTGAATGATGATAATCACGACAATCACATCGGGTTGAATGATGATAATCACGACAATCACATCAGGAGGATGATCGAAATGGGGGAAAAGAGAGGACATGGATGTTTTTGGGGGTTTTTTTCCGAACGAAGTGGGTTAGCACTTTACTCAGAGCCAGTGTGTGTGTGTGACTGGCTCCATCAGCGGAGGCACACTTGAGTGGGTGTTGGAAAGGAAGGCGGAGAACAGAAGGGAACACCCGGGGTGCAGGGGATGCCAGTCTCTGGTTACAGTTACTGCACAGAAAACATTGCCTTTCTCAGTTCCACCTGGACCACATTTTTTTTGTTTCGTTAACCAGGGAAGAAGAACTAACTATAGTTCCAGGGAATCGGAGAAAAAGCTAGTTAGTTCCAGAGAACCAGGAAAGAAGTTAATTCCAGGGAACCAGGGAAGAAAGTAGGAGTGAAGACTAGATTTAACTATGGGATGTACCCTTTGATGAGTCGTCTGCTTATTTTGTCCTATACTCTTGTCCTGATAAAGAAAAATTAATGTAGGGAAACCTGCGGTTTAAATACGGAAGAATATTTCCATTAAATATGTGTCATGGCGTACAATCATTGTTCAAGCAATCTTATCACAGGAACCTGAAGTTGTGTTTACATACGCCCAGCAGATAAGATTGTTTCATTCGTGGCCGTCTGTTTGCATTCTTCATGCAGTAACAATCATGTATAGATTGTATTTTGGTGCGCCTGGCACTGCAGACTAACATTCTCCAGTTTTGGAGTCCGATTCCCTCTTGTGGGATGTCGAGCACCAATTTTTACTGCTAGGTAAACTGGACCTAACTACTGAGGTATGATACCGTGGTATGATAATATATCTCATTATCTATTCGACTACTCTTATGCACTCACCAACTTTCAGTCACCCTCGTAATCCTAAAATCAAAGATCATAATTTTGGCTCATGCGGATATGGATGTTTTGATATACGACATCGCTGCATTTGAAAGTAAAGGTAAAATAAACAATCTAAAGAAAAAACGGTCTCAGCATTCCGTCAGAACTGCCAAATGTTGTCAGTGATACGTACCCGTGAATACAGATCCTCGAGTTGACCACGTCTGTTCTATATGTAAGGTAAAGGTAAAGGTAATCCTGTCGTGCCTTAGAGGCACATAGGGATATGGTGTTAGTGCCCATATTTTCCTTGACCTGCCAGCACACTAGAGGGTGATATGGTCAGTATGACGCCTGGCAGCCTTTCCTTCCCCAACTCCAGAAGAAGTCGGGTACCCATTTCTACAGCTGGGTGACTGGGGTGCCGCCGGCCGGATTCGAACCCCCGACCTTCGCCATGAGAGACCAGTGCCCTAACCACTTCGCCAATCAGACGTACAAACGTATATATCCTTAAGGAAATTGTTCATACTCATCTGCAAGACTGTTTCCACAACTATGTAACTTGTGGCAAATCCCTTCTAATATTCACGGTTCTCCGGCGAATGTTGCCAAGCTACTTCTCTCGTGGCTGAGTGTATCAAATGTGTGGCCGGAGTGGCTGCCCGCAGGAGCATTAAGCCATCTTTACGTAGAAAGATAGGGTGTCCGAATGGCATAGTAGTTAGTTACCTCTCTTTCCAGCGAGGTCGTTGGTTCAAGTTCGACCACAGGCGTCCGTCATCCAGCTGTCTTCTTCTTCTTCTGTCTCCCTGGAACTGCGAGCCGTTCTTGGAAGCCTGTGCGGTGAGGATGCTGAGGTACAGTATCGAGTCGGACTGGGAGCGGGTTATGATGGTTAAATTTTTCACTCTCTGGATGGAGCTAAAGAGCGGGGGGTGGAATGCGCATGGGGACTGCGGCGATCCCTGTCCCGTTAGCCAGGCTAGGCCTGTTACTGGGGGTACCAAAGCGGAGAATGGACAGGGTCTTGGTCAGCCACTGTTCGATACAGCTGTAGAAAAAGGTTTTCGACTTTTTATTGGAACTGGGAATGGAAAAGGACTCCGGCTGTGATTCTGACCACATCGCCCTGTTGTGTGCCGACACGCCGGCGAAAATAGAAGCACCAACACCGCACCCCCTTTAGGTACCTGTATAGCATAATATGACTATGCGTCTTTATGATGACAAGTCCTCTCTGTTTATTCAAAGTTCATTTTCAGCCCCTCCTAGGGAACTAGTAGTTAAAGAGTTCCTTGTCTAGCTTCACTATCCAAGGTCTTGTCTTGTCTTGTGGTAACTGCGAGCTGGTGTTCTTTGCAGCCGATGGTGTAGAAGTGTTGAGGTAAAGCGTTGTATCGGTGTGTGAGCGGGTTATGGCAGCTGCTCTCTCAGTCTCGGAGTACAGCTAAAAAGCAAGGGGGGAGTGTGCAATGCTTCTTTAGCAGACTCCACCACCATGTTGGCTATGGAGATCCCTGTCCCGGTTAGCCAGGCTATGCCTGTTAGTGGGGGTACCAACGGAGAGATGGGACAGGGTCTTGGTCAGCTGTGGTTCGCTAACCCTGACGCTAGCATATTAGCCATGGGTCACTAATAATGCAGTTCAAAACATGTGTAACGTAATCTGCAGTGAAATATAAAGCATCATGAAAGCTACTGCGACCTGATAGTCCTTCAAGTAAGTTCGCCAAGCGTTCCAGTTCACCAACAAACTTCTGGTGTTCTTTTACATTTGATTATATAAACAGTAAGGATATGAAAAAGGGCTTTCTAATTTAGTCCATTTCCGCAGTTATTTCCCTTTTTATCGAACGACATAAATGTGGTTTCTTTTCTAATAGAACATTTTTTTTTTTTTTCGGTACTGCTTTGTTTGAGAAACACTGGTCTCGCCTGGCGAAAGTCGGGGGTTCGAATCCGGCCGGAGGCACCCCAGTCACCCAGCTGTAGAAATGGATACCCGACTTCTTATGGAGTTGGGGAAGGAAAGGCGGCCAGGCGTGATACTGACCATATCACCCTCTAGTGTGCTGACAGGTCAAGGAAAATATGGGCACTAACATCATATTCCTATGTGCCTCTAAGGCATGACAGGATTATCTTTACCTTTTACCTTTGTTTGACATCTGTTTCGTGACGTTAATTCTGATGGCTGTTACTTCAACAACGTCTTCGAGATTGTTCTTCATCGTTGCCTGGCCCGTGTTCTGCATAACGTTGGTAGGTACGGGAGAAAACTCCGTCGATGTGCCCCTTCCACTTTGCCCTTGTTACTAGTGTTTCATAGCAAAGAAACTTAAGACTGTTCGTTACGTTGGGTCCTCCAGATAATGGCTTTACTTTGGAAATTTTCCACTTTCGCTTGGGCCTGGATGTAATCGTAATCGTAATCGATCGTTAATCATCGTAGCCAAGTTTTTTAAAATGAAATATCGACTCGCTTGTTCTGTTCAATACAATATTTTGTTTGTATTTAAATAGTTATCAAGTTTATATTTATGAATGCCCGGGTATGTATTGTAGGTGGGCACTACAGCGTGGCTTAGGGGGAGCTGATCCAGGCAGTCGACTAAAGTCCTGAGCTACATCATTATTATTATCACCATCGTCATCATCATCATCATCATCATGGATTCTGCCAGCAAGAACTGACGGCCATACTTCTTCGCAGATCTCCGACTCTTATTTTTTTCATCAGCTCATCCAGTGATTTTTTAGCATGCAGGAACATGAGAACTAGTCCAGTCTTCCCCCCCCCCCCCCCACCCCAGCGTCCCAAGGAAGGGCTTTAATTAATGTTGAAACTATTTTTAAAACAAAAGTAGGATAAGCTTTTTATTAGTTCAAGAGAAATTAGTTTATTTATTGCCGAGCGTGAGTTTTCTTAAACGTCTGTAGTCTCACCATCCGCCATTGTTTGGTGGGCCCTTCCTTGCGCCCTGTTTACCGACCGATCCAACGACCAACGAGGCCCCACCGGTGGGGCCGTGTTTTCACTTCGCTAGATCATTAGAACGTAAATTCACTTTAAGCACAGCGCCTTTATGTCACCCCCCCCCCCACCTTCATGTACAATATTCACCATGTCGTGTCGGCTGAGAACAATGGTTGACCAGTACTGACAAGGTCAAAACAATCACTTTCAACTCAAGGACTGTTTTTTTAATCGCAGTAGATACTTTCGTGTAGTGAAACCTGTGTATTTTATATGTAAGGTCTAAATTTCCTATATTATGAGCAGTGATGTCTTGTACAGAGAGGTAAGCGGTCTCCCCCTCCCACTCCCTCCCAACCCCTCCTCCCCAAACATTTACAGCAATTTTAAAACTTAATGTCCCATATGTTTATAATTCTATATACTGGTAAAACTTTGCTACTGTATGGAAGACTTTACTAGCGCTGTTAGTGCTGTGTTTTGTATGCCAAGAACAGATAGATAGACGTAATATTAAATCTCGAAAAGTTTTTACATCTTTACACAGCCGCCTAAAGATATTTTACGGTATTTTTCACTTGTCATTAGAATTCTTTTGTTTTGTTTTCTTTTTCCTCTTCATGTCGATCTAACGCGTTCATAGATATTATAATAGAGGGTTTTAATCTTCACTTTGCTATCGGTATCAGTGTAACTGATGTTACTACATATTTTGCACCTATTGTCATAAAATGTGTCGTGGGTAAGTTTGATCACTTTATATGCTATATTTTGGTTAGTGATATATATATATATATGTATGTATATATATATATATATGTGTATGTATGTATGTATGTATATATATATATATATATATATATTATATATATATATATACTGAGAAACGAAACAGAACCTAAGTTACAGCAAACTAGTCTATGATGGACATTTCAACAATTTATTCTACACTGAATCTCACAGAAGTAGATTTAGTGAAATTCCAACATTCAGTATCGAAATACGAACTATAGAAACTTCAGTGAAAGTTGCAAGTACCAGTTTTTCTCCTGAAATTTATGCCGATATATTTTTTCAATAAAATACTCTACTAACCAAGATATACAAATTCGTTGACCTCCTCCACTAGCTTGTTATCTACTCACAGTACATTTCTGTTGTTCACATTTTGCTTCATTAACTTTGTATTTGCTATATTGATCTTTAATCCTATATTGTTAATCTATAATGCAAACAATATAGGATTAAAGATCAATGTAGGAAAGACAAAGTTAATGAAGCTAATGTCAACAACGGAAATGTACTGAGAGTAGATAACAATTTGTATATCTTGGTAGCAGGGTAGTAGAAGATGGAGATAGCACAGAGGACATCAACAGCAGACTTACTAATAGCAAACTAGGCTTTTGCAGTGCTGCAAACTATATGGAGATCTAAAAAAAAACTAAGCATGAGGATGAAAATCGGGATATTTAAGAGTAATGTTCTAAGTGAATATGGAAATGAATGCTGGAAAATAATCAAGAACTGTTGAAAACAAGTTGAATTCTTTCTAGACTAAATGTTTACGAAGAATTAGAATAATATTTTGACTAAACACCATAAGAAATAACATCTTGTGGCCGGAAATGCAGATGAAGCCACTGGCAGCAATTATTGAGGAAAGACGCTGGAGATGATTGGGACATGTGCTCCAAATGACTGACAACTCACTACCAAAAATAGCACTAAGATGGACACCACAGGGGAGCAGAAGTAAGGGTAGACCAAAAGAGACATGGAGAAGAACAACAGAGAGGATGTTCAGCAATACAGGGCTCACTTGGGCAAGAGCAGAAAAAAGACAAAAGGACAGGCGTTTGTGGAAAACCTTTGCTAAAGCCACATGTGCCTTGGACACTTTAGGTTCAGAGTGAAAGAGAGAGAGAGAGAGAGAGAGAGAGAGAGAGAGAGAGAGATTTCATGCAGATTTTTTTCAGGCAATGATTCAGATAGATATTACCTGATTCATTTGTTTCTTCTTGAAAAAAGTGGTGTAATATATTATAAATTATAAAATACGATGTAAATTTGAACAACAGAAGATAGCAAGTGGTAACTGCATTATATGCGTGTGTGTGTGCGCGCGCGCACTTTGAACGTTGCTGTTAGCTTGTATCTCTGTGTATATATAACAAATGATTTAAGGAAGAATAAAGGCAGTAACAAAAGCTAGGCTTTGTTTTCTGTCAAGTAGAACCGAAGGAATCAAATTCCCAGGAGAAATTCTAGATTAACTTTGCGGAGATAGGGGTCACTGACCCCGCTGTCTCGCTGGAGTAGGAAGGAATGCTTTTCACGCAGGATTTTACTATATGTTGCTAATTTATTTGGTCGAGATGTTGATAAATTTGAGAAAAATGGTTTAAAAAATACGACGAAAGCACCATTGAAACGCTGCTCACCTGATGTGTACTAAGTAATGTCCTGGAAACACAAAGGACTCCGTTGCACCCCCCTGTAATGGTGATATCTAATTTATTTTTTAAAGACTTAATTTATCAGTACCAGTTTTGAATATCTTGGATCACTAATAATGGAGATACAATGAGGGAAATTAAAAGGAGGACATCTATCGCTCTTCAGAAAGTAAAACAAATAAAGAATCTGTGGAGAGGAGCAGACAGAACTGCAAAAATAAGATTTTTAAGGGCATACATCTTTCCCATCGCAACATATGCCTGTGAGACCTGGACACTTAACAAAACAGGTGAGAAACACATAAATGCCTTTGAATGTAAATGCTATAGAAGAGTTCTCCAAATATCGTGGACACAAAAAAGAACAAATATATCTATACTACAAGAGCTTAATATTGAAGAAGGCTGGCTAGTAAAGAGGATTAAAGAGAGAAAACTTAAATATTTTGGACATATTAAACGTCATGATAATTTAGAGAAGACCGTATTGGAAGGATACATAATGGGAAAAAGAAAAAGAGGAAGACCAAAACGAAGATGGCTGCAAGACATCGTTGACGATGTGCAAATGGATGCCGCAGCAGCAGGCCATCTTGCTCACAACCGAGAGGCCTACAGGAGTGCTGTTTGGGAGGCAAAGTTCCACAAGGAACATGCAAATAAATGAATATTACCAGTGTGAGTCAAGGGACATAACCATTAGAAAAGTTTGACTTGCTCCGGAATATTTTCACATAGTTTAAATGGTTATGCCCCTTAATTTGCGGGTACTTTTTTTTTACTCGCTTTCGTATAACCATGGCAGTGGCTTCGATGTAGTAACAACAAATTCTTGATAGAAACTGTGATTTAAAGTAGAAGTTAATGATTCTTTAGAGTACAATTTTTACTAGAATAGGTTCTATGCAAGTGTTATTTTATACTGTTATTCTAAAGTTGTGTAAAAAGCAAATTGATGGGAAGTTTATCATGTTTTCTGGTTTTCTGGTGTGTCTGCGCCTTGCAGTTACATAAGCAAGACATAAGAGTCGGGGGAGAAACCAGACAGTCAGTTGGTAAGTCACCCTTAGGTGTCTCACCAGGTCACATGCATGTAACCGGAAGGTCAGTCGGTCACTCAACTGATTGTCAAAAAGAGAAGAGCACGTGTTCATTCAAGAGAAATAGGTCAGAGCTGTAATGGTTTCCGTGAGTTCCACATCAACGAGTCATTTTGTCTAAGCAAAAAATGTAAGAAAAAGTGCTGCTGCCCATGGAATAAAATTGTCCTTAACGTCGCGCGTTTTCATTACTATTCATAACCATTCATCATCCATTATCATTTCGTGCCATCTCCCCCATGGAAGGTTGGCTGCAGTGAATCTCCACTCTGCTCTGTTTCTTCTCTTCGTAGAACACTAGGCCAAGTTTGTCCCTGCCCATCTCTTGATGTTGTTCACCCATCTATCTCGCTCTCGCCCTCCTGACCTCAGTGTTGTACTTGCGTTTTATCGCCAGTAAATAATGTGGATCCCCTACAAGAAATTAGTTCAATTTTAAGAGAGCTTACTGTACGAGGTGCATCTCGCCATGGCTGGCTGTTAGAAAGAGAGCAGGGAACTGCCCAGCTGTCCAACAGTAGCAGAACAACTAACTCAGCATTATAAATAGGAAGTAAATGCAGAATTCAAAGAAAGGATTAAACACCAAAATCCAGACCCATGCATGATGGCAACATTCATCGTGGAAGAACTCAGTAAGACTACACAAAAACTAAAAGACAAGAAATCACCAGGAAAAGATGGAATAACAAATGAAATGACAAAGAACCTGGGATCAGCAGCACAAACAGCCCTCCTTCACATCTACAACCAGTCCTCCTTCACATCTACAACCAGTTCTCCTTCACATTTACAACCAGTTCTCCTTCACATCTACAACCAGTTCTCCTTCACATCTACAACCAGTCCTGGAGCTTCAAAAAATTTCCCGACAGATGGAGATAGGCAATCATCACTCCCATCAGGAATAAAGGGAAAAAAACACAATAAATCCAGCTACAGACCTGTCAGCCTCCTAAGCTGCATGGACAAAGTGATGGAAAGGATGGTCAACACCAGACTCATACAACACCTAGAAAAAAAAATCACCTGATAAACAGTGCACAGTCAGCATACAGGAAATAGCACAGCACAGAAGACCAGCTCATCTATCTAACCCAAGAAATAGAAAACACTTTTCAGAAGAAGAAAAAAAGTTCTGGCCACCTTTGTAGACCTAACACAAGCATTTGACGAAGTATGGAAAAAAGGTCTCCTTCTGAAACTACTCAACAACAAGGTTGAAGGAACAATGTTTTGGTAGATACACGATTTGAGATACAGAACAGCCAGGGTCAAAATGAATGGAAAACTAAGCCACAGAGTCACCCTGAGCCAAGGCGTTCCTCAGGGAGGAGTTATTTCTCTCACTCTGTTCCTGATATACATAAATGACATCACAGACAAACTGCCCAACAGCATATCACACGCCTTGCTCGCAGATGACCTCACTGTGTGGAATGCTGCAGAAAAAAATCAACAGCAACCCACAGAACACAGGAAGCACTAAATAGCACAGGAGACTGGGCCACAAAATGAGGAGCGATGATAGACCCCACAAAGTCCACAGCCACCTGCTTCTCATTGTCCAACAAGACAGAAAACTTTGAACTAGAAATACAAAGAAGAGAGCTTACACGACAGAACAGCCGACATACCTCGGAGTGAAACTGGACAAGAGGCTAGCCTGGAAGCCACACATGCTGGACACAGAAAACAAAGCAATTAAAAAGGTAGCTGTGGCCAAAAAGCTGGCAAACACAACCTGGGGAGCCAACAGCAACATACGAAAAAAAGCATATGTGGGCACCATAAGGCCAACACTTGAATATGGCATGACAGCCTGGGTCACAGCCTCCAACACAAACACTGCTCACCTAACAAAAGTGCAAAACACAGGCCTGCGACTGATCACAGGAGGAATGAAGAGCACTCCCATCACGGAGATAGAGAAATACACGCAAATTCAACTTCTTGAGGTCAGGCGCAAAGAAAAACTAATGATCCACAAACAAAAGTTGATATGCCTGACAACCCACCTTGTGAACAAAATAATTCAGGAGTCCACAATACAGACTAAAAAGAACCAGCTTCAACCATCTGACAACACAACTACACAACACTACGAAGACCTCCTTCCTACCTCTCATGAAGAAATTGAACCACTCCAAATTGTGGAGGAGCACAGTCACTGTGAAACGATAACCGTCCTCACAAAGATACCAGGCATACACAAAAAGGACTACCTAACAACACTTCAGATGAAGACACTGACCCAGGAGCTGATTGACAGCAAATACAACCCAGCTGAATGGACACATGTGTACACAGATGGGTCTACAGAAAAAGCAGTAAAAAATGGAGGTAGGGGCGTTTACATAAGATGCACAGATGGGAGACAAATAAAAAAGGCCTTCGCGACGGGAAAGATTTCTTCCAACTACAGGGCATAAACCCTCCTTGAAGCCCTCAGAACACTTAAAAAGAAAACCAGCACTCGCCACACAAATAGCCTTCTGAACAGACTGCAGGGCACTTCTTGAATTACTAAAAACAACAAACAACCCACAGGCAAGCATACAGGAAATCACAACAGAACTGAAGCACTTTACACTGTCAACAATCGTGGCCCTACAACGAGTACCATCCCACTGTGGAATATCTGGCAATGAAATAGCTGACAGCCTATCCAAAGCTGGCAGCAATCAAGATCAAACAAATCATACAGTAAACTAACAAGAGGCGAAAACCATAATCTGTAACCAGTGCAGATCTGAATGGAAAAAGAAACTGAAATGCAACAATGAACCAGATCCAAATACACCAACTACAAAGACATCAGCAAATCATCCTCTTTCGCCTAAGGACAGACCACTGCAGCCTACTGAGCAACCTGCATCGACTCAAAATGTCTCACACAGACGTGTGCCCATGTACTACAGAACATATCCAACAAGAGTGCCCAAACCATACAGACCTGAAGCGTGAGACATGGCCAGAAGACACAGTCTTGGGGTAAAAGCTTTGGGGCTCCTATCAGCATCTGGATAGAACTGCGGGCTTTGCCATGTCGACAGGGATCAGGATCTGAAGTGACCAACAATTTCGAACGCAGAAGAGGAAGAATAAGAAGTATTATAAATACACACACTTAGTCTACTTCAACCTGCGATTTCAGTCTTCTTTCAAGTCCTCACTGTCAAAAACTGCGAAAAAAAAAACACTCCGTCAATCCATGACATGTCATCTGTCAACTTCATGACATGTCATCTGTCAACTTTCGTTCATGACATGTGATCATTTGTCAGTTTCAATTCATGACATGTGATCATCTATCAACTTCAATTCATGACATGTGATCATCTATCAACTTCCAGATGCTGATAGAATGATGGTGACTGTACAATATTTAAAATTCTCTCCCCCCTTCCAACCCAACTTCTTGTTTAACTTTTCCACTCCCCAAATATCTTCCCTGCTCTGTCAGAATAAATTTTGATGAGAAATTTTGGTAGAAAAAACTGGAAGGAAGTTACTCTATAAGTTGGACATATTGGCTGGATTAGAAATGTGCTCCTTTCACATTTACTTAGACTGCCTAAATATCACCCTGAGCATTGATTCGCATGGGAGTGAAAGAATTCTAACATTGCCAGTAATCTTCTTCTTCGTTCGCTTCTATCACCAAGACCACCCCGTTATCCTACTGAATTTACTCCCGTGGTCCTCAGTAGGTCCCGTGGTCCTCGCGATCCCCGAGAGGATCACAAGAGGTTCAGAGTATCCCAGGGCTTGATCCTGTATTCTTGGTGGGTCTCTGAAGCGGGATTGCGTGACACCGTGGTTTTCGTTGCACCAGTTTAATCTAGAGTTGGACTTTCTCCCCTGAAAACCTCGGTGTGTTTTAGATATCAGTATATCCTCGCTGGGTGAGAGGTGGTTGCCCATCCAGCCTAGTGTTGGACTTTCTCACTGGAAAACCTCAACGTGTTTTGTGATAGCCGTGTATTCCCGCCGGGTGAGAGGTGGTTGCCCATCCAGTCCAGGGTTGGACTTTCTTACCGGAAAACCTCAGCGTGATTAGGATACGCATACATCCCCGCCGGGTGAGAGGTGATTGCCTATCTAGACTGCACTGGTCCAGTGTCTCCGACTTCAGTATTTTGTGGTCGTGACCGCTACCCTTCTTAGTTGTGACCAGGATGGAGCTTTTGTCCAGGAGGATGAATCCTCGCCACTAGTGACTTCCACCCCTGGGATGAGCCGGTTTAGGCATATTATCCCAGTATAGGCGTTTTTAGAACATGAACGACCTCTAGAGCAGAGGTACCGTGACATGTGTAGCCATTAAGTTTCACCTCTGGTGTAAGCCGATTTAGGCATATTTCACCAGTATGTGCGTATTTCGGACGTGGCCGGCCTCTAGAGCAGAGGTGCCGTGGTATGAGTAGCTCTCGCCGCGATACTACTGGTCATACCGATTAAGCTTCACTTTATACTTTTCATCACCTTTTCACATCTGCGCCACACAGCAACCCTGATTGCTTTTCCGCATTTTCTTCGTTGGCCAGGAGGAGCTTCACTCCATGCGCTGCTTCCGAAGAATCTCGCCAGCAGTGTCTTAACCTCTGGGTTAAGACGGTTCAGGCATTTCGCCCGATATGAGTGCACTTAGGACGTGGCCGACTCCCAGACCAGAGGTGCCGTGATTTGACTACTGTTTACTTCGCTTATTTCTTTCTTTCACCTTTTTCCACAGTGGTGCCGCACGGCAACCCCATTTGCACCTTTCTTCATTGGCCGGGAGGAGCTCCACTCCACGTACGGCAGCTGAAGATTCTCGCCAGCAGCGGTAGATGAGCTACCAAACATGACTCTCATCTACCCGAAGCGTCTGGTTTTCAGGCGCCAGATATTCGCCTTCGCCTCTTCTCTTGTCATTTTGAACAGTTCTGCTACGAGAAGGCCAGGAGCTGGAGTTGACTGTCAGAGGCTATTTGAGACGCACGCCACTGGAGTGGAGAGCGTATCCTCACCTCCGGCAGTAACAGTCCTTAGAACCATTGCCAGTTGTGTTTTGGACTGCATGAGCTAATGATCATAATAAAATTTCATTTAGTTTTATTTCCCGAGTTATATTGCTCAGAACTGATTGAAAAAAAAATAGAACTATTCGACAATGAACCACGTGTACGAAGATTTGAGGACGGAAGTACTTTCATGGGTCTGCCACTTCACGTCGCGGTTCTCTTACTAGATGATAACAAAAGAAGCAGAACATTCTATTTTTCTATTTCCTTTGATAATATTGTTATTGCTTCTGCTCCATTAAAAGCCAGCTTTGACGAGAAATTCATCGCTAGAGGGCACGCGAATGTGGCCTTGCTGCTAAATATAATACTTTCTATTCATCTTTGGATCTGCGCCACAACCGGCAGCAGAACAATTGGAGAGATGATTGTGGAAACGTAAAATGAATGTCATTCATAACACAGACTTGCCGCTGGCGGAATTACAGCGAGGTAGTAGAAACTCTAGGATCTTTGAGCGTTACAGTTTCATTGCTTAGTTTTAAAATAACTTGGGCAAGACGGCTTTCTAACTGTGTTTCTAATGCAGACGTGTCGCTACAACAAGCGTCACTGCAATGGGATTATGCCATATCAATCTTGGAAACAAAATCCATCGGCCGTAGCAGACTTTTGAAGAGGGCATACACTATGTACTCTCTTGATTTAAATAATACTGAATTGTGCGCTGTGTAGGAGTGTTTCTGGGAGCACGTACGTGCAGGTATCGCTTGTGATTTTAGTTGCTTTTGTGATCTAAAGTAAAATCTCTGTATTCTCCTGTAGCATTTTCCGTAATAGTGTGAAGTGTCGGTGCCATCACATTCTAGGCCATTACGCCGTTACAGGTAGGAATGCCAGCGCCTGTTCTCGCATTAATTACAACAAAAATAATAATAATAATAATAATAAAATGCAGGTAGGATACAAGGCTCTTAAAGAGCTGCTTTTAAACTGAATACAACCTGTTGCACATTTGCCTAGGGCTGAGTCATTCGCCATGTCACCATGACACCATGAGATATCTAATTACGAAGACCTTGCACCTGAGAAGTAAGGAGTTATATTTTATTGTCCAACGCAGATACATTTGACAGGTTTCACATTCATCTCAGGTAGATAAACTTCAGCTGTATATTATAACTTTAAATAATTGTGGTGACAATTTGTGATTATTTCGTTTCTATGTTGTTCTGTGGGCAGTTTATAAACTTCAGCTGTATATTATAACTTTAAATTATGTCTGTTCTTAGTCGTTCTGTGGGCAGTTTACTTTTGATGTAGCCAGTCTCTGTTTTATCAAACTAGCTAACCACCACCGCCGCCAAGTTGCTTGTGGTTTATGAACAAGTGCTTTCACAAGTGTGTAATGGAAAATACAAGCCAACGCATGAACGTGGAAAAGTAAGATGCAGAATGTAGCTACAGCCGTGAACATTTGTTTTGCTGCATTTTTTTTAAAGTGAAATCTCTTTATCGTTTAAGAAAGTCTAGCAAAAAAAAACTTAGGTACCATGTCATAAAGATACAAAGAGGTTCTGGTGTTTCTGCAGTCACGGGTGCAAATTAACACAAATAAAAGGGATGGCGACTGCAGTAAAACTGGTTTAAATAAAAAAAAGGTAGATAGAGGTGTATGGTGCAGTTTTACAAAGTGAGGGAGGGAGTGAGTAAGGTGAGAAAAAACGAATAGAAAGTATGAGAATGTATAAATGAAAAACATACAACATCCGATATTTCGGCGTGAGCCTTTTTTCGAGGATTACATGCATACACGAGACAAAAATAAAAATAAAAAAAACGAAGAACTTATCTGAATATGGCTTCCTCCAAAAGTAGAAAAATTAACACAATAATTGTGTAGAAATCAATCACAAAATATGAATCACATCACGTTCAATAAGGAATCGTTCTTTAATAACTTTTCAGTGATACATAACAATGCATATATACACATACTTTATACAAACCCACATGAATATATGTATGTATATGAGTTGTCTGATAGGAATTTAACCAATTATTCTTGCATATATGCTTGCTTTTTTTCAGATTTTTGCTGTGATCTCTGTTTCAGTGGGTAATTTGAACTGTTGAGATAGTGTTTTCGGGAATGTTCATCAGAAGACGATCATTTTCACGAAAGTCGTGAAACATCAAGACAGTTTTACACGTGCTGTCAACACACTTAATAGTGGACTGGCCTTAAGTCCAACCAAAAAACATCATCCATACAAAACCTAGATCTCAACCTGGTACATCCCGTTAGATGATGGTGTCGAGGATTGTAGTGTCCAGAGGGTGTGTGAAGCATCTGACCTTCATGGGCTGGGTGGCCCACGGAGCTGGCATCCTCTCCATGATCACAGCCCTAGCTACGGACCACTGGTTGCACCGAGTATCGGATGGTCAGCACGTGGGCATATTTCCTTGCTGCTCCGCATTCAAGTGTGGCAAGTCTGTCAGTGTTAGAGATGGTACGGTGCTCTCACTGTTGTGTATCCATACCGAAATACCGATTTCATATGCTTTATAGAAGATTATTATGTTTATTTTTCTCATTCCATTAATAGCTTTCAAGTCCAATACGGTTTCACATATATCATCATCATCTGTACTCCCAAGTGAGCATAAGGCATCAACAAACGTTCCCCAGTCCTGTCTTGAGCAAGTCGGGGTACCTCAAACAGTGTCTTTCTTGCTTCTTTTAGTTCATCCTGTGTTGTCATAGGGGTTCTCGTCTCAATGTCCCAAATGGCCTGCCCCTTTTTCTGTTCCCTTGAGACGTCCAAGTCAATGAGGTTTAGGGGTGTCTTGTTTTGTGTTTTTTTCTATTCGCAACATGTGGCCCAGCTATTTCTATCTTCGTCTTTTGACCTCTACAGTAATGTTCTCAATGCCTGTTCGTTTAGTTATTTCCTTGTTTGTCACACGTTCTTCCCAGTGTATTATTCGCAAAAATTTTTTTTAATTCTCATGAGACTTCTTTTTTCAAATCCTCACAGTCTACTTTCGATTCTCTGGTTGGTTCTCCATGTTTCGACTGCAAGTAATAAATATGAGGCGTATATATAAATAGGGATGTTTTTAATTGACTACCATGCTTTCTTTCCATCAAATTTCAATCTTTTTTTTTTCTTTTTAATCTCAAGCTACATTGCACAAGACTAAAAACATCGAGCACAGTAACAGTTCTTGATGGCAAGTTTCACCATTTAGAACTGAATAAAATGGCTTGTTTTAGACTCTCCCCGAAACGTCAACTGCATATCTGCAGACCTTCTGCGACACACTTGATGGTAATTACTACGAACTCATTTCTATACTTTTCTTTGAGAAAAAAAAAGTGAAGACGCCCCATCAAATCCTTACTGGGTTCATTTGGCCCCCCCCCCCCCCATTATTCTGATATAAAACTGTGTAATGTAAGTACTCCACGAAACTCATACAACATAATTTTACATATGAAATGATAAATGGTCGAAGTAAATTATTGCTTCATACATCGAACTAGCTGTGAATTACTTTCACTTGAACTTATTTGTGTAATGAAACGTTGACACAGCACACAGTAGAGAGAGGTCAATATTTCGCGTCGTGTACAGCGGGCCAGCGTGTGTGCTTGATCTTAACAACAGGAGCTCGCTGAATCCAGAGCTAGTGAGCCATAATTTTACAAGACAACGATAAGACGAGCATCATCATCAGTCCTCTGTACTCCCAGTGGAGAATGCGACATCAACAAAGGTTCCCCTTAGACAATCCTGTCTCGAGCAAGTCGGGGGTACCAACAAATCATGTCTTTCTGGCTTCCTTTAGTTCTTCTGTGCTGGAGTAAGTGTCTGGGAAGTACTCAGCCTGATGGCAGAGCGAATATTAGTATACGAGGGGTGATTGATAAGTTCTCGGCATAAAGTACAACGGATAATTTGTGGACAACTTATTTGGGTTATTTCTCAATATGATCCCCTTGCAAGTTTATGCACTTAGTCCAGCAATCAGGGAGCATACGGATACCTTCTTTGTAAAAGTCAGCATCTTGTGCCAGTAGAAAGTGGTCTACATCATGAATGACGTCATCATCTGAAGCAAATTTGCGACCACTGAGCTCCTTTTTTGAGTTTGGTAAACAGGTAATAGTCCGAAGGGGTAAAATCTGGGGAATAAAGAGGATGCTCAAGAAGCCGGAAGCCGCATTCATGAATGGCAGCAATTGCCACCGCCGACTTGTGAACTAGAGCATTGTCTTGCTGAAAGATGACTCCTCTCGTCAGTTTCCCTCGACGCTTTTCATTCAGTTTGACCCGCAGTTGCTTCATAAGATTAGCGTAATACAATCCAGCTGAATGGACACATGCGTACACAGATGAGTCTGCAGAAAAAGCAGTAAAAAATGGAGGCGGGCGTGTTTACATAAGATACACAGATGGGAGACAAACGAAAAAGGCCTTCGCGACGGGAAAGATTTCCTCCAGCTACAGGGCAAAAACAACAGCCCTCCTCGAAGCCCTTAGAACACTTTAAAACCAGGACCCACCACACAAAGAAGCCTTCTTCACAGACTGCAGGGCACTTCTGGAACCTCTAAAAACAACAAAGAACCCACAGGCAAACATACAGGGAGATAGCACACTTTCTGAATTCCCCCCCCCCCAAAATGGAAGCCATCACTTTGCCTGCAGACAGAACCACCCTTGCTTTCTTTGGAGGTGGGGATCCATGATGTTTCCACTGCTTTGACTGTTCTTTGGTTTCTGGTTGAAAGTCGATGAACCAAAGTCTCATCCATAGTCACAAATTGCTGAAGAAACTTTTCAGGATCTGCAGAAAAATGGCCAAGATTGTCTCTTGACATGTTGAGACGCTGTCGTTTGTGATCAGCTCCAAGAAGTTTCGGGACCCATAGAGCAGAGACCTTTGTCATTTGAAGATCATTGTGAATAATGGCATGAGCACATTCTTGGGAAATGCCCAACTCAGTAGCAATGTACCGCTCAGTTAGTCGTCGATCCTCCATTATCATGTCATGGATTCTGCCGGCGGTTTCCTCTTTGGTTACCGTTCTTGGTCTTCCTGGACGGGGATCATCTTCCAGACTCTTCCTTCCATGTTTGAATTGAGCTACCCACTTCTTCACAGTGCCGAAAGAAGGGGCACTCTTCCCTAGAGTCTCCACCATATCCTCATGGATCTCCTCCGATGATAAGCCCTTAATGCAGAGGTAGCGAATGACTGCTCGATGAGAAATTGTATCCATTTTCTCAATTTTTGCCACCATTTACCACTTCAGTAGCCTGTAAAAAAAAATGGTTGCAGTTCATTTCTTGAAACTTTGTGTTTATTCTGACATTAACCTGATCTACAAATGCACCTAATATCAACTGTGCGTTTCAAGTATTTTACCTTAGGCCGCAAGACTTATCAATCAACTCTCGTATGACATGGAACAATTTCGGGGGTTCTCGAAATTTTTCGTGCTTAGCACATCTTGTTTCTTCTAAAGGCCGAGAGCTTACTGAAAAGATTTGTAAAGTCATGATTTCTCTGTTAATTTGAGATATTCCTCATAATTATAAAGAAGACAAGGCGGAGCAAATTATTTGTCCACAACATAATTAAAGTAAGTTCTGTTTTTTTAAATTTCTTGTATATGCGCTGGAGAATAATATCTTTTTTTTCGTGAACAATCGTCTTTCTTTCTTTGATGCACTGACATACAAGTGTGCGCTGCGCTCAAATATGCTTTCAGGTAAATACGTATTCTCTCTCTTCAGAGATATTTTTTTCCCCAAATGTTGGCTACTACCTAGGTTTATAGTTAACATCAATGGACGCGAAATAAACAAGCTATCAAGTGGAACACAACAGGCCAAAGAAAAAGAGGCAGACCGCGTGAAACTCTGAAGAGGACGTTGTTAAGAGAGGCCAAATTAACAGGCATAAAAATCCCTTGATTGAAAGACTCGCCGAAGGCAGGAAAAATTGGCGAACTACTTTGCGAGCCTTATGTGACGTTTAAGAATGGACGCGAAGGGTTTAGTCTAAAGACCGCTGTCGTACGACTCTAAGTTGTCCTACTAGTTCCTGTCAAACTCCTATACTATGTATACACACAGCGTACTAAAGAAGCATTACACGCTATGTGTATAAACACAGCGTACTAAAGAAGCATTACACGCTATGTGTATAAACACAGCGTACTAAAGAAGCATTACACGCTATGTGTATAAACACAGCGTACTAAAGAAGCATTACACGCTATGTGTATAAACACAGCGTACTAAAGAAGCATTGCACGCTCTATGTATAAACACAGCGTACTAAAGAAGCATTACACGTTCTATGTGTAAACACAGCGTACTAAAGAAGCATTACACGCTCTGTGTATACACACAGTGTACTAACGAAGCATTACACGCTCTATGTATACACACAGCGTACTAAGGAAGTGTTACACTCTCTATGTATAAACACAACATACTAAAGAAGCATTTCCGCTCTATGTATACACACAGTGTACTAAATTAGTGTTACATATCCCCTGTATAAACACAGCGTACTAAAGAAGTGTTATATATCCCCTGTATAAACACAGCATACTAAAGAAGTGTTATATATCCCCTGTATAAACACAGCATACTAAAGAAGTGTTACATATCTTCTGTATAAACACAGCATACTAAAGAAGTGTTACATATCCTGTGTATAAACACAGCTTATGTCCAGCATTCCATCAAAAGAGTTTTTAAAAATAACTACTATAACCCGCTTCCAACCCGACACGATATTGTATCTCAACATCCTCATTGTATCGGCTGCAAAGAACACCAGCTCGCAATTCAAAGGAGATAGAAGGAGAATCAGGACATGTTATGTCTAATCTTGTCTCCTTTCTCTTATATCTTTCATTGTTGAGAGGACAAATAGGCGTCTTGATGGGATTCGGCGACTTGCTTCATATAATGAGATATTTATTTTATGCTGTCTCAACCAAATCTTCACTCTAAGAACAATACTTGAAGAACATATTGAAAAGCAAAAACCATTAATCCTGAACTTCATAGACTTTAAAAAGACATTTGATAGCAAGCACAGAAATTCATTGTGGATAATTTTAAGACTATACGGAGTACCATTTAAAATTGTTCTCTACAACGGCTATGTTTGTGCAGTCAACACAGACGAAAGAATGAGCGAATTGTTTCAGATTGAAACAGGCGTGAAACAATTGCCATAGATGTCATAATGACAAAATGCTGCATAGGTAACACAGGTATTGATTGGGTACATGGGACCCAACTCGAAGATCTTGATGATGACATAACTCTTATCAATAACAGTGTGAACTCGATGCAAGAAAAAACAGATTCCTTGTCTTCACAAGCTACCAAAATAGGATTTGAAATTAACAAGGGAAAAAAATAATGAAACTTCCTATTAACCAAGCAGGAAAAATATACACAGAAGGGACAACTGTTGAAGAAGTCAATCAGTCTGCATACCTTGGCAGCTACAAAGACCAAGATAACGACACCAGAAATTAATTTAGAATTAAAATTGCGAAAGCAGCATTGACCTTCACGAATCTTGAGAACAAATGGCACTCAAAAGTTATAAGCACAAAAACCAAGTTAAAACTATTCAATTTAAATGTAATATCCACCCTCATTTATGCATGCGAAAACTAGAAAACAGCTAAAGAAATAGAGAAGAAATTAGACTCTTTTGAAAACAAATTCATAAGGAACATACTCGGCATCAAGTGGAACGAATTCTAGAACAACGCAGAGATAAGGCAAATGAGCGAACAACAACCTGTCTCATGGGTGATCAGGAAAAGGAGATGGATATATGTTCATCATGTGATGAGGAGAAACAGTCTGAGAATCCCAAAACAAGCTATCAAGTGGAACACAACAGGCTGAAGAAAAAGAGGTCGGCCACTTGAAACTCTATAAAGAGGACACTGTTAAGAGACGCCAAATTCTTTCCGTGCGTATGGTCGATATAGTGACACCGGAAGTGTCCCTAAACTACCGTATGGTCGTTTTAGTGACATTGTTTGTTTCATTAAAACAAGCGGTGTAACATTTAGATTGTACATATTTCGTCCTAGATTCCGGTGACACTTTCAAAATGGAGAATGCGTGCCTAGTTACGAGCGATGCCGAGCGAGAAAAAGGACGCGAAGCATGGACATTTTTCAATTTTTGACGATGTAGATAGGGGTATGGACATAGCCTATGGCCACTCCGCTGCTCTTAAATGTTTTCTAAGTAGATCTAGACATATTTAGACGACTGGAGAAGTAGTTAGGAGGTTAGTTCAGACATTCATTCAGCGAGAATGCAATACGGAGTCACAATACGAGATCGACAAGTAAATCTACACATCTCAGATGGTAAGTAATGCGAATCTAGACCTAGCCGATGGTGAGCTGGCCACAATCAGTGTCTAAAAACATCACATTACTTCTTTTTTCCTAAAAAAACTCTGCATTTATGAAATTTTCATTCATTTAGCTACACTTTGAAACATATTAAGTATACGGAAGTACATGGAACTACTGTTTTCCATTCCATTTTACAACTAGACCCCCTTACAGACAAGACCCGCGTTTTTACTCCCGCACCCCACGACACGTCCGTGTTTCTTCTAACGCACGGAAAGAGGCATAAAATCCCCTGATGAGTTTGAAAAACTCGCTGAAAACAGGAAAACTTGGCGAATTAACATGCGAACCCCATGTGACGTACACGACTAAAATCTGCTTTCTTCAAAATCGTCTCCTGCGACGAAATATACCATTTTTAAAGACATAGAATCAGCTGTCTCCCTCTGTTTGCAGGAAAGAACGCGGAGGCCTTCGTCGACATTGTCATAGTAGGACTACTTCTGGTAGGATTTGGCTGGATTCTCTCGTTAAGTTACTTTTGCGTCACGCGGAGAACCGAGAAGCGGACTCTCTTTGGTCTGTGCTACCTGGCCTCTGGCCTCGTCACAGTTGGAGGTTGGTATAGGAACTTATGATCTTGTTATTTTCTCCTTCTTTTTTGCTTTTCTTCTAAAAAAAATAATTTTTTTTTCGTTTTATTTTCGTATCAGTAAAGAAATTATTGTAAGAAATATCCGTACAAAGTACACAGAGATGAGAAAAAAGAAAACCTAGCTGACTGCTAATAAGATTACTTCCGTGGCCAAGTAGCATCTGTCTAAGGCGCTTCAAGTAGCATCTGTCTAAGGTACTTTAAGTAGCATCTGTCTAAGGTACTTCAAGTAGCATCTGTCTAAGGTACTTCAAGTAGCATCTGTCTAAGGCACTTCAAGTAGCATCTGTCTAAGGTACTTCAAGTAGCATCTGTCTAAGGCACTTCAAGTAGCATCTGTCTAAGGCACTTCAAGTAGCATCTGTCTAAGGCACTTCAAGCAGCATCTCTCTAAGGCACTTCAAGCAGTATCTGTCTAAGGCACTTCAAGCAGCATCTGTCTAAGGTACATCAAGCAGCATCTGTCTAAGGTACATCAAGCAGCATCTGTCTAAGGCACATCCAAGTCTAGACATGGATTTTTTGTTTTGTTTTACTTATTTTATTAATATTCATCATTTCAGATTGTTTTATTTTTCATTTAAAGGTATCGCCCTGTTGGCTGGAGCTATAGAATTTGCGGCAACACTGCCAGAAGACGTGGTAGAAATTCTGAAACAAAACTGCCGGGAACCTGACAGTCAAGTACAGACTGGTTTCTCCTACGTAATATTCGTAAATGGAGCAGTTGCATTCATCCTAGCGGGCGTTTTGTTGTTTCTTGGAGATTCCAGGCAAAATAATCAAGTATTTACTCTACGAGCAAGGAACGAAAGTAGGCAGCCCATTGGCGAAAGCTCGAGTTGCAATGATTTACCCTTAGAAACTGTGGCGGGCCACGTGACATCATCCCTGCTGAGACCACTATCTTCGTGCGATTTCTCTGCTGAGATCTTTCACGGTCGTCTCCCCCATGCTAGTGATTCCGAAGATCACGCAGCAGAACCGAGGCAAAATCCAGGAAGGCCTCGGCGTGTGTCGTTAGAAGGACATCCGATGGATGGACATGAGGTTTTTCTACAGTTATTGTGCCCGCCGTCATATGAATCCCTCGGTGAGTTTTTCACACCTCATATTGGAGCATTGGATGTGGAAGACAACGAGCTAATTAATCATCCAGAGGCGTATCACACCCATGCCAGATCGTCACCATTGCCTCTACTGCCCCCAAATTATGAGGATGTGCTCAGAGATCATCCTCCAGCGTACACGGAATTCAAGTAAAAAAAAAAAAAATCACCCGCTACTGAAATAACAAATCTCAGACACAGACCAGCACCAAGAGGGACGGGGCTGCTTACTTGTGTTTCTGTTGTCTGATTTTTTTTAGAATAAAGATTCGGTCAGAACGAAGACGCGTTCTCAAGGAAACACTAACACAAAATGCCCGAGTGAGTCTTATCAAAGTTCTTCAGTGGAAACTACAGAACTATCAGTATTTTCACAACTATACACTTTGTTGAGATGCATGTTTTAGAATGAAAGAAATATGTCGAAGCCAGTGTTGCACCCCGAAGGGTACGGAACTTGCTCCGAGTCTGTTTATAAGGCCTTCTCTTCGAAGTGATGAACATCACCCCCACCCCCCACCCCAATACTTTCCTTCTTTATGGTATGCATTTATTATAATATCATCACGCCCCCCCCCCAATACTTTCCTTCTTTATAGTATACATTTATTATAATATCATCATCCCCTCCCCACCCAATACTTTCCTTCTTTATAGTATGAATTTATTATAATATCATCACGCCCCCCCCCCAATACTTTCCTTCTTTATAGTATACATTTATTATAATATCATCATCCCCCCACCCAATATTTTCCTTCTTTATAGTATGAATTTATTATAATATCATCACCCCCCCCCCCCCCAACCAATCAATACAATGATAAAAACACGCGGAACACGCTTTTCAAAGGTTTCCTTATAGATTATAGAAATTGAAGTGATGCAAATCAGGATAGTACATGATCTTAAAGTTCAGATGACATAATTTCGTGAGACAGATTGAACAAGATATATGCTTTCCGTGTGGTGAGAGTTCATTATGTTGTAGCAGCTGCGTTGTTAAAATTACTGCATGAAAGCCAAAAGACAGAATGTCTAGAAAGCAATTCATCACAAAGATGCAATTTTACAAACTGGTACTTTTATTTTCTCAAAAGGCAAAAGAAAGGATATAATAATAATAATAATAATAATAATAATAAATATAATAATAATAATAATAATGTTTTCTTTTCTAATTAATTTTTCATTCAGAAAATAATTTAAAATATGAATTGCACCAAAAACATCAGAATAGTGGAGTAATAATGAGCTCTTCAACATAGTTACTGAAATTAAATCAATCAATCAAGTGCCATGGCACGTAGTGTAGGCGATCATTTCTCTCCACAATTCCCTCTCTTTAGACTTGATTATGAGATCCGCCGGTGACTTTCTTCCTAGCCACACTGACAGCCCATCCAGTAACTTCTCTCTGTCTTCCTCTGTCTCTTCTTCCCTCAATTTTTCCACTTGCTGCAATGTGTTCCAGTTTTCCTCTTTTCAGAAAATATCCTACAAATCTCGCTTGTCTGCCTCTGATCTTTGCTGTAATTTGCCTTTTAATTCCATCCTCTCTTAAGACTTCTTCATTGGTTTTCTTAGCTGTCCATGGCACTTTAAACATCCTTTGTATGAACCACATTTCCATGGCCTCCATTTCTCGCTGTACTCTCTTATTCATGGACCATGCTTCACATCCATAAAACAAAATTGGCTCGATGTAACATTTAAATATTCGCAATCTTGTTTCCGTTAATATGGATCTGTTGCACAAGATGTTTCTCATTTTCTGGAATGCTGACTTGGCCTGAGAATGTCTGCTTTTTATTTCATTGTGACATTCCCCATCAACTGTTATAATCATTCCTAAGTACTTGAATCTATCAACTTGTTTCAGTTCTGTGCCATTGATGGTAATGCTACATTTTGGTGGCATTCTTTTCTTTGAGATAACCATCACTTCAATCTTCTTTTTATTTAGACTGAGACCTTTACCTTCACTTTCATGAACCATGATGTCCAGAAGAGCCTGTAGCTTCCCTTTACTTTTAGCAATCATTAAACTTATTTTTTTTTGTTCAGATTGTCTCAAAATATTATCTTGCACTCATGAATCACAAACTACGAGAAGTATCCTTTCTTTAAGAAGCATGTTTAAAAATGAAAGATGAATCCTTAAAATTGCTCACAAGCTAAAGAACAAAAAAAAAAAAGACTTAAAAGGAATATAATTTTGTTTGCTGATTTCAGCTTGTAAACATATTTCTGAATACTCTGATAATGTAATTCAGTGAGCATATGCTTTATGTAATAATCTGATCAATGAGTGTATGGATATATTTGTACATGCATGAAAATGAAATTAAAATGTGTATAGAAAAACCTTTGTAATACTGTATTTGGTCCAGTGGTAAGCATTACACTTTAATGGCTAGAAACTGTCATAAGTGTAGACTAGTTCTTTCTAGCCTTGGTCATGTAGATGTAAATCTCTGGCTTCAATCTGCATGATGCATGCTTTGATTGCAGCTATAATCTAAGTACATGTAATTGATGTTTACTCTTTTTTTTGTCTGTTGACTATTCTAATAACTAGACTGCTAACTACACTATTAACTAATGATTTTTAGGCTATTAACAACAACAAAATCTGGAAGCAAATTAAAGCTCTCTTTTCTTTTATATCAGTAACTTGAAAAGAGGTAAATATGGACAAAATTTAAATAAATCATCCAAAGACAAAAATAATACAGTGGCATTTACAACATCCATATAAAGACCCAGTGGAAGAACTGAAGTGACAGGTTTTAGAGTTGGAGCAATGAAAAACTGAGTTTTAGCAAATGATGAGAACAAATAATATGATAATTTGAGACTAAACCCCCAATCACATCATATGAGTATGAGGAGGAATAATGATGATTAAAACAACAAACAACATATATCTTGTTTTATGTTGTGAAAGAATACAGCTGATCCATTAAATCCAGGCAAAAAGAGTCTCATAAATAACGCATGTATGCACAGGGATATACAGAAAAAGAAAGCATCAGATGTACAGGAATATTCATCCATAACATAGGGAATTTATCAAATCATTTGACACCATGAAACATAATAAATCAAAGTAGTGGAAAATGATTGGCAGAACAACAAATGAGGACTGTCACAAGCATGTACTAACAAAAATAACCAGCTGCTCAAAATACAGTTACTGAAGTGTTGCAAATCTGTGCCGAAAGCCATCCTGGCAAATAGTGCTTCACATTGCCAGCCATCCTTCTGTGATGCTGCAGCAATATTTGACTTTCTACAAGGCAACCATTAGACTTTTATTTTTTAAAAATAGTGAAAAACTATGCCTGGCATAATTTTTTTCTTCTTAATGTTAAACAGCGAATTTGCATGGAACAAGATTTATTTACAAAAGAAAAGAAAGAAAATATTGCCAGAAATGTTTTAAAAATTTTCTTTTAAAGAGTCTGAGATGACATTTATAGGCATTTCTTTGACAGAAATATACTTATGACATTAAAACACATATATAAAGCACAATACCAATGGAAAATACTTACATGTAATGAAATATACAACAGAACTAAAATACTTAGTCACATGAGTAAATGTATATCATTGAGATACTGAAAAACATCTTGAGCAACAGAACTTCATCAACAACTGAAAGAAACACTTGAAATATTTCATAAAGCAATTTTTGTCTCGATTAAAAACTGTGAGCAATGTATAAGCAAGCAAATCTTGGAAATGTGGACTTTGCAAAAGCTAATTCAGTGTCTAAATGATCAAATGAACTCTCTTGCGAAAAAAGAATGAAAGAAGCAGAGTTTTAGTAAGTGTAGTTGTAGAACAATTTTTATAAGTGATATTTCTTTATTAATGAAGCCTGAAGCAGCATCAAGCATGAGAAATTTATGAAAAAAAAATCTAGAACACTAATGGGAGATATTAAATGGTTTTTTAAAGGTACCACGAGGAAGCAAGAGTACTTGATAAGATACTTCAAAATACATGTATATTTTCAAAAACAAGTTCACCGAGTAATGAGATAGCGATATTTGAAAAAAAAAAAAAAATTTCTTCATAGTCCAGTGCAAACCAAAAAATAAATTTTAAGATCAAAATAGCAAAATCACATGTCTAAATATTCATGACGAGGAGCAAATCACAAAGAAATGATTTCAATAACTTAGATACAACTGACTCATTCATAACAGGTTGATCATTTCAAGCTTGATACTTTCAAGTGCATTTTAGAAATTTTATAGATAATTTTTTTTTTTGCCAGTAAAATGGACACAACAAAGAACAAATATATATCCATACTACAAGAACTTAAGGTTGGCTAGTAAAGAAGATTAAACAGATAAAACTTAAATATTTTGGACACATTAAACGTCATGAGAATTTAGGGAAGACAGTCTTGAAACAGTACATAAAGGGAAAAAGAAAGAAAGGAAGACCAAGGCAAAGATGGCTGCAACACATCGTTGACGTTCTGCAAGTGGATGCATCAGCTCGTGAAAGTGTGTTGTGATCAGTATCATGCAGGGCCACATTTACCTTCCCAGATTTCTCTGGTACCCATCTTTAGAGACTGGGTGGACCCCTGGGCCTTTCTGGTGTGTAGCATAAAAAAATTCCACTGCTGAGACTGAACCCTACCACCAGATAAATAAATGAGCACCTAACCTGGCCAAAGATCTGATTAAAAAAATATTAGAATGTTTAATTTTGGAAAGTTGGTTTTTCTAGAAATGGAGGCCATGGAAATCTGGTTCATAAGAAGGATACTGAAGGTACTATGGACAGCTAAGAAAACCAACAAAGAAGTCTTAAGAGAGGCTGGAGTTAAAAGGCCAACTACAGCAAAGATCAGAGGCAGACAAGCGAGATTTGTAGGACATTTTCTGAGAAGAGGAAAATTGGAACAAACTGTGGCAGGTGGAAAAATTGAGGGAAGAAGAGACAGAGGAAGACAGAGAGAGAAGTTACAGGACGGGTTGTCAGTGTGTGGCTAGGAAGAAAATCACCGGCGGTTCTCATAATCAAGTCTAAAGAGAGGGAATTGTGGAGAGAAATGATTGTCTATGACACGCAGCACAGTACTTGATTAGGTTTTCTAGTACCATTAGTGGGGATTTTTTTCTCTTCTTCCTTTAAGCTGGAAAAAGTGTATTTTTTGCTTTTTTTTTTTTAAGAAAAAAAGAAATCATATATTGCACAGAGAAGTTTTATGAACAACTTTAAAATGAAAGTAAAACTTTAAAAACATTCACATTTCTTGTAGTTAGAGAATTTTATGTTTAAGATAAAAGCAACCTGTGTAATTTATGAAAAATATATCACTAAGCCAAAGAAAGAAAGAATTGATCATGAAGAAATATCCAATATCTGTGGAAAGAACTGATCACTCAGTCACCCATGAAAGGCCAGTAAATGGAATTAATAAATCATTCAATCACTAAACTTGTATATGACATGGATTTTTTTTTCTCAGAACTTGATGTAATGAAGAGTTATAAATTCACATATAAAGAGATTCCTGCGAAATCCAGTACCTGCTGGAGATCTGTGCAAGATTTGTTCTGTTAAAAGCATAAAAGACTTATATGCAAGTGTTAGCACGCTCCTTCTGTAATGATTGCATGAAAACTAACATTACAACTAGGCCTTAGCTGCTTTCATGAAATGAAGTGCAGTATAAATTCTCCAGGTTCACATGGAAGTGAATCTTCTAATGTGTAAGAACTATACAAACTATACAAACCTGATAGGAATAACACTGCAAAATAAATGTAAAAAAGGCAAAATTCTCATCTTAATGCAATTAAAGCATATTGGGGATATGGTGTTAGGCCCATATTTCCAAGACCTTTGGTACATGAAAGTGTGACATGGACAGTATCACACTTGGCGATGTCTCTGGTACCCATTTTTAGAGGGTGGGTGGACCCTGGGGCCTATTTTTTTTTTTTGGTGTGGTGGTTCCAGAAAAAAATCTACACTGCTGGGATCTGAACCTGGTACCACCAGATGAGTAGACTGAGTGCCTATCCACTCAGCCAGCCAGGCCACAAAATAAATTTTAGAAAACAAATTTAAAAAAAAAACATTCCAAGCTGAAATATTAAGCATGTAAAAACTGAAAAAGCAGACTTCAGAAGGGAAAAACGAAAAGAAGCAACTAATTTAAAAACTGACAATGCACTAAAAGAACTGAAAATGTATTTATAAATTTAACATTTCAGTAAAATTAATGTACTAATACAGTTTTTATACACAATGCAAAAACAAAATCCAAACTGGTAAACCAATGTATTATAACAAGTAACAGAAAATGCAAAAAAAAAAAAAAAAACAAAACTGACAATGCCATTTGATAAGTTAGCAGAAGTGCTACATTTCTCAGAGAAAATATACAGCATTAGTGAATACAAATTTTATATTTGAAAAATAGATTATAGTAGTAATATCCATGTGTCATTCTTGTAAATCTATTAGTTTTAACTCTTAACATACAGATATCCATAAAACAAAACTGTTTTTTTTATAGTTAGAAATTATGACAACAATGCTTTACCAGGATAGAATACAACGTCTATATTTTTTAGTGTTTTCTACAATTTAAAACTATTAACTCCTGACTGTGGAACAAAATCACACAATTAATTATTTTATTTGTAATTTTTTTTTAAAAAAAAGCTGTCTAAATGTTAAATGATAGGTTGAGTTAAACTGGAAGTATTTAGCATACATGTTTTAAAAAAGAATAATTTGCTCAATATCACAAACAGAAGTCTAAAATAATTTTTTTTTAAAAATAACATGCAAATTTTATGAAAGATTTTTGACAAATACCATCAATCTATCATCGTAATTTTGGGATTTAATGTTAAACTAAAGAGATGGGACCCCCCACCCCCATGGACAAACAGATGAAGAGGAGAAGGTAAAGTATAGGACTACTGATGTACCTCTTGCTCCACAAGCTCAATATAGATCCTACAGACACCAGTGGCACATGTGACACATGACAACACCTGTTGCCTGAATGAAAGAACTAATCTCAGAATGAAAGAACTAGTCTCAGTCCAAGTTACATCAAAACATTTTTGAGTTCATGTAAGAAAATGTTCACTAAAGTAAAGAATATGAAGTACAATAAAACTGTACTGAAATATGTGTTGTCAGATGAGAGAAAATAATGACTGTAGTGAAAGCAATGACTTTGCAACCTCTTTCTCTCTCAGTTAAAGGACCCAACAGATGATCGAAACATGTCTGAAGAGTGCATAATTTATAAAAACTTTGTAAGCAGTGTAATACATTGACAGCAAATATATTACATATAAACTCTAAAAACTTTTTTTTTTAAATGTACACAAAAGAAAGAAAAAAACACTGATTAATGTGCACGCTGTGCCTAAAATACAGGTCAGAGCAGAAACACAGTTTAACGTAAAACCTCGAACACGCTATTGATCAAAGAGCAAAGAAGAGAACAATAGGTGAAATATACAATATTTTATCTGAAAGTTTTTCATGTAAAAAAAAAAAATGCAGTTTTCATCAACTGTAAGATGTGACTTCCACTTATTATATATTCGTGTTTAAAAAAAAAAACTCACTCTATCTTCCTGTGAAGATTCTCGAATTTATTTGAGAGTGGGACATCAACATAAAGTTGCTCAGATGCATTTTGAAGTTTTGAAGCACATGATGACTCAGGAATATTTCAAAATCACAATTACTCTTTTTTTTTTCTTTTTCAAATAATCAGTCAACATTGTAACATGTATCAACAAGTGGTCCTTAACTCTAAAATATACGCACGAAGAATATGTCATTTTTCTACTGGAGTATTCTTGTACTCTTCATGGCTTTTTTTCAAACATGTAAGCCACAAGAACATTCACATACTTCATCATACTAATATCATAAAAGCAACAGTACATTGAAAAAATAAGTGCAACATTTAGTACTAACTGGTCAGAAATATATGATAATGGCTAAATAAAAAGTATACGACACTTCATTTATAAGCAAAAGAGCTAGATTTTAAAAAATAAACATTTTTCCATCTTTTGTGCATTATGATCTAAAGAAAGTTGACTATATTCACTACATTTCATTGGTTTAGGTATAGTCAGTAATATATGTTAATACTGATGCCCTGAGACACCAACAATAATTTTACAGTAATTATTTACTCTTCTTCCCTGTAGCAGTCCTGCTGATATGTATCATAAGGGAAACCTTTCTGCAGTTTTGGCCAAATATGTTGTCAAATCAGCCACTACTGTTATTTTAATTCACTTTCTATTCTATACTGATATACTTTCCTACATAATGATGCATTTTGTTATTTGCCCTTTCTTGTCTTATCTTTTCCTATTCCTCTCACTTCAAATATTCATCAAGCTATATTTGCCAGGTGTCATTGCTGGCTCTAATATAACTCAGGTGTTCAAAGACTGCAATAAATCTGTCCCTTTCTTGTTAGTATGATACAAAGTTGCAAATTATACCTAGAATGCAAGTTGCTGTTTTGAATGAATAAGTCAGTAATTAAAAAAATATGTTAAGTTATGTTTTTGCCACTGTGAATTCTTTTATTAAATAATAATAATAATTGTAATAATAATAATAATAATAATTAAAAACTGCACTTTCAGATAAGAAATTTAAATTCTTTGGTTTTTTATCTGTGTAAGTTGGAGAATAAATGTGTCAAAAATAACAGGTGAAGCAATTTATGTCAAACTGTTCATTGAGTTTATCGGTTTTTATTCAGTAAACAGTTATCACCAGATACATAATCAAACATTGTTTTTACCCTGACAGATAAAAAAATAAAATAAGATTTTCTGAGCTAGTATTTCCCAATATTCCCTAGTTTAGATCCTACAACAGCAAACATCTTGTTGATTTATTTATTTTAAAAAAAGAGCTTAAAATTCAGTGCAAGTTACATTTAATAAATGCTGCACACAAACTGTATGTTCCCAATATATGTAAGACTAAAACAACATATTAAAAAAAAAGAATAACCAGCACTGATCTAGCAGATAACTCGAAGGATGAAGAAATAAGAGATAAGAAATACAGGTACTGTACCTTTATTTGAATTTAGTGAAAGAATAATATGTAATATATCACAAAAATTGACAACACTGCAATAAAATAGCATTAGTTATGACTCTGAGAGTTATTTTTAATTACCATATGTAACCCATCACCATATGACATGCAATACATTAACAAGGGAGAGTCAAATGAAAACCTTAAATATTTTTCATCTTGCACTTTACTGAAAATAAAAGGGATACTCATACATCATATTTTGACATAGTCTCCTCTGCATGCATTACAAGTGTTTCAATGCTTTGGAAGTGCAAGGATACATCTAGATTAAAAGTCTTCTGGTGTTGAACATAGCCATTTGTGCACCATCTGCTTCACCTCTTTATTGAACCTAAAATTCTTGAACTTAAAAGTCTTTTTAGCAGTTCAAAGACATAAAAATCACTGGGGGTGAGGTTTGGTGAACATGGTGGATGGGGAAGACAATCAAAAGGCAGATCTTGGATGGTTGAAGCAGTGGAATGGGCAGTATTAGGGTGAACATTGTCCTGTTGCAGCAAAACACTTGTACTCAGAAACCAATGGCATTTCAACTTGATTGCATGATGGAGGTGGTTCCTGATGAGATCTGCATATGTCCCCCAGGGCATGTAGTGCTCCAAAACGACCCCTCATTCATTTCAAAAGAGAGTCTGCATAACCTTTCCCACTGATGGTTGTGTGCAAAATGTTTTCAGTAGTGGTGAGGAGCTGTGGTGCCATTCCTTGCTTGCTTTCTTGTTTTCTAGTTGGTGATAGTGGACCCAGGTTTCATGTCTGGTGACAGTTCTTACTAGGAGACCATCATCTTCAGCTTCAAAGTGCTGCAAAAGTTCCTCACACATCAGCAAGTTGAGCTTTCAATTCTGCAGTCAGCTGGCATGGCACCCACCTTGCAGAAATTTGATGGAACTGCAGAACATCATGGACAATATGTTGTGCTGATCCATGACTCATAGCCAAACAAGAGAGGCTGTTTCATTCACTGTTACATGCTGAACTTCCCTCACCATGGCTTCCAGTGCTGCAAAGGTCTCTGGCTTCACAACTCTGAGTGCCTGACCTGGTTGGTGAGAGTCTGCCACAGAACTAATGCCATTTCAAAACCTCCCTCCATTCATACTCATGCAACAGGGATAGACATCCATCACCATGCTGTACTTTCATTCTTTGATGAGTTTTGATGGGTTTGATCCGTTCACTACGTAATGTAGCATTCCAGCTTTGTGCTGCCACCTTTTGGTCAATATTCCAACCATGCCTATCACTGTTACCAACTTTCAGGACAGCCGCTCTCTGTTTCTAAATTTTATTGCACTTTTAAGGTTTTCATTTCACTCTCTCTCGTATTTTAATTTGAAAATAAACTGAAAATTACAGAGACTATGAAAAAAAATTTTTTTTAAGCAGCTCAAGTTTCGTGCTATTTAATGAAAAAAAAGCTCGGATTTATGCACAATTTTATAAATTTATGTTTTAAAACAGTAGAAGTTCTGATTCATTTTTATAATACTGCTTTGGTTGTGAATGAGCAGATGTTTCTACCATATTTCTACAGATGATAGACTTAAAATTTGCTTAATTACTACAAAACTTTTCATTTGAAATTATTTAACTTTTAGAAAGAAATTTTTTTTCACACATTTATATTTTAGATGCTCTGTTTCATAAAACTGAAACTTTCATTAAACTGAAAAAAAATGATTTAATTTTTAAAGAACAATTTAAAAAAGAATCTCTTGAAGATATTTTTATGATTCTATACTTTAATTTTTCAAATGCCAATGTCTCTTTCTAAGATGTGTTAAACACAAACTCATTTGTCAAGAAAACAGTGCGTAATGTTTTTGAGATAAACCATTAATGTTATCTTATGGTCAATCATTATCAGTGACACTGCTGCAAAAATTAATGCAAGCATAAGTCATAGATGAGCTTGTGACTTCCTCTTTGTTTAGGCCATGGAATGGCTGTTGGAGTGAACATTGAGCTTCTGGTGACTCCCACTTGGACTGTGGTTTACCTCATGGCTATGGTTAGTGTGGTTAGTCCGTCTGGTAAATGTAGAGTGGGTGGTTGCACTGCTTGGTGAACGCCTGGCAACTTTGCGTGCTATCTGACGATACTCTTTCTGTGCCTGGTAAAGAAAGCATTATGATAGCTATGACAGACTGAACATCAAATAATAATGTTTCCTTTACAATATAACAACAATATAACAAATAACAACATAACAAAAAAAACAAGATTTAATATAGTAATGAGCAGAAAGCCAATGAGAAAGGAAAAAAAAATTAAATTTGGGAAAGAAATTAGGAAGTCACCAAAAAATATGTCTTGCAGCATTTGCATATGATGGAGGTGTTAATTTTTAATGCCTTAACATTTCTAGGCAACAACAGCATTGTGAGGCCAGAACCTGTCCTCACTGCCCTTTGTTCCCCCAAGGAAATCCCAGGTACCCAGATCTTGAGGTTGAGCCCATAGCCAGTCACTTCAAAAATAAATTCCACCCCAAGATGGAATCAGATCAGGGATCTGCACTAACCACCTCTCTCTCTTTCTCTCATCTCTCTCTCTCTATCTCTCTCTCTCTCACACATGTGCGCATGCACGCACACACACACACACACACACACACACACAACTAGTAGAAGAAATTTAATAAGATAATTTAATACACATGATAAAGATGGCTTCCAGTTACAGATTACCATATCAAGATGATGTCAAGATGATGATGACATTTACTGCTGTGATGTTTTCAAGATGAGAGGAATTAAGCAGCTATACCAACCTTTTTATTAAGCAAACAGTGGAAAAGAAAGATAAACAATCCTTGCAGGCTGTTCATGACAGCAAAGATATATGCTAAGGGCAAGCTCTCTTCAGTGATAAGAAAATAGCCAAGTGTCCACGTCAGACCGAGAAGAACTTCAAGGGCAAGTGCACCCTGCACCCAGGCTCTGGAAAAGAATATTTTTTTCCTGGTAATTTTTTAAAAGGAAGAAATAAAATCCAAGCTGGCAGTGGCATATATCATTTTTTGATAATTAATGACTAATGCTGCACAAAATATTTTTACATTTTCTTGAATAACCTCTTGGCATATTCTTGGCGAAGGACAGGCATTTGTGGAAAACCCTTGCGGAAGCCCCATGTGCCCTGGGCACTTAAGGTTCAGAGAGAGAGATATTCTTTTACTGATTTCAAAAGTGCAATTCCCATTTGATATTTTTTTTGTGTCCAGGTAAATGAATTCATAAAACTTACATCTTACACCCTTTCCATACTGTTAAACATCACATAGGGCTCGCACAGTAGTTTGCCAAGATTTCCTGTTTTTGGCGAGCTTTTCAACCTCATAAAGAGATTTTATTCCCACAAAAATGGCCTCTCATAGCAATGTCCTCTTTAGAGTTTCATGTGGTCAACCTCTTTTTTTTCGCCCTTTTGTGTTCCGTTTGATAGCTTGTTTTGGGATTCTCTGGTTGTTTCTTCTCAGCATATGACCAACATATGTCCATCTTCTTTTTCTGATCACCCATGAGACATGTTGTCATTCATAAAACTGCTTAAAGATTATTCATTCTATGTTGACACTGTACTTATGTGGACTTAAATTAAAAATAAAATCATAGTTTTTTTTCTGTTTTATTGCTGTTTTATTTAAGTTCCTTCTGGTTATTATCATTCACTTTTTTTTTTATCTTGTAACTTATGTACAGTGCATTTTCTGTGTCCCACGGTATTTGCATGCCATAGGGGTATGAAGTGTTAGTGCCTTCATATTTATAGGCTACTATAGCACCTTCATGTGTTGAAGGTTGTGGAAATACTGCCCTAACAATGCATCCCCAGTATGCCTTAATGGAATGAAAAAAGGAATTATACCTTTTTTATAGCATGGAGGTAGGGACACTGGCACCTGCTTTTATTTTCCTAGGGAAACTTCAGGTACCAATTTTTTGGAGGTTGGGTTTGACCCCCCAGTGTTGGTCAATCAAAAAAATTCCACCCATAGGGACCTGTTGATTGGCAGGCAACTGACACTAACCACTACACCACCACTGCATTGTAATAAAATAATGTGAACAAAGCATCTGACCTAACATATCCTTGACTAAGTGAGGGTTCAAAACTTACCTGATGCCACCAGCACTTGCTTTCTCCTTAGTACTGAATACGTAGTCAGAGTGTCTGCATACGGCACTCATGGCATATGTCAGGAAGAAAGCATTGACCTGCATGTGTAAGAACAATAGGGGTTGGAAACATAAACAAGGGTGAGAGAAACCTTAGAGATAGAAGAGACAGATGGTTACGTGTGTGGCTGGAATGTGAACTGATATTTATAGAGAGGAGTGTATTAAGAAAAAAAAATATGTGAGAGAGGAGACACGAGATGAACTGATGAAATAAAGATTCAGAATGTCTGAATGTGAGTACAAAATCTCCGGGAGAATCTTCCACCTCTTGTATTTGCCAGTTTGAAAGCAAATTAAAAATGGACCATAATGTGAAAAGCGTGATCGTAGTAAATAATTTAAATGACACTCTATACAAAACCATTTATAAGTATAAAGGATAATAGTATTTTGTTCACTTTTGCACGAACGCAAATTAAGATATGCATAACTTTGTACATACATACAAATGAAACTAAATATTACAAACTGTTTAAATCCAACACATTGTTTTAGAACATTAAAATAATATATCCCATCCTTTGTCTGCTTTTAAACAAAATTAATGCTTCATAAGCAATTATGGTACTCTAAGAAGTGCATATGACACATCCGACTTTGAAACTTACCAAGAGAATTATGGCAACTGGTCCAGCAAATGCCCAAATAAAATATCTGTCAGTGGTCAGCCAACAGCTGAAAATGAAATGCGATTTTTCTATTGTTTTTTTCCACAAGATTTTGTACCTCTTATGTAGTGAAGTTTGGAAATGATTACCTAATAAACACCAGAAGAGTTGAGAAAGTGTCCCTTTTCTTTTATTGTCAAACATTTTTTTTTTTAATTGCGTAAATTTCTTTTCAGAAAATTCAAAATTAATGACATACCTTCACCCCCTCTAAATTCTTCTTCTTGTTCTTTTTGTTCTTCTTTCTTCCTTCTTCTTCCTTTTTTTTTCTTCCTCTTCCTGTTTCTTCTCCTCCTCTTTCATCTTCTTCTTTCTTCTTCCTTCCTCTTCTCTTTGTTTTGAATCTTATTCAGGTCTTATAATATCAGTCAAATCCCTAACTAAAATTTAAAAAAAAAAAGGTTATTATAATGGAATAGGTACTTAGTATGACAGTGAAGAATCTCAGTATTATTTTTTGAACAGCAAAGAACTTACAATTTGTCAGTTCCATATCCCTTGTAATAAAACAAGCAGGAAGCTCCAACCACCACAAGTGGTACACCTGAAACCAGAAGGAAAATGCTCAGAAGAAAATAGAACTAGTCAGAAAATTTGAACACAGAATTTCTGCTTATAAGTGAATGTAAGAAATAAGTAATGGGAAGGGGGGGGGGGGGGGGCGGGATATGAAAGTATAGGAAACTTGCTGTATAAGAACACAAAGAAAAGCCATATTTTGTTCAACTCAAACTAAAAAAAAATCTTATGAATGTGGAAACAGATACCACACAAACTCTGAAAGTGATCCACAGCCCATTTCATTATAGTTTCACTGATAAATATTTTATTTAGTTAACAAACGTTTTTTTTTTTTTTTGTGGTTGGATTCCATATTAAGTCTGAATCTGAAAATCTGTCTCCTGAATTATGAGACACTTTCTTTCCTAATATTGTGCTTTATTTGCTTTGTTTGTTTTACTTTATTTTGTCATGTCCCTGGCGATAATGACTGCCAACAATGTATCACTGCAGAGTGTTCCAAAAGTTCCTCTATACTTTCCAGTACTGTAGGTGGCCCCTAGATCCCCTGACCTTGTAACTTTTTTCTTGTGGGGGTACATTAAAGGTGATGTTTACATACCCCAACTTCACAGTGTCTGAACATTATGAAGCAATGAATCTTGGACATCATCAGATACATAAAATCTAGGAGGAACTTGATTATACACAGTTGTATACTGTATCACTAATGGAGCTCACACTGAGTTCCTGTAAGGTATATCTAAAACTCTGAGGACTTCTTTATAAAATAACACACTTTCTCTATTCCATGCAGCTGAATTTCTCTTCCTATAGTGGCCTTTGCAAAGTGTAAAGGAATTTTTGGAACACCCTGAAATTATGACAACTTTGTCAATACAGTTTATATTTATATTCATTCACACTGATGAAGTACATTTATGACAGTTTTTGTCATGATGCATCAGTCAGTCATTTGCATGTCCCTTGTGGAATTTTGCCTCCTTAACAGCTCTCCTGTAGGCCTCTCGGATGCCCTGCTGCTGATGCATCTATTCACAGATCATCAATGATGTCTTGGAGCCATCTTTGCCTTGGTCTCCCTCTCTTTTTCCCATTATGTACCCTTCCATGACGGTCTTCTCTAAATTATCATGATGTTTAATATGTCCAAAATATTTACATTTTCTCTGTTTAATCTTCTTTACTAGACAACCTTCTTCAGTATTAAATTATTGTAGTATGGATATATTTGTTGTTTTTTGTGTCCATGATATTTGAAGAACTCTTCTGTAGCATTTACATTCAAAGGCATTTATGTGTTTCCCAGCTGTTTTGTTAAGTGTCCAGTTCTCACAGGCACATGTTGTGACGGGAAGACGCATGCCCCTAAAAATCTTATTTTTGTAGTTTTGTCTGTTCCACTCCACATCTTCTTTAGTTGTTTTATTTTTTGAAGAGCAATAGATTTTTCCTATCTGACCTTCCATGTTGCTGTTTGGGTTTCTTGGTATATTTCTGGAAGGTAGTTTACCATTGCTTTCCTTCTGGCCAGTGACTGTATATGATGCATATGTTTGTGAAATATCATTTTTTATGACTGCATTATGACCTGTTATTTTTATTCATCTCTGTGGCCACATCTTAAACCTCCGTCACTTATTTTCGTGTAATATTTTCCTTATATACATTTTCTGTGTACAAGATTATGTTCATGTTCTATCTTCTCTCTCCTTATTCCCCCAACACCCACTTCCCAAATTTACCCTCCTCAACCTCTTTTCCTATCTTCCTTGGCTAGCAAAATAGGTCTTGAAATTAACAAAGACAAAACAAAAATAATGAAACTTCTCATTAATCAAGAAGAAAAAATATACATAGAAGGAACAGCTGTTGATGAAGCAAATCAATTTCCAGGATGGTGACACCAGGAAAGAAGTTAGAATTAGAATTGCAAAAGCAGCATTGTCCTTCAAAAACCTTGAGAACATATGGAATTCAAAAGTTATAAGCACAAAAACCAAGTTATTATTCAATTCAAATATGATATCCACCCTCATGTATGCATGCGAATGCTGGAAATCAACTAAAGAAATAGACAAGAAATTAGACTCTTTTGAAAACAAATGCCTCAGGAAAATACTTGGTATAAAGTGGAACAAATTTAAGAACAACACAGAGACAAGACAACCTGTCCCATGGGAAAAAGAAGATGAACATATGTAGGCTATGTGATGAGAAGAAACAATCAGAGAATACCAAAACAAGACATCAAGAGAAGCACAACAGGCCGAAGAAAAAGAGACTGACTGTGTGAAATTCTAAAGAGGACATTGTTAAGAGAGGCCAGTTTAGTGGGCATAGCATCCCTTCATGAAGTTGAAAAAACTCACCGAAAACAGGAAAACCTGGAAAACAACTATGCAAGCCCTATGTGACGTTTAACAGCATTGGTAGGATGTAATATGTAAGAACCTCTTTTCCTTCCTATTTTATGATGTAACATCCCAAGAAAAGAAAGAGTGGTGAAGATTACAGATCCTAGGAAATAAAACATGGTTATTATTTTTTCATCATCATGTGACTGTAAACCCAAGTTCTTCCCAGATAATACTATAGTAAAATGTCTTCAAGCAAAGGCAGCTGGCTGTTGAGAGGTGAATACTACAGCAGGTAGCTGTCTGTGCAAAGAAGAATGTTTCTGGCAGGCACTCAGAAAAACTGGGAACATAATCTCTGAAGGACCTCAACAGTTTCAGTGAACACTATGTTGGAGGAAGAATAATTTCTTGACCAGCTTGAGATGCTGGCCATGACAACTATGCTGTTCCTTTAGTATAACATCGGTCAGCATAGCTGTCTATCTCAGAGAATACAGAAGCAAGATTTGATGGCTGAATCTGGTAGCTGACATTTATAAATATCAAGTACACATACATATACACACAATTAATATGTATCATGCAGGAGTCAAACAAAATGATTATATTTGCCACGCACACCACACATGAAAACCAAATAGCAATATCTTCTAAACACAAACCAAATGTTAAAATCTGTCAACAACATATCATACAACGTAAAATTCTTCTGTATGTTACCTACCGTAGCCAGTGAGGTAATAATATGGCAGCCTAGATCGAGAAGCATCAAAGACCTGCACTAGCATGAAGATTATATGAAGTCCCTCAATAAACATCCACGTGAATGCAGCCAGGAAAAGAAAGTGAAGGCAGCCAGCAATCACTGAACACACAACCTGAAACAGTGATCAGGTAGTCTAGAACAAGAACAAATTAAGATTGTGCATGTTTTCAGACATCAGATCATCAGCATTGATCTTTCTAAGAACTAAGTTGCTCCTGCAAATCATGAAACTTCATAAATCCTAATTTAATTTGAAAATCTTAATAATTCTATGTACTTCAATGAAACTTAGTTGGACTAACAGCCTTGTTTGGCACAAGTGAAGCATATAAAGGATATGGTGTTAGCTCTTATATTTTTTCTTAGACCAAGCAGCAATTAGAAAATGATTTTGTCAGTATTACACTTAGAAGATGATTTTTTTCAGTATTACACTTAAATGATGATTTTTCCAGTATTACACTTAGAAGATGATTTTTTCACTATTACACTTAGAAGATGATTTTTTCACTATTACACTT
The DNA here is from genome assembly GCA_009760885.1 of Achatina immaculata. Taxonomy (NCBI): domain Eukaryota; kingdom Metazoa; phylum Mollusca; class Gastropoda; order Stylommatophora; family Achatinidae; genus Lissachatina; species Lissachatina immaculata. Next base: position 51,459,928 of record CM019720.1, on the reverse strand, counting down.
CATAATCTTAGTCTTATCTTCCTCAACTCCAAGAGGATGCAGGTCCCCATATTAACACCTAGAATGACTGGAGTGCCTCAGGCCTGAATCAAACTCCAGACTAATAGCAAGAAAAATGAGTGTTCTAAATCACTTCATTACTAGGTGCTCAAGTTACACCAAACAGTTTGTATTCATGAAAGTGAGCTGACAGAGTTTTACACATAAAATTTATACTCAAACAGAGAGTTTGACAAATATTAAATAAAAATGTGGATGATTACTTTTACTTCCCTTCTTAAATGATGAAAATCTCCTCCAGCTATTAAAAAAAAAACATTTAGCATAGAAACATACTCCTGAATGCATTAAAATTCCTAGCCTCTTAAATGTGTTCTTGGTAAGGGAAACGAAACAAAACTCACAGATAAGCTTACTAGGAACTACTTCATCTTAACATGTCACAGTTTAGTTAATTGCTTCCATGTTTTTAATTTACTCCTCTCTTTCCTGTGCTCTGTTTCAAAATTAGATTTTACTTCTAATTATATACAGAAAAGAATCTTAATTCAGTATTATCACTTCTTCCACTAATTTTAAAATAAATTTTAAAAAGCAGTCAGGTTAAAAATAAACTATTTTGTTTCTTTTAAAGAAAACAAAATAGCAAATGAAGCTGCATATCTACTTCAGAAAGTCTTCATTTAAAAAAAAAATGGATTAAAAAAAAAAAGACTGTTTCAACTTACATAGGATTCTTTAGTAAGATATAAAAGAAGAATTTAGTATTAAAGATAAGTGTTATACCTGATGTTTGACCTGCTCAATGCCAAATACAAACAGAATCTCTGCTGCCAGTAAGGTGAAGACCAGATTTTTGTGTATGGAGTTCCTCTCTCCCTGGAGAGATCTGAAATAAGGCAGGTCTGATATGATTTGGCTGAACCCATTTGTAAATGTCTGGCAGAATAAGAAAGGTGAAAGCTGACATATCACAAATCTCTTGGCGGTAAGTGACGTAAATGGGGTTGGAGGAATTAGAACTTTTTGGCCTGGATAGGGTGGTAAATTTGCTGTCTTGGCCACGTCTGGCCTGTTTTAAGTGCTCTCTTTTCTGAGGATCTCCTAATTCTTTTTCTTGCTTCTGGTCTTTCAAACACTGAGAACATCATTCCTTCCACAGCATTTTAAATAAATAAAACAAACAGCCTAGTGCCAAAGTCTGATTTGAACCACATGTAAGTCTGAGCTTCACGCCAACAAGAAAGTTTAAGATAACTCAGAACACTGTTTCAATGAAGCAGGAAATCAATGCCTAATCTGAAACAGCAAGTCTCTCTCTCTCTCTCTCTCTCTCAAGAATAAAATAAAGTTTGTTCATTTGTTCTCTTTCTACTCATTCATCTCCTTTCTTTTTTTCTTATTCCCATGTTGGAGAACATAACCAGGGTAGTAACAGTAAACCTGAACCAAATCATTCCTTTTCCATTCCCGCATATTTATCCACTATGCTGCATAAATATGTGAAAAACTCTACTTCCTCAATTTGCACTTCCTCAGTTACCATGAGGCTATTGCTTGCACTATTACTTTTCATTATCTTTGTTTTTTTTTTTTTTTTTGTTTGTTAATATATAGTTCGAGTTTAGCTGAATTCTTGCTTAAGATCTGAAGTTTCTCTTGCACTGGGCGTTTACGAAAATGTTCATCAAATTTGTGCTAGACCTAGTTTTACAGTAATCCTTTGTGGCCACACTTGATACATGCTAAAAATAATGTGTCTAACGTTTAATGGTTAAATGATTGTGTGCCCTGATAATTAATGTGATTAAACGACATTACACAAAAAAAAAAGATGCCGTTCATATGTAGACCATATCTCCAACCTTTACTTTCAGATAAGGTAAATCTCTGAGTCCCTATATCTGTTTCCGCAACTTTTCTCAGGAATTTGACACAATCTTCAAGCAATCTTAACAGGATTTATTCAACATGCCAACGTTTTCAGCACCTGCTTCTTACACAAACAACACACCTCTTTGCTTTATGAATTTCCAGAGAATATTTTCTGAGTCTTCTTTTGAAGAAAATAGTGTTTTACATTAAACAGATAATACGCGAGAGAAGCACAAACAAGCTCAAGATATGAGACTGGACTAGGGTAAAAGATAAAAAAGGTGCATTCAGTTTCCGGTTTTACACAGCACTTGGTTTACGTAGTGTATTGTTCGTATTTGAGCTTTGTAAAGACTGGGCACCATACCTACATCATTTCTTCATTTGGTGGAGATTAATTATGGAGAAAAGACAGCTTGTTCAAGAGAACAGACGATTGTAGAAATTGCTGAACTAGAACCGGCCAAGATTTCATCCCAGCTCCTATGGATGCTTCTAACGACAGCCTGCTTTAAGATAGTAGGACACGATGTGCTCCTGGTTGTTTTAGAGTCTGTGAGCAAAACTTTTTTTTTGTTTTGTTTTGTTTTCTTTCACTGGATTTTCCAGTAGGCCACTCAAGTCAAATTCCACTGGTGGATTAATCGCCACCTAGGCCCATAGACTAAATAGCAGTAAGGGCCCTGTTACCCCCTCCCCAGCCCTATATCTTCCATCTCCAGATATATAATTTATAAAACAATAATCTTTATCTGCAGAGTTTTTTTCCCCCTTACACTGGCGCCCTTGTAACTCCGGGTCTCTAGGCTTAAACTTGCTCAGCTAATGGATAATGTCTCAGTGCCCAAACTTACATGTCTGTGTTTTAGCATCACCCCGACGCGGCTGCAAAGAATAACAATCTGTAACACCGGGAAGATCATAACAAGAGAAGTGGATGCACGGTGACAAATGCCACAGCCACTCACGTAAATCTCTCGCTGACATTTATCTCGTTCTCGTATGACAGCAGTCAGTCTCCAGTTGACGTAATCTTCAATCTCGTAATAATCTAGCGGCACTTTTCCTCCTAAGAGACGGTTTTCAAGCAGGGGGAAAAAATAGTTTCTCCCATGGCAAATCTACTACCTATCATCATCATCATCATCATCTGCCACTTTCAGACCGAAGATTGGCGGTAATGTTTTCTCGCTCCCTTTCCTTGATGGTCCACTCTGCCAGGCTGTGTCATGCCCAGTCTCATATGTTATCTTCTCATCTACGTCTCTGTATAAATCCCACTCTTTCTTTCCTTCTACTATCTGCACTAGATTGTTTAATCTGCTACAGCACCTGCAAGAATTATTTATGTTGCAAGAACTAGTTTCTTTGCCCTTGTGTTTTCGATCCTCAGTTCTGACCCTCGTTTCTTACTAAAAAGATTCTGCACCTCTCCAAACTCAGAACGTACAACAATCTTGCATCACTGTATTTCAGACTGTAATTAAAGATCTTAAATAGGGTATGTTTGTTTTTTTTTTTTTTTTTTGCAAAAACAAACTAATCATGCTATTTTATTTCTTTCGTAAGTGAAGTTAACTTGCGTCTGTAATGTTTCATGTTGGAGTGATTTAACTCAGGTAATGTAAAAGGAAAAAGGTAAAATCCCCGTTTCCATGCCATTTAGGCACATTAGGGATACGGTGTTAGGCCCCGAAATTCCGAGACCAGTGGCACATGAAAGTGAGAAGTAGCCAGTGTTATGCCTGGGCGGATTTATTCTCTTGCACTTGTGTTTAGAGGCCGGGTGAACCCTGGGGCATTTTGGATGTGATGGTACCAGAAAAATAAACCCCATTATTGGGATCTGAACTCGGTACCACTGGATTAGTAGACCGAGGCCCTAACCACTCAGACCGCATAATGTATAGATTGATAAATGTAGTTATGCTCCTTGCAGAAAGCTGGCTAATAAAGAAGATTAAACAGAGAAAATGTAAATATTTTAGACATATTAATTCATTCATTCATTTGCATGTCCCTTGCAGAACTTTGCCTCCTTAACAGCACTCCTGTAGGCCTCTCGGTTGTGAGCAAGATGGCCTGCTGCTGATGCATCCATTTGCAGATCATCAACGATGTCTTGCAGCCATCTTCACCTTGGTCTTCTTCTCTTTCTTTTTCCCATTATGCACCCTTCCAAGATAGTTTTCTCTAGATTATCTTGACGTTTAATGTGTCCAGAATATTTAAGTTTTCTCTCTTTAATCCTCTTTACTAGCCAGCCTTCTTCAATATTAAGTTCTTGTAGTATGGATATATTTGTTCTTTTTTATGTCCATGGTATTTGGAGAACTCTTCTGTAGCATTTACATTCACAGGCAGTTATGTGTTTCTCAGCTATTTTGTTAAGTGTCCAGGTCTCACAGGCATATGTTGCGATGGGAAAGATGCATGCCCTTAAAAATCTTACTTTTGTGGTTCTGTCTGTTCCTCTCCACAGATTCTTTAGTTGTTTTACTTTCTGAAGAGCGATTGATGTCCTCCTTTTAATTTCCCTCATTGTATCTCCATTATAGTAGTGATCCAAGATATTCAAAACTCTCCACTTCTTCCAGTTTTTCCTCATTGATACATATATCAGCTGCCTTGTTTGTTTTGTCAGTTGTCATCAATTTAGTTTTCTTCGCATTAAGATAGAGAAGAAAACTAAATTGATGACAACTGACATATTAAACGTCATGATAATTTAGAGAAGACAGTCTTGGAAGGGTAAATAATGGGGAAAAAAAGAGAGGAAGACCAAGGCGAAGATGGCTGCAAGACATCGTTGATGATCTGCGAATGCATGGATCAAATGAGAGGCCTACAGGAGAGCTGTTGGGGGGGGGGGGGGGTGAGGGGGCAAAAGTTCCGCAAGAGACACGCAAATGACTGACTGATGCTCCTTGCACAATGCAGTTTCGATATAATGTAATTGAGCAGAAGGAAGTTATTTATGGTATGGTTACAGAGTAGGCATATGGACAAATGGAATTACACTGTGTTCTTGTAGCACTAATCGAACGTAAATAGGAAAGTATATAACGAATAGATACACAGCCGTTTACAAAAATATGGTTTGAAACTGAAAATAGTGATGATATCATCATCATGATAATAACCAAGAAGAAGATGAAAGTGGCGATTAAAAAAAACATACCGATTGCCTTTATCTCGTTCTTCATTTATTTTATCTTGATCACAAAATTTTAAAAAATATATATAACCCAGTTTTCTCTCCTTCTCGATTTACGTACATAATGCATATTTATTTATGGAAGCCATTGGTATAGTGGCAGAGGTTGTGAGAGAAACCTCACAGTTCCAAAGTGACGAAAGGCTTGTTTGAAAGGTTGAAACAGGCGGCATGGAACTTTTGGTTCTGCTTTCTTTTATTTCTCCCTGTCTCATCACTTTTCCGCACCGTTTTCCTGGTACTTGTCTCATAGTGTTTACTGCATTGCCATGGATATCCACTTCTGTCTAGAAATAACAGGGCAGCAGTTAATCTAACGTCTCTATCTTCTTGCGCACAAGATCACGCAACTTCTTAATAAAGACTGGCCGATGTGTAACTTACCGCTAGCTAAGTTGTGGTATTGCTGGGGTAAGATTCTCTGGGTTAATGAGCCATTTAATGCCTGCGTGTTAAATTTTAACAGCTTAGCAGTCGCCTGATTACGAGCCGAGGGCTTATCAAGTTAGATTAGCTTTATGTAAGCCTGAGTTCAGCGTGAACTTTCTAGAATTTTGGTGTCAGTGACATCTGGCTTCCTGTAGTGCTTTTTTAAAAAGTGGATTCTAGAGAATTCCATGTATTTTAGAGAATTATGTAATTTTTTTTCTTCCTAAGACGTATAGGAATAATTTATACCAATAAATTATAGCTAGAAAGCTATGATATTTTGGTCTCATATACAACATTTAGAAACATAAATAAGAAGAATAGAAAAAACAGACAGCATGTATTTTTTTACAAATTAGATTGATTTTTTAAAAATGATCTTAAAAGAATTGGAACAAATAACTCGAGAAAAGGATGATATAAAGGAAAATGGACATGTGGGGGAGGGGGGGGGGGGGCGACACAAAAGAAGGATATACTTCATTGTTTGAAAGTTTTAATCAAATCTGAGGAATAGACTGAAGAGGTATAGCAGCGAATACAAATGCAAATAGACAAGAAAATGCGGGTATCTATGTACACCCCGAGACTATCAGCCTTAGTTGTTGTTACGCATAAGAAATTAGACCACAAAATACCTTTGAACAAATAATCCTGTATTTCTCTAGATATCTAATCAGGTATTTACTAAGTAAGGAGGATAGGTAAACTCCCCGTTTCCACGCCATTAAGGCATATTTGGGGATACGGTGTTAGGTCCGTAATTCCAAAAAACCATCGGCACATGACAGCGTGATGTGGCCAGTATCACGCCTGGGTTCATTTACCTTCCCAGATTTTTCTGGTACCTTTTTTTTTTAGGCTGGGTGGACCTTCTTTCATTATACCTCAAATTATAAGTTCCATACAAGCATCCACCAACGATAATACCACATCTGAGCTGAATATGACATACCCCAAACAATTCTAGCGGGAAATGAAACTTCCGTTAGCATGGAAATCGTTTGAAAGGGTGGAAATGTCACATACATGCGCGCATACACACTCTCACATACACTTGACGTCACTGATAACACATGATGAGTGCCTGATTTTCAGCCAAAATTCGAGTTCTAAGCCAAGTGCCATCTTGCTGTGTGCGCCTCCTTCATTTCAAATTTAGAAAGAAAATTATGTTAGTTTAACTCTTTTTCTCTCACTCACTCACTCACTCACACACACACACACACACACATACACGCACACACCCCCCCCCCCAACCGACACAGTCAGTGTTAGTAGATCTTGCACGCCAATGCTCATGATGATATTTAGGAAAGTGCAAACAAAATTAAAAGTAGTCCATTTCTAACCCAATCCTTATCTGTACATTACAGAGTAAACTCCTTTCGGTTTCTTTTGCTAAAATGTTTCATCAGAATTTTCTCTGGCAGAACATGAAAATAATTTAAGAGTGGATGAGTTAAAAACTATTCAAACTATACTCTATTTTATTCTTCTTTTTTTTTTTTTTTAAGACGACGAAAACAACAGGCCGTGACCCGGTGGTACTGCAAACCGGGTCTACCTGTAATGAGACGTGGATCCTGTCCCCGGCATTCAATGTGCAGGGCAGGCCTCGAACATCTCACTTTGTTAAAAAATAACCACGTTTTTGTTTTAACCGAAGGCCATGTTGATCGGGGTATCTGCCCCAAGAGGACACTTTGATCTTAGCCAATTTTTTTTTTTTTAAGACGACGAAAACAACAGGCCGTGACCCGGTGGTACTGAAAACCGGGTCCACCCGTAATGAGACGTGGACCCTGTCCCCGGCATTCAATGTGCAGGGCAGGCCTCGAACATCTCACTTTGTTAAAAAATAACCACGCTTTTGTTTTAACCGAAGGGCATGTTGATCGGGGTATCTGCCCCAAGAGGACACTTTGACCTCAGCCACTCTGATCTTAGCCAATTTTGTTTTTGTTTTTGTGAATAATATATAACTTTTATTCAGTGACCAAGACACCTGACACACAAGACGCCTAATCAAACAGTCCAAAGCCCATGTCATCATCAGATTCTTCAGACTCCTCCTTCTTTTCTTCTTTTTTAGCTGCAGCAGGAGCCGCGGCAGCGGAGTCTGCTCCTTTCCCTGCGGGGGCAGCACCGCCACCAGCAGCAGCAGGAGCGCCAGCAGCAACTCCACCACCTGAAGGCACAGAAGCTAATTTCTTGAGGCCTTCTCCAATCAGCTGTTCCAGGCTCTTTCCCTTGAGTTCATTAATGATCTTGTTAACCTTCTCATTGTCAACTTCAATGCCCACACTGCTAAGAATCTTGTCAATGTCTGCAGCAGATGGTGATGCTTTGCCTCCAATGGCAGCAAGCAGATAAGCGGCTACGTAACGCATTCTGGGGAATTTTAAGTCTGTCGTGACACGAAACGTAAGACACGCGAAGTACCAACTTTTAGCCAAAAGGCAGATATTTATTTTAAAACAAATGTGATAGTTGTAAAATTCACGTACTTGAAGAAAGAAAACTGAACCCGTAGAAGGAAAGGGCGTAGGTGTACTACAAATTTTACCCCGTCCCTGTAAGGCGCATTCCATGCAATCAAGATATAAAGCTCTTAGGTTAAAATAGGCCACATGCAATAAACACAGTTTTAGCCGTAAATATGGGCAAGATGATGTTTTAATTTACAGATTTTCTGCTGAAGCTGACGTCCTTTCGTGTGAAAACATTCACTGAAGATTATGCCCCTTTATTTACGAAATACCCACTGAAGATTATGCCCCTTTATTTACGAAATACCCACTGAAGATGATGCCTCTTTATTTACGAAATACCCACTGAAGATGATGCCTCTTTATTTACGAAATACCCACTGAAGATGATGCCTCTTTATTTACGAAATACCCACTGAAGATTATCCCTCTTTATTTACGAAACATCCACTGAAGATGATGCCCCTTCGTTTACAAAACATGGAAGTGAGACGATAAAATATATTCCCACTGTAGGATAAAGGATTTTTAAAGATGGAGAAACATACATAAAATCTACATATTACGTGGAAGCACATGTCTATTAAAAATGCGTGGATTTAATCTAGACCTAAGCTTCGTGCCCGCAACATTCCTGCCAACCTGATTTGAGTTAGGAATAAAACATATGCCTTTTGCGTGGGAAGTAACTGTCACAGAATGGAATTTGTCAAAGAGCGGAACATGTAAACTTTACAAGAGGTGATGGGCTGTGATGTTATCAGGTATCTTTAAGGCATTATTTTGCTTTCATAAATCTTAACCGTATCTCTGTGATATCCTGTTGCCAACATTTCTTTCGCTGGTCGGCCCGTGCATGTCTAGAGTGGTTTAAATTTGCAGAAGTTATGTTTGGCGGCATTGCTGTAAATTCTGGCTGTTTTTTTTTTGTTTGTTTTTTTGTTTGTTTTTTTTTATTCATTCCAGTGGCGTGTCCTTTACTGAACGTCTCTCTCTCTCTCTCTCCTCTCTCTCTCTCTCTCTCTCTCTCTCTCTCTCTACAGCCAATCTTTAAGTTGTGTTATTGTTGAGTCAGGGTGTCCTACACAGGAGTGTGGTGTTTAGAGTGTCTGTGAAGCCCTCAGCCGCCTCCACTCTCGCTTCCTCGGAACTATTCTGTCCATTACTGTTCTCTCTAGACCAGCGGTTCTCAGACCCTTTTGCTGCACAGCCCACATTTAACAGTTTAACATTTTTGCGGCCCACTAATAAAGTGCTTTGTATTTGCAAGGCAGGGGTCTATAGCCAACGAAATATGATTTTTAAACTAAACACAAATGCTGAGAATTATATTTCACTTCTGCTCTTTCGCAGAATCTGCGCCGACTGTTCTCTATAGTTCCATTGTAAAACTGGACGTTTCAGCAACTAGATAAGAAAGACACCGGTGTCGCACTTCAAAAAACGATGCCGTCTTTTTATGTACGTCACATTTCTGTTTGATGCTGAAAGAAGCGCTGTCTGGACCATCCTTTCTCCAATAGCCGCACTGCGGACATACTAATAAATTCATTCCTTTGCATGTCCCTTGCGGAACTTTGCCTCCCAAACAGCACTCCTGTAGGCCTCTCGGTTGTGAGCAAGATGGCCTGCTTCTGCTGCATCCATTTCCAGATCATCAACGATGTCTTGCAGCCATCTTCGTTTCGGTCTTCCTCTCTTTCTTTTTCCCATTATGTATCCTTCCAATATGGTCTTCTCCAAATTATCATGACGTTTAATGTGGCCAAAATATTTAAGTTTTCTCTCTTTAATCCTCTTTACTAGCCAGCCTTCTTCAATATTAAGCTCTTGCAGTATAGATATATTTGTTCTTTTTTGTGTCCACGATATTTGGAGAACTCTTCTATAGCATTTACATTCAAAGGCATTTATGTGCTTCTCAGCTGTTTTGTTAAGTGTCCAGGTCTCACAGGCATATGTTGCGATGGGAAAGATGCATGCCCTTAAAAATCTTATTTTTGTGGTTCTGTCTGCTCCTCTCCACAGATTCTTTATTTGTTTTACTTTCTGAAGAGCAATAGATGTCCTCCTTTTAATTTCCCTCATTGTATCTCCATTATTAGTTAGTAGTGATCCAAGATATTCAAAACTCTCCACTTCTTCCAGTTTTTCCTCATTGATACATATTTCAGTTGCCTTGTTTGTTTTGTCAGTTGTCATCACTTTAGTTTTCTTTGCATTAAGATAGAGGTTCTGCTCTTCGCTGTTCTTGCGGACTGACATAATTAGTTTTTCCATTCCTTCTTGTGTTGTGGACAGCAATACTAATAAAGCGACCTACAATTCTGCGGCTTGCATCCGTGCAGTCTGCCCCCTATGCTTTGCGTGAAAAATGCGGACTTTTTTTCTGCTTTTAGATTTCAACGCGGCCCACAATACTCCCTGTCACGGCCCATCTTTGGACCCCAGCCCGTGGGTTGAGAACCACTGCTCTAGACCATTACGTCGTTTAACTCTTTCACTCCAAAACAACTCTGGCAGTAGTGGCAGATCTTGTATAAATAAAATGAAGCATATTACGCTTCTAACCCAAACTATATTTTTAAATGATAAAATAACCTCCTAATTTTTTTTAAAATTTCGGTGCCAAAATTTGTCATGAAAATTTATTCTGGCAGAGCATGAGCAAGAATGAAAGAGTTAACATGACCGGCAAAGAATAATACATTTTATCTTCGTTATAATTAATATTTTTTGTGCGCACTTTATGCTTCCCTACTTGTGATCTGTCAGCAGTTCTGAGACTGGGTCATCCCTAGCTTTGATCTGTCAGTAGTTCTGAGACTGGGTCATCCCTAGCTTTGATCTGTCAGCAGTTCTGAGACTGGGTCATCCCTAGCTTTGATCTGTCAGTAGTTCTGAGACTGGGTCATCCCTAGCTTTGATCTGTCAGTAGTTCTGAGACTGGGTCATCCCTAGCTTTGATCTGTCAGCAGTTCTGAGACTGGGTCATCCCTAGCTTTGATCTGTCAGCAGTTCTGAGACTGGGTCATCCCTAGCTTGATCTGTCAGTAGTTCTGAGACTGGGTCATCCCTAGCTTTGATCTGTCAGTAGTTCTGAGACTGGGTCATCCCTAGCTTTGATCTGTCAGTAGTTCTGAGACTGGGTCATCCCTAGCTTTGATCTGTCAGCAGTTCTGAGACTGGGTCATCCCTAGCTTTGATCTGTCAGTAGTTCTGAGACTGGGTCATCCCTAGCTTTGATCTGTCAGTAGTTCTGAGACTGGGTCATCCCTAGCTTTGATCTGTCAGCAGTTCTGAGACTGGGTCATCCCTAGCTTTGATATGTCAGTAGTTCTGAGACTGGGTCATCCCTAGCTTTGATATGTCAGCAGTTCTGAGACTGGGTCATCCCTAGCTTTGATATGTTAGTAGTTTTGAGACTATGTCTTTCCCAGCTGTCATTTGTCAGTAGCTTTGAGACTTTGAGACTGGGTCTTCCCTAGCTGTGATTTGTCAGTAGCTATGAGACTGGGCCTCTCCTAGTTAAGATCTCCTAACCCTGTTTAGACCGGATGGTTAGACTTGAGGTTTCTACCCCAGGAACCGCTTAAGCATCCAGGTCGCTGATAAGAGTGCAGCAGAACAACAGACTTGCTAGTGCTCAGAGTTCAACAACCTGGTCTCTCACTCGCTCACACAAACACACTCATAAACACACACACATACACCACACACACAACTGAACAAAAGTTAAGGCCCGTTTTTTTTTCAATTCTTATAAAAAACAAAGTCAACAGACTAACAAACAAGCCATTAGTACCAAAGAAAACAGCATCTAAAAATTAACTAATTCAACCATTTGATTTGGAACAGGAATACAAGTACAACAGGCTGGCGAAATCACTCACCCCTCGTCTAAAAATTCACAAGAGTGGTCTTCAAACAACAAATATGTCAGTATCGCGTGTGGCCACTATTCGCTGCATGACATTCGAGGCATCGTTGCCTCATCGAGTTAACCAGGGTTGTTAGGACATTCTGTTGAAAGGCCTGCCACTCTTGTTGAAGGAAAAGGGTCAGCTGGGTGACATCAATAGGTGGAGGATGATTTGTCGAAACCCGTCTGCCTATGACATCCCAAATGTGCTCAATGGGCGACAATTCGGGCGACCGCGCTGGCCAATCGATTCTAATGATCCTTTGCTGTTGAAGAAAATCTACGACACGACCCCGATGTGGTCTTGCGTTATCGCCTTGTAGGATTGCCCCTGCACCCATGGCTTGCAAGGTGGGCTGGACAATGGGTTGCAGAATTTCATTCAGGTATCGCTGGACGGTTAGGGTGCCATGAATGACATGGAGGGGAGTCCTGCTGTGCCTGCTGATCCCACCCCAGACCATGATCGATCCCCCTCCGTAACGATCCACTTCTTGGATAGTGGCGTCATGGAACCGTTTCCCTGGCCTTCTCCAAACGCGGATTCTGCCATCATTGAAGGACATACTGAAGCGGGATTCGTCCGTGAAAAGAATTTCACTCCACTGGCACCTCGTGCCGGCACCAGGCAACTCTAGCTCTGCGGTGAGGTGGAGTAAGATGTATTCTTAATTCTGGTCGTCGTAAGGCCAGCCCAAATTCTCAGCATGCGAATTATTCTGCCGCTAACACTGACGTTTGCCGTATGCATTAGCTGGCTTCTGAGAGTGGAAGACGTTACTGTCCGGTTGCGAAATATTGACATCTGTCATCTTGTCTACTCGTGCAACGAGGTCAGCCTGAACGATGCCTGTCTTCTACTCCTCCGGTTTCGCGAAATCGCTCCAAATGCCTTTGGATGGTAGAATGGGACATCCCCGAACGCCGTGCAACTTCACGGCCAGATAAACCGCTTTCAATCAAGGCTATGACCCAATGACGCTTAAAGGTGCTAAAACGCCTTCGCGGTGGCATGGTGTTTTTCAAATGACAAAAATATCCCTAAACCGCTTTAATAAAAATGACTGGAAGGTGAGAAGTGCTCACTAAGGATGCCTCGTGCACGTGCAGCACAAATCAGCGCGATTTAATTACCTGCTGGGTCATGCTGACATTTTAAAAATGCTCTAACATTTTGTCTTGTTGTGATGAACAGATGGTGTTGTTTATGCCCCGGCTACATAGAGGACTGCCTGATAGTGCAATTTAATCAAGATTCTACAATAAATTTATTTACAGTTTTAGTACAGCAATCAAAATAAACATACGCTTGAAATTAATGACCGGGCCGTAGCTGCTTACAGGCTCATTTTAACCGTCCGCTCTGTCCCAGGCGGATCTGTACACGCTAGATTTGCTAACTCTGCCTACGTGATAACCGTGAGAGAGTTTCGACGTTTCCTCTCTTCATAATCGCTGATGTTTTGGGTTTACACTCGGCAGATGGCAAACGGAGATGAGGCCGATGTTTTCACGACGAAATGTTTGTCCTGGTATCCCGTTAAGCCACGTATCTGCAAACTGAGGCAACGGGCGAGCCACGCCCTGACTCCCATGAATGACAACATCATTCTTTTAATCTCGGAAACTCTCCACTTGGTCACGTATGCTCCGGATTAGTTTCGTTGTGGTCCACAGCCAATCAACATGCGCCAGCTTGTACTGAAAAGCTTGAGGTTTCTGCTTTTCCGGTGAAATTCTTTACAAATCAAACGCCAATGAAAATTTATTAGATTACATTAATCAAAATTATTTATAGGGCACATTAAGGATCAGCGATAGTTAAAACACACATATAGAGTGCATAAAGAAGGAATAAATGAATTGAAACAATTGTGTCGAAATAAACATTGACAGCTTTTTATGATTAGCTGGCAAACATTTATATTAAGCCACCTTTAGTAAAAGGTGTTTATGTAAAAAAATAGGACCATGTAATGAAGTTCTATTGTACGTAGATCTTTATTTAATTTACACGGAACACATCCAGGGAACTGTAAAACAAAGAAAATATGGGGAGAAAGTGGAGACGATTGTCTTGGAAATTATAGAAGCGCGTCACAAACATTAATTATGAATCATTATCTTGTCTCATAATTGCTGTTTGTAGATTGATATGATCGGTGCCATTTTGTTTAAACTCCAGAGTGCTTTTTAAAATTCTTTTATCACTTTCTTCTAGCTTTTCCCTTTTTTTCCCCTGTAAAAACAGAGTAATCAAACCATGAAGCCATAAATCAGGAGATAATAATGACATCACATGTACACGCATCAATCTGGAACTGGATCTGGAGATAGCGGTGACATAGGAGTCTGTGAAGAAAATTTTTTTGTGTGTTAAGTTATGAGACGAGATCATCGTTAGAGACATTGTGGAAGTGCAAGGAAGAGCCATCGCGGGCAGAAAAAAGGGAGATCACGACAGACAAATAAAAAAAATGTACAAGATGAAGATCACATAGGAGGCATTGGCAACAGTCTTGCCTAAGTTATATTAATCTCCAAATCAGCGGTTCCAAATACTGGACTGTGTGGCATCTCGGATCTTAAGAGTATTTTCTGATAATTCTGAGGCCAATATATATATATATATATATATATATATATACCTTTTTTACTTTGGAACCTGGTTATGCTCATTCTACATACCATGCAGAAAATAAAACGAAGAATGTTGTCTGGGGATCCTCATCAGTTGTCGTCACAATACATTTTGTTGAACTCATGTAAAAATATTTGTTGCTGACTTATTTGTGTACTTCACAGTTGCTGTTTACCAGAGTCGTTTGGTCATTTTCATGCACAAATTCGGTTTTGGCAATCCAGTCGAACGAAGTTAGCGCCATGTCTTGAATATACTGATAGAGCAGTGCTTAACTTTACAGTGTGGAAAAAAGGGGGGACAGAATCCGTTTGCACCGTAGGCAGTACTTGTGTATAAGCTTACCACAGACTGCAGAACATATCCTCTTAAGATTTCGCAAAATTTTAAGGCATGGACATTGGTCGAGCGCATAGACACCGGTCTATAGTTCTTTATACGAATGGCTGCAAATGATCTAAGACAGTGGCAGTCTGTGGTTCATGGACCACTTGAGGTCCACATAAAGATTTCTGAGGGCCCACGGAGCAGCAAATGGATTTGCTCGATTAAAGAGAAATTTTAGCATCATCCGGGTTCTTTTTATTTCTCTACTTTTAATGAGGGGTACACAGCTGTTCTCAGACCGGAAAGGTGGTCCACGGCTGTTCTCAGACCGGAAAGGTGGTCCACGGCTGTTCTCAGGCCAGAAAGGTGACGTGATCCACGGCTGTTCTCAGGTCGGAAAGATGGTCCACGGCTGTTCTCAAGCCAGAAGGATGAAGTGATCCACGGCTGTTCTCAGACCGGAAAGGTGGACCACGGCTGTTCTCAGGCCAGAAAGGTGATGCGATCCACGGCTGTTCTCAGCCCAGAAAGGTGGTTCACATTGTCCTTGCGCATGGAAAAGTTAGGAACCACCAATTTTAAGATATGGCTTTTCCAGATTTTCACCTTTAATAACCAAAAGAATTATACAAGTTTTATAATGAATGTATTTCCTATCCTTTTATGCAAAATCCTTCATATGCGCTGTCTCCTCTTTGAAACTCACTTTGAACATTGTGCGAAACAGTTGAATAGCCTTTCTAGCACTGAAAAACATTTATTCAAAACAGCGTAATTTTCTGACAGCCCAAGTGAATTCCTCAGATGCCGCCTCTCTTGTAGGGATATTAAACATCAGCTATATTGTAAATGGCTCGCTCACATTCTAGGGACACCAAAAAAAAAAACACGTCATAAATCTGTTGCTTGTATTTCTTCCTTCCTGAGTTATGGGATGCCCAGAAAGTTTAGCCCATTTATTCAATTTCAGCTACAGAATTCCTGGAATATCAGATACCTGGAAAAGCAATCATCGAATGTGGTGTCTTCTATGTACAGATAAATCTACTTTGCAGTGTACTTTTTTTTTCTTTGTTAGTTAGATTTTCCCCCATCTTCTCCTCTGTGTTTGTGTATGTGCGTGAGAGATAGCCTCCCTTTGGTCACATCGTTTCCCTCAGCTCTGTGGTCGCGATCGTTGAGATGATGAGAAGATAATGGTTGTGATGATTTTGAGGTGGGATGTGTTAAGATCACAGAGGATGACTGAGCCAAGAAAGAATGTGAAAATCTTCACATCATGACCTGGAAACTACATTTTATTTATTAAAAAAAAAAACCCCAGAGAACACAAGAAACATGCTGGATATACAAGAAACGTGAGGAAAAACTTGACAAGTGTAAAGTGAAGTATTTGTAGCAAGTTTTACTCCTGCTTTCTCCCGCTTCTAAGCTGCTATTTATTTCAAACCAAACAAAAACAAGGCTGTTGAGCAATTATTTCAGAACTTATGTATCCGATAGCCAAACAGGCAACACACAACGCAATATGAGCGAAAGAGCGTTGCTTTCAGCAAGTTCATCAAGTTCATCGAGTATTACTGGGGTATTTTTTTCCCTTCAAATAAAGGAATCTTCCGCACAATTTTTCATATATCAGCAGAATCTTGATCATAAAAGAGGCTACCAGGGCATGGCTCACTGGTTGAGAAACACTGCCCAGTCTCCTGTCAGTCTTATTTTCTTAACACAAAAGAATGACTAGCATAGTTTTTGGAAACGGAGCTTAAAACTGCTTACTTATCACAGATTATATACATAAGAGAGGATGACATTCTGCGGATGTTTGAGACTCACATACACAAGAATGTAGGATATAAACTTGAAGATAATACGAACGAATGTAACAGTTAAAAACAGAAGTCAACACAGATAAGAAAGTTTGTTTGTTTGTTTGTTTGTTATTGTTGCTGGCAAGGCTTATTTTTGTTGCTTGGAAATGAGGGCAAGGAATGTGCCTAACTTTCTGAATAAAATACGGGAGCACATTTTTATTGCTGTCATCAGTGACGGGTTAACCGCACCCAGGTTCTTAAACTAATACCAAACAAGAAAGAGGTGGAAGGGGGGTGGGGAAGGGGGTGAAGGGGAGAGGGGGGGGGGAGAGAAGAAATGTTACTACAACATGCTAGATTATTTCAGAACTGTTTACAGCTTCAAAATGGACAGTGCACTCCCTACTCAGGCCCCGATCGGAGGTTGACTTCCGGCCAGATGGAAATTCAGTCAACCTTGCTGTCATCGTCATCATCATCATCATCACATACTATGCAGTGTGGCGTGGGCGGTCACACTCCTCCATGAAGCTCGGTCCTTGACATTTTTGGAATAACTCTAATGCTGATTTCTTACTATGTTTACAACGTCAGGTCTTGTTGGCTAAGTCGATAGTACGCTGTTCTCTCGTGGCTAGACGGCTGCTCGTCCTACCGGAGTCCGTGTTCGAATCCCAGGTAATTCTCTTGTGATTTTTCTTTCTCTCACGTCTCACTAAAGTGCTTTGTCTACGATTTTTTCGACGTTTGAGTGAGACCCTAAACTAACAATGGTACGTGACCCGCGACCCACTGAAAAAAAATTAATACCGATATCCAATAAATTTTAACTAATATTATTTCTGCGCCCTTAACATGATGTAACTTTGTCTCTAATCACAAAATATTATATGTAATGCTTCTTCCTGAACAATCCAACAATATAAAGATAACATGAAATACTCAAAAACATTAAGACAAAACATATTTTTGAACAGAACATTTCAGTGAGTAGTAGCCAGCATGACTGCTGTTATTTTAAGGTTTGAAAATATAAAGTAGTAGAATTTCCCTCAAATCCCCCACTTTTTAAAAAATTAGATTTTATTTATGTACTTCACTTCACTTTAAAGTTTAAACTGTTTATTTATTTTCATAATATCTTATTGCAACCCTATAATAATATATGGAATTTTTTTTTAACGTAGAAAGTTAGGTAAGTCATTTTGGAATCTAAAAGTTGGGTATAAACAAGGTTAGGTCCCGCAGATTTCTTAACTAACAGTTCAGCCCATTTTAACCTTGTGTTTGCATATCACATGCAAACACAAGGTTAAAATGAGCTCGCGGAGTTCGTGGAAGTAGAGACTGATCAGCTGACAAAGGGAGGAAAGTTAGACTTTGAGAGTCAGTCTTAGTTTTGCGTTCGTTAAAAGTCTGAGTCTTAGTTTTGTTAGAGTTGGATGTAGTTTGTAGTGTAGGAACTTAGCCTACGTCTTAGCTGTCGGCAGTGGTTTTTTTGTAGTATAGAATAACGAATCTAGGATGTCGTAGGATTCTGTTGGCGTCGAAGTCTTCTTGACATTAGTAGACGCCTGGAATCATATATGTTGTCTTACAGGAGTAACGTCATGTCGTGTTATTTAGAATTGTCGCTGCCACTGTTTTTCACCCATCGTCATCACAATTATGTCACCTCTTGCACAAAATAAAACCATCATAATCTATACAGCTGCTATTTGCGTTGCCACCGAGTGATTGCCGTACCTGAGAGAGTTAGTCTGTCAGCGTATAGTAAGCAGACATCAAGCAGACACCAACAGATATCCACCAGACTCCAAGCAGGCACTAAAGCCGACAAGGAAGCAACGACGAAAGAGATGGACCTCGACTGTTTGAAAGAGATAAATTTTAACTGTCTGTCGTTGATACACTGGTTAATACCGTGGAGTCAAATTACAGTGGAAGTTTAAGCTCAGAGTCACTAAGACATAATACTAGTGAGATCTAGGGACGAGAAGTCAGACACATGAGATAAACAGACATAATAAGCAGAACAAAAATAGAATAGTGTACAACGAATTCTACCTACCATTATTAAAATGTGATAAAACGACAACCAGAATTTTTGTTTAACCCTACCTCAGACTTTCCGTGACCGTAATTTTGGAACCACTGCTTCATGGGCAAAGACCAGTGCGATGAAACATACAAGGGTCGCACCGAAAGTCGTGATCACATTTTTTTAAAATCAGAATTTATAGATATAGAAAATATAAATGTATCACCTTAAGTTGCATCCTTCTCTTCATTTTTCAACATAATCTCAATTTCTCTGCACACATTTTCCCCATCGGTCTGCAAGTTTGAAAATACCCTCCCGGTAGAATTCAGTTCCAGCTGACCGAAGGCATAGACGTACTGCTTTCTGGGCGTTCTCTCCTGTGCCGTGTAGTGATGGCTTGCATTTGTTCTTTCACACAACCGAAAAGATGGTTATCACTGGGTGCCAGGTCGGAGCTATAGCCAGGGTGTGGAAGAATTTCCCAACCTATTTTCTGAATGTCCTCAGTTGTCCGGCGAGCAGAGAGAGGCCGAGTGTTATCGTGGTGCAGGATGATTTTCTTTCCAGGGCGTCCATTGCGCAAAGCTTCTTAAGCGTTTCCACATAACGAGCAACATTTATGGTTTTATTACGCTCGAGATGTTCAACCAGAATCCGCCCCTCTGCATCCCCAAAAAAATGGTTCCCATAACTTCCCAGCAGAATGCACTATCTTTGTTTTCTTCTTGGTTGGAGAATTAAAGTGGTGCCATTCCATATTCTGCCGTTTTGTTTCGGGCGCATAATGATGGGACCAGCTTTCATCACCTGTCACAGTACTCATCAAAAATTCACTGACTTCGTTTCGATATCTCTGAAGAACGTCTTGAGCTATGGTTTTTTCTCACAGCTTCGTGATCTTCAGTCAGTTAACGTGGCACCAACGGGCACAAAATTTTCTATAGCCTAAGATTTCAATCATTTCTTGTACTGCATCGTGTCCTATTACATCGTGTCTGATTTCAGACACTGTGACACGTTTGTCTTGTTTAATGATGTCGCCAACCCTTTCCACGTTGCGTTTAGTGCAGGCAGTCCGAAGGCGACCGCTGCGAGGCATATCTTGGATGCTTATGTTTACATCTTTGAAATATTTCACCCACCTCCTAACACTGCTAGCACCCATACACACGTACCTATAAGCAAACTGAAGTCTTTGGTGAATTTCAGCAGCGGGGGTTTCCTCTTTAACGAGTAACTCAATAATAACACATTGACGAAACGAAACTTTAGCACCCGCCATTTTGTTTCTGCTCCGCGTAGTCACGTTACACATGATGGTGACGTCATGTGACTTCTACATGAAGTGTAAAGAATGCAGATTAAGGTGATACATTTATATTTTCCCAATCTATAAATTCTAATTTTAAAAAAAAATTTGCTAACGACTTTCGGTATGACATAGAACTATTGAAGGCAAACTATATCTTCTCAATTTATAATCGTGTAGGTAGGGCCAGAACACGACAACCCAAATTTGTAGGACATGTTTTGAGATGAGCCAAACTGGAACACCTAATGACAACAGGAAAACTGGAAGGGAAAAAAGGACAGAGAAAGACAAAGAAACAAGATACCTGATGGACTAAAAGAGTGGCATGAAACACAATTCAACACACATCTTATAGAAAGAACGAAGGACAGGTGGTTGTGGAAATCGGTGACGACCAACGCCTGACTGGCATGGACTAGACAGAGAGAGAGAGAGAGAGAGAGAGAGAGAGATGTAGTACCCACGAGACGAGGGTCCAGCTGAGGCCTGGAGGGTTTTATATGTTTTAAGGGTGGGTCCTGAGGATCTGGGGAAGGGGATGGAGGTGGGGAGTCCGGAGTAGATTTTTTTAAAAAAAAAGCTGGATCCTTGCACCTGCTCACAAAAAATCTCTCGGAGACCCCAGATGTAGATATCGTTCTACGATTGGTACGTCACTGTTTAAAGCAAAGTCTCTGCAGTTAACGTAACGTCGATGACACTGAAGACACAACATTTAACAGGCGACGCCCTCTCCAGACAAGAGCATATAAACGTGGCGTCGTGTCTCGGCATGTTTTAAGCTGAAAACCTACAGATAATCATTCATATTTATCAAGTGCTTTTTAAAAAATTCAGTGAGTGGAGAAATGTGGCACGGGTGCATTTCTTCGTCTTTATGTGAAGTGAAGTTAAGATTTGAAAACGAAGTACATTCTCTAGAGTGTGAAATAACGCCGGACATATCTTCTTTCTCTTCTTCTTCTTTCAATTTCGCATGCTCAGATTTCTAAATAGGGAGTTGGGTTGCCTCCATGAATCCTGCTGTCAGCAGGAAGACTTCGTAAGATACATCAAAATAATGAATGACAAGAAGTGAAGTTAACAAATGAAAGCAAAGCGCATTCAACAGAGTGCTAAAATGTGTTAATTAACGTTGCAGATGATTACGATCTGACTTAACGTTAAATTTCTCTTTTCGAGTGCTAACAATGGCCACAGTACCCTCTTTCCCTCTCGCTTTCTCTTTTGGGCTTTCAGTAGCTGAAATAATTCTACCCCGCGGTCGATTTACTGATCCATTTTGTATGTAAATAATGTGTAACTCCAAATGCTTACCTACATTGTTGAATACAGGGATAAAGAGGTTAGATGTAAAGCTGTTTATTTCTTTTTTTTTTAGTAATGCACTTTATATGCTCGTTATCCTAGTGCTATGGACTCCTGAGCTAAGAAGTGACTAGCGCACTAGTCTCTCATGGCGAAGGTTAGGGGTCCGAATTCAGCCCGGGTCGCCCCAGTTGCCCAGCTGTAGAAAAGGGTATCTGGCTTTTTTTCCTGGGTTGGGAAAGTAAAGGCGCCCAGGCGCATTGATGAGCGCGTTATCTTCTAGCGCTGTGGTCGCCAACCTTTTCACATCAAAGAACCACTGTTCTAATTACATATAAGCCGAGGACCACCATACTGTGTGCAACAGCGCGATGCCATCAGCCCACCCATAGTTGTTTTTGTTCAACAAACGTCACTTAATACCAAATTTTGATAAAGCAGCCGAAGACCAACCTGATAATGCGCCACGGATCCACATGTTTGGAACCACTGTTCAAGTGTGCCCGACAGGTCAAGGAAAGATACAGGCACTAACGCCATATCCCCCCTCCCCCCAGGTGGCTCCATAACAAAACTACTTTTACCTGTCTTACTAGTGCTGTGCTCCTGCTGGTGTTAAGTGAGTGCCTTAAGACAGAAGGTCGAAAGGTGAAGGACAGAATGCTAGGACAGCCCTTTTCGCGCTCAATTTCTCATCATTTGAAAATACAATAAAATCTTGCTCCTACGTTCACTCTCTCTCTCTCTCTCTCTCTCTCCAGCTTCTCTCTCTCCTCTCTGTCTCTTTCTCCACTCCCCATTTTTACTGTGCACTATCTGGTAACCTCGGATAACGTTTTGTAGAAGGAATATAATAACTACAATACTGGTTATTATAATCACGATTATGATTATTATTACCAGTGCTGTTGTCAAAGAACAAATGGTCACAGACAGTCCAACGAGAGGGGTACTGATCTGATGGGGAAATATCTCGGAAACATGTCAACCGACGCCTGTCACAAGGCCAGCAAATGATGACCATTAAGGGCATTATATCAGAGGCTGCTACAGTTGGTTGTATCATGACAATAAGTGACCAAAAAAAAGGGACTTACGTGAAGCATTGAAACGTGATCCAGCTTGCCAGCAAGGAGAAGCATGAAATGATGCAGCCGATGATGGTGACGAGCCGCAGCAACGACTCGTGTTTGGTGGACACCTGGACACGATAAAACACCTCATAAGTAATCAGCTCTGACGTATGTTAAGAGTTTAGTAATATCTTTAATATGTACGTAAAATGTAAAAAAAAATGTTAAATGTTAAATTGCTGGCAGGTTATCATCACTGCACAACGACAGTCCTGGTAGCACCAGAGAGAGAGAGAGAGAGAGAGAGAGAAAGAGAAAGAGAGAAAGAGAAAGAGAGAGAGAGAGAAAGAGAGAGAGCTCTGGATAATAGAAGGTGATTCTATACGTACGCTCGAGACCGAGTTTCTATCGTTTTGGTAAAAACTATCATACATGCCACCTCGGAGTTACGAACGAGTTCCGTACCTAAGTTTGTTTGTAAGTCGAATTTGTGCTTAAATCGGAACAGTCAGGTACAGTTCACGTATATTTCTGTATCATATCATTTCTATGCAATGCTATAAATAAATCTACGAACCTATGCAGATGCGCAATCTTTCGATGCGCGGCACAAAGCAACGCCAATCGTAAGCAGCTGGAATTTGTATGTATGGAACTCATTCGTAACAACGGGTTGTACGTAAATTAGATGATCCTAATTTGGGGGCTGCCTGTACATTC
Organism: Achatina immaculata; assembly: GCA_009760885.1. NCBI lineage: Eukaryota > Metazoa > Mollusca > Gastropoda > Stylommatophora > Achatinidae > Lissachatina > Lissachatina immaculata. The sequence goes on along the minus strand of CM019720.1, from coordinate 51,436,754 downwards.
GTACACTGACGGTTACAATGTCATGTCAGCAGCTGCAAAATTTGCTTTTATAATAGGTTAAACTGCGCCCCAGTCCACAGAGTGCTGCAGACTTTTGTTCATTCACTAGTAATGTGGAAGGGATATGACATGGAATAGTTACAGTTATATGGACTCCTTAGCCAGGTGATTTAGAAAAGTTGTATGCCAAATGGGACTGTTAGAAACAAAAGAAACCAAATGGCAATAAGGGAGATTTGGTTTAAGAAATAGATGGACAGACAGCTAAAAATAAAAATGCACATGATGATAAAAATAGAAATTGTGGAACAAAAAACAAAAAAAACTGGAATGGGGAAATTGAAAGGAAAAAAAAATAAATAAAAAGTTGTTACGCATGTAACAAATGAAGACAGAAGTTAAAGAACCTGGCAATCGTTGAAAAACCACAATAAAAAAAAATAAGAAAGAAAACAAAAAGACCAACTGGAAGAAAAAAACCACACCTTAACGAGATAACCTAAACTGAAATGAAACACAGTTTGATTTAAATATCAAGGATCGATGTGGCTAAACATTTCATGTGTCAACGCCTACTGCCATGGGATATAACATAATGGAAAGTTGTGAATAATTTAAGAGGAGATGAAAGCTATTAGCTTCTGTTCAGTTTCTGAATCAGTCAACGATTAGACACGTACAAACGAAATTAGGCCGCTATATAGCCACCACCGTGGCTTGTTTTTTTTTTGTTGTTGCTAAATTTATGTACACAAGTATGTTCTAAATTTATCTTCATTCTTGAAGTCAACAAAAAAGTAAAACTATATATATATATATATACTGTATTTCTTACAGACAATCCATGAACATCCAACAAAATGGCAAAGTTTGTCAAATGATCACACGCACATGTGGTATGTGTCTTGTTGGTGTGTAGTACACGGCAGCCTTCTTGTGACCAAAATCCTAGTCGTGTTCTAGGACAAAATAAGGAAACATTAAAATCACGGTGTATGCGAAAGAAATTATGCATCGAAATACATACTAGAAATTAAGAAGGGTAAAAAAAAACATATTAGAAACAGTATAAAGATCTGCACCAGGAAAATAAACAGGAATTAGTGTAAATTATTGATAAAGTTAAGAACCTCATAATCGCTAGGAATTTTAATGTTGGAAATACTATCATTCATTAACATAGTACATAAAAGTGTTCGGCTTTTAGTTCAAAACATTTATAAATATAATTTGCACAGTTTTAAATTCAACATTGCTACGAAGCTGTTAAAACAACTTGAGATTTATCAGTGTAAGCACAGCCTTACAGACGGCAATCGAGTGAAAAACATATTCTCGCCTAGAAAAATATACTGAAATAACCTGACACGGGTTTTTGTTAACACTGCTTGAGGTAACTTGACGAAAAGTTTGTCCTCTTTAATTTACGTATGTGTACGTATGTACCCTTAGAAAATAGATAAATGATATTACTTTAGACTTGTCGTTAAGCGGTTATCAGAAAAGGGGCAAGGAAGGCAGCTATTATTTCAAGCATATCAACAAATATTTCTCCTTCTCGGAATATAAGATAACAAATAAATTTCCCTGTCAAGAAAGTGCTGAAAAGTCATCCGCCATAGCTTCCCCCTTGAGAGGTCTGCTGCTAATGGGTTAACACTATCCAAAGACCAGGGAACTAATAAACGCGGGTGGAAAAACCATCAAGAAGTCTCTGACCTGAAGACCAGATGAGCTTTTGAAGGTTTAGGAGTAGGTCATGGAGGTAATAGACAGAAACACCCGGTTTTGGGGGGAGGGGGGGGGGAGAGGGGGCCGGGGGTAGGGTCGCATGATGGACATCAACGATCAAGATTCTCCTGTCAGATCTGATCTACCTTAGCTTAAGTCTTTCCCGACCTTGTCCTAGTTGATGTCTTTCCCAGTTCTCCCTTACCAACTGACATCTTCGGCGCAGATCTTCTTCATCCACGTGGATGTTCTTGGATGTAGGTTTTAAGATGAATTCCTCGCGTGTTTTCTTCGCTTTGTTCCACATCTTTGATTCATAGCTTCAGCCTTTAAAGTTCTTTTTGTCACTGTTGACTATTTATGCTCTGTTTTCTTCTTAGATTTCTTCCTTTCTCATTTTATTAACTGGTTTCCACTTTTCTAAAGCCATGAAAATGCTTTCTAGAAGTAGCTGGCATATAATCTATGTCTTAAAACATTATTTCACTCCCCCTCCCCCTTCCTTTCTTCATGTTCATCTAGTCTTTATTCAGTCCAGCATGATTAAAAAAGATACATGAGCACAAATTTTGTTCATAAAGATAATTTTTTTAGGCAAAATTCGAAATGAAGACAGAGATAAGAGAAGGGTAAGACAAATTTAAAAGGTTGCTCACTAAGACATGGGAAAGTAATAGAGTCTGTAGAGCCAAGTCATTTCTTCACTACTGGGAGCGGGACAGCTACACACACACAGCTCCACAGATCATCATAAGAAGCCAATAAAAACTACGGAATGATTACAGGTTATGATTCAGATATACCCTTAGCTTTGAGTGCACCTGAGGTGTTAGAAAGTAAATACTCTTTGCAGGTGTTTACCATCAGATAGTAGGGTGCGGTGCTGTAATATTTAGTCTTTCATTAACATTTGATTTTTGGTCTCTTGACAAATTAAGCGCATTTGGTGTTATTTTTCTATCTTTCAGAAACGAAATGTTTTGCGCGTGAAGCAAATGGATTTTTTGTTTGGAGTGGGGGGGGGGGGGGGGGGGGGGTGGAAGAGAGAGAGATCCTAGTTTTTAAATCCAGCTACTCAGAATAAATGGGACACGGAAGACGGGTCAAAGAAACAGAAAGTATATCAGGGAATCCGTCCATGCAGCTGGCCGCTTAGATTAAAAAAAATACTTTCCTCAAACAAACGTTCCTGCCCATTATATTCTGGGGATTTTAAGAATGGATCCCACCCTTCATCCTTACTTTTCCATAGCTCTGTGCTATGTGCTTCTTTATACTAGCGTTATTTTTCGCTGACTTAGGAATGAGCCACATCTTTCACATGACTTGCGGGAAAGTAACTTGCTGACTCTTATTTCTCTTATATTAACTTTCATTCCTGGATTAATTTCCATGCTCTGTCAAGAGTAAACTTTGATGAGAGATTTTGGTATAAAGAAACTGGAAGTTACTCTATAATTTTAAAAATATTTGGTGTGTTATAAATGTGCTACTTGTAGTTTTTTGTTTTGTTTTTTATTTCGCCTAAATATCTCTCTGAGCATTGATTGGCGGAGGTGTGCAAAATTCACCAACACTGCCAGTGCTGTTTTAGATTGAAAGAGTTAAACCTACGATTTCACGGTTTTAAGAGTTTTCCCGACTACTTTTGCCATTAACTCCCATACATGTTTCAGTTTCATTTCGTTAACAGCAACATGAGGTTTTTTGTGTAATTTCAGGGCATTTTCTAAAACTGGAAACATTACCTAGTGCACTTGTTCATCATAATTTAACTCTTTTACTTCAGAATTTATGTCCACACTCTGAAAGGAATAAATTCTGATGAGAAATTGTGGTAGAAATAAACTGAAAGGAAGTTACTCTGTAATTTAAATGTATGGGTTGGGTTAGAAATGTGCTGCATTCCAAATTATTTAGACTTTAGATCTACCAACCTTGTCGGTGATGTTTTGGAATTAAAGAGTTAATATCCCTTACACAGTCCTACTAGGTTGAGGAGGGAGGGGGAGTCAGGAGTTAAGTCGATATGGCCGTAACTCGGTTGGAACAGCGGGTGGTCGGACACTAAGTACAGCTCACTACTAAAACATCTAAGAAGATGAATGGACGTGCTCGCGATCACTTTAGAATACAAACAGAATGTAAATCAGCACAAAATTAATCATAAAACATGAACCACGACACATTAACTAAAGAACGATCATGCGATAACTTGTCAAGTGACACACAGAAATGTACATACACAAATACACACCCACATGCGTACATTTTGTGCTCACTAAATGATTATTCGGCGTGCTCTTGTTCATCTCCTTCTCCAGTCTTGTGATGAATTAATCAGTGTGTAGAAAGAGCAGCAAATGTTTGCAAATTAATCACAAAATCGGTCGGCTGTCAGTCGGGGCTCGGATATATTATGTTTTTAACCACAAGAATATCAACCTTCGTTCAGTCGAAAGCCGCTGTTTCATTACTTCATTTTTTATGCATCGTCATCATCATCATCATCTTCATCATCATCATTCGCTGTTGGCGAGATCTTCAGCTGCCGTGCGTGGAGCGGTGCTCTTCCCGGCCAATGAAGAAATTTGCAAATGAGGTTGCCGCGCAGCATCACTGCGGAAAAGGTGGTTGAAAGAATAAAGCGAAGCAAACAGTCAAATCACGGCACCTCTGGTCTGGAGGTCGGCCACGTCCTGAGTGCAGTCATATCGGGTGAAATGCATGAACCGGCTTGTCCCAGAGGTTAAGTCACTGCTGGCTTGACTTTTCAAATGCCGCGCGTGGAGTGAAGCTCCTCCCGGTCAAGGAAGTAAATGCGGAAATAAAGGTTGCTGTGCGGCGCCGATGGGAAAAGGTGGTGGAAAGTGAAGTTTAACCTGGTATGTCCAGTAGTATCGCTACGAGAGCTATACCACGGCACCTCTGCTCTAGAGGCCGCCTACGTCCGAAATACACCTACACTGGTGAAATATGCCTAAACCGGCACACACCAGGGGTGGAACTCGATGGCTAGACATGTCATGCCACCTCCGCTCTAGAGGTCGGTAACGCCTGATAAACACCCATACTGGTGAATTTTGCCTAAACCGGCTCATACCAGGGGTGAATCTTGAAGGCTATGAATGTCACAGTACCTCTGCCCTAGAGGTCGGTCCCGTCCCAAACATGCCCATACTGGGAAATGCCTAAACCGGCTCAACCAGGGGTAGAAGTCACTAGTGGCGAGGATTCGTCCTCCTGGACAAAGCTCCATCCTGGTCACAACTAGGAAGGGTAGCGGCCACGACCGCAAAATGCTGAAGTCGGAGACACTGGACCAGGGAAGTCTAGATAGGCAACCACCTCTCACCCGGCGGGGATGTCTGCGTATCCTAATCACGCTGAGGTTTTCCGGTGAGAAAGTCCAACCCTGGACTGGATGGGCAACCACCTCTCACCCGGCGGTGATACACGGGTATCTCAAAACACGTCGAGGTTTTCCGGTGAGAAAGTCCAACTCTGGCCTGGGTGGGCTAACGCCTCTCACCCAGCGGGGATGCACTGATATTCCAAACACGTCGAGGTCTTCCGCTGAGAAAGTCCAACCCTAGACCAAACTGGTGCAATGAAAACCACGGTGTCACGCAATCCCGCTTCCGAGACCCACCAAGAATACAGGCTAAAGCACTGTGATACTCTGAACGCCTTGTGGTCCTTTCGTGGAACTCGTGTGGTCTATTTTGGACCACACAGGGGACCACGGGACCTAACGAGGACCACATGCGTGAATTTAGTAGGTTCACAGTGCGGTTTTTGGTGGTAGAAGTGAACGAAGAAGAAGAAGAAGAAGAAGAAGATCATCAGCAGCAGCACCACAACCACCACCATCATCATCATCATCATCATCATCATCATCATCATCACCATCATCAACATCATCATCACGACGCCTGGCGTTGGCTAATATGCTTCTCCGTGGTACCTGATCTTTCTTGCGGGCCACCAGTTCACATCGCTGATCTCATCTCAAACCATCTCATCAAACTATCCAGTATCATTTCTCTCAGCCTTCTCCTGACTCTTCTTCCCTCTGTTTTTTCCTGCTGTTACAATGTTTTAAATGCCCTCCCTCTTGTAATTCATATCCTATAAAAGTAAATTGTCCTTCTCTTACTTTTATTTATTTATTTATTTTTGGACAATATAATTTTTTGTTGTCTCTCCTGCTCTTCTCATACATTCTTCATTAGTAATCTCTGCTGTTCGGGGAATTCTCAACATTCTTCTGATAAACAACATTTCTGTTGCTTTCAACGATCTTTCTTTACGCCCAATAGCATTAAATTAGTTATCGTGAGAGTTCTTAAATTACCCTCTAGTGGATTATGCTTAAATGTTACGTACGGTTCAATCTTTTGTTGCCCTACTCGTACAGTATGTCAACCTGAGACACCCAGACTGGCCCTGATAAAGTCTGTATTTACCTAGACAACGCCCTTGGCTGTTGTCTACGGCCCCACGACATGGCTCTTGAAGGTAAAGCGATAAGAATGTTCTTTTCAAGCAGGTTCATTTAATGGATGACGTTTCCGTGTGGGAGTTAGTAAAAAATGAGACCAGGGCAAAGTCTATGGTATAATAATGCAAAGTTAAATAATAATTTGTCACAGATAGAACCAACAAATGTTATCCTTTTTTATATTTTTTTGGAAACAATGTTATAAACAACAGACGTTGTTATAAAACAAGGAATAATATTTATACTGTGTTTATTTGACCTGTAGCACAATCGTTTTTCTGTTGTTTTCCTACTCAGATTTCTCCATTTGGGTTCAGCCGTAAGAGTTATGTTTCGGTTCCTTCAACAAGAAGAGTGTCTCTGGTGCCTTGAAAGTCCTTGACACAACTAATTTACTTTGCTTTTGGAAGCTTTAATATCAAATATTTCATAGGACTCGCCGAATTTTAACTCCTTCTGATTTAGTTACTATGTTCTTCCGGAATAAATTTGTATGAGACATTTTGGTAGAAACAAACTGAAAAGAAGTTAGTGTATAATTTTTAAAAAAACATGGGTTGGGTTAAGAAATCTGCTGTTTCAAATTTTTATTTAGATCTCGCCTAAATATAAATCCGAGCAGTGATTCGAGTAAGCATGCGAGATCTGTCAATTACCGACAATGTTGTTTTGGCGTCAATGAGTTAATACACGTACCTTCTCAAACCGATACTAAATTCCGTAAGATTTAATGCGTTATATTTTTCAATTGACGGAAATGTGTTTCTTCACGATTTTCACCTTTTTTGCATGTTCGAATGCTTCATCAGCTGATACTGAAAAGCTGATTCAACTGTTGGTATGTGATTTAGTGTTGTTATGTGATTTACTGTTTGAGAATGAAGAGGCTTTCCGATTTGGAAAATCAGCAACCCAAAGCGGGCATGCTAACGTCAGAGCAAGACCCTGTCCCATCTCTCCATTGGTACCACTTTCTACTTTTTTTTAGCTCCATTTAGGGGACCAAAAAAGTAGCCGCCGTAACCTGCTCCCAATCCGACCCGATTCTAAACCTCAACGTCTTCCCTGCATCGGCTGCAAAGAACATCAGCTGGCAGTTCCAGGGAGACAGAAGAAGAAGATGGAGTACGCTGTTTTGAATGCTTCTTTAATATTGGATAGATAATCAAGTCTCCTGACGCTGTCGATGGTTGGGACATGTGCTCCGAATGACTGACAACTCACTACCAAAAATAGCACTAAGATGGACACCACAGGGGAATAGAAGTAAGGGTAGACCAAAAGAGACATAGAGAAGAGCAACAGAAAGGATGTTGAGCTATACAGGGCTCACCTGGGCAAGAGCAGAAAAAAAAGGCAAAGGACAGGCATTTGTGAAAAACCCTTGCGGAAGCCCCGTGTGCCCTGGGCACTTAAGGTTCAGAGAGAGAGGGAATCAAGTTTCCGCTAAATATAAGAAGGTTCGGCATATGCAAAAGATAACGGAAATCTTTATCATGAACTTTGGGCAGAATTCTCTGAGCATAATTGGACAGAGTTGATGGGAAATTCTGTAATATAAATTTATGGAAATGAACCGTTATTCTCTATAATGTATAAAATAGGAAAAAGTAGGAGCAGCTTTATTATTTAACGATTACAAAGTTGTGACGTTTCGGCGTGAGCCTTAATCATACAAAAACATGCAGGACGAAGAAACAGAGAGAGGAGATAAAGTATAGATTCACATGAATACTATAAAAAAAAAATTTTTTTTAATAGTACTTAGCTGTAAATTGTAAGGTGTGGCTTGTCCGGCGGTGTGTGTCAGGAATGGATTTAGTAGAATGTGGAGACTGTTTAAATAGAGACCTGTGACATGTGGTCGGTGGGTTGTAACTGGTCGACCACAGACACTATGTTTATGTTAGTAGTGGCATATTTTAATAGCTGTGGACTTTTATTTCAATATTTATTGTTTTCTCTTCTATTTTTCTCTCATTTAAAATCACGAAATACACGCCAAGTTTGTTTTCTTGCAGTCATGCGTGTTTCAACATTGCCAGACCTCTCACGCTCATAGTCTGTCTCCCTCAGATATGCCTCTAACATGTCAGAAAACAGACTCTGAGACAAACGCTCAGCACATTCTCCACAGTTTCCCGATAGATAACGGCGAACAAAAACATCCGACACAGATTCTTTCTTATCTGGAACAAAAAACACTTTCTTATCCGAGACAAAAAACATTTTCTAGGGTATTTCTACTTACTCTTGGCTGACATTCCAGAAAGAACACAGAGGAAAGTACCTAGCGTCGATCTCCTGTGCAAACAAACCACAAGAAAACATTACGTTGCGCGGAAAAAAAGTCTCTTTATAAAGCGATCAGGAACAAATATAGAAGCATGTTCTAAACACAAATTTGCATAAACTAGCACTATTTTGAGATATATTTTGGTTATTACAGTCTTTGATTTCTCTGGCTTTTATTTTTCCAGCATATTTGTACATTCCATCCATCCATCAATGTCCTTGATCGGTGATTGGTTAAGCAACTACGCACAGTACGCCTAATGGCGTCTTGCAGGGCAGCAACAACTCTCTCTCTCTCTCTCTCTCTCTCTCTCTCTACTTCTCATTGTCTGTGGCTAGTCGTTGTACGGCCATAGCTAAAACATTCATGTGATGACATCTGAGGGAAAGATAAAGAGAGGTCGATCACAGACAACCTGTCATAAAACCGAAAAACCGTATAAGCGGAAATTAATGTCACGCAGCCCAGCTGCGGCACCGTACAAATGCACCATTTGTATATGTTGTACATACATATATTTGGCATTAATTTCTTTAAAATGTATCCTCATATGACTGTTAATTAATTCATTTACTTGAGCAATGTATTCATTTTGCTGTCTCTTTGCCCATGTTTTACACACTAATTCACTCGTTCACATTCAACTTTCTCCCCTCACAGTTTTTTAATACCACCATACACCTCTGTCTACCTTATTTATTTTAATTTCCTAACTACAGGACAAACGTAAGGAGACGTGGCCAATTGCTCACCCTGTGCATGTTCTATTTACATTAGGTTAGCTATGGGTAGGAACTACTGTAGAGTGCAGAACAACAACAAACACAGCTCCCTAAGTCATCAGAGGAAATACCACCGCTCCTCTTAAACAAGTCTTAAATTAAACTCCTGACACTCTAAGCGGGTGGGGGAGGGGAGGGTTGGTGATTGCCCCTCTCCCCCCCCCCGGGTCATGACTCCCAGGAGTCTGGGAGTTGTTTGTTTGTGTTTTTTTTTAAAATCCCGTCCCAGAATTGAATCACGGTCTTCCAAGTGGCATTGCTTCTTGGAGTGCATCTTAGCCACTATGCCACGAGGGATCGGTACTAGATGTGACAAGTCAAGCTATAACATGTACTAGACGTGACAAGCCAAGCAATAACATGTACTAGATGTGACAAGTCAAGCTATAACATGTACTAGACGTGACAAGCCAAGCTATAACATGTACTAGATGTGACAAGCCAAGCTATAACATGTACTAGATGTGACATGTCAAGCTATAACATGTACTAGATCTGACAAGTCAAGCTATAACATGTACTAGACATGACAAGCCAAGCTATAACATGTACTAGATGTGACAAGTCAAGCTATAACATGTACTAGATGTGACAAGTCAAGCTATAACATGTACTAGATGTGACAAGTCAAGCTATAACATGTACTAGATGTGACAAGTCAAACTATAACATGTACTAGACATGACAAGCCAAGCTATAACATGTACTAGACATGACAAGCCAAGCTATAACATGTACTAGATGTGACACGTCAAGCTATAACATGTACTAGATGTGACAAGTCAAACTATAACATGTACTAGACATGACAAGCCAAGCTATAACATGTACTAGATGTGACAAGTCAAGCTATAACATGTACTAGACATGACAAGCCAAACTATAACAAGTCAAGCTATAACATATACTTTTAAAAAATCCCATCCCCCCCCCCTCCTCTTGGCACTGCAACTACTAAAAAATATGCATCTCTTAGAAAACGACCAATCTCGTGTATCTCCACTCACAGCCAGAAAACGTACCTCAATATGCTTCATCGTGAACGTAACTGGCTTGGGAAGTTTTGTGATGGGAGCATCAACGCCAAGAGAGGCGCTGAGGATGTAACTAGCGATTCTAGGACCTGTTTGCTCTTCCACTCCTTTGTCCTTGACCTCTTCTTCTTCGTCTTCTTCTTCTTCTTCCTCTTTTGCAACGGGGACTTTGTTTTCGGAGCCAGCAGTGACAGGTGAGGTAGGTTTTCTAGTACCACCGGAAGATGGTGGTACACGTTTCTTGGAGCGGCCGCTCAGAAAGTCCGACATTGAGTAGTGAGTCATGAAGACAGCTTTAGCGAGGCCTCCTGGATATAAATAGATTTTAAAAAAACAGCTTTAGCAAGGCGTCCTGCACGTAAATAGATTAAAAACATCTTTAGCAAAATGCCATGAATGTAAGTTGATCAAAAATAGCTTTAGCCATATGCCCTGAATGTAAGTTGATCAAAAACAGCTTTAGCAATATACCCTGAATGTAAGTTGATCAAAAACAACTTCATCTTTAGCAAGACGTTCTATATATAAGTAGATCAAAAACAGCTTTTGTAAGACGTCCTGGAAATAAGTAGATCAAGAACAGTTTTTGAAAGACGTGCTGGACATAAATAGATCAAACACACCTTTTTGCAATCTACACAGCGATCTTCTTCAGACTTGACATAATGTAAATTTATTTTTAACGAATATTTCTGTTTTTCAAATAGCATGTTCTTGCATGAAGAGCCAGGACGGTGGAGTGCCAATCAAGGTAAGGTACTGAATGACATAGGCGAGACAAAGCTGTATCAGGCATATTGTAAAGATGTCGCTAACACGACATAACAATGAAAGATTAAGTGCAAGAGAACCCGGGAGAGGAAACCCACATCAAATGCAAACGGACACCCAGAGATGACAAGAACAACTTTCAATACGTATTCGCGAGGGAAAGGAGCAGAAGATCCAAACTGGTGAAGATGGCAAGGAAAGCACTCCAGTGAACGTCTTTATAGGAAAGTGACAGAATTAGCTGACTTTTCATCCTACAGATAAACTAAAACTTAAACGATGACTTCAAAAGCGTGTTAGGATAAGCACACCAGCTGATGCATCATTTAACTGTACTACAGTGTGTTTTATCAGGTCTAGCTTGTGCAGAATTCTAGAAACATGTGAAGATTTTTAATCTAACGTGAAGTACTAAGGGGATAAAAAGAGGACGTCTATCGCTCTTAAGAATTTAAAACAGCTAAATAGGTTGTGGAGAGGGACAGGCAGAACTACAAAGTTTAGTTTTTTTTTAAGGTGTGCATTTTTCCCATCGCAACGTATGCACGTGAGACCTGGACACTTAACAGATGAGAAGCACATAAGTGCCTTTGAATGTAAATGCTGTACAAAAGTCCTTCAAATATATTGCACACGAACAGAACAAATATATACATACTACAAGAATTTAGTATTGTAGACCGTTGGTTAGCAAAGAAGATTAAATAGAGAAAACTTAGATATTTCTGAACATATTAAACGTCAAGAGAGTTTGGAGAAGACAATCTTGGAATAGCACATAATGGGAAAAAAGAAAGAGGGGAAGATCAAGGCGAAAGTAACATGACATTGCTGATGATTTGCGAATAGATTCATTAACAGCAGGGCATCTTGTTTACAACCGAAATGCCTTCACGAGAGCAGTTAAGGAGGAAAAGTTCCACAAGGGACATGCTAATGAATGAATGACCTAAGGAATGTAAGGGTGCTTTGGGGATTTATCCTTTTCTTCAGGGTCTGCGACCTGAAAAAAGGGTGGGAACCACTGCTGTAAGAACATTTCCTACCATCTGTGACAATAAATATAGTACTTTTTTATGATTCCATTCTGTACAGTGTTTCAAAAGATCATCTAGCTACAACCGGTTTCGTTGCCTTTGTCACAGTGCGATATAAATGTCTGGTCTTCAATCTAAACTTCACCACGCCGGAAGGGAACAGTAGAAATTCGTAGACTACAAAGAGGGAAAAGTTAAGGTAAACACATTTTATTTCTCCATGCAAACAAAACGCTCACCTTTACTAACACTCTTCAGTGTTTCCACGGGAATAGAGAACGTGTTTTCAGACTCTTTAGAATCGTAAACCAGCTCTTTCTTCTCCTCTTTCTCAAACGTGCTCATGTCAACAACTCGAAGCTCCAGCTCTGAAAAGCAGCGACAGGTCATGGCTAAATTTAGACTGCCCTGGGCATAAAAGTGGTCTATATTGCGAACATATCCTCATCAGAAAACACCTGACGCTAGAAGACATTAAATAACAAGAATCATTTCTTTCCCAGGTCCAGAGATCACAGATAAATGCCAATGTCAAGATTCATCAGAGCTACTTCCTTCTTTAACGTGATAAGACTCCACTTAGTTATATTGCGGAATAACTGGATAGAAACCTATATTTTTGTCAGTAATATCGACGTCAGCGCATTCAAAAAATTATATATATTAGATTTTAAGCGCTGGTGGAATTGCTTCAAGCAGAACGACCCGCGTAAGGAATCTTAATAAGCATATCTGATATACCGTCCCCCTAAGGGACGCTCCTTGAAATAATACAGAGCTGGCAAAGATAGCGTGGAAAGAATGTTAATTGGGTTTACTGCCGAATAAAGAATATCAAATGCATGCCACATAGACAGCGCGGAAGGCAGCAATAAACTAGTTTAAACTGCCATTTCGCTGCAAAACATTATAGCGCTGTTTATTTGGGACTTCTTCGTTTATACCTCGCATATGTGAAGCCAAAACAACTAATTGAATCTAAATATTGTATGTGATTTGTATTCTAGACGCTTTTGGGCTTCCAAGAGCATCCAAGCCATTTCTGAGGTTAAAGAGCACTGGTATATATAAGGACAAGGGTTTTCTCCAAGAGTTAACTTTTCAAATTTCCCTTCATTGACCCGCTGTTTCCAAGAGCTCGTTTAGCGTTTTGTGTTTTTGTTTCATTTCTTCTCGGAGATCACTGGTGGCAGTCTTACTGCATTTTCTAGAACGCCACATGGTCGTATCGTTTTTTTTTCATTTCCAGTCAAGTCCCACATGTGGCTTAATTCTCTTCATAAGCAGCCGACAAAAACTGGTTTGCACCAATGTTCCCTCTAAGCTACGCAGTCACAGACACACCCACATACACAAAAAAATCATGCTCCACACGAAATTTTATACCCATATATATTATTTTGCACTTTTCTTATGTTACCGTATGCTACAATAATTCTGAAGAGAAATATGATAGCGCTACATTAATTTGTTTTTCCCGGTATCTTTAGATTTTTGTACTTTTTTTTTCAATGAGAACTTTAAATCATAATTTATAGTTTTACTTTATGACACATATTTACACATAACATTATATTTTTAGAATATATTTGCACACGTGTTGCGCACGAAACCGCAGAACCTTAGAGGGCATATTGGTTCGCACCATATGAGCATTATGCAGTACATCGTGACTACATTTGATTATTAGCGGCTTAGTAGTTTTTCCTGGCTCTTGTTGTATTCATGGCTCTTGCTATATCAGGAAAGTGATTTTCATTTCTCATATTCTGAGGCACACGGCGGTGAGAGTGGAAAATTGAGGTAAATAAATTATTAAGATAAGGTTATTTGCTGGAAAAGTATGTTTGAAATATTCGAAAAGTGCTTCTGAAGATAAAGTACAGCCTGGTTCTTACGCCTGCCGAAAAATGACCATCTCTGAAAAGTGGAACGCAACACTTTGTTTAGTTCTTACATGATGCTTAAAACTATAACAAAAGTTCCAACATAATACCTATAAAATTCTAACAAAAGTTCCCACATAATGCGTGTCAGCCGCGCAGAGCTGCACAGTGAGTGTTGCTGTTGCGCAGGCCGACTGTTTTTTGGCGAAAAAGCGCTCTCGAGTTCCGTGCGTGAGAAAAAAGGCTTTCGCTCCCTTCCCGGACGGCGAGAGTTAAGGTGTTTCGATGCCAAAGCGAGTGGTTTGTCCGTCGAGCGAAGCCTATAAACGGCTAGCCAGCCAGGTTCGTGTTACCGGTGTACTACGGTTTTGTTGACCGATTGTCTCGAAATTGGCCCATCTCTCGTAAAGAGTATCGGGTCTGCAGTATGTAATGTGCGTTGGTTGTGGGTGCCGGGCTTTCTTCTCGTTCGTTAGAGCAGAGAGAGCCGGCCGCGGCCGGTTAAAGGAAATGAAACGCCGCCGGGGTCAAAAGGGATCCGCTCTGAGCAGAGCGCTGTCTCCCTTGCCCCGCGTCGGTCTGTCGGCAGATATCCGACTAAGGTTCGGCGAAGAAAGCTGTCTTTTTGATTCTGCCAGTGGTCATATACTTATTTCAAATATTAAGCCATGCATGTCTAAGTTCACACTGTCTCACGGTGAAACCGCGAATGGCTCATTAAATCAGTCGACGTTCCTTAGATGACATGATCCTACTTAGATAACTGTGGCAGTTCTACAGCTAATACGTGCTTACCAAGCTCTGACCCTCGCAGAAAGAGCGCTTTTATTAGTTCAAAACCAATCGTCGATGCATTTCGCATGGCGCGGCGTCCTATCTGGTGATTCTGGATAACTCTGTGCTGATCGTATGGCCTTCTCATTGCTGGCGAGATTCTTCGGATGCCATGCGTGGAGTAAAACTCCTACCGGCCAAGGAAGAAAATGCGGAAAAGCAATTAGGGTTGCTGTGTGGCGCCGATGTGAAAAGGTGATGGAAAGTATAAAGTGAAGGTTAATCGGTATGACCAGTAGTATCGCAGCGAGTGCTACTCATACCACGACACCTCTGCTCTAGAAGAAGCCGGCCACATCAGAAATACACCCATAATGGTGAAATATGCCTAAACCGGCTTACACCATGAGTGAAACTTGATTGCTACGCATGTCACGGTACCTCCGCTCTAGAGGTCGGTCACGTCCGATATACACCCACACTGGTGAAATATGCCTAAACCGGCTTACACTAGGGGTGAAACTTGATGGCTATGTATGTCATGGTACCTCCACTCTAGAGGTCAGTCACGTCCTAAACACGCCCATACTGGGATAATATGCCTAAACCGGCTCAACCCAGGGGTGAAAGTCACTAGTGGAGAGGATTCATCAACCTGGAGAAAAGCTTCGTCCTGGTCACAACTAGGAATGGTCGCGGCCATTGTCACAAAATGCTGAAGTCGGAGACACTGGACCAGGGCAGTCTAGATGGGCAACCACTTCTCACCCGGCGGGGATGTATGCGTATCTTAATCACGCTGAGTTTTCCGGTGAGAAAGTCCAACGCTGGACTGGATGGGCAACCACCTTTCACCCGACGGTGATACACAGGTATCTCAAAACACGTCGAGGTTTTCCGGTGAGAAAGTCCACCTCTAGACTAAACTGATGCAACGAAAACCACGGTGTCACACAATCCCGCTTCTGAGACCCACCAAGAATACAGGCTCAAGCCCTGCGATACTCTGAACCTCTTTTGGTCCTTTCGGGGACTTATCGAGGACCACAGGCGTAAATTCAGTAGGATCACAGGGCGGTCTTGGTGGTAGAAGTGAACGAAGAAGAAGAAGTAGAAGAAGAAGAAGACCCACATAATGCCTATAAAATCTAACAAAAGTTCCCACATAATGCCTATAAAACTCTAACAACAGTTCCCACATAATGCCTTTAAAACTCTAACACAAGCTCCCGCACAATGACTAGTTCCCACATAATGCCTATAAAACTCTAACAAAAGTTCCCACATAATGCCTATAAAATTCTAACACAAGCTCCCGCACAATGACTATAAGAATCTGACAAAAGTTCCCACATAATGCCTATAAAACTCTAACAGTTCCCACATAATGCCTATAAAACTCTAACAGTTCCCACATAATGCCTATAAAACTCTAACAGTTCCCACATAATGCCTATAAAACTCTAACAGTTCCCACATAATGCCTATAAAACTCTAACAGTTCCCACATAATGCCTATAAAACTCTAACAACATGTTTACACACATTGATACACTTGGGCAGTACAGTTGGGCCTTTTAAAAAAAAATGCCATTTCCTGATTCCGCTGTTAAGAGCACAACGCCGAAAAGGGCCGAAAGTAATGAACATAGTTGAAACCAGCTGAACTAACTAACGTATAGCCGGAAACAACCCTGTTGCTAAAAAAAGGACAGGAGATGATACATTTGATGGTGTAGTAGGCTAGTTTGATTTTCTCTCTTTATCTAATTTCCCCGCTCTACCAGAATGTGTTTCATTTACGGCAGTTCTTCGTCTGTCTTGGTGGATTGATTGACTGGGAAGTTACACACATGGTGTTCTGAGAACCTCTATATACTTCTCTATCATTCAAGCCAAGAGAGTGTCAGTCTTTACCAATAAAAGGTAAATCCCAGTTTCCATGCCATTAAGGCACATTCGGGATACGGTGTTAGGCCCGTATTTCCAAGACCTTCAGAACATGGAAGTCTGATGTGGGTCATTATCTCCACATTTAGTAAGAGACACATATTTTTAGAAATTGTAGTGTCTGGGGGAACTGTCTTTTTTTTATCTGGTACTCAGTCAACCAGGCGGCCAATGTACACCAAAAGTTATTAAAAAATGTTATCCAGCTTTACGTAAGAGAATATACATCACGAAATCTAAAATCTTAATACAAGAGAACAAAAATGTCTTGAATGTAGCTGACATGTGCCAGGTTTATAGATCTAGATAGTAAAACTTAGACGGGGGGCAAACTTACTGCATGTTATTCTAGTTGGTTCGGCATCTTTATGGTTCATTTTATACCAGGTTTTCCCCTGTGGATTCCGCTGCTCTGCCTTGACATTTAATCTTTTCATTTTCACATAAAAAAATGAAATTCCCTATAAACGTATTAAAACTACGTCCATTAATATATCAGATTTCACTGTCCCTGTTTTTTAAAGTAACAAAGTCCCACGTTCTTCACATAAATATAATTTGGAACTCCAAAAGGCCATGAAAAAGAAAAACCCTAAATTTTTGTTGGTGGACAGATTTCTAATCTTGACAAGCAGGAGTTAAAGAATTCTAATGTTAGGTCAGCATCTGCCAGCAATTACTGCTCCTGGTGAATGCCTAAGAAACAGATTCCTGCGCATATATTTGTAACACTGATGGGTCAATGTAACACAAAGTTATAATTCTCAACACTTTCACTAAAACTAATTCGAAGCTCGTTCTAGAATGAAATTTTCATGCTATCACCGACTCTATTAGTTTTTTACAAAAATCTCCTGCTACACTGTCATAGATAGATAGATAGATAGATAGATAGATAGATAGATAGATAGATAGATATAGATAGATAGATAGATAGACAGATAGATAGATAGATAGATAGATAGATAGATAGATAGATAGATAGATAGACAGACAGACAGATAGATAGATAGATAGATAGATAGATAGATAGATAGATAGATAGATAGATAGATAGATAGATAGATAGATAGATAGATAGATAGATAGTATTTTCTCACCAATATTCTCATCTTTCTGAGTTATGACTGTCGGCTGATTAATTTCCTCGGCCATAGCAACCGTGGCTGTCTCCATAGCAACAAGAAGCGTGGATGCTGACCTGACTTTATCCTCTCCAGACATTTCTTCCCACATGGCAGATTTGTTCGCGGAAACCAGGTTACTTCCCGCTTTTACGACATTCTGCGGGCGAACAAAAAAAATATTTCAAAGATTTGGTTAGACTGAATAAAAGATAACATGTGTTTGGACTTGGGGGTATAGACAGCTCCTATCTCACACTTTGAATGCTACCATAAACCGACTCCTCCATAAAACGTGCAGCAGAACATTCGCCAGTACTGCAAGTCACAATCTTCTCTAGGCGACACCAGATCCAAACCACGCCGCTGCATAAATCAACATGGCTTATCGGTCTGTATCTTAATGTGACCTGGCTTACTACTACTCGCGTGAGTACTGAGTATTTTAACAGCGTTACCTGTCGGCACCAGGGTACTGAAAGGCCATAAGAGAGTTCCGCAGAGTTAATATGTTTTTGATATGTGCCTTGAAGATAAAGGAATAACTCACATTTACGACATTCGTTTGGCTATATTACATTCGGCTTTGCCGAAAACTGGAGATGAAAGATGGATGACTGGGTAATGGCGAGGGAAACGAGAGATGGAAATCCTCCATCATCCACCCTCCCTGGAGCCTCTCATGGTCACAGGCCCTCGTATTAAACACTTTTAATGCCTGCTGTTATTGCTGCTACTGCTGGCCTGAAACTCGCTGGTGTCATTCAGTCCACTCGAAGGAGACAGTTGTTAAAATCTATCACGAAAATAATCAAACAACAGAAAACTTTTAGTTAACATGAAACGTTTTGTCTAATATGAGAAGCAACTGGTGCCACAGAAAGCAGGGGCCTTTACGAGGACATCTAGCACTCGGGTGGAAGTCGAGGCAGTGACCAAGGCTCTGCCCTGGCTAGTTCGGCAGGAAGATACACACGATGTTGCTGTTCTGACGGGCTCTCAGAGCATGGCTCGTAAGACAGAGAGGGGGGTTGCTACGTCATGAACGGGTTCTGCTCTTTCGACAAATCCGTGTCACCAGGGCACGCTATTGCAACAGATATGTTTCCTATGGACAGGACGGCCATACTGAAGTCGTTGGTCGAGGACCTGATGCACGAGGAGGAGAGGATGAAAGACAGAGGTGTGAGGAGGAGGGAGGATGAAAGACAGAGGTGTGAGGAGGATGGAGGATGAAAGACAGAGGTGTGAGGAGGATGGAGGATGAAAGACAAAGGTGTGAGGAGGAGGGAGGATGAAAGACAGGTGTGTGAGGAGGATGGAGGATGAAAGACAGAGATGTGAGAAGGAGGGAGTGAGGAAGGAGGTGTGAGGAGGAGGAAGGATGAAAGACAGAGGTGTGAGGAGGATGGAGGATGAAAGACAAAGGTGAAGGATAAAAGACAGGTGTGTGAGGAGGATGGAGGATGAAAGACAAGAGGTGTGAGAAGGAGGGAGGATGAAAGAAGGAGGTGTGAGGAGGAGGGAGGATGAAAGACATATATGTGAGGAGGAGGTAGGATGAAAGACAGAGGTGTGAGGAGGAGGGACGATGAAAGACAGAGGTGTGAGGAGGAGGCAGGATGAAAGACAGAGGTGTGAGGAGGAGGGAGGATGAAAGAAGGAGGTGTGAAGAGGAGGCAGGATGAAAGACAGAGGTGTGAGGAGGAGGGAGAATGAAAGAAGGAGGTGTGAGGAGGGCTGAGGATGAAAGACTGGTGTGTGAGGAGGATGGAGGATGAAAGACAGAGGTGTGAGGAGGAGGGATGATGAAAGACAGAGGTGTGAGAAGGAGGGAGTATGAAAGACAGATGTGTGAGGAGAAGGGAGGATGAGCCGGGTGATTGGCTGGGGTGTAGAATTCGAGGTTGCCAGAACCAAAAGCTGATTAGCATAGTTACTGCTCAAGCTCTTCGGTGGTTACTGAAACAGAGAGCAGAGAATGCGTGGGTGTGCCCCCGGGTGCCATGATGCTAATTCCTAGATTCAAGTAACACTCTGGCTAATATGTAAACACTGCAGGTTTTCGCTAACGTGTAGACACGTTGGTTTTCTATGAGCCGTAAAGAATTCCACAATCAGAAACCACACCATCGGAGGAAGGGTTGGCTGGAATAACACCAGTGTTATACTACAATAAATCAAATGGTTTGGTCAAATTACACGGGCTACCGCCAGACAGTGTAGCATAGAAAACATTCAATGCTAAGAAATATAGGAAACAGGAGAGAGAGAGAGAGAGAGAGAGAGAGAGAGAGAGAGAGAGAGAGAGAGATAGGCCGGCCACCCACCTAAGAGGTGGAGTGAGGAAATTACAGAAACTGTAAATATCCCACTATATGAAGCAAACCCTGTACCTTTGTCATGAAGTCTTTTCGTCCCCTCAACTTGTACTAACTTCCTGTAACTGCGAGCTGTTCCTTGCAGTCGATGCTGTAGAGATTTTGAGGCACAGCGTGGGAGCCGGTTATGGCGGCTATTTTTTCAGTCCCGAAGCGCAGCTAAAAAGCAGGGGGCGTGCAATGCTTCCCTAGCGGGCTCCACCACCATGGGGACTATGGCGATCCCTGCCCCGTTAGCCAGGCTAGGCTTTTTCCTAGGGGTACAACGGAGAGGTGGGACAGGGTCTTGGTCAGCCATGATTCGCTAACCCTGACGCTAGCATCTACGGGTTGCTGATTGCCTCATCGGACAAGTGTTTCAGCAATGAAAGGTACACAAGAAAGAAGACAAGACATTCTGATTGACACATAAACATGTTTTAGCTTAAGACACGAACTTTCTTTAGAATATAAACAGTTCTGTTATTTAGAGAAATACACAGAACTGGGTGTTGGCTGTCTAGAGCGTCATCATTGTCTGAAGCGATGGAGAAAATCATGAAAACAGAGACATGAGGTAACGAACGTGTGCTAAAGTGAATCTCATTACCTTTCATTACGATCGTTAGAAACAGCTTATCTACAACGGAAACACGCTTGTGCCAAAACTTAACTACATTATCAGCTTCAGTTCAGCTTTATATCATCTATCAGATCCCTCTAATTTACACCATAATGATTATGATGGATGCAAGAAACTGTAAGTTTAGTACTCAGTACTAGGTTCGCGGTATCATCGTGAACGAGATACTACCATAATCGCTCCACCGCCTGTGCCAATGAATATGGCACAGAACTTTCATCGATGGTTCTCCTCATCAGTCCTTGATGATGAGTCACTCAGTGAGGAAGCTATTTTAGGAGCAACAACAGTCTGTATGCGAAACTAGTCAGAGTCGATCCCAGCGCATACTCCGTAGCTAAGGTGCCAAGAGAAACCAGAACACACAAAGATCGTCACGCTGTCACTGGCTGGACAGACATAACTAAGAACCATCAATGCTGCTTATGCAGAGTTCACAGCTCACACTGGTGCCATAGCACTAAACTGAGTAGCTCAGCACACAGAACCGACCTCCATTTTGAAAGCACTGACGATATTATTGCTCATTTGTCACGTTTGTACGTTTCTGTCCTCACCACACTCAAACAGTAAAGAGCCATAACAGGCTTTTAAACAAGAAAGTATATATATATATATATATATATATATATATATATATATATATATATATATATATATATATGGACACTTAACAAATCACTAGAAAAGAGAATAACAGCATTTGAAATGAAATGTTACAAAAGGGCACTTGGAATATCACAGATAGAAGGAAAATGAAATAAAGAGATATATTGATGAGATTAGGTGTTGCAGAAAACTGTCTCGTTAACACCATAAAAATTAGAAAGCTGAGATACGTCGGCCACATCAAGAGACACAACAGCTTGGAGAGGTGGACAGTAGAAGGCAGAGTGCCCGGGCAAAAGAGAAAAGGGACGAGCTTGCCGCAGGTGGACCCAGGACATCAGAGAAAGTCTGAATGTGCCACTGGAAGAGGCTGGTCAAGATAGTTCTTTTATTCTTCAATTTTCTCAAGGTTTTCCTAACAATTTTTAAAAAAGGGAGGGGGTGGGTGGGGATGGGGGGTGGTCAGCTTTCCTTACTCTTTCTACCTGTTTACCTGTTTTGTAGAACTAAACCACACGCCTCCGTCTAGCTCAGTGGTTCCCATACCTTTTATGGCTAACACCCTCTTGCATGCTAGGCCACTTTCATACCGCCCTCTAAAACTTTTTCTTAGCTTCATTAGTTCTGATATCAAGTGCCGCTCTCTTTTCTCTCACCCCCACCCCCCGGGGTTTTCCCAGCGCCACCAAGAAGGGAGGGTACTGGGTGGTGCTGTCAACTTTTCGGAACCTCTGATTTATCTCTACTGGAACAAGACCAGTTTTTACTGCAACCACTATCATACTTTGCTTAAGAAAACTGGAGCACTACTCACATCCACAATTGCCTGAACTTGTTCCTTATCGGTGACGATCTCGCCGTCTGCTATTTGGGTCAAGGCTGTCATTACCTTCGACGTCGCAAAGACATCTTCCATGGTGGTTTCCTCCTTCTGAGTCACCTCAACCAGCGTGGAGGAGACGGCTATCGATTCTTCAATTGTTGGTGGTGGAACAGTCGTTTCCGGATCCGGTAATTTATTAACCTTTGGAGGAAAGAGGTTGAAAAAGGGGGGGGGGGAGTCTTTTTTATCAGAGATAAAGATAAAGATTTGGAATGCATTTTTGGTTAAAGCCAGTCGGCAGTCACAGTTTCCCATTAAAACATTCATTCCAGCAAAATGAATTAGGAAGCATTTACATGAATTTTACTTCAATATATATTATATTCTCTCTCTCTCTCTCTCTCTCTCTCTCTCTCTCTCTCTCTCTCTCTCTCTCTCTCTCTAAACCTTAAGTGCCCAGGCCGCGAGGGTTTTCCACAAATGCCTGTCCTTTGCCTTTTTTTCTGCTCTTGCCTAGGTGAGCCCTGTATTGCTCAACATCCTTTCTGTTGTTCTTCTCCATGTCTCTTTTGGTCTACCCTTACTTTTGTTCCCCTGTGGTGTCCATCTTATCATGTATTATATTATGAAACGTTTATTGCACAACAAATATACATAATACGCTATACTGAAACAACATAATTATATATAAATATACCTGTCTACTAATAAGGTGGTATTGGGTTAAGTCCCTAGCAATATGGATTTTTTTTTTATACCACTACACCAAAAGGACCCCAGGTCCGCCCAGCCTCTAAACCTGGGTACCAGAGAAACCTGAGAAGGTAAATGCGGCCAGGCGTGATACTGATCGCCTCACACGTTCATGCGCCGAAGGCCTTGGAGGTACGGGCCCAACACCGCATCCCTGACATGGAAACAGAGGGTTTTACCTTTTTACCTTTTACCGAAAACAACAAGATAGTTTTAACTCTACCTTTTGCTTTTCCATAAGTCACTTACATTAGTGCTTATAACGGCACGTATTTTCAAAGTAAAATAACATATAACTGGTTATTTCAGCGTAATAAATAACAACAGAAGACAAAAAGTGTGCCAATACTGTACGACTATAATTTTAAAACGTTCTTCTATCCTCTCTTCATCTCGGCTTCGCTGCCCGTTGAAAACAACACACGGTCAACACACGATACAGATGAATCAATCTCTTACTGACAGTTACTGACATCAACATTTTGTTTTATCGAGCCTCTGTTTTTTTTTTTAATCGCTCTTTGCCCTCAGCAAATCAACCTTTCTAAAACAAATGTTGGCTGTTTTTTGCCCAGTAAAACGTGGAACAAAAATTATGCGGCTTCATATTTATATTTTCAATGTACAAATTTAACTTTAAAAAAAAACAAACAGTTAAATGCAGGAGTGCAAGAAGCGAACCTTTCTTAGAAGTTCCCGCAGATTTTTCGATGCACAGTCAGATATATCCGGCTGCCCTTTCCAACACAATGGATCTATGCTGCAGTGGAATTTGGAAAATCCTGTCAAAACATGTAAGAAAAACAGGAATTTATAAGTGTAATGTTACTGTAACATAGTGAACGAGGAGAAGACAGAATAGTACAGTACAATAATATTGTATTTTGATTTCTCCTTTTTTTTAATAAGGAAGTATTTTGTTATGAAGTTTGAAAATAGCAATGACAACAAAGGTAATTTTAATAAAAGTTATAAATCAAAGAAGCAACAACAGCCGTGCATTTGGGGGAAAAAACGTTAGAAGTCAAATAAATCTCACGGAGAAAATGTATGTACAACAGATGTAGTGTCTCTGCTCGCATCATGGACCAAGATAGCTGTCTTTAAGTTAATGAATTACAGAACTCATGATTTTAGTCAGGTAAAGGTAATTATATGTGTCATCGGAGAAAAAAAAAGATTTAGCTGACACTGGAGACCACAGACATGTTATAATAGAAAAGGGTTCAGATCTACACTTTGAACATGTTTTAGAAATGAACAAAGAGAATTGAGATATCAGTACACAAATGAATATCGAGAAAGTTATATAAAGAGGAGGCAAATGAAAAATATTTGGTAGTGTAAGTAGAACAGCTATTGAAAAATAAATCTGATAAATGAAATACACACAACTTAAAGAAAGGAGGGGGGAGGGAGAAAAAAATTAGATACGGTAATCAAACCACAAATAAAAAAACAGAAAAGAAGAAAGTGTCGAAATGCTTCATTTTCAGATTGTAACACACAATAATTAGTGTATGAGTATATAACTATACACGGAGACACTGCAGTAAAGATGTGATACCAAAATGAATAAACTATCGGAGTGAGCTTTAATCATACAAAAACATACAGGACGAAGAAATAGACTCAGATTTCGGACACACAGAGTCGGACAAGCCACAGCTTCTTACAAGTTACAGCTAAGTTCTCTATTCATTTTATTTGATTTTTTTTTAAACGTAGCATTCACGTGAATTTATATTTTATCTCCTTTCTCTATTTCTTCGTCCTGTATGTTTTTGTATGATTAATGCTCACGCCGAAACGTCACAGCTGTGTACACGTTAAGTAATAAAGCTGTTCCTATTTTTTTTTCCTAATTGATATTATTTGCTATAGAAACTCTTCAGAAATATTACCAAAATCCAGAATTTGTCACAGGTAAACTTTCGAGAAGAAGTGTAAGGGGTAACGAGGCAGGACAAAATGTTAAAACGGAAAAGTAAATGTGGTTTTGTAGGAGTCCTCAGTGGTCAGTCTTAAATTTTGCATACGGATGTATTGAGATTCATAGAACTTACCATTGCCTCTAGTACAACTAGCCTCTGCCGTCTTTCCAGCAGCTGTAGTAGGATACAAGACACCGCCTATCTGCACCTCCGGACAAGATGTCCGACCTTCAGCATAAAAGTCACTAGCAGCCCTGACAGTGTCTCTAATACTTCCACCTGTACCAGGAATGTAGCACCCACTGAATTTTGCAAAAGCTTTGGCCCAGTCTACCGTGGTTGGGCGAGGGGTTTCTGGAGCAGTCTTGGGTTGGGTTGGAATTGGAGTTGTTGATTCTGTTGTTGTAGATCTGAAAATATACAAGGTCCGACAGTTAAGTAATGAGACTGATTTTGTTATGGCCAAGATAAAAATGTCATATATGAAGCAAAGCATGGAATCCATAGAGGCAACCTTCATCTACGATCTGGCAAACTTTTAATTGCCGCCCAATAAGCAGACCACAAACAAGCCGCCATTTTGCTGATCTAGTCAGAGGTGGATTGTTACGTAATCAGTCAGAGCAACAAAGCTAACATTAAATTCTGTTTAAAACTCGGAAAAAGTGCCATTGAGACAGTTGAATTGTTGCAATAAGTTTATGGGGATAACTGTTTATCTCGCGCACAGATATTCAGGTGATATTGAAGATTCAAAAGTGGTATGGAAACGATTACAAATGCAACTAGACATGGACGCACAATTTCTGTTCATAATGAGGAACTCATTGCAAAAGTCAAAGAACGGGTATAAGGAGATCGTTGTTTGACTGTGAAGATAATGGCAGGTGAATTTGGTGTTAACCAAAGTCTTTTTTTTTGCCAGCAAAAAGAAGACAGTGTAATCATTTAAAACTATCCTAGATACATCGTGCGTTCGGAAAATAACTGTGCACTAACCCAGTATCGATTCCGGTATCGTAGTGATATCTTAATGACTGCGGTATCTAGCCACATGTACCTGTGTACGTCAGTGTGTTAAAGCCTAATGTCGTGTCACATTCACTGTATTCAGTCTGTCTTTATGTATTCAGCTGTTAAGCAGTGAAGCAGTTGTCGAAGCGCACGACTGGCGAATTGTTTCAATCTGTTTATTCACTATGGTTCCTTGAAACTTCTGAAGGTGATTTTCGGAGATCGTGCTATCTCTAAAAACTTGTGGCCTCCTCGCTCACTGGATCTAAATCAACTAGACTTTTATCTGTGGGGAACAACTAAGTCTGAAGTTTATCGACATTATCCACGCACGCAGAATGAATTAAAAACTGCAATAACTGCCTACATAAGAAACATTTCACCAGCAGAACTAAGAAAAGTGTTTGCGAATAAAATTAAACGTGCTCAAGCTTGCAGGGACGCTCAAGGAACTCACTTTCAACGTTTGTTATAAGGTACGTGTCATATTAGCCTATAATACGTAATATTTTTTTAATCAGCACGCATAATCGGCGACTCCAGTCACGGCAGGTAGATGTGGCTAGATATCACAGACATTAGGATATCACTACGATACCGGAATCGATACTGGGTTAGTGCACAGTTATTTATGGAACGAGTGGCGAAGTGGTTAGTGCACTGGTCTCTCATGGCGAAGGTCGGGGGTTCGAATCCGGCCGGAGGCAACCCAGTCACCCAGCTGTAGAAATGGGTACCCGACTTCTTCTGGAGTTGGGGAAGGAAAGGCGGCCAGGCGTGATACTGACCATATCATCCTCTAGTGCGCTGACAGGTCAAGGAAAATATGGGCACTAACATCATATCCCTGTGTGTCTCTAAGGCATGACAGGATTACCTTTACCTTTCTTTACCTGTATAATGAACTCAGATACGCTCAGTATTCAATACATCAGACCCCTTACCTTTGACTTGTAGTCACGATATGCGTGGTTCGAGTATCCTGGGTTGTGGTGTCAATTATTTCTGTGCTTGTAGTCATAAGATCAGGGCTGGTAGATTCAGTCGATGATCGTTGGTTTTCTGTGGTCACTGTCTCAGCGATGGTTGTTGCAGATGTCGGTAGTTCGGTTGTAGAGGATTGCTCAGTCGTTGTTTTATCAGCTTTCGTGGAAGTCTCTGCCGTTATTTTATCAGCTTTCGTGGAAGTCTCTGCCGTTATTTTATCAGCTTTCGTGGAAGTATCTGTCGTTATTTTATCAGCTTTCGCGGAGGTCTCTGTCGTTATTGTATGAGCTTTCGTGGAAGTCTCTGCTGTTATTTTATCAGCTTTCGGGGAAGTCTCTGCCGTTATTTTATCAGCTTTCGTGGAAGTCTCTGTCGTTATTTTATCAGCTTTCGGGGAAGTCTCTGCTTGTGGCGAGCTGAGGTCGCTTGTTGACAGCACGGTCGTCGTAGTGATAGAAGAAGCCACTGTCACTCTGGTCTTCGGAGCGTCCGACGTACCGGAACCTGTCAGTCCTTCAGTCTGTGGGTCGGAGCTGACTTGTTTCACGGTGGTAGGAAAGATCTCAGGAAGTGTTGGCGTGGTTGAAGCGGTAGCAGTTCGGTTGGTGACTGTCGACAAAAAGATTTGCAGATGTTGGAAAAATCTGAGATTTTGATGCTAGTTCTAAAGCCTTGCTTTGTGGTATGTACCTCGCCTGTGTAGCGACGGTAAGGCGTAAAACTCCATACCCCATAATTTTAATCTAAACGTTTCCAAAGAAAAAAAGTTACATTCTTCAGACTGAAATAAAAGTGGGGATTTTTTTTCCATGGTACCACCCACACCAAAAAAAAGGGCTCTAAAAATGAGTAGCAGAGAAATCTGGGAAGATAAATGCGGCCAGACGTGACACTGACCATATCAGACTTTCATGTGGCGACGGTCTTGGAAATATGGGCCTAACACCGTATTCCCCAACATGCTTTAATGATATGGAAACGGGTACTTAAAAACGGGGGAAGGAGGCGGGGGCGGGAGGGGGGAGGAATGTACTTTAAATGGCCATACGCTAAAAAATTTTATTACAGGTAGGTGAATGCTACTCTGCCTTCACTTATTTTGCTAATTTATAATTTTCCTCTGTGTAATAGTTTATTATGATGTCTTTTACGATAGCACGTAATTATAGCCACCTTAAGGGAGCCTCGTATGCGGTGGTTCTTTGTGCAACAGAAATGTTGTACCGAGTCACTGATAGAAGAATCTTGACGATGAAGTTACGGGCATGAGACGAGGAGTCTTGGCCCAGGAAGAATGAAGATGAAAGTGGAGAGATGTGAAACTACACTAGGACGGGAATATTTAGAAGCAGCTGGCGATGTAGAGAGACTGGAAATGCGTGCTTGTGAGATGAAATTAACAGAGGATTATAGAGACAATCCTGTGATTCACATTTAGGTATTATTCTGAGAAAGTTCTCTATGTCTCCTCAGTTTGTCCCAGAAGATTCTGAAAACACAACTTTAAATTTATAAACACAGGCCTTGATCTAGAGTTGTTTGACACAGAAACTGTATAGTTTTGACACAGACACTGTTTTCATTTTTGAAAATCGCCATTGAAGAACGAGTTATGTGCGAGGATGGCGAACCTTCCTTAGGATGTGAACCAAATTGGTTACATTTTAAAAGTTTTAATTCCCTCACGCGACCCTTAGATTTTACTGTAAATTTTGCAATTCATTACTTTTGGGCTTCTGATGTGCCATATCCCCGTTCCTTCCCCTCCCACTTTAAAATTAAATTAATTTTTTTTAAAAATTACTTATATCCCATTTTTTTTTTTTTGGCACACGTGCCATAAGTTCACCACCTCATGTTCTAGCAGTTGTAATCATCACGAGAGTTTCACCTCATAAACGTTTCTTGCACCTAAACATAGCTGCATGCATTGTTTTGTTACCTTCCATTAGTGGATCACATTCAGGAATAATGGAAATGAAGGCACAGTTTGCGTATCATTAAAATTCGCAGCGTCATAATGCCGTTTAGTTTTGTGATTTTATTATTGAACGGTTGTTTGAACTTTTCTGCACTGTTCATTACTCGTTTCATTTTCAAGTAACTCTAGCAAACCCAAGCTGTGTTATCCATTTGCATGTGGGC
Source organism: Achatina immaculata (assembly GCA_009760885.1). NCBI lineage: Eukaryota > Metazoa > Mollusca > Gastropoda > Stylommatophora > Achatinidae > Lissachatina > Lissachatina immaculata. The sequence goes on along the minus strand of CM019720.1, from coordinate 51,407,597 downwards.
CATTTTAGTTTCGATTCTCAGTTACAGTGTATTCATTAGCAGTAAAATCTCTGCCTCAAGCATTTTTTTACTAAAACATTTTAGAGTATAGAAAAAAAAATGTCTCCTGATTCTTGCTGGGAGTGAAGTGAATGATTGTGGATAATGCAGCTTTACAAATACGTGAGGAACATTAAGTAAGGAAAGTGAAGAGAAAAAAAAAGGTTAAATGTGAATGTAATAAAAAGGAACACCAAATATTTAGACACATGACGCCATCATTAATTTACGGTATGCCTTCCTGTAACTTTACTTCTTATTACCAGTTTTATCTCAGTGTTATTTACCTCTGTCTGTTCCGTAACACTAATCTTTTTTCCTTTTTTTTTTATGGAGATGGGGTCATTGGCCTTATGCTCCAATCCCTCAACCTGGAGGACCAGGGTGCAAGTTTCGTATGACCCCTACCCGCAAGACCTTCCATAGCTTGGTTGGAGTATAACCTGTTACAATCCTAAATCCTGTCCCAAAACACCAAAATAACAATATAGAAAACTATAATAATACCAGCTGTATGGATTAGAAACGTCGAGTACAACAAAGAAAGATTAATAACAGTTGCAGGTCTTTGAGAATATGATCCTAAGAAGAATCTTTGGGCCCATAGAGGAGGCCAACACTGGAGAATGTCGAGTTAGAAAGAACACTGAACTGAACGGCTTATTTAAATCACAACGAATTATAAATGTCTTGAAACTGAACAGATTACACTGGTTTGGCCACGAAGAAAGACTGGAAGAGAATAGACAAACAAAAATGATGTATGTACAAGAGATGAAGAACAAGGGGTAGACCAAGACAGAGATGGAAAGACAACATAGGAGAGGATATAAAGGAAATTAGTGTCACCCGCTGGAGAGAGAAGTTTAGGAATGGAGGCGAACGTTGTCTGCAGAAATAAACCTTAATGGCTTGGAAAGCTGAAGAAGAAGAAGAAGAAGAAGAAGAAGATTATTTCTCTCATTTATTGTTTTGCAGTGTTCATGATTTTTTGAGAGACATATAACACTATTTCTAATTAGTCTTTTTTTCAGCAAGTGATATAAAGTGAATTACTTCTACATTATTTAACTATATGGAGTATGGAATGCAAATGAAAAAAAAAGTAATTCTCAAGTCCAACACTTTGAGTCTGCCCTTGTTGTCAAACACATTAAAAACCAGCATTACTTCATCTTTTCCTTTCTTTCTATGCCCTCGACGTTAGTTTCGGACATTGATTTTTAAGTTGAGGATATTAGCAGAGATTATGGGGAAAAACGATGGCGATGGTTGGGACATGTGCTCCGAGTGACTGACAACTCACTACCAAAATGCCATTAAGATGGACACCACAGGGGAGCAGAAGTAAGGGTAGACCAAAAGAGACATGGAAAAGAACAACAGAAAGGATATTGAGCAATAGAGGGCTCACCTGGGCAAGAGCAGAAAAAAAAGGCAAAGGACAGGTATTTGTGGAAAACACTTGCGGAAGCCCCATGTGCCCTGGGCACTTAAGGTTCAGAAGAGAGAGAGAGAGAGAGAGAGAGAGAGAGAGAGATTAGCTAATATTTCTTTCACTGTATTTTATTTAATTGCTTGGCCCTTCTCTACCTTGGTGTTTCTTTTTTAAATGTCCATAATATTTATTTGAGTGCTTTTATGAAAATGAAGGCACCGTTATCTTCATTAATTTTGTAGTAATATTAAGGACAGGAAAGACACAAAATTTAAAAAAATAAAATGACGAAAACGTTTATTGTATAAATATTTTAATGTAGAAAAACTAACCATTTCATTTATTCTCACATTATAAGCATCAAAAAGCAAGCAAGCTTAGTAAAATAAAAATGGTAAGATAAATGAGGCTTTGGTCCAGTTTGCAGAATGAAATGTGTGCGTGATATGGCTGAAGGTATGATAATATGTGATGTACTCAATGATCAAGATTCGCAGTCTCAGTATTTGCTCGAAGTGAGTCTGTGATCTGGCGTAACTTGTACTCTGTCACTTTTGTGTTTACTGTATAATCATGGCATGAATGGAGATGATATGAAGCATTAAACATGAGGCAAGCAAGCAGTGCAAAAACCTATGCGGACGGAGTCGTTTGTAAGAAGAGCATCTCTCTATAGTTGTTTTTTCCCCTTAATTAAAGGGCAGTGAATTAATATGAAGTCACTGTCAAAAACAGGAACTGCATCAAGATCAGTTCCCCATAGCGATATTTGCGAAAGAAGAGGCGTTCTAAAGAGCTGCCACACTTCCATCTTTGTCTGAAGGGCACGTAATCCGAAGGTGTTGGCTAGGTACATTTGGGTCCTTCCCTCAGCTGGTTGATCTCCAGATCAATCTTTGCCTGGTAGCTGTTGTAATACTGACGTTGCGCCTCCAGAGCCTCCTGGTATACCCTGGTGACCTCCGTGTAGTAAACAACCTTCGCTTTGTTGGCATCTATCTCGCTCTGCAGATACTTCTGGTACAGTTCTTCGTTCGTGTTTAGCGCCTCGTTCTGTCTCCTGAGCCGGCTCTCGTGAGATTCGCTGGAATCACTGGACAGGACGTCTCCAGTGTCTCTGCATGGGCAGTTGTCCGTCGTTTGAGGTGGGCTCGTGGTGGAAGGCTGGGTTGTGCTCTCGGCAAGGACCTCGATACTTGTGGCTTCAGTGGTTGTGAGGATTGGGCGAGTGACAACTGTGGAACACAGAGGTGAGAGCCTTCTATCTGTGGGTTTCTTTTATGAGAAAACATGCAGGACATCAATTTTCTTTTACTGTTTCCCCTTCACTTGAGTATCTCTTTTATCTGAGCTATTTTATGCTGGTTTTGTGGTAGTGGATATGTGCCGGAATAAGTGTGCTGTGATCATTCTTCTAACAGTAGTTCACATATTCTGCAGTTTTATCATGCCTGTTTCGTGAGTTTAAAGCTAAATATCTCTTTAAAAAATAGCTTTATCAACAAAAGACAGGACTGCGTCTGATTAAGCTGAATTCTTATAGACTTGCTTGCCATGAAATATATTATCTAATGTGAATCTTTTATTTATAATTCAAAAGTATCCATCCTCTCCTTGATTATTCACTTTTTTATCTTCTGTCTGGATGTCATTAAACAGAGTCCCTTAACGAGGGTAGTTGAAGGTAAATAAAAGGATTCAAAATGTGCCTCGTTTATCAGTTAGATTCGGATCGGGATGTTATTTCCATCATCTTCATTTAGAAACTGACGATGTTATCATCTTCATTGATAAAATGCTCCAAATTTACTAAATGGTAACTGGATTATTCTCAAAAGATGAAATATACATTAACACGATATGTCACTAAGCTATACGCACATTAACACGATATGTCACTAAGCTATATGCATATTAACACGATATGTCACTAAGCTATACGTACATAACACTATATGTCACTAAGCTATACATACATTAACACGATATGTCACTAAGCTATACGCACATTAACACTATATGTCACTAAGCTATACGCACATTAACATTATATGTCACTAAGCTATACGCACACTAACATTATATGTCACTAAGCTATACGCATATTAACACGATATGTCCTTAAGCTATACGCATATTAACACGATATGTCCTTAAGCTATACGCATATTAACTCGATATGTCACTAAGCTATACGCATATTAACACGATATGTCACTAAGCTATACGCATATTAACACGATATGTCACTAAGCTATACGCATATTAACAAGATATGTCACTAAGCTATACGCACATTAACACGATATGTCACTAAGCTATACGCACATTAACACGATATGTCACTAAGCTATAATTATATTTAAGCGAAGACGGGCAGGATCAAAAAAATGGGCGGAAAATACAACCTTTCGACAGATTTATAACAGAAGGCTACTTCTTATATGGGCCACTTTTATAACATTGATAGAAATGAATGAAACTTCATGAGAAAAAGAGATATTTTAATGGATATGTCCTTTAAAAACGGATTTTCAATAATTTATCCCCTTGATCAAGGGAAGATGATGAAAAGGGTAGGGAAGGATGAATGAACGGAAGGTAAGGAGAAGAATGTGAGTTTTTTTTTTCTAGGTTTGCGATGAATTTACATTGTGGAAAATAAACAAAAAGGGTTTTTTTTTTAAACTACGGGTATAATAACTGAATGTCACAAATGTAAGTGAAATATAAATTTATCATCGATAAGAAGATACTCTGTTCCAGGATGGATAAATTTGAACAGCACCGAGTTCTGTCTATCGAATGCCTTTCTATATTGTTTAAATAAGTGATCTAATGACACGTTCCGTGTCTCATGACTTTCCGACGCAGTGCTGAAGAAAAGGATAACTTTTTAAGTTTTATCATTTACTCCTTTACCCTTTCAACGTTGTTATAAGATGCTATATACAGGAATAAAACTGTATCGAAAAAATGAATCTATGCTGAAAACAACGCATTTCGGACTATAGGAACACATGACAGTTTAATTTTGATTCAAACTGCTAGAATTATTCTCCGCTTCTTTACAGCCAGCCGCAAGATTTTTTGCCACATGAAGGCTTATGGTTTAGGAAAAAAAAATACACAGACGCATTAGAACTTGTTAGTGTGCTTAAATAGCGTTCGCCAAAAGTTGCTGACTGCTGAGAATGCGTCTCTTTGTATTCCCTTCTCGACCTCCTACGACATCTATGCATGGAAACGATTGTTAGGACGCCAGTAATGTTCCATGACATTCCATTTTAGACAGGAAGGACCACAAGCTTCCTGTACGAAGAGCTCAGTCAGTCATTTGCACGTCCCTCGTGGAACTTTACCTCCCTAACAGCTCTCCTGTAGGCCTCTCATTTGTAAGCAAGATGCCCTGCTGCTGATGCGTCCATTCGCAGATCATCATCAACAATGTCCTGCAGCCATCTTTGCCTTGGTCTTCTCCTCCCGTTTGTCCCCTTATGCACCCTTCCAAGACTTATCTTCTCTAAATTCTCATGACGTTTAATTAATTAATTAACTAATTCATTTGCTTGTCCCTTGCGGAACTTTGCTAGCCAACCTTCTTCAGTATTAAGTTCTTGTAGTATATATCCATGACATTTGAAGGACTCTTCTGAAGCATTTACATTCAAGGGCATTTATGTGTTTCTCAGCTGTCTTGTTAAATGTTCAGTTCTCACAGCCGTATGTTGCGATGGGGAAAGATTCATGCCTTTAAAAATCTTACGAAGAGCTGCGGAATGAAAATCTTCGTAGTGCAAGAATTGAGCAGCTTAATGGAGTTTCATAACTTGAGAGTAAGAATGAAGGACTCAATGGAGTTCCATAATTTGAGAGTAAAAATGAAGGAACTCAATGGAGTTTCATAAACTGAGAGTAAGAATGAAGGAAGTCAATGGAGTTTTCATAATCTGAGAGCACGAATGAAGGGACTCAGTGGACTTTCATAAATTGTGAGTAAAAACGAAAACTCAATGGAGCTTCATTGAGAGTATAAATGAAAGAACGCAATGGAGTTTCATAAATTGAGAATAAAAATGAAGCAGCTCAAAAGAGTTTCATAAACTGAGAAGAAGAATGAAACAACTCAATGGAATTTCATAGTATGGGAGAAGCGACTCAATGGAATTCCATAAACTGAGAGCAAAGATTGAGCAGCTCAATAAAGTTTCGTCACTGATAATAGCTGGAACATAAAAAAAAAGAATGATTGCAATGCCATTAAGGAAAAAAAAAGTCTTCTGAGTACTACTGGTTGATTAAATATGTGATGTGACTGGAGATTATGACTAAAACGCAAGACAAACATTTCTGAACCCTTTTATGAGAAGTGAAAAGTCGGAGGAAAATGCTTCCAAAAGAGTTCAACCTCAGTCAGCAACCTATGGTTCGACACGGCGACGATTGACCCACACACCAGCAAGACAGCAACTTAAAAAAAAGATTCAGAAGTTTAGTTCTGCTGTGTGTGAAACACCTACCATACTGCTTCTGCTTGGCTTTGCTTTGACTTTATAATCTGTTTCCTATGTTCAGGGAGTGCCTCGGGAAACATTTCTTTGACAACCCTATTAAGACATCACCGGTTAAAAGCGCGCCAGATTACGAATAATTACAGTGTTGTAAGAATTAGGTAAGTAATATAATTGTAATAATGTAAATATAAATAGCCAGGGGAAGACGACCAGAAGAAATGATACTGGAAAGTCTGACGGGATGGTGTGAGAGAAGATCACTAACTGAGCTAATGGCCTGCGTGAAGGGCCGGGTACTGTGGAGAAGCATAATAGCCAACGCCAGTCGGCACGGCACCTGATGGTGATGATGATGATGAATATAATTGTGTGCTTGAATGTGCTCGTGCTTAATATAGGATACTAATATTTGGTGGACATGCAATATATACTCAGTGAGTGCGGGTAATTATACATTCTAACTGTTATATTCCGAGTTAAGATACATGAATACAGTTACTAGGCAATATAATTCACATAAATTACGTATGAACTAAAAGCAATCTCTTAGTCTACTTACTTTTGTGATATTCACAGATGAATGGATGTTCAGTAGTACATCGATCAATACTGACTTGGAACTTGTTCGAACTGATGTCAATCATACCACACATATTTCCTGGCCGTGTCCTTAACCTTGGGTTGGTCCAAGGTCTGTGTGGAAGAGATGAAAGCAAGTTGCAATATTCAAAGCATGATTAAACTGAAGATCACAAGAAAAGGAGAAGTCGAGAAAATGAAACAGTGGAGACCTGTGTGTGGAGGATATAAGACAAAAGGACATCTTAGCATTGTGAGAAACAAAAGGAAACCAACATAAAATCTTATATTAAATTGGCACTGTCTCACAATAGTAAATTATTTCTTCTTCTTCTTCTTCTTCTTCTTCTGTGAGAGCCCCCAAAAGAGCGTTGTGTCGAAGATTACGAGCTTGGCTGGCCCTCGATATCTAGTTTTGTCCCAATGTATTTTTAGGGCAGAGTTCGTCTTCCCAGTGTGACCTCTATCCAATTCGTCGGACCACCATCCTTTTTCAGAGACATCACTGAGAAGCAGAGTAGGGTCTTGGTCGGCTACGGTTGGCCAACCCAGGCGCAGACGATGGGCTATTGATCGCTGACCACTGTCACTAGCCAATTCCATTTGAGTACTGTATCTAAACACTACAGATAACGTTGAGGATCATGTTTCCCCATCTTGTGCATTTTTTTTTCAATGTCATATCTTCATTCCACTGAGAAACTTTTCTCTTGGTCTTCCTCTCTTCATTTTTCTCCTGAATTTCCAATCGTTTCTGCGTTCTCCAATTTCTGTCTTCTCACGACATATTCAAGAAATTTTGCCCGTCTTTTTTTTTCTTATCAATTTAACTACTTTTTGTTATTCTGTAACTTCCAGAGGACCTCTTCTTTTGTTTTTCTGTCTCATCATCATCATCATCTTCTTCTTCTTCTTCGTTCGCTTCTACCACCAAAAACCGCACTGTAATCCTACTGAATTCACGCTTGTGGTCCTCGTTAGGTCCCGTGGTCCCCTGTGTGGTCCCCGAAAAGACCACACGAGATCCACGAGAGGACCACAAGGGGTTCAGAGTATCACAGGGCTTTAGCCTGTATTCTTGGTGGGTCTCGGAAGCGGGATTGCGTGACACCGTGGTTTTCATTGCACCAGTTTGGTCTAGGGTTGGATTTTCTCACCGGAAGACCTCGACGTGTTTAGGATATCAGTACATCCCCGCTGGGTGAGAGGCGGTAGCCCACCCAGGCCAGAGTTGGACTTTCTCACCGGAAAACCTCGACGTGTTTTGAGATACCCGTGTATCACCGTCGGGTGAGAGGTGGTTGCCCATCCAGTCCAGAGTTGGACTTTCTCACCGGAAAACCTCAGCGTGATTAGGATACGCAAACATCCCCGCCGGGTGAGAGGTGGTTGCCTATCTAGACTTCCCTGGTCCAGTGTCTCCGACTTCAGCATTTTGCGGTCGTGGCCGCTACCCTTCCTAGTTGTGACCAGGATGGAGCTTTTGTCCAGGAGGACGAATCCTCGCCACTAGTGACTTCTACCCCTGGGTTGAGCCGGTTTAGGCATTATCCCAGTATGGGCGTGTTTGGGACGAGACCGACCTCTAGAGCAGAGGTACTGTGACATGCATAGCCTTCAAGATTCACCCCTGGTATGAGGCGGTTTAGGCAAAATTCACCAGTATGGGTGTATATCAGGCGTTTCCGACCTCTAGAGCGGAGGTGGCATGACATGTCTAGCCATCGAGTTCCACCCCTGGTGTGTGCCGGTTTAGGCATATTTCACCAGTGTAGGTGTATTTCGGACGTGGCCGGCCTCTAGAGCAGAGGTGCCGTGGTATAGCTCTCGTAGCGATACTACTGGACATACCTGTTAAACTTCACTTTCCACCACCTTTTCCCATCGCGCCGCACAGCAACCTTTATTTCTTTTCCGCATTTCTTCCTTGACCGGGAGGAGCTTCACTCCACGCGCGGCATTTGAAGAGTCTCGCCAGCAGTGTCTTAACCTCTGGGACAAGCCAGTTCATGCATTTCACCCGATATGACTGCACTCAGGACGTGGCCGACCTCCAGACCAGAGGTGCCGTGATTTGACTGTTTGCTTCGCTTTATCTTTTCTACCACCTTTTCCGCAGTGATGCTGCGCGGCAACCTCATTTGCAAATTTCTTCATTGGCCGGGAGGAGCACAGCTCCACGCACGGCAGCTGAAAATCTCGCCAACAGCGGCAGATGAGCTACCAAACGTGCCACTCATCTACCCTAAGTAACTGGTTTTCAGGCACCAGATATTCGCCCTCGCCCCTTCTCCTGTCAGTTTAAACAGTTCTGCCACGGGAAGGCCAGGAGCTGGACTTGACTGCCAGAGGCTGTTTGAGGCGCGTTTGCAGTCCTTAGAACCATCATCATCATCATCATCATCATCACCACTCCCTTGAAAGCATAGGCCACAGATAGAGGTTCTCTAGTCGTCCCTGTTCTTGAAATTATTCTCTGAGCACTGTCATAATTTCTTTTCTTCAAGTAAATTTTCTATTTTCATGTCAGCACCTGTCTTGCTATGCTGGTGTTGGGTTTCCTCAGAGTGTGGCCAATCCACCTCCACTTCCTTGACATGATTTGTAGGTTCATAGGTTCTTATCCTGCCTTTCCCAGACCTCCTCGTTCCTGATCTTGTCCTGCCATTTAATGTTTAAAATCTTGTTTTTCTGTCTGTCCATGGTTTTTGTTGCATCTTTCGCCAAAACCACATACTTTTGCTTCCAGTTGCTTTGTCATCTTTTTGTTGACTCCCCAAGTTTCTTAGGCATGTAGCAATGTTGGCTCCATATTTGCACTGTAATACTCTTTTCCTCACTTTTAAGGACATCATCTTATTTCGTAGTATCTTCTCCATGGCAGAAAGAGGCTACCTTTGTCTTAGCTATTCATAATTTTATTTCACGCGTGCTCTTGCCAAAAGTTGTTATTGTTGTTACAAGATAACTGAATTAGCTAACTTATGTCGTCAGTGTCTACCCGTTTGAAAGGATGCTGCACTTTGGTACGTTTATTATCTTTCATATTACCAATGTTTCTGTTTTGTTGTTCTTTACCTCTAGGCTATCACTTATCATAATTAAAATCAAATGATTATAAAACATGGCCTGGCTGGCTGAGTGGTTAGGCGCTCGGTTTACTAATCCGATGGTATCGGGTTCAAGTACCAGCACTGGAGATTTTTTCTTTCTTTTCTGGTACCACTTTTCTTTCTTTCTTTCTTTCTTTCTTGCCTAATTTAATCACTGATTCACGAAGTGATCTCATTTTCTGATACATTTCCACTGAACTTCTTTGTGGTTTCACTGCTATATCATGTCTTTAAACTCTCTGACCCCAAAAACATTACACTGGCAGTGTTGGTAGATCTAGCGCACTTATGTAAATCAGTGTTCTGAGCGACACGTAGGCAGTCTTACTAAAATGAAAAGTAACATGTCTCTAACCGAACCATATTTTTTTTTAAATTATAGAGAACTTCCTTCCGGTTTATTTCACCCAAAATTTCTCGTCAAAATTTATTGCGCGAGAAAATGGAAATTAATTCAGGAGCGAAAGGGTTAAGGTGTTTTCTCCACCCCAGATGTTCATTTCTTTTCTGTTCACGAGGTGCACTTTATCTCTCCTTAAATTAAAATTTCTGGGATCTGATTTATTTTATGCGAATATTTCTACCACACAGACTAGTCTTGGCTCTAGATGATTTTCTAAAACTCTCAAAGACGCAACAGCTTAATTTTTTTAATTTTTTTTTTTTGGGGGGGGGGTGATGAAATACTGGACTGTTGTTGTTGTACGTGTTGTTTTTGCTGTTGCTGTTGTTGCTATCGTTGTTGTTGCTTTTTATAACCATTTCAATAGTCTGCTGCTAATTTATCAGCCTTGCAATCTTCTTTCTATCATTTTTTTTTTACAACTGCGTCATATGCCTTCGTCTAACTCTGTTCTGCTAGAACCAGCTTCATCGCAGCCATCATCACATTTATCATCAACAAACTTATCAACAGGCGTATATTGCACCAGAATACAATTAGTATAGTTAGCAAAATTATTATCTAGAATATTTGGTTAAAATATTATCAATCTTGAAAAACTGTGGACATAGGTCTTTTAGAAGTGAAAAAAAAAATTATTGTCATTAGAACCCAGCCAGTCCAGAAATTATGAAGTGTGTACTAAAAGAGTTAAATAACGAAGGAATGCCATAAATATGATACTGAAGAAGTGACGTAACGGAAACATGGCATAAATACCATATTCAAGGAGTGACATAACGAAGACATGGCATAAATACCGCATTAAAGGAGTGACATAATGAAGACATGGCATAAATACTGTACTAAAGGAGTGAAGATGACAAAGACATGCCATAAATACCAATTAAAGAAGTGATATAATGAAGACATTGCATAAATACCGTATTAAAGGAGTGACATAATGAAGACATGGCATAAATACTGTATTAAAGGAGTGACGATGACAAAGACATGGCATAAATACTATATTAAAGGAGTGACATAATGAAGACATGGGATAAATACTGTATTAAAGGAGTGACGATGACAAAGACATGGCATAAATACTATATTAAAGGAGTGACATAATGAAGATATGGCATAAATACTGTATTAAAGGAGTGACGATGACAAAGACATGGCATAAATATCGTATTAAAGGAGTGACATAATGAAGACATGGTATAAATACTATATTAAAGAAATGATGGTAACAAAGACATGCAATAAATACCGTATTAAAGGAGTGACATAATGAAGACATTGCATAAATACCTTATTAAAGTAGTGACATAACGAAGACATTGCATAACACCGTATTAAAGGAGTGATCTAACGAATAAATGGCATTAATAGCACAATTAAACCAGTGACATAACGAAAGAGTGACATAAATATCATACTGAAAGATTGACATAACTCTCACTCACCGACACAACCTGGTATTTCTGATGTAACCAAAACAGACTATACGAATTCTGTGAACAACAAGCGTCTAGCCATTATATATATATATATATGTAAAAATCATCGAAAACGACAGATATTAGTGTCGAGTCCATACTTATCGGAGTTTCTAAGATGAATAGTGACACTCCCGATGCCATTTAGTCCAAGTTCAGCCACCATCGGCATGGGGGTGGGGTGATAAGAGGGTGGGGTATGGTGAGGATGACTTGTAAAAGTAATCGAAAACTGCCGATATTAGTGTCGAATCCATAGTTTTCGGTGTCGCGCAGATGAATAGTGACACTCCCGAAGCCGTTTAAGTCCACGTTCAGCCACATCGGCATGGGGGTGGGGGTGGAATGAGAAGTGGTGAAAAATAAAATGTCCACACTGACAGAGATTAGTGTCGAATACATAGTGTTCTGGGTCGCTAAGCTGGTTGGTGACAATTAAGCCCACGTCTAATCGAATAGAACGAATAGAACTCTGCAGAACCGTCTAGACTCTTTAGAGCCTTCTAGAAGGTTGTGGAAATGAATAGAACATTGTAGAGCCTTCTAGAAGATTGTGGAAATGAATAGGCCTCTGTAGAACCTTCTAGAAGGCTGTGGAAATGAACAGAATTTTGTAGAGCCGTCTAGAAGTTTGTGGAAATGAATAGAACTTGTTGATTGGGATAAATAAATCAGCTAGTTATCTATAATGAGAAAGATAATTATGGCTAGACGTTTGTTGTTCACGAAACAACAGGACTGCATCCACAGTTTCACAGTTGACTGGAAAGTCTGATGCCACTTACATGAGATTAGAATCCAGTGGGTAGTTTTCTAACCACTTCCAGTCAGAGCTGGGAGATGAACCTCTTTGGAGACCCACCCACCATTTGAGTGTGCTAGTTTTACTGTTGCGAAAGTGGGTATTGAGCTCTTCCTGGTTAAAGAATGATAAAAAGACTACAATAAATTTATACAGATCATTTCAAAATTAAGTACATGTACACATTTTATTTGGTTTAAATGCTGTATCTGACTTTAATTTCTTCACTAACTACATTTACTCACGCACACACATACACATACACATGTAAGAGTCTTCAGTGAGTTGGAGCCTGCTGAGGCGACCCTTGTCTTCACAAATAGTCCAGCTGGACAAGGCCCTAGCCTCTTCCAGGTCATGAGGATCACAACAGAGCACTAGACTGAACAAGCCCCTGGCCCTTCACAAGTCCCTGAAGACTCACTGAGCACTAGACTGAACAAGCCCCGGGCCTCTCACAATTCCTGAGGGTCTCATGAACCACAAGACTGGACAAGGCCCCTCACAAGTCGTGGGACTTATGGAGCACTAGACTGAACAAGCTCCTAGCCTCGTGAGTCTCGATGAGCACTAGTCTCAGTGATCTTTGGACTTTAATCGTAGAGGCTGGGCGAGAGAGCTAACTGCTTACGCTCAAGAATTGGAACTTTTAACCCCATATATACATAAAGGACCAGGACATTTACATCTCCACTTCAGTCTTTAGTGAATAGCACACAGTTCTACTATCAGTGAAGAACCTGCACGCAAAGATACAATGCACCATCAAGCAGTAGCTACATACCTTTTCTCTCCAGCTTTGAATTGATGTCAGCTCCCCACTTTGCATCGTGCAATGGTTCAAGGCATCACTCCAAGACATCTCAGTTTCGACGAACATGTAACATCCTCTGTGGAGCTGTTTCCAGCCAGAAGGACAGGAAACCTCTTCAGAACTTTCCCCTGGATCTAATGGATGAAGGAGAAACTACAGTTAATGTGGATCACAGATCTACAGTTAATGTGGATCACAGATCTACAGTTAATGTGGATCACAGCATACTTTTTTGTTGCATCAATCAACAAGGCGCCATCCCCGTGATAGAAACAAACATAGTTAATACGTTACTGAAATCAATTGTCACAATCCGTTATTTCACGGTAAGATTTACATGCAAAATAACTCTTTATATAATGAGAGATCATTATCATTTACACCACATATTTTTATTATTATCTACGCTATTTGACGATAAGAGACGGTCAGGCATGAAGACTAATACTTTGCAACACAAACGCTTCCTGTCTTCTTTTTCTGCCTTCGCTTCTATTACCAAGATCTTCCAGTGTGAAGGTGAATTTACCCATGTAATTCTTGAGACAAGTCTCATTTAAGATTGAAGTTCAGAGCAACGGGGGAGAGGGGGGGGGGGCTTTGGCTTTTATCTGTGGTGGGTTACAGAGGCGGGAGTGGGTCACACCATGGTTTTCGTTGCACCAGAGAGCTAGCTTCGTATTGGGCTTTCCTGAAGGGAACCTCGATTTGTTCTGGATGTGAAACCTGCCGGATGAGAGGAGGTTGCCGAACAAGGCTGTGGTCCAGTGTCTCCGACGCCAGCAGTTTGGTTGCCATTGCCGCTGAAGGATGTAGCTTTGATCAGTGAGGATGTAGCCTGGCCTTGTGCCGGACACGACCCTTTGGTTTGAGTCGCTTTTGGCATAATACCCCCATACGGGGTTTTGGGTCCGAAGAAGACGCAGCCGACCCCTCCAGCAGAGGTGCCTTATTACGGAAGCCTTCGCCGCAAGGCTCCTAGTCAGCATTAATCGCTTTAGCCTTTTTTCGTTCTTTGTTCCGAAACTGTTGGCAGGTCAACCGTAAAAAACGCAGTTTCCTTCGTTGCCTGGTGGAGATTCTCTCCCTGCAGCTGAAGAAGCTAGCCGGAGCCACGCTGCACACTGCGCTATGCACGGCTGAACGTTTCTTGCCCTTACCGTGACCTAATCTGCAAATCCAAATTCGGGCGGTCTTGCAGTCACTAAAACCACCATGTTCTTGGAGACTGAGGCGGCAAATGGGTGGCTTGTAGACCGGGGTGTGACTAGTGATGTTGCTGTAAAGGAAACACGGAGCAATGCAATGGAAAAAAAATTGTGTTCCAAGAGAATGGATGAAGATGCTGGGACAATCACATGTGAGGGGATTAACGTGGCTGTCCAGGACATCAGGGTGTGCGCTGAAGCGATTCGGCTGGACAGGCTGATATAGAAGGCAGGCTGAGGAAGGATTAGGAGAGGTAGAGGGCGGACAATGTGCATATAAGGAGATTGATGACGTTAGGACAGTGGAAGGATACTGGCAGAAAATCTGAATTTCCTGGGAGAAAACGTATAATCAACAACTGGACGTCAGTAGACAGCGGATGTTGGAGTTCGCGGAGGAGCACGCGTGGGACTGTTCTGGATGCGATGATGCCAGATTCTGATTTGTAGATATTTGTAGAATCAGCCATGATGGGAGCTGTTCAACAAAAAAAATGATTCTGGGAAAAAATCTACTTTCTACTTTAGGTGTTTTCACGTAATATACGAAAAACTACTTTCAGGCTTGCCTTTTTAAAAAAAATACTTTTGCGAACTGAAGTAGACTAGATCCCTGAAATCCATCTTTCATCATCATTTGCAAGGGCACACCACAGATTTCATGGATAATCTTCCGAAGCCGCCCGGCCAAGACAGGAGCTGAAAAGTTGTGCTGGGACATGATAAACCTGGCCCTAATTGAATCTTTTCTTCCAGTTCCGCGAAGCTTTCAAGTCCATCTTTGTGACGTCCAACTTTCTGGAGTTGCAGTCCGTCACTGGACCATCCCTCAAACCAGGGCCAGCTGCACTTACCGAGGTAGCTGTCGGTGTAAAATACGTTTTAAATTTTACTTTTAAGATGTAACAACAATGGTGGTCACTGCTGATAATAGTATAATTCATTAAGGAATGTGTTCATTTTTTCAGTAATTTTTTTCCAGCTTCAAGGAAATCCAGAGTTAAATGGTTGATACATTCGCCTCTCTGGCAATGGTTCGTGGTTCAATCTCGCTTTCATGTGCCCCTGGTCTATAGAGTTGTGAAAACAGATACGCGACCTCAGTCTACAGAGTTGTGAAAACAGATACGCGACCTCGGTCTACAGAGTTGTGAAAACAGATACGCGACCCCAGTCTACGGAGTTGTGAAAACAGATACGCGACCCCAGTCTACGGAGTTCTGAAAACAGATGCGCGACCTCGGTCTACGGAGTTGTGAAAACAGATACGCGACCTCGGTCTACGGAGTTGTGAAAACAGATACGCGACCTCAGTCTACGGAGTTGTGAAAACAGATGCGTGACCTCGGTCTACGGAGTTGTGAAAACAGATGCGTGACCTCGGTCTACGGAGTTGTGAAAACAGATGCGCGACCCCAGTCTACGGAGTTGTGAAAACAGATATGTGACCTCGGTCTTCAGAGTTGTGAAAACAGATGCGTGACACCTTCTAGGTCTGAGCAAGTAAAGGCGGCCTAGCCTTGATGATGACCAAACTGTGCCATCTGGTGTGCCGATATATCTAGGAAAATACTGACACAAACTCTGGCATCCATATTTGTGCCGCAGTGGCACGGTGCCGGACTACCTTTATCTTTACCTCAGTGTTTCCCAGCTTGGGGCCTACGCCCAATAAGTGGCAATATGAATATTTTGGGGGAACAATTAAAATATATTTATATTACACCTTTTCAGAATTTGGTTTACTATTATTATGCTGTAGGTGGGGGGGGGGGGGGGGTAAAAAATCTTTGAAGCACTGATCCAAAATAAGGTTGGAAAGCATTGCTTTATCTGAAAAGAAAGCCTTGCTATAGTAAGGACTGTGTTCAGTTTTTCAGTATTTTTTGTTTTGTTTTTGGCAAGCGGTCTGAGCACAACCGCACACAAGGCAATGAGAAAGACTGTTCTACGATAAAACAGCTCTGGGTTCCCTACGCTGTGTCAGCTTCCTCACATTTCTGCCGTATAATAACGAAGATGCACAATTTCTCGCGAGAACTAATGCGTCTCCTGGTTTTTTGAAAGCGAGTAATAACGTTTAAAGCGATGTCATTGTCATAATAGCTTTATCTCCTTTCGTTAAAATACTGTCTGTCAAAATCACTTAGCTGGAAAGCCAAGGAGATTTACCAATGATAAAAACCTTTGAAAGTGAGTTTTTCCATTATAGCAATATTTGTTTAAAAAAAAAATTAGATAAACGTTATAAGATACAAGTGGAAATGAAATATATGAGGATAAGCGAGTTTTAGAATGCAACGATACAGCTCACTATGGTGAATGGGATCACCTTGTCACAAAACTTCTGCCACTGACGGCACATGAGACACATTAGAGAGTTTGGTACCTGGCGAGATTGTGTGACTTTCAGCGCTGGGTAGGTTTTGTGATGGCCGGGTTCTGGCTTCACGTGTTCCTGAAAGTCTTTCACAACATGAACATGTTTTAATATTTTCTTGGCTTGGCATGTATGGAATGTTTTAACATTTTCTTGGCTTGGCATGTATGGAATGTTTCAACATTTTCTTGGCTTGGCATGTATGGAATGTTTTAACATTTTCTTGGCTTGGCATGTATGGAATGTTTTAACATTTTCTTGGCTTGGCATGTATGGAATGTTTTAACATTTTCTTGGCTTGGCATGTATGGAATGTTTTAACATTTTCTTGGCTTGGCATGTATATAATGTTTTAATGTTTTCTTGATTTGGCAAACATTTAATGCTTTGACTTTTGGTAACAATGCATACATGTTAGCCACTCCGGTGAAATATGTTTGTCTTTGTTTTTTTCTTGCGTTTTTAAAAACTGTTAATGCATTTTCTGGAGCCTATCACCGTATCATCATCATCATCGGTGCCGTGCCGACTGGCGTTGGCTATTATGCTTCTCCAGAGTACACGATCCTTCATGCAAGCCATCAGCTCAGTTGGTGATCTCCTCTCACATCATCCCGTCAGACTGTCCAGTATTATTTCTCTTGGTGTTCCTCTTGATCTTCTTCCTTCTATTTTTCCCGTTGTTATAATATTTTCAATGCCCTCTCTTCTCATTGCATGTCGGATGAAAGTACATTGTCTCTCTCTTATCTTTTTGACAAGGTTTTTTTGTCTCTCCAGCTCTCCTACATTCTTCATTAGTTATTTTTGCTGTCCAGGGGATTCGCAACATTCTTCTAATAAACAATATTTCTGCTGCTTCCAATGATTTTTGTGCAGAGCTGCCTATTGTACATGATTCACTTCCATATAACAAGATAGGTTCAATATAGCATTTTAGGACGCGTTTTCTAACATTCATTGATAAGGATGTGTTGGCTAATATGTTTCTCATTCTCTGAAATGAGGTCTTTGCATCCGTATACAGAAACAAAACCACGGTCTGTTTAAATATTTTTTTAAAAGTTGTCTATTTGTGTGTTCTAAAATAACACACTATGATAATAGCTTGGGCATCGGAGTGGCGAAGTGGTTAAGTGCATCGGTCTCATGACGAAGGTGGATGGTTCGAATCCGACCAGAGGGTGTGTACGCTGGCTTCTTCTGGAACTGGGAAAGGAAAGGCGGCCAGGGCCTGACGCTGACAACATCATCCTCTAGTGTGCTGACAACATCATCCTCTAGTGTGCTGACAACATCCTCATCTAGTGTGCTGACAACATCATCTACTAGTGTGCTGACAACATCATCCTCTAGTGTGCTGACAACATCATCCTCTAGTGTGCTGACAACATCATCCTCTAGTGTGCTGACCACATCATCTTCTAGTATGCTGACCACATCATCCTCTAATGTGCTGACAACATCATCCTCTAGTGTGCTGACAGATGAAGGAAAATATGGGCACTAACATCATATCCTCTAAGTGCCTCCTTGGTATAATAAGGATGCCTTTTTTTCTCATCTTCAGTTTCCTTTTCTCGTTACATTCCTCATGGACGTGAATGACAGATAAGTTACAAAAAAAAAAAACCACACTCACAATATAACGCAGTCTTGATTTTAAACTGAGGAAGAGAGAGAGAGAGAGAGAGAGAGAGAATGAGAGTTTGTAGGGTAATAAGACAGAATCTGTTTAGAAACAACAAGATGGCGGATGCACAAGGATACAAAAGCATCTATGACCCGTATTTTTTTTTTCAAACTAACGGATATTTCAGACATGGATTGGACCTGCTCCGTGCTTTCATGTGCTCGTTTACGTGGGTATGTAGCACTACTGTTCGCTGCGATCCGTAAAGTAGAATCTTACTGTGCCTTGTACACTGAAGGCACAAACTAACTAGCTGTAGGTGGTACAGCAACACAAGTAACAAATACCTGACAGCAGAGCGTTACTTTGTTATGCACTTATGATCAGCTTTCATTCCACTAAAGGAAAACGACAACAACAACAGGGAGGTAGCATGAATGACTGAACAGTCGCGGGGGGGGGGGGGGGGTTCAGCAGTCAAATCGATCAAACAGCAGCGCTAATAATAAAACGTTGATGTACACAACAAGCAAAGTCAGCGGTTACCAAAATCCTTCAACAATTTAAAAATGAGAAACAAAAGAGGATGAAATCGTTATGAATGAAGGAAGATGAATATCAATGCGTGACACGAGAAATCAACAATACAATAATGCAAAAAAAAAACAGCATTCCGAAAATATGAGTTCGCCACAGGAATGTACACCTATTCCCCTCCCCCTCCCCGCCTCCCCCTCCCCCCCCAAAAAAAAAATGACATACTAACCTCACATCACGAATTCATCTAAACAGAAAAAAAACTACACAGCAACATGATTAACAATCTCTCACATGTGTCCTAAAAATGACAAGCAGACAACTATTCTTACATTTTAACAACGCTACAAGAAAGACACACAAAAAAACAAACGAATCGACTAACACGTCTACTCTCGACCAGATCTCGCGAAATTCTCCCCGAGATCCGTGAAAAGAGCTCGCAGCTGGACAAAGCTACCAGTCTTGACACAGCTTAAATTAACTGCGGAGCTGTCAAGACAAGGGCATGCACCCTGTCATAAGCGTGGCACCGTTCAAAACCTTTCCATGTCCCATATACTGGAACATCCTCTCTGGAGACGAGACTGGTAGCTGGAGCTGTATTTTCCACGTGTCGGCGACTTCGATGCCACGACATTTTGCTATGAAGTCCATACGAGACTTCGTCCGGCCCGACGGAGTACGTGCTGCGCGGCAGGAAGCGCTAGAAGAGCCACTAAACATAAACAGACTTCACAGATGTTTAGAAACAAAGATAATTAGAAGATAGAAAGCAAGTCGCACTAAAGGCATTGTTCCGAAAGACAGATGTTCAGGTCAGATGTGCGAATCCGAATCTCAGCCGCCCTTACCATTCATTATAAGAGAGCTCCATCTGGTTGTAAACTGAAAGCGTTTTGCGTACTGAGAATTGC
Organism: Achatina immaculata; assembly: GCA_009760885.1. Taxonomy (NCBI): domain Eukaryota; kingdom Metazoa; phylum Mollusca; class Gastropoda; order Stylommatophora; family Achatinidae; genus Lissachatina; species Lissachatina immaculata. The sequence continues at coordinate 51,387,736 of CM019720.1, read as the reverse complement.
ATATGATGATAATACTAATACTCGGGTGCTGACAATGGCGGATAATGATTACGACGATGTAGTAGGAGAGGCAGCGATGAAGACCATGGTTTATTTAAGCTATTCTTTTACGAATAAATCATTTGATATAAGCATACCACATCAATGACATCATCATCATCATATTTCACCCAGAGTCTAGTCAATTTAGCGCAGAATGAAATCAGGATGTAACTTCAGTGAACTACTAACAGTGTTGGCACTTCAAACATCTAAACTCATCCGGCGTTATTTATCTTACTTTGCACGCCAAAGAGTGACTAGACCAGGGAAACAAGTGAAAAGTCTTAAAAAAGACAACGGAAGAGCTGTAATGACTGGGCGCGGTTTTGGACTCTGCTATCTGTAAAACGTATCGTCTTTTGGCCCTTTTGGGAACCAAACAATCACAGTAAAAGCATTCCTAACTTATTCAGAGATGCAGGGGGGTACAAAACGGGCGATACGGTTAATGTTCCGAAATTACGGCGCTCCTACAATAATTTAAGACCATTAAGATTGTTTATATCGTATAGCGAATTTTCCAGGCAGTCGTTATAAGAACGAGAGCTCTGTCGAAACGTGATAAGATACAAAGGCCAAGACAATTCGATAATAAGGGTTATCTGAAAATATTATTATTAAGAGTGTTGCTGCTCTGCTGGTTTGGTTCTAGGCCCCTCTGACCAGGGTGTGAACACCGACACGTTGAGAACAAAGTGCCGTGGAAAATGACTTTCAGAAAAGCGGGATGATAGTACGTAATGAGATAATTCGCTATCCGTTTTTTTCCCTCTGCCTTGGAAGGTAATGTTTCAAGTACGATGCAGTGGAAAACTGTAGAACACAGAAGGTATGTTTCCTATCTGCTAAAATAAAATAAAAAAATTGTGGAAATGATAAATTAACTTTATTTAAAACGAAAAGAATAAAGAGAATCCAAGGATAAAGTGATTTCTGTTTTAGAGCTGTGAATAATTTGAAATAACAGGGACTGAGAGCAAGAAAGGAAAAAAAAAAAGATATATCGAAAACAGAGCACCACGTGAAATGTTCTTTGACAAAAGCTCACATGTATTTGAAGAAAAAAAAGGAACATAAAGTCAAAATTTTACTTGAATTCTTAGCGGAAATACTTCATTTAAACAAAATAGCAAACACGGTGATAAACACGGACAAATTTTCTCTTCAAAGTATTAACAGATAATGCGAAATAACTGAAAGGGACATTACTCATTGTGTTTTCGCCCCCCCGGGGAAAGTAAGCAAGTTATGTTAATGTGGCTACTGCTCTCCCTTATCGTCATGGTCGAATCCCGGGTTTAATTCGTTCATCAACGAAAGTATTATTAGAGCCACATGTTTCTCCTGAGATAATACTGTTCAAATACACTTTCAACCGATAAAATAAGACTTCCTAATTTTTCAGAGTAATAAAAACAAACAAACAGAAGAACATCTTATCATTTGCACGCAAACTTAACAGAATTATTCCCTATTGTAAACAGTATTAAAACATGTTGGGTGTTAAAATGGCTTTTATCGGTAAAGATATTTTAACGTGGACCCTGAGGTGTAGTAATTTAACCGAAGAAAGCAGCTTTCACGCACTTGTATCAGAGTTTATGGACAGAAGATGGATAGATTAGGTTTACGGCACTGACGAAGCAGAATATTTCATTATGTATATTTCACATATCATCATCATCATCATCATCATCAGATCTCTGTACACCCACTGGAGCATAGGGCATCAACAAAGGTTCCCCAGTCAATCCTGTCTTAAGAAAGTCGGAATACCTCAAACCATGTCTTTCTCGCTTCCTCTAGTTCTTCCTGTATTTGGAGTCTCCGTGTTCCTAATGGCCCCTCCTTCTTTCTTTTTCCCTTGAGTCGTCCAAGTCAAAATGGTGGAGGGGTGTCTCGTTTTTTTTTTTCATTAGTAGTATGTGGCCCAGCCACTTCCATCTTCATTTTTAAAAAACTCTTTATTAGTGTACTCAATGCCCGGTCGTTTGGTTATTTCCTCCTTTGTGACGTCAGTTTAGCAAAATAAAATACGATGTGAAAATAAACAAAGCACTTCATTTTGTATATTTCACATAGCATCAGCATCACAGAATGAAATATGACCAGAAAGTAAAGTGATGTATCAGCCCGGGGCAATTTCCAACCATCATTAGTTTAGCGATGCGGTTTTTCTATCCTCCGCATTTTCTGGATGAGGAGTCTGGATAACATTCGGTCACCATCGTCTTTATCATCGTCGTCGTCGTTTCCCTGCTTTCCCAGTGGAGTCTGATTTCAAATGATCTCCAGTCCAGTCGTTTTATGTTTCTCTCTCTCTTACCACATGTTCATCTGTAAATATGGACTTTGTCTATCACTCTTGACATCTTCATCGTTATCATACTTTTTTTTCCCTCACAGGACTCTCCTCTTCCAACCCCCCTCCCTCTTCCACCCCCCCCCCATATGTAGTTAAGTTTCTCAAACTGTCCAAAAACACTGACCATTTCTTTACACTATAGCTTCTTCAAAATCAGCTTGTTTCAGTTAAAAGATGTTATGTTCTCCATTTATATTCTGAGCGTTTATATTTCTATGACCTCTGTTTTCTTCTTTTTTCCCACACACACACGCACACACACACACACACACACCCAAAGACACTGAACTTCAGAATTTGTCTATTTTTCCTTTTTTATTTCTCTAATTTCCCACCAGGACAGTTGTACTAGTCTCGTGGGAAAAGACAAATAGATTGCACAATGTTTTGGGTGACTTTATCTCGCACTAAGAGATAAATAAACTCATAAAAATGTCAGACTGTTTAGATTAACTCTTCCAGGCCGTGTTTGGAGGAGTACCATTCCGCTGTCCTTTAACACGACGACGTGCGCGGACGTGCCTGGAGTTCGTTTTGTTTTTTTCTTTAACAGGAGCCTCTACGTGTAAGTGCACCCCGAGGTTTCTACTTAAAACTGATGAGAGACGACCAGTCGTTACCAGATCCCTGTTCTTTCTTCCTTTCTTTTTTTTTTAATGCTTAGAAACGTCCAAAAAACCAGGCAGAAGAATCGTGAGAGAAGACCAAGAGAAGATATAGTAAACTCGTAAACCCGCGACGCTCTGTCTTGGCCGTATCAGTTCTAGAGTAACCCAGCAACACACGGGTCACGTGAGGGTGAGGATAACTTCCAAACTGGGTTCCTACGATGACGCAGATGAGCTGATGTGGGGGAAATGATAACGGTTATGTCTCTCGTTGACGGCCACGATTCCAAGTCAGAAATTTGAAGGAGGAAAAAAAACGGAAAGAAAATAAGAGAAAAATGGTGATATTTTCTGATAGGAATATGTTTTGTCATGTGAGTTTGTAGAACAGCAGTGAGTTCATGCACAGCCCACACAGAACATAGCATTTTTTAAAATCAAATATCTTTCTAGACTACCAGAAACACAGATATGATACTTCAGTTTAGATCTGTCTATTGGAGTCATGACTGGAGTTTTGGAGATGTAATTTATTATAAAACTACGTAGGCATTCCACTGTTGCAGCCTTTTGAAACTTAAGGATAAATAGAAAAGAAAAAAAAAAGTAGTGCCTCGTGTATCACTGCGCCATCGACGTTTAATTGTAGTTTACAAAACAGAGATTGTTGACAACGATTTTCATTTCGGAAGTACCGAATCTCCAAGGATGAACGAACGCTAGATAGCTCCTCATTCCTTCCAGCATGGCGGATAAATTCTGATGAGGCATTTTGGTAGGACTAAATTGGAAGGAAATTACTTTATGATTCAAATATATTGACTTGGTTAGAAATGTTTTACTTTTCATTTTATTTAGACTTTGCCTCGGTATCGCTCTGAGCACTGATTTGCAAGATCTACTAGCACTGCCAGCGTTGTTTTTGGAGTGAAAAAGTTAATAATTAGCGCCAAAACTGTTAACAAAATATCCATGTTGCAATCAGTTTAAAACACCCTGTCACACCAGATAGGGGCTGTGTTACAGTATTCAAGAAAAAAATGAATATTAGCTTTCAGTACATATATATATATATATATTTTGATTTGTCATTTGTTCTTCTTTTCTTAACCTGAAAGTCTAGCCTAGTCTTCTATCTTCTTCTTCTTCTTCTACTACTACTACTACTACTACTACTACTACTACTACTACTGCTGCTGCTGCTGCTGCTACTACTACTACTACTACTATTTCTACTACTACTACTACTTCTACTACTACTACTTCTACTACTACTACTACTACTACTACTACTACTACTACTACTACTTCTTCTTCTTCTTTGAGCAGCTCCTGAATTCAACAGCTGCCCGAGCCACTGAAGACAAGACACGAACCCATTCCTCTCTATTCTTGATTTTTTTCCTAGCCAGCTATCGATTCCAAGATAAGATCCGCTTCTTCTAGGCTGTCTCGCCATCGTTGTCTGGGTCTACCTCTTGGTATATCCCCTTTTATCACTTAAGTAAAGCCCATCTTTGTTTGTCTATTCTCCTCCAATCCCTCCAAATAAGGGAGGCGTCGCATGTTTTTGTTTTTGTTTTTTGTTTTTCATGATGGCTGTTATATGCTGAGAATACAAGGTGGAGATTTTTTTTTTGGTCTAGTCATACAAGTGCACAATTATAAATTCATGACCGACTTTAGGGAAACTGAATACATGAATTTATGGGATAATCCTTGCCTTGGATATCTGAGGTTAATGACATGCTGTAGCATGTGCTCTCCTTGTGACGATAGTCATCTCAAGTGTTTATAAATGTTATCTCCCGTGCAGTCACTTTCGAGAGATCTTCAGCCTTTTGTAGACTAGTGTATGACAAGTGCGAGGCTCCAAAGGTTAGGAAGCCAGTTGATGTACTCACTTGCGTTTGTTCGGTTTTTATTGTCGACTCTTAACACGACAGAGATTCGGCGCCTTTAAAAAACAATCGTACAGTGGGCGGACGCATCATCGTTTAAAAATATGCATGGCTCACACTGAAACAGTGTAATCCACAGAGGAAAAAACAGCATGATCTACACTGAACAAACAGCGCAGCTTACACTGAACAAAGACCATAGGTCACACTGAACAGACAGCGTAGGTTTCACTGAACAAAAAGAGTACCCTACACTGAACAGATATCGTAGGTTTCACTGAACAAAGAGAGTGACCTACGCTGAACAAATATCGTAGGTTTCACTGAACAAAGAGAGTGACCTACGCTGAACAAATATCGTAGGTTACACTGAACAAAGAGAGTGACCTACGCTGAACAAATATCGTAGGTTACACTGAATAAATGGCACGGCCCACTCTAGTAACATTTTTTTAACCAAGAAGCTATGAAAAAGAAAGTAAAATAACAGCACTTTGACCAAAACAGCTAAACCCACAAATCCAATATCTGTCTTAAGCTGGCCTTTTTTTTTTCTACGACGCTCTTGCTATACTCCGGCTCCTAAAATTTAATTTGACATTTTTTTTTATTCATAATTAACACATGTTTATGATAAAAATTATTTATAAGCTTTGTAGAGTGAAAAAAATAGTATCGCTATGGTATAGTGGTTGGTGCATTCCCATGGGGATCAGAAGATCCTTTGTTAGATTTCACGGGGATTTTTTTTTTCTCAACAGCCAACTCCGGTGTCAACCCAGTCCCAAAAAGTGGGTACCAAGAGTTTTCCTAAGAAAAGAAAAGCAGCGAGATCAGATGCCGCCACCTTATCTCAAATGTTATAAAGGCCTAGAAATGTGAATACACTAACACTTCATACCCCAACTACGGCATGCAAATGCTACGGGACATAGATTTCTAGGGTACCTAACGTCAACGATTCGTCCCAAATGAACGATCTGAAAAATTTCACGAACTAACATCCTCAAATCAGTGTCCAAACCGATGGGAGTTCGTTTTAACACGCTGCCAACTGCACCGCTTTCCAGACGCTTGTCCTCCGCTTTTTCTTGGAACTACCGTAGACTGGCAATCCAGGATACAGACACAGCAAAAACTACAGCCTTTTCCTCTTCAGTATATGGAAAACAAATTGAAGAAAAGAAATAAAAGTGTTCGGTTCCCTGTATTCCATGGTCTTGGGTACGGTTAATAGAACAAGATACGACCAATGTTTTCTTGGCCTGGTTGTTAACACTGTTGAAAGTTCAAATGAAATTAAACCGAAAGAAAAAAAAAACAAATTATAAGCTGTTACTTTCAAAGAGTAGGTTATATCAAACATAGAGAAGACACAGGCATACTTAACCACCTAAAACCTATCTATATCCCGCAGTATTTGCATGCCGTAGCGGTGTGAGGAGTTTACTGCCCTCACATTCCTAGGCCACTACACCTTGCCTCGCTGTCTGTGTTTTCTTAGGAAAACTCTAGTTACCCATTTTGGGGAGGGGAGGGGGTGGGTGGGTTGACCGCGGTGACTGTCGGTCCGAAAAAATTTCGCCCGAGTGCGAAATCGAACACAGGACCTTCTGATCTGCAGGTGAGTGACTTACCACCACAATCTAGAAGAAGAAGAAGAAGTAAGAAGAAGAAACGTCGTATATCAATGTAACAAAAAGAAAATCCCCAGGGTCAACCACAGGCTTGTTTTATATATATATAACTAATGAAGAATGTAGGAGAAGAGCTGGAGAGACAAAAAACCTTGTCAAAAAGATAAGAGAGAGACAATGTACTTTCATAGGACATGCAATGAGAAGAGGGGGCATTGAAAATATTATAACAACAGGAAAAATAGAAGGAAGAAGATCAAGAGGAAGACCAAGAGAAATGATACTGGACAGTCTGACGGGATGGTGTGAGAGGAGATCACCAACTGAACTGATGGCCTGCATGAAGGATCGTGTACTCTGGAGAAGCATAATAGCCTACGCCAGTCGGCACGGCACATGATGATGATATATATATATATATATATATATCATCATCATGTGCCATATATATATATACTCAGGCAGCGTCACTACAGACTGTGTCACTACGACTATTTCACTAACTACAGGCGGTGTCCCTATAGGCTGTTTCAATATAGGCGGCGTTACTGCAGGCTGTTTCACTACAGGCGGTGTCCCTATAGGCTGTTTCTTTCTAGGCAGCGTTACTGCAGGCTGTTTCACTACAGGCGGTGCCCCTACATGTAGTGTCCCTACAGGTATTGTCACTACAGGCTGTTTCACAAAAGGGCCGTGTTACTATAAATTGTTCCTCTACAGCTGTTTCACTACAAACTGTCACTACGGACTGGTTAGCTACAGGCGGTGTCACTACTTTGTCACTCCAGACGGTGTCACTCCAGACTGTGTCCCTACAGGCAGTATCAGTACAGGCCTTTCGAGCCCGCTATGTTCAGCTCTTTTAGCTATATGTGTTTCCTTATTTGTGTTACTCAAGCAAGATCCAATAACCGAAACACCATATTCGTCTTTTTGGCTTTTATGTGCGCAAAGAAATGCTTCATTTCTAAGACCTCATAGTCATAAAGCATCTTAGCTATTCTGTCACACGGGACTGGTGTTAGAAGTGACAAATGAAGTTATCTGAGTTTGTTATCATTACTCATTGCGCATGCTCTTTTACGCAATAAAGATTAGCCTACTCCAACACATTTTTTAGAGATGTTAGATGGCCAAGTGGATAGTGCGCTGTTTCTCGTGGCTGGCAACGGCTACTCGGCCAGAGTTCGCGTCAAGGTTACTTTCTTACCATGTCCCCCCCCTCCCCCGCTTTCTCTCGTGTCTAAAATGCTTTGTTTTGTTTTTTAGAACGCTAATCACGCAAAACTGTTCACGTAGCTAGCAATTAACTCCCTTTATCTTTTAAACCCCGGTATCTAAACCTAACTCTGGTGGTCTTAAGGGTCACAGCTGTACGCGGAAACTAAGTGGAGGGCTGCATCGAAACGACTAAAATTTTGCTATCTTACATAAAATTGTGTGGGGGGAAAAAATGACAGTTATGAAGTAAATGTGTTTAATTAGCTGTTCAGGTCTTTTAAAATGATTTTTTGGACATGTTTTGAGGATAAAATATTTAAGTTTTATTCACATAAATGACATTTACATAATAACCTCGCGGGCTGCAAAAGGTATCTTTAAAAGATGACTCAAGATGACTTTAACCTTGACCTTGGGAATCTCTATGAGGCAGCGATCTTCTATAAGAACATGGCCATCACACTCTGTTATGCTCTGCCAGTTTCACTTTGTTGGTTTAACGACAGTGTGAGCAGTTTCTGAAAGTGTTGGCAGTCTGCTATATCACTTTCGGATTTATCGCCGCCATTACTCACCTGGTAATGGGGGTCCCAACGTGAAACGTTACGGCCGCGTCAGTTACAATCTTCTTTGCCCAGTGGCATTTCGCCCGCAACAGCCAGAACGTTTCTCTAACGCTGTGTCAGGGTTAACGCCATTTTCTCGAGAAGAGCTTTGCAAACAATAGACCGTAGTGCTACCGTCTACTAGAGTGTATTAGTACTTAAGTCATTTTATCGCCATTTACAATCGTCGTATTCATACTAGCCATTGTTCTTTATCTGTACGATTTATCTGGTATTCAGTTGTTGTAGAGTTAAGAACCTGGCGCCAGTAGCAGGCAACACGCCGTGTACTGACACACGAAGCTGTGTTATTGTCCATCTAGCCTACCGCGCAAACAAAATTTTATACGCTGAGCAAAAACACTAACAGTAATACTGTAATTTGTTTCCAGTTTCCTGATGTTCTTTGCGTTATGGTAGCGCTATATGAATTTGTTTTCCTGATTTCTTTGATTTCAACATTTTTGTTTTCAGTGTGAACCTTAAATTATACTTTGTAATTTGACATTACGACGCCTATGCGCACAAAAATAGTTTTTTGAGAATACATCTGCACACAAAATAGTTTTTTGAGAATATATCTGCTCACGGGTCGAAAATTTTGCGCACGAACTACAAAACCTTAGAGGGTACTTTGATTATGTCCTCCCTCATTTACCTTTCAGTGTTGAGGGGTCAAGCGGACTTCTTGATAAGGTTCGACGGTTTGTCTACACAGTCTGTAGTGGAAAGAAAAATATAGAAAGGGAAAATATTTAAGGATGAATTACTTTCACCATCCGACTAAGATACTGCTAATGGTGTATCTTCTTTCTCATCTTCTTCGTTTGGTTTCATATGCTCAGACTTCTAGACAAAAAGACGGTTCGCTTCCAGGAATCCCGTCGTTAGCAGGAGGTCTTACGTTAGTTTTCCATTCATGCTTCACTCCTGTGGCTAAATGTCTTACGTTAGTTTTCCATTCATGCTTCATTCCTGTGGTTAAATGTCTTACGTTAGTTTTCCATTCATGCTTCATTCCTGTGGTTAAATGTCTTACGTTAGTTTTCCATTCATACTTCATTCCTGTGGTTAAATGTCTTGCATTAGTTTTCCATTCATACTTCATTCCTGTGGTTAAATGTCTTACATTCTTACATTCATGCTTCACTCTTGTGGCTAAATGTTGATTTTGCACCTCTGTGGAGAGAACAGACTTGCAGGATGTTTTCTGAAGTTGGGAAACCATTTTTTTCATGTTCAAAATAAGGAGATTACAGTTCTAAATGTCTTTAGTTTGAACTAGAAAACTGTGGTTTGTTTTGTTTGGTTTAGCTTTCCAATGTGATTTTATAGTGTTTTTTTTACATCCAAAGTCACAAATTTAGAAATAACGGCAAATTTCATCAGGAAAACTGCTTAAACAAGCGAACTAGAGAAAAGTGCACTGTCAGTATACAGCTCAGGTGAAATTTCACAATTCACGATTTCTCAATAGGAATATTCAAACTAGTGAAATTTCGTAACGAGAAATTCACAGTCTGTAAGACTTCCAAAGCATTTTCTACGCTTTAAATATCAATAGAAATACTCTTTTCTGCAAATTTTAACATCTCACAGATACAGTACATAACGAACGCTTGATACTGTACATAACGAATGCTCTATGCAGTACTTAGGGAATACTCATACTCATGCAATGTGTAATGAATGCTCGATGCAGTAACTAACAAATGCTCGACGCAAAAAAGCTACGGATTTTATTTGTAGTACGCAAAGAATGCTCGGTGCAGTATGTAGCAAATGCTCAATGCAGAGTGTAACACAATGCTCGATATAACTCGTAATGGATGTTCGAAACCGCCATTTTTTTCTAACATTTAACATTGAGAAGTTATGAAAAATTGACTTTACAATGAAAACTCGTATTATATGTTTTCATGTGTACTTTCGGTCATGGTGTCTGTTCTAGTAAACTTCCAATACATGGTATGTTTTGACAGAATGTGCATATTGTGTGTGTGTTCAGTATCACTGAAGTGGTACTTACAGTGGCAGCGGACGACCAGACGGTGTGTCGCCAACGTGAGCACTCAAGTCCCTGGATTTATCTGCTCTTGTGCCACACGACAAGCACCCACTTGGCACGTCCGTCATGAAGTGACTTTTTTTTTCTTTTTTTCAAGTGTCAACAGAAGGGCAAGCAAAAAGTGCACATTAATTTATCGCTGCTTTGTTTTTTCCATGTCGAATCTCATCACGCACTATTTTTCTATAGCGGATGTGTTTGTGGAAGTTCACGTGTGTTTATGTTCTATTCTCTTTTTTGCCCCGTTTCCAGGAGGCTGTAGTCTTGCTATTGGCAGATAATTAAATCATAAATCAAGGTTCTCTAAACACAGTTTGGACATTTTAGGAGCAGTTGATTTTTAGGGCAAATTTCAAGATGGAAGGAAAAAAATTTTAGAGTTTCTTTCGGGCGGTGTAGTTCTACAATTTAAAACAAAAATGGTTGGAATGTTGCGCTGCCAACATAAATCACTATTTTTATTTTCCCTTCATCTCTGTTTAAAGCTTTATGCTTCTGTGTTGTTGTTGTTGTTGTTGTTGTTGTTGTTGCCTGCCGCAAGACGAAGACCACAAGCCGAAATATTGCACTGCTGTTCTGTTAGCAGGGAAGCCCAATCTTACCATTTTACTGCTGATATGTAAGCGCCGATTTGTCGGGCTAACCATGTTTGTAAACATATACACTATATTTGGCTAAATGCTTCAGAGGAAATTTTAAACTGAGAAGGGAAAAAAACATAATTAAAACAAGAACAGTTCTGCCACTTTGCCAGGAGAATAATGTGGGTGGTTAACGCCGAATCTAATCCCTGGCACTACAAACCTCAAGGTCTGCCTTGTTTGTATAAATAAGCTTTCCCGCGCGTTCGTGTCAGGCCCGCCCGTAGTCGACGTTTCGTCGAGCAAAGCATCCATCTCGCTAGAACTTCTTCTCATGCTCCCTTGTTTCTGTTCTTACGGAGCTGAAATGAGAAGCCAAGCGCTGTAGCTCACTTAGGAGGACATAGTCACGTCACATACATCTGCATACGTGCAGGGATTTCAAGAAAGCAATGTTATCTCTGCACGTGCAGGGATTTCAAGAAAGCAATGTTATCCTCGATGTCTATCATCAAGACATTACCTTCAGTATCAGTGTTTATCAGATAAACAAAGCCGCATCGCTCCAATAGTTTCCGCATTAACAAAGGCTCTCGTGTTCTCTCATTGTTTACGTGGCTTTCTCTGGCTCTGTTCTAGGCAGTCCATTAATATCCAGCATTTCTTCGCCGAGCCATAGAGTCCGTGCTACCATTAGACTTAACCACTAGACTAGCAGTTCTTAAACTTTCTTTAATCGTGGACCTCCTTTTTTTCCAGCCCAAGAACAGCTGTGGACTCCTTTTCCGGGCCCGAGAACAGCTATGGATCCCTCTTCCGGCCAGAGAACAGGCGTGAACCCCTTTTTCAGTCTGAGAATAGCTGTGGACCCAGTTTGAGGCCAGAGAACAGCTGTGGATCCCCTCCTCGGCCTGAGAGCAACTGTGGACCTTTCATTACAAATAAAACGGTAAATAGAACCTAAATGATCCTTTTTTTTCAAATCGAGTTAAATTCATTTGCTGGTCCCTGACCTCCAAAAATCCTTCTGTTAACCTCGTGAGGGTTCACGGATCTCAGGTTAAGAACATCGGTGCTAGACAATAGCTTAAAGCGCAGTACTGACTCTGGGGACCACTGTTACTTGTAGAAGTGGTACAAGTAGTTAGCTCCGCCCACAACACAACATGAATAATTGCAACGGCAGCTCTTTAACATAGTTTTCCTAGCACTTGTTACTTAGTAGAACTTTCTCGCTTTGTTTTTTTTTTTATTTCGGATTTGTTATTCCATCAAGAGCATAACTCTTGACTTCAAAATGCGGAAAGAGCCTAACTTCAAAACAACCCTGGGAGTGTTGGTAGATCTTGCACAACAATGCTAAGAGCAATAATTAGGTACAAATCTAAATAAAATTTAAAGTTGCACATTTCCAGCCCAACCCATATTTGTTAAAACTATTTAGTAACTTTCTTCTGGTTTCTTTCTATGAACATTTCTCAGAAATTATTTAGGCAAAGGCAGTGGAAATCAATTCCGAAATGAAAGAGTTAAAGACCCCCCTCCCCCAAAAAAAAACAAACTGTGTCATAGGATACTGAAAGGGGCGTTTATTTTTAAGGGAAAGAACATGAGCTTAATGTTCAGTGGCGGCACCGCCAAAGACGATCATCAGAGGGTCACAGATTGAAAAACAAGAAGTCCTGATAGCGCGGAGGGCACTATCGCAAAGCTGTAAGCCAACTGCGGACATCTGCTTCGTGTTGCGAGTGGGAATTAGAAGAAATAATAATAATAATAAAATTGTGATGAAAATATATTTCCCGTGCTGTGGGCGCTAGAAATATCAACATGGCAGGAAGATATTGAAAAAGCAGGCACTTTAATCATTTTGCATATGTCAGGCACGCCTTTGTTATTTTCAGTCGTTTGCGCCTAAAAAACAAAAATCCGAATTGCATAAGGAAGAAGTATTTATTCCCGCCCTACATACGCCCAGTAACTTTTACAAGTAACATTTCCTGCCTCGCTACCTCCAGGACTTTTATAAAGTCGGAATCGTGGAGTTGGATTCTTGGAGTCAGGCTCGTGGAGTTGGATTCTTAGAGTCAGGTTCGTGGAACTGAATTCTTGGAGTCACGTTCGTACAGTTGGAATCGTGGAGTCAGGCTCGTGGAGTTGGATTCTTGGAGTCAGGTTCGTGGAACTGAATTCTTGGAGTCAGGTTCGTGGAATTGAATTCTTGGAGTCAGGTTCGTGGAATTGAATTCTTGGAGTTAGGTTAGGTTCGTGGAGTTGGATTCTTGGAGTCAGGTTCGTGGAGTTGGATTGGTGGAGGTGGAGACAGGATAAAACTGAACAGAGTCGGTGTTTTGGCTGAAAATAACATTTATAGAGAACCTGGAGCCAGTGGAAGAGTAGAGAAGTCAAAGATGGAAGCAGTTTTGAGTGGAGTGAGAGTCTGACAGTGGGAGGATACAGGAGGCAAAGATGGAAAGCAATTTTGAATGAAGTGAGGAGTCACGCAGTGGAAGATGAGAAGACCCAAAGACAGCAGCTATTCTGACTAAAGTCAGAGTCAGGATGTAGAAGAATAAGCGGGGTCAAAGATGAAAGAAATTTTGGGTGGAGTCAGGGTCAGGCAGCGAATAAACAGAGAAGCCAACGATGAAAGAAACTTTGGGTGGAGTCAGGGTCAGGCAGCGAATGAACAGAGAAGCCAACGATGAAAGAAACTTTGGGTGAAGTCAGGGTCAGGCAGCGAATGAACAGAGGAGCCAAAGATGGAAGAAATTTTGGGTGAAGTCAGGGTCAGGCAGTGAATGAACAGAGGGGCCAAAGATGAAAGAAATTTTGGATGGAGTCAGGGCCAGGCAGCAAATGAACAGAGGGGCCAAAGATGAAAGAAATTTTGGGTGGAGTCAGGGCCAGGCAGCAAATGAACAGAGGGGCCAAAGATGAAAGAAATTTTGGGTGGAGTCAGGGCCAGGCAAGGAAATTAACAGAGGGGCCAAAGATGAAAGAAACTTTGGGTGGAGCCAGGGCCAGGCAAGGAAATGAACAGAGGAATCAGTGGCAGCAAGTTTTTAAGTGGAATCTGAAGAGCGGAGCAACTGATGAGTCACAGATGGAAGCAGTTTTTAAGTGGAAGTCAGAGAGTGGAAATAACAGGGGAGTCACAGACGAAAACAAACATGAGTGGAATCGGGGTAGGCTGAAATGTAACTTTTATGAAGAATTCAGAGCTGGATTAAGAAGGGGGGGGGGGGGGAGTTGAATATAAAAGAGCGGAAACTGAAGATATGGCATACTGACTGCCATAAATCTGGGTGCTTGTAACCCCGTCACTCATGTATTTGAGAAAGAGGGTGGGGGGGGGGGGGGGGGAATGAAAAATATACCATCAAATTCAGCTTAACCTTCTTCTATTTCCTTTAGCCCCAGCATTTCAGATTTTAAAAGTATACTCACGGTTAGGGAGGCAAATGATGGGAAAGCAAACCACGGGCACAAAAACAAAAAATTATCAGACCGCTGGGGCAAAAGTGAAGGAAAGGAAAACACAAGTCGGGCCGGAAAAATTGTTTTCACAAGAAGATCACCTTTCCTGAAGTCTGTTGAATTTTCCCCTTGTTTGACTAAGCCGACTTAGCGTGTCACATTTGTCGTAGTCTTAAAGTTTTTATTAAGACTGATCTGTTTTTCCGGCTACTTTTAGCGACCCTTGTACGCGTTAAATTGTGATCCCTCGTGCTCAGATTAACGCGACTGCCTACACTAATATTAATTTTAACGCAACTGATTTTCACTAGTTTTTTTATTTTTACGGTTTTTTTTAAAAGACCTTTAGTCTTGATCTTTGTGAATGAATTATCATTGCCTTCACTAATCTTGATCTGCATGCTTTGATTGAATCTATAGATTTACGCTAAATGTGATCTTGTTCATGAAATCACCGCATTTTCTACATCGAGCGGCTTTATGTGTTAGTTTCTCTCAAACTTATCCTCGTCCCCTCGTCTACGGTAGCCGTGCGCCCCCCCCCCCCCAGAGAACTATAATTTTGTTACACAGATTTCTGCTCCTACCAGTTGCTATGCTATTTTACATTTGAGACAATAGACCATCCGTTTCTGCTTTCGCCTTTTACTTCGTATTGCGTGAGTAGTCTTGTCAGTAGTGACATTGCCTTTCATCCGCCAGGTTCTGGGGTTTGGGATCCGCTACAAGATACCTCATCGAGAACCAGCTGGTCGGAATGTGTGCACACTCAAATGGCTCAAGTGTTTTATAAAACTGCAGGGTTTTGATTTGGGATCGTCAGGAAATCCGAAAGCATGGAAGACTTTTTTTTTTTTAAATGCACGGAGAAGGGATACAATGAAGGCTCCGTGAGCAGACTTGGAGAAAAACGTCAGGAATGATTGGGAAGTCCTTGTCTGCGAGTTCTCCTCCTCGGGAAGGCTACGTGGACATTGACTGAGTGTGGAAAAACAGTCTCGTAAGCCGTAGAGTATCTGGTTGCAGTGCGAGGCACACCAAACGCGAGTGAGTGTGATAAAGGATAAAAGGTAGCGGATTTAAAATGCCGAATGGATTAAATAAAAAAGACACACACACAAGGCAGAGGATAAAATAACACATAGGCTGGAGAGATTTTTGAAAAAAAAAGAGGGGGGGGGGTGGGGAACTCATCTGAAGAATCTTTTTAAACGTGAAAGAAAGCGATTTAAGAAATAAAAGTCCATAATTTTAAAGTAATATTTTATCCTTATCATTTTACTAACAATTTTGCTATGCCACTTTATTGTCTTATCACTTCATTCATTCATTCATTCATTCATTCATCCTTTAGATGCCGCACCTATAGGTCTAGGCGATAATGTTTCCACATTTTGTGTGATCCTCTGTTATCAATAATCTGATATGTTGCCTTCTTTTCATTATTTTACACAATCTGTAGTTTACACAAATCTGCCATCTTAATGATGCACATTCTTTTCATTGTTTTGTTTCTTTTGAATCTCTGAATGTATTTTGATACATTTTTGCCTATATATATATATATATATATATATATATATTGCAGTGTTATCCATGATAAAAAAAAGTATTATCACTTTGATCTTTGCCTTTTTTTGTTTCTTTTTTTTTGTGTGTCCATAAACGGCTCATGTCATCCAGTAGTGAGTAGTTTAGACGCTCACGCCCATTCTCATGTCTGTGCTAGCTCCCCTTGAAATAAAGACAGAAAGCGTCTAATCTTTTTGATATCCACGAATGCTTTTCTTCTTCCCCTCTCTCGAGTTAATAAATACTTTCCACACAAAAGCCTGGAAACATTAAACTGGTCAGAGGGGGCGTTAGATACAGCCAAGCAGCAGAAAAAAAACAACATCCAGCCCCTTCTGATCTTAAAGTAATTTAGAACTGTCTCCACGCCCTGAAGCTCTCTTTGACTTCTTGAATGACATCACTCAGCGGAACAGTTCAGAAGGAAACATCGCTGCTTCCAAAATAAAAAAAAACGAAAGAAGAGGCAAATCTATTCCAGGTGCCTCCCTTTTTATATCGGCAGTAATCATGTTGTTGTGTTACAAGGTCTGCTGGGATAGTAGCCTTTCTTCTTTAGGTCACTGCCAGACCTACACTACACCGGACAGTATCAAAAGCACAGATTTCGTATGTTTTAGTATAGAACAGATGTATGTTTTAGTATAGAACAGATATTTGTTTTAGTACAGAACAGATCTGAAGCGTTTCACGTGTGATGTTTTTTTTCACCTACAGAATTCGCCAAAACATGTTCACTTCCAAATGGTTCTGACACATTTTCTACTCATACATATACTTACACATACATGCATAAAGCCGATGCAGTAAAGCTGTCACAACAAATAATTAAATTATTTTAATACATATAGCGTATCTTATATTTTTAATGCATATAGTATAACTTATATTTTTTTTTATACATATAGTGTAACTTACAGGTACACTTGTGTGACAGGCGTCATGGCTGAGATGAATTTTGTCCTAGAAAAGTGAATGACATCCTGAGATTGTTCATGGCAAGAGATTTTTTTGTTACATTACAAATGAGCAAAACTACTCGTATTCATTCAGCTTTCCGGGCCATTGCTGCACACAAAACGTGTCTCCATTCCTCTCTGTTCTTAGTCTTCTCCTGCCAGTTGTCCATTCCTAGGGCTTGAAGGTCTCCATCCATGTTGTCACGCCACCGATGTCTTGGTCTGTCTCTTGGTCTGTCTCCGTTAATCACTTCTGTATAAGCCCTTTTCTGTCTGTCTATTCTCGTCCGTCCTCACCAAGCATCAGAGCCATCTGTTTCTGTTGTTTTTTTTAATGCTAGTTGTAGCCTGTGGATATCTTTGTTATGTCTAATTTACCTTTCTTGTGGTACAGAATCTCGAATAGGTCCAAAAACTCTTCTCGAGAATCTATTTTCAAAGATTTGTATTTGCGTTTCGCTAATCGTTTATTCCATGAAATTTGACAACTTAACCATGTGTGTATGTGAGTGAGATTGATTGATTGATCTTTATTTCAAAAGGGTTAAGAATTGGGCACGCAGGCCCGTCTGACATTCTGCCCTTTACCATACATCTTTCACTCTATTCCAGACATTCTACAAATATACTGTTCATGTAACAAACATAACTAACATTGGAGTTGAGAGACATAAAATAAAATATATCATTTACGTTTCGTTCTTAAAAATTCACTCAGTACAGAAGTAACCACATACATTATAAATGACTATCTACTAAACACAATTTTCAGGACTATTCAGAAAACAATTAATTGTATTCGTTGTCTGTAAGAGCAGCTTAAGATAACTTTTAAGTTTTATAATTCATGGAGGCATGTAGTCGACATCAAATAGATACTAGGAAAGCTTGTAGTTGAAGGAAGGAGTATAATTTACATTTTTTATACAGGATGGGAGGGTATTCCAAAGATGAGCAGCAGAATAACTAAAGCTTTTCTTGTAAAGATCAAGTGTAGGTTTTGGAAGACATATGTTGTTCAAGCGTTGGCTGCACTTTGGGCTAAATTTAAACAGGTTCCATAGATAAGGCGGGGCATGCCGTGAAAGAATTTGATGTACTAACTTGGCTTTGTTGAAGAGGAACCTGTTCTTAAGAGGCAGTATTTTGATACGTTTGTGATGGTTAGTTGTTTGAGAGAGAGAGAGAGAGAGAGAGAGAGAGAGAGAGAGGAAATACTAGATTTGTGACTCAGTTTCAGCTAAAAATCATTAATACTTTAGAGGACTGTCCACGTATGCTGAAGTTTTTCAAAGGACTGAGGAATTCATGCGTAGATCTGAGGAAAAATGAAACTGTCCATGTATTCCTTATCCTTCATGTAGCATATACAACCCCCCCCCCCCAATCTTAGCCAGTACGGCAGCTTGAAGCTACAGAAGTTCTTATGCTATTTGTCTTCTGATAGATTGAGCTTTGATAAGAGATGACCTTCTCAGAAAGTACATTACGTCAGTCTTCATAACCAGTGTCCTATCTAACACCGACTTAACGCTGAGAATGTTAAGAGACGTGGCACTGAGCTTAAATGATGACTGGTGGCGTGTTATCAATTTATCTGATGAAGGATTATAAAAACTTACCGCAAAATTTCACATTATCTGAAATGAATTACATACGTGAAGTGGATTGATGTTCGTTTTAAAGGGCGATAATTATAATGTTCAAGGGGTGTTCTGTGTTCGCTTAGTGCATATATTACAGCTTCAATTTAGATGTGAACTAAAACTGGCCTTAAAACGCCAAGCTGGCATGATTACGAGAAACTTTGATGATTTATAAGATGCAAAAGGTTAGATCTTGTTCGTTACAAACTTTGATCCCTGATGATCCACAGGTAACCCAGTACATCATCATCATCATCATCATCATCCCGAGCGCTATATCTGTTCATAAAAAAATGTCCTTGACGTTATAAATGACAACAAATCGGTTAAGAAGGAAGACGAATATTAGAAAAACAAGCAGTTAAAAACTAAACAGTGAAAAGATAAGCCTGCCTATGCCCACACATGAGCACCCGTGTGATGTATGCCAGAATAAATGTCCATTTGCATACGCTGGTAATGTAAATCAAGTACAGTAAGTGTACTTACAGAACCAGTGTTTCCAAGCAAGGTACGCCACACAGCAGGACAATTTGAATATTTCGAGGGGAGGGGGGGGGGCAGTTAGAATACATCAATATATTTTTTTTCAGCACCTGTTTGACAATTATGCTGCAGAGAGTGTGTTTTTGAGGTGAGGTGGGGGGAAAGGGGTGGGGGGGGGTGTAAAATCTTTGAGGCGTAGAGTTGGAGCACGTTCCAAAAAAAAAAAAAGCTTGGGAAACACTGGTCTTCTGGAAAGTCATCGGGCGTATGTCGATTCTGTTGACGCGGGAGTTCCAGCTTCTTATTGCACGACCCCGCCGGCGTCGCTAATCGCACGTGTTTCCTCTGTTGTTTTTTTTTCGCTATCCAGTTTGGAAGACAGCTTTTTGGTGTATTTCCTGCTCAGTCTCTCCAGGTTTCTTTTCATAGCCCAAAAACAAAACAAAAAAAAAAAAAGCCCTTCAGGAATATATTTCATTTGCTCTGTCTGTGTGTGATAAACCTTGAAATATATATAGCTAGTATTTAATTTGTTCATCGTGTTCTTGTCGTTCGGTCTACTGTTCTGGTGGTACCGGGTTCATGTCCCAGCAGTGGGGATTTTTTTTTCTGGTTCTACCACACCCAAAAAGGGTCTCGGGGTCCACCCAGCCTCTAAATAAAAAAAAAAAAACGGGTACCAGAGAAATCTGGGAGGGTAAATACGGCCATACGTGATAGTGACCACATCACACTTTCATGTGCGTATGGTCTGGAAAATATGGGTCTAGCACTGTATCCCATATATGCCTTAATGGTATGGCAAACTGGGATTTTACCTTTACCTTTTCATGTTCTTGAGCTGACTCCCTGTCTCTCAATGGAAGATTGGCTGAAATGGTTCTCTAGCTTTTTCTTTCTTTTTTCTTTCACTGTGAACTCACTCAGGCGGAATCCCGTCCATCTCTGGTTGTCTGTCCACTTATATAGCAGTCGTCCTCTTGCACTTCATTTGTTCATTATCAGGTAAGCCAGTAGGCTTCCCCGCCTCATAGATCTCAGTCCTTGATATTTTATATCAGCTCACGCGCTGACTCTTTATTGTGCCATCGGGTTAGACTGTCTATGTTTTGTTTTTTTTTGCCCTTGGTCTTCCAATGCCTCCTTTCCCACTTATATTTCCTGTTGCTATGAAGTTATCAAGCCTTCTTCTTCACATTATACGTCCGGTGACTGAAATAAATCGACAAGAAAAGCTGCAGTCATCATTCATTGGACACTTGTTTACTTTCTCTAATATTTGCCTTGAGGCGAAAGTCTTGTCTCCATGTATTAAATCTGGAGTTGGTGGCTGGTGATAGTGGTATCATTGTAGCCAGTTGAGACAGGTTGCATGGCCCTTGAATATTCAGGCCCTCTGCCAGCAGAGAGAGAGAGAGAGAGAGAGGGAGGGAGGGGGGAGTATACTCGCAGTTGTCGATGTAGAAAGAAAATGCACGTAAAAGATCGGCTTCATCCACACAGGAATGCGCATGAGTTTGTCGTGGACGGATATAAAACAAATAATTGTCTTTTTGGATTATCATCATTCATACTGGATGCTTCTCCTGGATTTCTCACATAATGATGATTACTATCACACATTTACACAGTTATCGCCTTGTAATGTTTCCCGGGTGTTGCCATGGAGATCTGAGAAATAAAGAAAAAAGTCTTACCTCGCGGGGAAAAAAAAAATGTCAAACGTGTGAAATGCCCGCGTAGGCGTTGTGTGGAATGTCATGGTCAGGTCGGTCTGACAATAAATACGAGGTAAGCACTCGTCTACGGGACTTCCGCCTACCTTTTCTTCAGACGGTGTCTATTCATTTTTTCATGTCATTCTTTAGCTTTTGAATGTTATATTAAAATAACGTGTAGATTACATCATGTCGATTATATGTAGAAACTTTCTTGTGTTTAAAAATTATAGCCGCCATTCTTCGGCATCGCGTCTTTCATTCTTCGACGTCTTTGTCCGTATAAGCACAAGATGAGCATAAAGTCTGTCCCTGATTTCAAATATTTATTACAGAAAAACTATGCTAGCTACAGACATGTGGGTTTCTTTTCTGATTCTACCTCAGATCAAAGAGTTTTATCTCTTTTTTGTTTGTTTTAAAGTTTGTTCGTGCAGTTCAGTTTGTTCTATGATCGTTGCCTGGAGAACATCTGAGTGATACTCGGTTTATGCTCGGTTTCTTTGCCAACTCTTCTCCAACATCTCATTAGTCACTATGGCTAAAACATCCATTATCCTTGGCCTCAAAGTTTTAATATCAGGGACTGACGAGCTGAACACCTTGTCCTTAGTATATCCCCCCCCCCCACATTAAAATGTTAAGAAGTGTAATTTCCAGTGAACGTGATATTGCTGGACAATCCTTTCCAGCCCATCGGTTTGAAAGGTTTGCATTCAAAGAATTGATGAGCAACTAAACTCCACTGTGGCGGTGCACCATCTTGTAGAAAAAGGACCCATGTCTGAAACTCTTCTAAATGACCTGCAGCGTGATGTTCTAGCGTGTCCAGGTGCATGTTTACTGAAATTGTGCGCTCTGTTTAAAAAAAATGCAATAACTTTGCTGTGATGCCTGAAAACACACCGGACTTCCGCCGTTATAGGCGCCATTATGAATCTGGCGATTGCAGCGTCACCTGTACACAAAGAAACAAACAAAAACTCCCAAGAATCGCTCTACGTAATGCCACAATGTTCATGGTTTTTAATCTAGCATAGTTTTTAAGATACGATTTTTCTTAAATCAGGAAAAAGACGTTATGATCATCCTGTATCTTCTCCTTTCATTTCCTTTCTCTTGACAAGCTTCATCGGGTTCACAGGCTTGATGTTATATAGTACTTCCACTACCCGGACGACTTGTTAATGTTTCTAGCGGAAGTTTCTTGCTCTTCTGCCAAAGACTTTTCTTGAGAAGTACGCGCTGAGTGGCTTCGTGCCTTCTTGATATCCGGAAAAATTCTTTATTGTTCCTGGAAAGGTATTCATATCTGTTCTGCTCGAAGTATAACCCTTGTTTTGAATTCTTCATTTTCAGTTCCATTTTTAAAAAAACACGAAATTATTTCCTTGTTATATTCCTTCCGGTCGTCTTTTCTGTCCCTTACTGTTAGCAAGCCATCTTCCCATAATTCATGTTCTTCTCGTGTTTGTCTCTGTTTAAGCTACATTTATCTGTCGTGGAGTTTAATACATAACGTATTCTTTAATGATAAATGTATATTTTCTACTTCTTTCTTCCATATTTCTTTTATTCATACATCGGGGATGAAGACCCTGTCCGTGTTGGCTATCAGCGATCCACAGCTGACATGCTAGCCTCGGGGGTTTGCTAACCATAGCTGACATGCTAGCCTCGGGGGTTTGCTAACCATAGCTGACATGCTAGCCTCGGGGGTTTGCTAACCATAGCTGACATGCTAGCCTCGGGGGTTTGCTAACCATAGCTGACATGCTAGCCTCGGGGGTTTGCTAACCATAGCTGACATGCTAGCCTCGGGGGTTTGCTAACCATAGCTGACCAAGACCTTGCTCCACTTGTCCGCTGGTATCCCCAATAACAGGCCTAGCCTGGCTAACGGGGCAGGGATCGCCAAAGTCCCCACGGCTATTGAGTCTTCTAAAGAAGTATTGCACCCCCCCCCCCCCGATTTTTAGCTTGAGCTCAGGGACTGGAAAAAAATAGCCACCATAACCAGCTCCCAAACCGACACAGTTCTGTGCCCCCAACACCTTCACAGCATCGGCTGCAGAGAACGCCAGCTCACAGTTCCAGTGAGATATTAGATAAAATAAGACGATTCATTTTCCGTAAATAAGATAAGACGATTCATTTTCCGGCTTCTTCGTTCTCGCCAGTTGCTTAGTACTCTAACATGTGCCAATGGCATAAGCTGGAAAAGCCCTTTCCATCTGCATTTGATACATCCTAGGGAGAAAAAAAAACGCCCGAAAACACTAAGGAAATAAAGCAAAGAAAGCCAGAAACACATTTCTCAGCAAACAGAAAGGAGTATTGCAGATGTGGAGCTTGTTATCTTTCCATTTCTCCGATCCAGCAGCCGTTTGAACATGCGCTCTTCGGCTCGAAGAGATGGCAAAGTTTCTGCAGGTCTTCTTTAGTTGTATCAAGTTTGGATAGAATGTGCTCTCGACATCTGGGTGTTCGGGCAGGTATTCCTGTCGTAAATCTTTGAGTGTTGGACATTCTAGGTGATGACGCGAGGCTCTTTATTGAATATTATCACACAGGGGACATTAGAGAGATTCATCAGGTCTTATCCTATGTATGTATTACACTGCCTTGTTCTTAGGTTGGAAGATGATGATCTGTTCTCATCTATTTGGTATGTTTATGGGGTCTTTCGGAGCTTAAGAAAGAGAAGATAGCTGATACTTAACAAACATTCCACGTGAAAGATGCTGCAACTGTATACGAAATAAAAGATCAAGGACAAGTTGCTAAAGTCAATCAGTAAGGACATCAGTCGATACGGCACATGTTGATAGTACATATGACTATCACTCTTCGTCTTAGTTTCGTCCCGACTTTAGGACAGTATATTTTTAACAAGGGCAATAAGTTCTGAAACGCTGACCATTTAATGGAGTCTCCAGTCAGTAAATGTCAGCAGAATCGGCCGTCTCTCTGTGATAGTAGGAAAAAAAATGTTTTCAGCTTCTACTACTTAGACTGGACACTCACTGCAATCAACTATCTGTGGGGAGACGGCACGAAATGATGATGATGATGGTGATGATGAGTAAATAACAAATATCCAAGATAGATGTATATGCTTTCTATTGCTCTTGACAGTTTTATTATCTATTACTCGGTTTTTTTATACCTGACAGCGAGAATCCCTACAGTTTGTGACAGATAATGACGATGGCTAGACGTATAAAACATACATTTCTCCTACGTCATGTCAAAAACAAGAGATGCAGTGAATTATGATACGCTCTCACATCTGTTTTCCTTCACGATTCAAGGGAGGTCTGATGAATGTTATAGAGGAAAATATCATGTTCCCTGTCATTACAGCGACAGCCCCTTCCACAAAAACGTGCCAGTTCCTGTGAGGGATGTATCTTCCACGTTTAGCATGAAAATAACTTAGACGAGTATCTGTTAAAATAGCGAAATGTGGATCCATGAAAATAGTGTACATAAGTATCTAAAAACTGAATACCCAAGGCAAGAGTGTATAGTCATTTATTGAGTTACTTTTTTCCAAGCGAAACTTTTAACGTAGGCCAATAGCGTGCAGCAGGCTCGCAGAACAGACAGATTTTGGAGATATAATCAGAGTATCTTTAATAAACTTCGAGATACAGAAAACCTGAATTTTCAGAATTCTCAAAACAAACCTAATTGAACAGACAACCAGGAACTGGCTGGGAAAGCGCCCAGTATTGAAAGAACTGCTGAGTTTCATCTTTTTTTTTTGGTTCATATATTAAAAAAAACTTTTAACATACTTCCTGAATTACAGAAAACAAGCACCATAAATATATGGAGAGAGAGACAGCGAGTGAGAGAAGGACGAGAGAGAGAGAGAGAAGGACGAGAGAGATGGACAAGAGAGAGAGAAAGAGAGATAGAGAGAGAGAAAGAGAGAGAAAGAAAAAGAGAAAGAGAAAGAGAGAAAGAAAGAGAAAGAGAGAAAAAGAGAGACAAGAGAGAGAGAGAGAGAGAGAAAGAAGGAATGAACGACCTAACTGTATTTTCAAAGTGTTAAGGCCTAGTCAGGAACTCGAAGCGAGCCTAACAGTCTGTGATCTCTCTCCCAACTTTCATGTTCCCAAATATTCAGAAGAGAATGAGAAAATAAAACAAAAAGGAAAAGAGAGATGTATTAGAGATACGCAACAAAGAAGAACATCCAGATTTGCGTCCAGAATAAAAAAGCTGTTTTAACAGGAGACAAACATCTTGAAAACTGAAAGAGCCATCTATTTGAGGAGCTCAGGAAAGCTGGCCCACAAGAGAAGAGCCACCAGATGATGCTAAAGAGACGTAGGGCAATCTCAGCATGTTTTAGACAAAGGACTCATCTGATTTCCCTCTGTTACATGTTTGCTTACGCTGGGGAGTAAGGCTGGGAGGGTGTGCGAATAATACAAAATGTATTGAATTATGTGAACAAAGCAGCAGCTGTAATGTAATGCGCCCATGAAAGCTACATTTTAGAGGAGAAAAAAAAAAACGACATACTCCAGAAATAAAAAAGGAAGAAGATCAGAGAAAGATTCTGATTGGTGAACAATGTCAAGAAGCGGACCAGGGACATTTCAGGTTAGGGAACTATAACTTAAAAGTTGTTTCAGATGTTCTAAATAAGTGCGGGCGCCGCTGCATCCAGGTCTTAACTGAAAAAAAGGCCAGATGATGATGATGATGATGATGTAGAGAATACTTAGTGCAGACAGCGGCATATTTAAATCTTTCCAATGAGTGTTTAGAGCTAAAAGATATTTGAAAGATGGAACAGGAATCGCAAGGATCTTCACATCATTCCGGCCATGCAGCTTCACTAAGTGCCGCTAGTGCCACCAGGGCGCTACTTTCTGCAGCGACAGAGCACGCCGATGACCTGGATGTTTCTCCTTAAAACTGAGTGAAGCTAAAGTCTGCCAGTTTGCGGGAAGCCATGGAACGCACTAGATCTAAGCTTAAGTAACACCATGCCCTTCAGGCAATGGCTGCGATAGGGATATTATTATTGTGGCAGTCGTGTTAAATAACAAACAAACCCGGGCTGATAACTTAATTATATAACATCTCTCTCTTTGGATAGATAGATAGATAGATAGATAGATAGATAGATAGATAGATAGATAGATAGATAGATAGATAGATAGATAGATAGATAGATAGATAGATAGATAGAAATAATTACTAAATTAGGAAAAGATTAGTGGGTGAGGGTGTGAGGGGGAGTTTATATTGATATAAACCGAAATATCCAAAAAACATGAGTCTAAAACTAATGCTATACCATATGCTGAAAGCACAACTTAATTAAACTATACAGTGACAGCTGTGGCAGATATTCATCAGCGAACATATTCAGTCCACGTCACCATTATCTTTGTACATTTGAAACTTGCCGCAAATGAAAATCATTGTAGTAAATTATACTCACGGAAAAAAGTAAGTGTGCAGTGGTGTCAAGCGCATCAATCACGTTGTCATGACTGAAATGAAATCAAATTTGGCACGAAGTTTTGGCTGAGTATTGTCCACTTCCCCGCGCTGCACGAAGTTGATCACACTATTCATGGGGAGATAACCACAGCTCCAGTGAAATCACGTGCGTGATCCATGATTGGTTACTGACCAGGGATAAAATGAAGGTAAGTGTGTAATTCTGTTCTCAGAGATCTCTTCACGTAATCATTGAAAAAAGGAGTAGCGGAATTCCAACATAAACATCTTTTTTTCATCATGCCAAGACTGTACGAAAATCAGCGAGAAATAGCTGTTGGGATGTTCATTGCTGGATCAACAGTAGCAGCAGTACTCAACATTTTAAGGTTCACAGAAACACAATATCAAGCCTTCAAAGTCGCTTTAACCAAAATAGTTCCGTTGCTGACCGCCATAGAAACGGTAGGCCACGAGTTACCACCCTTGCACAAGACCGCTATATCCACCTCACGCACTTTCGTAACAGGTTTCTCCAGGCAACATGGACTGCCAGCAACATTCCAGGTTTAAGACGTGTATCGGACAGGACAGTGCGGAACAGACTCAGAGAGGTAAATCTCTTACCTCATAGGCCTGCAGTTAGACCAGTACTGACAGATCGCCACAGACAAACCCGCATGGCCCTATCATCAATGGAGATGGATCCTATTCACTGATGCGTCCATATTCTGTCTGCAAGGCCATGATGGGCATGCTTTAGTGTACAGGCGAAAAGGAGAACGCTTTCCGAATAACTGTGTGCTAGAGGTGGACAGGAGGAGAGGAAGCAGTGTAATGGTTTAGGGAGGAATTTCCTATGCTGGCCGAAAAACCTAGTCTTCCTCAATGGCAACCTTATAGTTTACGATATAGGAGTGAAATCATTACACGCCACGTAATGCCTTTTCTGGATGTTATTGAACAAGGCGTGATACTGCAGCAGGATAACACTCGTCCACATGTGGTCAGGGACCACTTTCAACAGCATCAGATTGCTGTCTTGCCTGGCCAGCAGTTTCACCGGACCTGTCACCTATCGAGCACATTTGGGGTGAACTGGACCTCAGGTTGCGAATACGACATAATCGCCCTGGAAACTGCCAAAAATTAGCCCAAGCTTTGCAAGAAAAATGGAATAACATTTCTCAACAACTGATACAACGTGTCATTGGTTCGATGAGAAGTGATAACTGCCCGAGAAGACACACGATGTTGAAACCCTGATTTTCTTTTCTTGGAGTGTGAGTTTTTTTCACTTTTTTGTAACACGTGACTGGCCTAAAAGTTATCATTTTATCTGTTATTGGATAATCAAGCATAATGTGTGCCAAATTTTATTTCAGTCATCACCTGAGCACGTTCAATGTCTTTTTTAAAGCATTGCACACTTACTCTTTTTTTTCGTGAGTATATATTCTCCGGGCTAGTTTTTCTGTTCTGTGGCTTTCTAACAGTGGGGGGGGGGGGGGGAGTCTGACACATCCTCACTTTTAATGAGAAAAAGATGTGTTCTGAGGACTCTATGCGACCAAATTAGAGTACGTAACTGCATTTTTTATTGTTTTTTTTTCCTGTTGTTGAAGCCACTATGCACACTTTTTGATACGTTCAAAATCTGCTGTTTTTCGTTATTTCGTTTCTTTCAAGTTTTTACTGGAACAGGAAGGAGTTTTTAAAAAAAACACAACTTTTCAGCAAACTTGTTTTGGGCACCAAACAATTACTAGAACCTCGTGGCTGAGCTTTAAATCAGTTTTTAGAAAGTAATAATGAATGAAAAAGAAATTTAGAGAATTTTCTTGGTTTAATATTTGTTTATATTGCATAAACAAGCACCGGCAGACTTGTTTTTGGCTTCGTTTATATCCACTTCTTCTTAACACGTGTTCTTTTCATAAAACAAAAACAATTTCCAGCGGCTTGCTTGCACTCAACAGCGTCTTTGAAAAATATTGTTTGTGTGTTTTCTCCCTTGATAAAGGCGTTCTGTCGAAATATTGGTTTTTATTTTATTTTATTTTGTTTATCTTATGCTCTTCTCGCTGTCTTTTATCACTATTTTTCTCCTTTGTCGTTCTTTTTTTTTAAAAAAAAACCTAGTGTAAACTACAATATTCACTTTCATCTGTCTCGAGTATGCTGTCATTATCAAAACTTCAGATCATTCTATGCTATCTTCTAAAGACAGCCAGTCATTTTATTCCTTTCCGCAAGTCTTTTTGTCCTTTAACATTTAATATGTCTTTTTTTCTCTTTCTCCTTCCCACTCTCTCAGTCTTTCTCTCTCTCAATCTCTCTCTTAATCTCCTTCAGTCTCTCTCGAGATATATATATATATATTGTGATAAAAGGCAGAATGTCAGATGGGCCTGCGTGCCAAATTCTTAACCCTTTGGAAATAAAGATCAGTCGGTCAATCAGTCTTTCTCTCACTCTCACTCTCTTTCTCTCTCTCTCTCTCTCTCTCTCTCTCAGTCTCTTTCAATCAATCTCTCCTTCTCTCAGTATCTCTACATCTCTCTCACTCTCAGTCTTTATCTCTCTCAATCTCTCTCTCTCTACATCTCTCTCACCCGTTATCTCTCTCAGTCTCACTCAGTCTCTCTCTACATCTCTCTCACTCTCAGTCTTTATCTCTCTCAATCTCTCTCTCCCTCTCTACATCTCTCTCACTCGTTATCTCTCTCAGTCTCTCTCTACATCTCTCTCACTCTCAGTCTTTCTCTCTCAGTCTCTCCATTCCTCTCCCAGTCTCTCTCTGAACTCCCGAGCTGTCTTCGATGTAGAGGTCTTTGCTTCAAATCTGTCCTAATTACGTGTGTGTGTGTGTGTGCGCGCGCGCGCATCGGTTCACGCAGGCTGGGCAACAGCTGCAGTTTGCCAACGTCGCGTCACAGAGAGAAAGATCCACACACAAAGAAGAAATTTCCCACAATCTTTTCTGACCTCATTCACCTTCTAAACGTCACAGGACCCCATATGCAAAGCACAGCTGGAACATGAACTTCGGAGTCCCTCTTGGAAAGTGTAAGAGTTTTAGAAAATATACAAGACATGTTTCTAGGTTCAAGACTAAAAAAAACACGGAGATTTCTCAGCAGTTTCGTGGAAGAGCTTTAGAAGATTGCAGTTTATGAAAGTGTTAATGTGGTCGAATGAAGAACAGAGACAGGCCATCATGTTCATGATCTTCCGACATTCATAAAGTAAAACAAAAAACAAACAAACAAACAAACATCCGATTCTTAAGTTCTTGACAAACGCTTATAGAACATAACCAAAATATCCGTTTCCGAGACTGCAAATGCACAAATAAATTAGAAAAATGATGTTAAATTTACCTCAAGGACGGTAGCTAGTAGGAATGAACAGCAAATAGGCTGTACGTTCATTATTGTCTGTTAATTTTAACACCAAAATCAGTTCCTCGCATATCGATCGGTAAGATCACTGTAACCTAGCGCAAGAGAGAGAGAGAGAGAGAGAGAGAGAGAGAGCTAATAATACCAAGATTCTAATCTTTCCGGAAAGATTTTCGCAGATCTTTGACTATTAGTTTATTCTTTGTCAGTAAAACGTGTTACATTACTCTCTATATTACAGGGCTTCTAAAGTTTTCTCTGCCTGTCCCTTCTTCGTCGTCGTGGGCAAGTTTCTGCAGAACTGCGTGTTTATTTGCACAGCGCCGTGGATGCACTGGTGGCTTATGTTACACTGAGGAAGCCGGCGATCAATAATATCATCCTACACGAAACCAAAATGGATATGAAAGTATATCCAGCGTACAGGCGCAAACAGGCAGAACATCAGGCAGCACACCACGAGTCCCGGCTCAGCGATCTCCAGTAGTAGTAATGAGGCAGACACTCAAACGCCGCTTAGCCCTTGCCTTTTGAGGACAAAGAGCGTTAGCCTAGGATCGCTAAAACATAAACTGTTATGAACGAGATAAGAGCTGGCACAAAGACCAGGGTCTGTGCTCTGATATGTGGGAGATTGCTATATCTGTTACTAGATTAGGCTGGTATATATATTCACGAAAGCGTCTGCCACAGCGGTTCTAAAACTTTTTTCCCCCGAGCTGTCCAGCTGAAATAATCCCATCATCAGCGCCCCCCCCCCCCCCCACCCCACCCCTCTCTCGATATACACACACATACATACCTCATTTAGCTTCTGATCCCCTCCCCCTGCCCCCTTGTCCAACACTCACCGTCCCCCGTCCCCCCTCCTGGATATGTTCACTGCTTCCGGAAACGCCGGTAGAGCACAATTTGGGAACACCGCTAGTGTATGATAATGTTACATAACGACGAAGTGAGAGACAAGCATCTTGTCTTTATAACAGATGATGTTACTGTTTCTGTTTGAATTTCACACACAACACAAATGGTCTCACAGACACTTTCATTCATTCATTTGCATGTCCCTTGCGGAACTTTGCCTCCCTAACAGCTCTCCTGTAGGCCTCTTGGTTGTGAGCAAGATGGCCTGCTGCTGATGCATCCATTTGCAGATCATCAACGATGTCTTGCAGCCATCTTCGCCTTGGTCTTCCTCTCTTTCTTTTTCCCATTATGTACCCTTCCAAGACTGTCTTCTCTAGATTATCATGACGTTTAATATGTCCAAAATATTTAAGTTTTCTCTCTTTAATCCTCTTTACTAGCCAGCCTTCTTCAATATTAAGTTATTGTAGTGTGGATATATTTTTTTTTTTTTTGTGTCCATGATATTTGAAGAACTATTCTGTAGCATTTACATTCAAAGGCGTTTATGTGTTTCTCAGCTGTTTTGTTAAGTGTCCAGGTCTCACAGCATATGTTGCGATGGGAAAGATGCATGCCCTTAAAAATCTTATTTTTGTAGTTCTGTCTATTCCTCTCTTCAGATTCTTTAGATTCTACAGACACTACGAGTTTAAATAAATCAAGTCTCTTAATAAGTTGCAGGTTTTATTTAACTCGATCCAGTAATGGTTCAGTTATAATAGTTGGTAACATTGCCTGGACTAGAAAATGCATCTGTTTGGTTCATCATGGAATCACCTAAACAATGTTTCACAATATCAAATCTACCATATTCTAGATGCAGCATTTCAGGAATGTTCTCAACTTCAAAATACTCTACATGTGATGAGGACAATTCCAAACGCTGTACCATATAATATATGCAACACGTCATCAACTATTTCCTTGTCTGAATCACTTTACTCGAAGTTTCAAAATAACAAATCCTCATAATCACTTGAAACACATCTTCAATCTGTCCTAAAACTACTCATTCTAAACTGATTTTTTTCCTGATTATCTACTTTGTCCTCTGTTTTGTTCTTGTCTTCTCTCTAAAACTGTATGTCTGGTGTATATGTCGTAAGTTAGTTGTCCAATATGACACACCTCTAAATCTTTCTAATTGGTCAAACCTACTGACTGGATCCTGACTGGATTTCGGGATAAGTCAGTCCATTCTCTCTTTTCAGGACTGTGTGCATATTGCGTCCTTAGGTTAACAAACATGTCTCACCTGTCAGCTGCGTCAAATCGGTCTATCTAATTACTATCTGTCTCTTTCATGTCGCATGCTTCAAAGATTAGTCCGTTCGCTACTTTTATTGTGTCCTTCCTTCTCATTGTATCTGTCTCCTCTATACTATTGTTATCTTAGCAAATCCTCTTTGTCCGTATTCATTGTCAGCTTCTAGTATTTTTAAGTATCTGCTCTTCTGATTACTCTCCTGAGCGTCCTGTCGTAATATTATATCGTGAGAGTGTGCCTCTCCCAGCGGTTATCAAATCTTCCATCGTTTCTGATCTATTTTCTGCGTATCAGTAATAATAATAACTATGACAAAACTGCTTCTAGTAATAATGTCATTTCATTATTAATAATAATAATAATAATACTATAATCATTACTTACAAGGTCATGCTACAAGTGCAGATGGACTCAGGACATCACGTCTGAATGTGTTACCGCACTGTGTTCTTATTAAGACGCCCGGAACTGTATTCGTTATTTTGTGACACGTGATATATGACTTCATATATTTTTCATCAATTCGTACGTGTACATCATCATCCTGTGGCGTGAAATTAAACTCATCTATATATTTGACCAACGTCTCAGGCCTACATTACACTTTCATAGAAAATACGGCCCTAACATCGTATTCCCCAATATGCCTTAATGGCATTGGAAAGGGGAATTTTACCTTTACCTTTACATCAGGCCTGGCGGAGTTTCAGATGTTGTGTGCTGAAGTTCCTACTTGCCTGGGTGTCAGCTTCATTGTGTGCAATTTGTTATTTAGCTTTAGCGCATCAAATCGTCTTGATAATCAGCCATCATGGCTCACATGCTCACTGTGACTTCAGTATATGTGCTACAAATGTCCGGCCCCAACACAGCACGAAGAAACAGCAGCAAAATCTTTCACAGTTGCATAATTATCTATTAAGAGCCATACAGAACCCCACAGCTAGTAAACATGGACGTGGGTTCTCTACGCCAAGGCTTCGACTTCGATTCTTCTATTTTTCTGCGGTCCAAGGCCGACTCCGATTTCATCCAAAATTGCCTCCGGTTCCGAGTACGGAAATTTGGGTACTGGATAGTGTCACTGCTGTAGACAGCCCCCTACTGGATACTGTGCAGTGTCATTACTGTTTTCATATATAACCGCTGCAGCTGGTGGAATTTTGTTTCACGGTGGGTTTAACATCAGTGCCCTGGCGGACTGGCGCGGGAGAGTGTATAATTTGTGTGTGGGTCGAACGAACGAACGAACGAACATACTTTATTTTCAAAGAAATGGGTACGCAGGCCCATCTCATATTCTGCCCTTCATCATACAGCTTTCACTCAATCGTAGTCATTCAGCATTCATCAGGTTGGAGGGGGGGGGGAGGGGGCGAAGAGATGAGAGAAACGATGATGGTTTGATACAGCATATACGCACACTCCCTTTTTCCAGTCTCTCACCCTTTGCCTATCTCTCTCACTTTCTTTCGTTCTCTCTCCGTTTTTCTCCATCTGTTACTTTCTTTCTCTCTCTCTCTCTCTCTTTTTCTCCATCTGTTACTTTCTCTCTCTCTCTCTCTTTCTCCATCTGTTACTTTCTCTCTCTCTCTCTCTCTCTCTCTCCCTCTATTTCTCTTATTCTCCACCTGTCACGTTCTGTCTCTATTTCTCTAATTCTTCATCTGTAATACTCTCTCTCTCTTATGCTCCATCTGTCACTTTGTTTCTCTCTCTCTTTTTCTCTGTCTCTTTCTCTTTTTCTCTCACTCACTCTCTCTCTCTCACATACACTAGCAGTGCACATAAATATCTCTCTATATCTCTCTTTCTTTCTCAAACTCACTTTCTTTCTCACACACACACACCTTACACACACGCGCGCATATGCACGCGCTCACGCACTCTCTCACACACCTCACACACTTAAACATATGTATGCATGTTCTCTCTCTCCTCTCTCTCTCTCTCTTTCTCTCTCTGTCCTTATTTCACACGAACTAGCAGTACTCTCTATTAACTTTGTGGAATGAAAACTTTGCTTGTAAGAACCGGGTATGTTCAGCTCAGCTCTGCTTACCCAAAGCACTCCCCAAAGCCCTCGACCCGTCCCCGTGTGCTAAGCCGGGTTCATCGGTGAAATCAGAAATACAGTGTGGGAAAAACAAACACACTGTGTACCGGCCACCGACATGTGACAGCAGAGAGGTTGGCGGCTATAGAACGAAAAAGTCAGATGTTGTATGTGTAATGTGAACGTCATGAACTTTTTTTTTTTTTTGCTTTCCGTGGTCTGAGTTTTTGTTGTTGTTGTTGTTGTTTTGTCTTGTTTTGTTTTGTTTATGCCTCACCCGCCGTGAGCAGAGAAGTCAAATTATAACGGAACCAGGGTCGCTTGTAAGAAATGGCTTATCAAATCTCAGGGACATCTCGGGGATGTGGTGTTTGTGTCCAATAATTTCTTTAGACAGCCCACACTGGGAAGAAAGGGGGGTGGGGGTGGGGGAGCGGGAATGTGGACATCGTCGCGCTTGACCGTCTTTCCTTCCCTAGCACCAGTGGGACCCGGAGGTGGGTGCCCGCTGCTACATCTGGGTGACTGGGGACGCCTCATGTCTGGATGTGACAGTATGATGACTGTATGATAACAGTATGATGACAGTATGATAACAGTATGATGACAGTATGATGACAGTATGATGACAGTATGATGACAGTACGATGACATTATGATGACAGTATGATAACAGTATGATAACAGTATGATGACAGTATGATAACAGTATGATGAGTATGATGACAGTATGATAACATTATGATGACAGTATGATAACAGTATGATAACAGTATGATAACAGTATGATGACAGTATACTGGAAGTTTTAGGAAGTCTCTACGCACAGGAGGCAGCCGCCAAAGACGGGTAATTCCAAATTCAGCACCAATTAGTTAGATACAGGACGATGACGAAAACATCAAGAACGCATAGAAAAAAAAAGAAGAAAAAAAAAGATAGAGAGGACAAAAATTAACAGAGAGAGAGAGAGGAGAGAGAGAGAGAGTTAAGACAATCCGACTGGGAAGGGGCCCTGTCTATTTGACAGGATGTATAGTTTTCTTCTTGCAAACGAAATTGATGGTTCTTGAAGACATTCTGGGCAAACGATGAAAATAAAAGAAACAAGATGCAAGCCACGTCGTTGATGTTCTTGTGTGGAAAATTGTGCGTTGCTTAGTGTGTTTTTTTAATTTCCTGACGTTTTTTAAGTTCAACCATGTTGGGTTGTCGTTGAAAACAACACGCACAACGCGGAGTACAGGCCATGAATTACACGACCATAGCCCTAAGACTCGGAGAGACAGAGATTCTACATCGAGAGAGATCGGATACGGGACAAAGATCAGTCATGTTATACACATCACACTCACACACTGGACTCGAACCATCGATCTCGCTGTAAGAGGCAAGCGCACAAACTACAACGTCAGTTCAAACGCCATAGGTTGAACGTGGTACTTCATTTTCTCTTCATCTTCCGATGATCCTGCATGCAGCGTAGTACACAATGCTTCTTGATATTCATCAAGAAAACGAGCTGTTTGTTTTTTCCCCTGGGAGACTGGTTAGCTAGAGGACAAGGAGAGAATCCACTTTCTTCAGTTCAGGAGACTCTTTGCCCGTTGAACATATTTGTGTTACTTCATCGGCAAAAAAAAAAAATGGCGATAGGGGTGAATGATAACAAAAAACGTTCTTGTTTTGCGAGTGTTGATTAGTAGTCCACTAACTACTGTTAAAGCACAGCTTACCCTCTCACAACGTTAGATCTCCTATTTCTGTGTGTTTGTTTTTTGACGCGAGTAAGATGAGCGGGTGCGCGCGCGCGCATGTGTGCATAGTCAGTATTTTCTGACTGACAATATTGGCGCACAAGCGACATGTGGTTTTCTGAGACGCTTGCGTGCATTCAACACTATCCCTCCCACCCCATCCCCCTTTTTCGCAAAATAAAAAATCGATTGAACTGCAGGAACTTACACAAAAATCCTTTCAATCTATCTTTAGAGAATAATCACAGGCTTTCTCAGTTCTACTGTTACTGAAAATTTCAAATTAAGTTCGCAGATGATAAAGAATTAGAACTTCATAGACATTACGTGCTGCAACTGATAGGCAAGCATGCGTATCATTTACTCACTCTCTGCCTTGCTCTGTGGTTAGTTTAATAGCAGTCTCCCTCAAATCAATCCCAAAACAAAATCTTCTAACTGTATTTGTTCCATTCATTTTTAACAAGCTCGTGGGTTTTTTTCTATATTTATCCTGATGAAGCTATTGTCTTTGTTACGATATTTCTTGTCTCTCTAATAGTTGCTCTTTACAGTCTATGCTGTGATGATGTTGCGGGATAGGTACCATGTTGTAATGATGGGTGGGGTGGGTTATATGGCGGCCTACTTACTTTAAGACTTTAAGGTACAGTGAATCGTTTAAAAAGCTTCTCAAATAATAATAGAAAGATACTGCAGTCGTATGAATTTGTTTCAGTGTTGTAATTTTACATTTCCCTAAATGCTAAAAACAAGCTTTGTGCTAATTCCGGGTAAAAATAAATTGGCGACAGTGATGAGTGATAACAAAAAACGCTCTTGTGTTGAGAATGTTGATTAGCACTCTACGAGTTAAAGACCAGGGGTGGATCCAAGAAACAAGCTTCTCAGCAGGCTCCACGACCACGAAGGCCACGGCGAGTCCTACCATGATAGCACAGACTGCAAGACCACATCCATGTGATACTGCGAGAAACAGAAGTGGCGAAAATGAGGTCCTGGTATATACTGGCTTGTCGTTCCTGGCTTACCTCTTGTCACTGTAACAAGTGTCTGCGCTTCCAGAGAGAATCAATCACATGCGCTTCTACAGGCGGGAAAGGTAATGGAAACAGCGTCTCCAGACGCGAAGGTAAAGATGGGATGATCAACATTTAAAAGTTTAGCTTGGGCCTCGAGAGTCTCAATGAGCACCGGGCTCTATGATCTTCGGACTGGGGACTCCCAACCGTCGAGACTGGGCAGAGCAGATAATCGCTCATGCTCTTGGCAAACGAGCCTCAGTCAGTAGCTGGGCAATTTTCTACAAATGGACCATCAATGTGAGAGATATTGCAGCCCTCAGATTAACTGAAAATATCTTTCAGTTTGGGAATAGTAAGAAAAAAAGTTAATGATTTGCAAGGAGAGAGCGTGAAGGAAAAAAAAACCCGGAAAAGGTAACAGCTGATTAAATGAGAAAATGATTAATTGAATGAGAAAATGATTAATTGAATTAGAAAATGAATAACCTGGTATTTCATAGAAATATTATAAAGGCAGATCAGACTAAATAGATAGATAGATAGATAGATAGATAGATAGATAGATAGATAGATAGATAGATAGATAGATAGATAGATAGATAGATAGATAGATAGATAGATAGATAGATAGATAGATGAGCTCCCGGGTTGTACCACTGTATGATGGGGCTGTTGCGGAAAACCCTGCAGCCATGTTTTCCCCTCCTCTTTTCTTATCAGAGAAAGAACAAAATTAAGAAAACAAGATAACCGTTTTTGAGCAGAGGGGGCCGTCCAGTCACTTCGGGGCCCGACCCTGCTCTTCATGCCCATGTATGAAGGTTTTAAATACAAGAAGAACTCTCCAGTAAAACTGTTCCAGTCCAACGATCAATGGCTAAGACATCCGTGTGGCTGGCTAGCTGCACGTGCTCACTGATCTGATTACATAATCTTGTTTCTGGAATAGCGCACTCCAGGGAGCATGTGTGACCTTTGAGGGGGCATAAACCGATTTCCTTCTGGCAAAGGGCGGGCACGGTCTTTGTAATTTTAGGAGGAAATGGAGGAGAAGGCTTCGTTTTTCTTCTTTTTTTAATTAGCGAACATTCTTGAAATAGAAGTAATGAGAAAGAGAAGCACAATGGGCGCCGCGCTATTTTGGGGGAAAAGAAAGTGGCCACTGCCTTTCATGACGTGTTCTCGTTGATTCTCGTCGTTAATAACTTCTCTGAAAACTGACTAATTGCCAACATTTCTCTTCTATGACTTCTCATTCAGTGTTACGGTTTTTCTTCCTCGTGCCAGAGGTATTCTTCCACATGGGAAGTTTCTTGCTGTCCTTCGACCATCCAGTGTGTTCCCCCGTCCTTTGACACGTTTCTTCAGAAGATGTGTCAAGTTGTGGAGTTCTGTTCCTAAAATTCATGCGTTTTCCATTTGCTAATCTGGTTCTGTAATGTTTGCTTTTCCCTGACGTGAGCTCAAGTTTAATAGAACAAACATGTGGATGGTTATTTCCATGGATATTATCCATAGAACACAACCAGTCACAGGTTCAGTGCTAGCCCCGCCTTTACTCTACTGCGCTAAACTCTTTATATAAGACGCTTGTATCTTTTCAAAAACAGACCTGCTTGAATGAGGGAAAAAACGGTTTAGCTGCCTTGTGTAATAATCTGTTTTTGTGTTGTTTATTTTGCTATAACATGCACACCGTTCTTATAATCTATGAGATTCAGCAGTGAGACTGGGAACGCTATTATAATCTATGAGATTTCAGCAGCGAGACTGGGAACGTTATTATATTATGTGAGATTCAGCAGTGAAACTGACTACGTTATATTCTGTAATCTATGAAATTCAGCAGTGAGGCTGGGAACGTTATTATAATCTATGAGATTCAGCAGTGGGAATGTTATTATAATCTATGAGATTCAGCAGTGGGAATGTTATTATAATCTATGAGATTCAGCAGTGGGAATGTTATTATAATCTATGAGATTCAGCAGTGGGAATGTTATTATAATCTATGAGATTCAGCAGTGGGAATGTTATTATAATCTATGAGATTCAGCAGTGGGAATGTTATTATAATCTATGAGATTCAGCAGTGGGAATGTTATTATAATCTATGAAATTCAGCAGTGAAACTAGAACCGTTCTTATAACCTGTGAGATTCAGCAGTGAGACCGAAACCGTTAATGCAATATGCGAGATTCAGCAGTGAGACTGCTAGTGTTACTGTAATCTACGAGATTCAGTAGTGGTTGTTGATGAATCAGATGGAAGGAGGAATCATTTGAATGAATTTCTCATGCAGTAAAATCCGGGTTTTTCTTCAACATCCGGAACACTGGCATTTCTGTCGGCCAAGCTTACTGTAACACACATGACCTGATGACCTTAATAATGTAGAGCTCTACAGAAATAAAAAAAAAATATCAGTTATTCCGGATAATCGGGGCCTACCTCCGCCGGGAATCGAGAGACGAGAGCAATAACTGCAGCCGCAGAAATCGGATAACCGATGTATCATTAGCGGCAATAATGGGAAAAGCAATCGCAAAAGCCAGGCTGCGACCGATCCTTTCTGGCACGAAACTGCGCGATACTTTTACTCGATGAATCAGATCTAAGCTCCAAAGTCTGCCTCACAGAAGCAGAGAGTAGGTAATAACACTTTTTTGATGGTTACTTTTCAATGTGTCTGTTTGTTTATAATGCATTTACTGTCTGTGTTCTGTTTGTCCGTCTGCCTATCTATCTATCTATCTATCTATCTATCTATCTATCTATCTATCTATCTATCTATCTATCTATCTATCTATCTATCTATCTATCTATCTATCTATCTATCTATCTATCTATCTATCTATCTATCTATCTATCTATCTATACCTACCAACCTACCTACCCAACCACCCATTCACCACCCATCCGCCGATTTACCTATCTGTCGGTCTATCTGCCTGCCTGTCTATCTGTCTGCCTGGCCATCTGTCTGTCTGCATGCCTGCCCAATCTATTCTTCCATCTATCTGATTACTGGCTGGTTATTGTACTGATAAACTTTAAACGCCTTCTTGTTAATATTCTAGCTAAATCACTCTTTTATGATTGTCTTAAAACTCGGAATTTTCTATTTTTATCTTCCACCAATAATCTTGATCTTCCCTTCTAAAGCCTAATTTCCACATTCTTTCATGAACAAAAACAAAAAACCCACATCCAATTTTTCTTACACTTCCTACAATTTTCCTGCCAGTTCTCTCACACATCGCGTGTTTTAATAACGGCACTGGATCATTCACGCTGCCAGGGGCTGACTAATCAGTATTCGTACAGCTCCAATAGGAAAGCCTTTCTTGATCCTGCATTGATTATTCGTGAAATTCCACTTCCGCTTCACGTGACGTGACGTGAGAGAAATCCGAATTGTGGTTTGTGGCATGAACGTGGACGACTTGGAAGTCTCCAGGGAGCATAAGCTGTATTGCCATGTCTAGGATATCTTGCATTCCTCTGAAGTCATTTGTTGTTCCTTTCTTGACATTTAAGTGTACTTGCAAGAAGGCCACAATGAATATAAAATAAACGGGGATTCCTGCTTTAATAAATCATGTTTTCAGTTTATAGTTTTCCAGCTTTACCCTCCTGTAAAGCTTAGTACAACGATGATGGCCCCCCCTTTGCTGACTTCATGTGTGGCCTCTGAGATATTCTGTATCGTTTACAAAACATCCCTCAAGTTATTTGTCTAACTCCTCACATGCATTTTTGTGAATGTGAAACATCTTAAAAGATGTTGGAACTGCTATCATAACAAAAACTTGAACCGCTTTACCCAATCCCACCAGTGGGGGGGTTAGGGAAATCAAATACCAAGGAAACACGTGATGTACATATGTTTATACAGGCAGGAATGAAGTATAAATCTAACCCTCTAACGTCAGACAAGAAACGAAACAACGCTTATGGAGAATGATACAAACAAGACCTTCATAAATAAAGTCTAGTTTAAAAATATGCATATTACAGGCCAGTTGTACTCTTTCTCCTCTTTCTTTCGCATGATTAATGTGAAATTTGCTGCACATGATGAAAGAAGATTGGAAATATACTAATATAAAGCATGATTACTTTTATGTCTACCCCCCCCCCACCCTTTTCAGCCTACCTTCACAACGATTTGTGCCACCGAAATGTTGTTTAAAAACACAAATAAAATATTTGTGCCTGAGCTAAATGTTGTTTAAAAACACAAATAAAATACTTGTGCCTGAGCTAAATGTTATTAAAAACACAAACAAAATACTTGTGCCTGAGCTAAATGGTGTTAAAAACACAAATAAAATATTTGTGCCTGAGCTAAATGTTGTTAAAAACACAACTAAAATACTTGTGCCTGAGCTAAATGTTGATAAAAACACAACTAACATACTTGTGCCTGAGCTAAATGTCCTCCTATAACTGCTTTTATTAGGGTGGCCCGCATACGATATTGATGGTAGCTTTCTATTTTGCTACAATACGATACAGTCTATGCTTCTCATCTTTTGCGACAATACGATACAGTCTATGCTTCACATCTTTTGCGACAATACGATACAGTCTATGCTTCTCATCTTTTGCGACAATACGATACAGTCTATGCTTCGCATCTTTTACGACAATACGATACAGTCCATGCTTCACATCTTTTGCGACAATACGATACAGTCTGTACTTCACACCTTTTGCGACAATACGATAAAGTCTATGCTTCACATCTTTTGCGACAATACGATGCGTTCTATGCTTCACACGTCGATAAATAGAAATTATCATTCAATCAACAAAATCGTCATATTAAAGGTAGTCTTCGGTATATTATATTATAGAAAGTGACAGAAAGTGGACATCACAAGAAATAAACTTTCATCAGACAACAGAGAGGAAACAAGGGAAGCAGCAGACAAAAAAAATACGATCTGAAAATGGAGTGAATGAATGTAAAGTTTCGAAAAAAAAACGGGAAAAAGAAAACAAAGAAATGCTGTTGTCTTCTGTAATTTAGAAAAGAAAACATAAAAAAAGACTATAAAAAAATTGAAGAATAAAGATATTTACTTCATAAAATGGAGACTGTAGGTTCATTTGAAACTGACTACATCTAACATTCTTGAGAAAAAAGTCAGCGATATTATCATCTGAAAGAGAATCAACTTTACAACAAAGTTTTTTGCCTGATGACACTCGCATTTCCGATATGTGTACATGGAAGAAATGGTAAAGTGTAGAAAGAAAGTATTGGTAAACTGTAGAAAGTAATGGAAAAGCGTAGAAAGAAAGTAAGGGTAAAGTGTAGAAAGGAAGTTATGGAGAAGTGTAGAAAGGAAGTAATAATAAAGTGTAGAAAGGAATTAATAGTAACGTATAGAAAGGAAGTAGTGGTAAAGTGTAGAAAAGAAATAATGGTGACATATAGAAAGGAAGTAATGGTAAAATGTAGAAAGGAAGTAATGGAAAAGTGTAGAAAGGAAGTAATGGAAAAGTGTCGAAAGCATTTAATGGTAAAGTGTAGACAGGAAAAAAAGAGGCAGACCGCGTGAAACTCTGAAGAGGACATTTTTTAAGAGAGGCCAAATTAACAGGCATAAAATCCTTTGATGATGTTGAAAGACCCGCCGAAGACAGGAAAAAATTGGCGAACTACTTTGCGAGCCCTATGTCACGTCTATATAAAGTAATATTAAAGTGTAGAAATAAAGTAATGGTAAGAGTAGAAAAAAAACGGTAAAGTGTTGAAAGGAAGTAATGATAAAGTGTAGAATGGACGCAATGGTAAAATGTAGAAAGAAATAGCGTAAGTGACTTTCAAAACCCTACAAATGAAAAATCT
Source organism: Achatina immaculata (assembly GCA_009760885.1). Classification (NCBI taxonomy): domain Eukaryota; kingdom Metazoa; phylum Mollusca; class Gastropoda; order Stylommatophora; family Achatinidae; genus Lissachatina; species Lissachatina immaculata. The sequence goes on along the minus strand of CM019720.1, from coordinate 51,345,093 downwards.
CGCTTCCCTGCTAACTGGAAATCATTACAGGAAAGTAAAATAACGTTTCTCTTGAAGAGATTTGTTTCACGACACGCGTTCTCGCCCCTTGTTCTAAATCCATGGAACTCCGAGCAGCATGTTCCACGTTAGTGAAGGTACAGCAAAGAGTCCGCAGACCCAAGTACAGCAAAGAGTCCGCAGATCCAAGTACAGCAAAGAGTCCGCAGACCCAAGTACAGCAAAGAGTCCGCAGATCCAAGTACAGCAAAGAGTCCGCAGACCCAAGTACAGCAAAGAGTCCGCAGACCTAAGTACAGCATCGTTAAAATGCAATGTGGGAGTGGACGCGAAGCTTCTTTAGCAAACTCCACCGCCATGGGGACTATAGTGATCCCTGGCCCCGTTAGCCGGCCCGAGCTTGTTACCAGGGAAACCAACGAAGAGGCGGGATGGAGTCTTCGTCGGTTATGTCTTATCAATCGTAACGCAGTCGGTCAGCTGTAAATCCGACCAGCGTCTTCAGTCCCTCGTTTACGGTAATCAGAACACAGAAATGACGCGGTTAAGCAATGCTTCAAAGTTTTAAACCGGCCCTGCATACTGTGTCTTTAACATAAGCTCTTTTTTCCGCACACTGATTTCCTTCAGTCTTCTTCTCTGTATAATGTGTAAAGGCGTGTCCTTAAATTATCATTGTCAGTGCTATTTTTAAAAAAATGAAGGATGTATGAAAATGAAAAACATACTGTGCAATAAAGTTCTGTCGATGAACATCAGAAGGAGAGTTATTTAGTGTTACATCGAACCCATATTATTATATGGACAGTAACAAAGTTTAATAACAACAACAACAACAACCTGTCTCATGGGTGATCAGAAAAAGAAGATGGACTTAAGTATGCCTAGTTGATGAGAAGAAACAATTAGAGAATACCAAAACAAGCTATCAAGTGGAGCACAACAGGCCAAAGAAAAAGTGGTCGACCACGTGAAACTCTAAAGAGGACATTGTTAAGAGAAGCCAGTTTAGTGGGTATAACATCCCTTGATGAAGTTGGAAAAACTCGCCGAAAACAGGAAAACTTAACAAACAACTTTGCAAGCACTATGTGACGCCTAACGGCACGGGAAGGATGTAAGAATGTAAGAACAAATAGCACTCAAAATCTACTGGAAGCGGCAGGGATGTGGCTCCTAAGAAGAATGAAGAGAACACCACGGACAGCCAAGAAAACAAACGAAGAGGTTCTAAGCCAGGCTGGGCAAATAATTATGATAAAATTCAGAACACAACAGTCCAGATATGTAGTACATGTTTTAAGAAGAGGCAGACTGGAACATCTAGTGACAACAGGAAAACTGAAAGGAAAAAAGGAAGACAAAGAAACAAGATTCTTGACTGACTAAAAGAGTAGCATAAAGCACGGTCCAAAACACAGCCTATAGGAAGAGCAAAAAGTAGATGGTTGTGGAAATCAATGACAACCAACGCTTGACTGGTATGGACCAGAGAGAGTTTATTCTTAAAATTCCTCAGAATTTTTACTCTAAAAGTGTTCATCCTTCTACGGGTAGGTGCTTTTTGTTTTGCCTTTTTTTTTTGTTACTGCTAGAAATATATCCATGAATTAACACGGGCGTAGGTAAAACGCTGGCGATGGTTGGGACATGTGCTCCGAATGACTGACAACTCACTACCAAAAGTAGCACTAAGATGGACACCACAGGGGAACAGAAGTAAGGGTAGACCAAAAGAGACATGGAGAAGAACAACAGAGAGGATATTGGGCAATAGAGGGCTCACCTGGGCAAGAGCAGAAAAAAAGGCAAAGGACAGGCATTTGTGGAAAACCCTTGCGGAAGCCCCATGTGCCCTGGGCACTTAAGGTTCAGAGAGAGAGAGAGAGAGGTAAAACGTGGATTATTTGTTTCCTTTTTTTTTGTTGTTCTCATTACACGTGCAGAGTGGATTTAACCGACCAATCATTTCGAGAACACAACGGAGACACATGAACAGACAATAGCAATGGCCTGCATTTAAATTCCACGCTTAACCTCAATAGAAGTAGAAATAACATAGCAGATTTGTTGTGTCTGCTTGGCTTTCGTATTTTAGTTCATGACGAAGGCATCTGCCTAAATATTGGTTATTTAGCTAATTTTTAATGCATTTTTCCCTCCTTCCCATTTCTTAAATAATTATAGTTCATTTTGTAAATATGTAACATACGCTTTTAACTACCTTTATATCATAGTCTAAATTTTACAGCAATCATCATATCACATCCTCTGTTTTACAGCAATCATCATATCACAGCCTCTGTTTTACAGCAATCATCATATCACATCCTCTGTTTTACAGCAATCATCATATCACAGCCTCTGTTTTACAGCAATCATCATATCACATCCTCTGTTTTACAGCAATCATCATATCACATCCTCTGTTTTACAGCAATCATCATATCACATCCTCTGTTTTACAACATTCATCATATCACAGCCTCTGTTTTACAACAATTATCATACCACAGCCTCTGTTTTACAACAATCACCATACCACAGCCTCAGTTTTACAAAAATCTTCGTATCACCGCAGCCTCTGTTTCAAGACAACCATCATATCACTCACTCTTTGCTTATAAAAAATTGATATAAGTTTCAGTTCTGTGAATGTTTTCACATTTTTAAAAACAAACATGAAAGTCTATTTTCGTGTATGTTGAAAACAACTTCGTGTACTCTGGGATTTTGTCAGTATCTGTTATTACTGAAACATTCTTTTATCTCATTTATAGTGAAAGAGAGAGAGAGAGAGAAAAGGGGGGAATCTGAGAGGGAGAGAGAGAAAGAGAGAGTGTGTGAAAGAGAGAGAGAAGGAGAGAAGTTGAGAGAGAGAGAAGGGGAGAAGTTGAGAGAGAGAAGAGCAGAAGTTGAGAGAGAGAGAAAGAGAGAGAGTGTGAAAGAGAGAAAGTGTGTGGAAGAGAGAAAGTGTGTGGAAGAGAGGGAGTGTGTGTGAAAGAGAGAGAGAGAGTGAGAGTGTGAAAGAGAGAGAGAAGGGGAGAAGTTGAGAAAGAGAGATGGGGAGAAGTTGAGAGAGAGAGAAGGGAGAAGTTGAGAAGGAGAGAAAGAAAGAGAGAGTGTGTGAAAGAGAGAGAGAGAGTGAGAATGTGAAAGAGAGAGAGAAAGGGAGAAGTTGAGAAAGAGAGATGGGGAGAAGTTGAGAGAAAGAGAGAAAGAAGGGGAGAAGTTGAGAGAGAGAGAGAGAGAGAGAAAAAACGAACTTTATCTTAAAGAGTGAAGAATTGGACAAACAGGGCTGTCTGACATGACGTAACATCTCCTTCAATATTCTCTTCATCACAGACTTCCTCCAACCAAAGTGTCAGAGGGGTGTATATGTGTGTGTGTGTGTGTGTGTATGGGGGGAAGCGGATGGCAGGGTATTGGAGGAAGAGCTTGGTCGTCCGTTTTTAATGTTTTTGACAGATTTTGGAGTGTGTACGAAAGCCAGATTTTTTTTTTGGGGGGGGGGGGGGAGGGCAGGAATTACGATCCTCACGCAGCAACTACTTAAATCTGTTCTATTTCTGTTGCTTAAGTTAAGAAAAAAATCAATGACACAAAACTCCATCCGATCCGTGTTTCATTACTGCCGGAAGTGCGTGTGTGTGTTTCACGCTGTTTTATCTGGTTCCCGTGCTCCTCCGCATCATCATCATCTCTTGGTACTGGACATCTTTGCCAACACAAAGAACGCTACAAGTTTTAACCTGGAAATGTCTGTAGTGTTAAATACAAAAATGAAACTAAAACCCCGTTTTCTAAGCGAGGTAATCCCTAAAGCAAGCACACACAAAAAAAAAGATATGCCTGTTCAAAGTTCTAAAATGGTAGTTCGTTATACGATCCTCAGAAAATCTGCTCATATTATCGGAGGGTTTTTGTACCCCCCCCCCCTGTAGGAATGGGAAAAGCTGCTTCAGGGACTAGTCTGAAACTGCCAGCAACAATGTAAATACCAAGTAGTAATAATTAGGCTCAGGAAAGGTTAGAACCACTTTTAGTGGAGGACCATATTTGCCTGGTTGTTTAGTCACTGGACACCAATAGACTGAGCAGTGAGAAAAATACATTTAAAACAAAAAATCACAAGGAAGTCACGGGTGAGTTACAGAGAGAGTATAAAAAAGACTATGAATAACCCAAAGAATTTCGTTCAGAAATTTAGTAATCTGTGATTCCGTAGTCTTTTTTATCAATTATGAATGGTAAAACCAAGAGTAGTTATCATTTATGATTGGTAAAACCAAGAGTAGTGATATGAGATAAGAATGTGTGGTTATAAAAGTAATGATAAGAGATAAGAATGTCTGATTATAACCAAGAGCAACGATATGAGATAAGAATGTCTGGTTATAAAGGTCATGATAAGGATGTCTGGTTATAACCATGAGTAATGATATAAGATAAGGATGTCTGGTTATAAAAAAAGCAATGATATAAGATAAAAAATATGAGGTCATAACCAAGAGTAATGATATGACAGAAGAATGTCTGGTCATAAGCAAGATTAATGATATGAGATAAGAATATATGGTCATAACCAAGAGATAAGAGATAAGAATGCCTGGTTATGAACATGATGATAAGAGATAAGAATGTCTGATTATAAGTGTAAAAAGCAATTTTACAATAACCAAGAGATAAGAGATAAGAATGCCTGGTTATGAACATGATGATAAGAGATAAGAATGTCTGATTATAAGTGTAAAAAGCAATTTTACAATAAATGCCGCGCCGATCATCACATTACAAGAAAACAAAAAAACAAAAAAACAAACTTAAAAGTAAATAAACAAAGACAATTCACTTACTTGGGTCAGCTGCCATAAATCCAAGCAACAAGGGAAGTGTACACACAACGATTGTCAGGACAGACTTTCCCATGTTTGTTGTTGTTGTTGTCAGGACATCAAGCAAGGTGGCGGACTTATCTTACTGTCGACCTATATGAGCAGGGTTTGAAATCCTTCTTTTGTCGAGTGAAAACTGAAACAAAATGTGAGCGAATTTTAAGCGGCCAGATTAACCCGAGTGAGCCGAATGTTAACTCTTATACCAGCCTACACAGCTCAGCGTTTTGCGCGATTTGCTCTCCTTTCTGCCGCGCGATGCGCGCCACGCTTTCCTCTGACTTGCGCAGTCTCCATGTTCTGAGTTGGGGTTGGTTGGCGAAAACTTTTCCATGGCGGAAAAACAAAAAAACAAAAACAACCAAAAAAAAAACCGGGCAAGTAAAGAGGTTAATGAACTGTGGAGGAGGTCAAATGTCAGAGAAAGGACGTGATACGCAGTGCATGTGTTTTGATGCTGTTCTCCTAATTAGCAGTTTTCTTTATCTGCCAAATCACCAACCTTGATCCACTCCAACTGCGTAGCACGTTATATTGGTTCCAGAAGGTACATGAAAAAATATGCTCGCCGGTATCACTCGCCAGCATCATTCGCCAGCATCACTATTTGTACTAAATTTGGGACACGAGCGTTCAAGAAATCATCTCAGAAGTTGAAAATGATGGTCTTTCAATATCTTCCACTAGTTGTGATTCTAGAATTGCGCAAGCCAAGACCTTCTTTCAAAAGTTGAAATCCATACCTTGCAATAAGCCGCTATCTGTGAGAGTCAGGAAGAGAGTGCTAGAGCGTTACATTGAAACCAGTCATGTTCTACGGATACAAAGCTTAGACTGTCAGTAAAGAGATACAAAGAAGACTGGAATCCGCTGAAATGTGGCTCTTAAACAGAAAACCGAAAGTACCATGGACAGCGAGAAAATCGATCTAGGAAGTTCTAAAAAAAAAAATACACACGAAAGAAGGAAAACTGTAACGAAGACCAGAAAGCGGAAACTCAGATTTGCGGGGCATGTTTGGAGGAGAGGCAGGCTAGAACACCTAATGACAACAAGGAAGGTCGAAGGTACAAGAGACAGAGGGTAGACAGAGAGAAAAGATATTTGATGGTTTTGGAATCCTACCACGGGGAATGTTCAGTGACAAGCTTGTCGAAATGCACAAGGGATCGAGGGTTATGGAAGGACATGATATCCTATGTCTGTCGGCAAGGACCTTGAAAGAAAGAGAGAGAGAGAGAGAGAGAGAGAGAGAGAGCGAGAGAGAGACAGAGAGAGTCGCGGGTCTACATTTTGGGAGCTCTGAAGTTTTAACTCTTAGAGAAGCCCCGTTTATAACAAAATAAAGTTAAAGCTTTAACTCTTAGAGAAGCCCCGTTTATAACAAAATAAAGTTAAAGCTTTAACTCTTAGAGAAGCCCCGTTTATAACAAAATAAAGTTAAAGCTTTAACTCTTAGAGAAGCCCCGTTTATAACAAAATAAAGTTAAAGCTTTAACTCTTAGAGAAGCCCCGTTTATAACAAAATAAAGTTAAAGCTTTAACTCTTAGAGAAGCCCCGTTTATAACAAAATAAAGTTAAAGCTTTAACTCTTAGAGAAGCCCCGTTTATAACAAAATAAAGTTAAAGCTTTAACTCTTAGAGAAGCCCCGTTTATAACAAAATAAAGTTAAAGCTTTAACTCTTAGAGAAGCCCCGTTTATAACAAAATAAAGTTAAAGCTTTAACTCTTAGAGAAGCCCCGTTTATAACAAAATAAAGTTAAAGCTTTAACTCTTAGAGAAGCCCCGTTTATAACAAAATAAAGTTAAAGCTTTAACTCTTAGAGAAGCCCCGTTTATAACAAAATAAAGTTAAAGCTTTAACTCTTAGAGAAGCCCCGTTTATAACAAAATAGACAGTGTTAAAGAGGAGAAGGAAGCATATCTTAAAAAACTAGAACTGTAAAAAAAAACAGCAAAAATACGAACAAAATAATCTGTTTATGAGGCCTGTTCTAATACGTAAGTGACATTGTTTGAATATTCTTTCAATGAATACCTGACAATTTTGTCGTGTGGCTGTGTTCTTAATACAGTCCAGTTTTATATTTAAAAAAAAAGATAGAAAGAGCGAGGAAATACACGTGTACATGAACGACAGTAGCAGAAAGCAAAATGAGCACATCTTACTTTCTGTCACTCTCATTGCTGCCCACTTTCCAAACTCTCTCTATCTTTTTGTAAACCTGAACCTTACACTCTCCATCAACCCCACCCCCCTCACCCTCCGCCCCGTCCACTTTCATTACTAGAGCCAACTTTACTGCAGTCGTTATTTCTTTATCTACCACTCTTCTTGATATATCATCTTTTGTGTAAAGGAGGAAACTGAATTGGAATTTTGATTACACTGCCGGTAGGTGGTGGAGGGGTGGGGGTGAGGGTGGAGGGGTCCCTCTAGGATTTGGGGGCTTGAAATTAGATTTGCTTCTGTCTTCTACATGCGTGTTTATGTGTTGGAGAGAGAGAGAGAGGAGAGAGAGAGAGAGAGAGAAGAGAGAGAGAGAACGAAAGAAAGAAGAATAAATGCTCATTTTAGCAGTATACTCTTCACCACAAATTTACCACCAAGCAGTCATAGAAGTCGGAGAAAACAAAGAAATTCTCAAAGAATCTAGACCGTGGTATAAAGTCTAATTGTCTGAATGTCTAAATTATGCCAGAAACTAAACGCGCTGCTCTTATCTTGCCACCTGTCAATGAAAATCCCCACAGAACTTTTCAGAATGCGAGAATAATGCGGATGCTAATTTGGGGGAAACTGGAAACGAAAACGGGATAAGCCATGAATGCTTGCAGAGTTGTCAAAACAACAGCCAGATATTTTGTTTTAAACAAAGTAGCTTAAAAACAAATCATTCTTGAACCAACTTTGCCCTGTCAAAACTTCATGTGGCGCGCTGCTTCTTTCCTTAATGTCATTTGAAGAAGAAGAAAAAGTGGCACAGCTTTCAAAACAATGCGTAATGATACATTTTAGGTATCGAATACCTTATTTATCGTTATCGTCCCCTGCTGGGCTGTCCAGAAGCATTGAAACAGAACTTTGTTGAATCACAGATTTTGAAGAACAGATTCATTGGCTGAACAAAGAACATTTCCAAAAGGAACAGAAAAAAAAAATCAATGGAACGCCAAGCAGTTCGTGTCAGATTAAAACTATGACAGAGATCTCTATAGAGAAATTCTGAATTATTCAGTTGCGGGGTTTTGCCAGAGAACTGGAGGTCAGAGTTCAGATTACGTCAGCGTGTCTCATTTCTCGTGTTGAGCCGTTACTAACTTTGAATGTCATAGAATAATAGACATTGTTTCTTTTCTAAATCACACTGATATCATGCTGCTATAAGCAGACTTTGTTCCTATAATGTTCATGTATAATTCTTATCCCCTTTAAACCAGGCTTTACAGCAATGTTTCTAAACCCAGGCTCAGTGGAGGAACAGGAGGGGCTGTCAGATCTCTCTCTCTCTCTCTCTGTCTCTGTCTCTGTCTCTGTCTCTGTCTCTGTCTCTCTCTGTCTCTCTCTGTCTCTCTCTGTCTCTCTCTGTCTCTCTCTGTCTCTCTCTGTCTCTCTCTCTGTCTCTCTCTGTCTCTCTCTCTGTCTCTCTCTGTCTCTGTCTCTCTCTCTCTCTCTCTCTCTCTCAACCTTAAGTCCCCAAGGCACATGGGGCTTCCGCAAGGGTTTTCCACACACGCCTGTCCTTTGCGTTTCTTTCCCCTGCTCTTGCCCATGTGAGCCCTCTATTGCTGAACATCCTCTCTGTTATTCTTCTCCATGTCTCCTTTGTTCTACTCTTACTTCTGTTCCCCTGTGGTGTCTATCTTAGTGCTATTTTTTGGTAGTGAGTCCTCAGTAATCCGGAGCACATGTCCCAACCATCGCCAACGTATTTCCCTCAATACTTGCTTTCACTGGCTTCATCTGCATTTCTGCCAACAAGATTGTGACTGTCAGAGATGTGGACTGAAGAATCCCTCGTTAAATATTTATCGCGAAACCCAAAGGCTTAATCGTATGCTTTAGTTTTGCCCAAAACAGATCTGTTATAAGGTCACTTTTTTCAGTTCTACACAAAGAGGGGGGGGTGTGTGTGTGTGTGTCTGAGTGCCGAAGTGGTTAGTGCACTGGCTTCTCATGGCGAAGGTCGGGGGTTCGAATCCGGCCGGAGGCACCCCAGTCACCCAGCTGTAGAAATAGGTATCTGACTTCTTCTGGAGTTGGGGAAGGAAAGGCGGCCAGGCGTGATACTGACCATACCACCCTCTAGTGTGCTGACAGATCAAGGAAAATAGGGGCACTAACACCATATCCCTATGTGCCTCCAAGGCATGACAGGGTTACTTTTACTTTTTTTCTTACTTACACAAAGAAGGGGGGGGGGGGGAATTGTACACGGAATATACCGCAAGCCAAACTTGATTAACATTCTCTATACTGCACATTTCTTCTCGGCGATGGCCACCTCTACTGGATAAACTAACAAGGAAAGCATTTTCTTGTCCTGCCTACACTAGTGATTTTATCAGAGCTGACAAATGTTATTGTACGTAGAGAACCTATGAAGCGAGAAATGGGCAGCGGTAAATAATTTAATGCAGGGGTTTCTCGGAGATAGATAAGGTAAAAAGGTAACATCCCGGTTTCTCGGAGATAAGGTAAAAAGGTAACATCCCTGTTTCCACGCAGTACGTCACACTGGGGATACAGTGTTAGGCCGGTATTTCCAAGACCTTTGACACATGACGGTGTGACGTGATCATTATCTCTCCTGGCCGCACTCACCTTTCCAGAATTCTCTGGTACCCATTTTTAAAGGCTGGGTGGACACAGGGGCCTTTTTTTTTTTTGGTGTGGTGGTAGCAGAAGAAAAAAAAAAAATGTCCCCATTGTTGGGACTTGAACCCGATACGACCGGATTAGTAGACCGAGTCCAAACCACTCAGCCAACCAGGCCACCGATTTTCAAGGATAAAGAAAAATATTCCAAGGGTTCCGCTGGGGAAAAAAAACGGTTGAGAAAACCTGGTCTGCAGCTTTACAGATTTACAGAAGTAACTATGTATTTATTTTCACACGTGTAAGCTTTTGTACCATATTCATAAAGTTCTTAACTAGTAACTTTTGTATGGTTAGCAATTGGCTACTGCCCAGTTTTTGTTTTTGTTGTTTCTGGTTTTTTCCCTCAGTGAACTATATTCTGGAATTAAAATGTGTTTGTACGCGATTCAATATTTATATTCTTTTTCTGAATACAAAAATGAAGACAAAGACAGTTCATCATCATCGTTCTAGACTCTGGAACGTGTTCTTCAAGAGTGCCTAAACCACGCAGATCTGAGGCTCGAGACATGGCTTGAGGGCATGAGTGTGGAGTAAAAGCTTTGAGGCTCTTACCAGGATCTGGGGACTACCGCGGGGTTTGCCTTGTTCACAGGAATCGGGAATCGACGTGACCTATAACCTCGAACGCAGAAGAATGAGAGTATCATCATCATCATCATCTTATGCAATTACCAAATGATGACTGACTGTAAAGCATCTCCTGTTCATTGTGCTCTTGCTCTCATGGCACACCTGAGGGAGATGACATCTGCCCACTTCTTGATGTTGTCCACCCATCTATGTCATGTACCTTCCACTAGGTGTTTCTTTTTTCTTTTCTTCAGTTTTTTCTATATCCAGCCAAGCTTTTAATTATCTGTATTAAGGCTTTTGGTTAGGCCAAAATACTTTTGTTGCATTGTTCTCATACATTTTAATACTCATCTTTTCAATTTCAGTTCTACCAACACTTTCTTTGTTTTCATCTTTCCTCGAAATATACCCCCATATACACCCACACCTCAAGGACCTTAACTTTGTTTTCTATTTCCTTGTTTTAGTCCTTTGCTGTCACATGATGTAGTGTGTATAACATTTGACAAAACATCATGTAGTATGTACAGCAACACTTGAGGAAAAACTTCGGAAAGAGCAGGCAGGATTTAGGAAAGGAAGATCATGCATAGACCATATATTTGTACTTAGACAAATATTAGAACAGGCAAATGAGTGGCATAGCACAACATATGCATTATTCATAGATTTTGAGAAAGCCTTTGACAGTGTCAACAGAGATGCACTGTGGAAAATCCTAAGATGGCATGGCCTCCCCCATAAAATAGTTAATGTAATCAAAGCCCTATACGAGGGTTTTCAGTGCAAAGTTATCTGTGGAGAACATACCTCCAGCAGCTTTAGGGTACAAACAGGAGTGAAACAGGGATGTGTACTATCACCAACATTATTTATCTTGGCAGTAGACTGGTTAATGAAGGAGGCAACATCAGACAAACGCAGAGGATTACAATGGACCCTTGACACAGTGCTGGAGGACCTTGACTTTGCGGACGACATTTGTCTATTATCAAGCAGTCACAAGATATGCAAGATAAAATAAACAAGTTAACCCAGAATGCAAACAACATAGGACTAAAGATCAACGTAGGAAAGACAAAGTTAATGAAGCAAAATGTGAAACAGAAATGTACTCAGAGTAGATAACAAGTTAGTGGAGGAGGTCAACGAATTTGTATACCTTGGCAGCAGAGTAGTAGAAAATGGAGACAGCACAGAGGACATCAACAGCAGATTTACTAGAGCAAACCAGGCTTTTGCAATGCTACAGAATATATGGAAATCAAATAAACTAAGCATAAATATGAAAATCAGGATATTTAAGAGTAATGTTCTAAGTGTACTACTCTATGGAAGTGAATGCTGGAAAATCACCAAAACCATAGAAAACAAGTTGAATTCTTTCCAGACTAAATGTTTACGTAGAATTAAAAAAATATTTTGGCCAAACACCATAAGAAATAACATCTTATTGGCAGAAATGCAGATGAAACCACTGACAACAATTATTGAGGAAAGACGCTGGCGATGGTTGGGACATGTGCTCCGAATGACTGACAACTCACTACCAAAAATAGCACTAAGATGGACACCACAGGGTAAGGGTAGACCAAAAGAGACATGGAGAAGAACAACAGAAAGGATGTTGAGCAATAGAGGGCTCACCTGGGCAAGAGCAGAAAAAAAGGCGAAAGACAGGCATTTGTGGAAAACCCTTGCGGAAGCCCCATGTGCCCTGGGCACTTAAGGTTCAGAGAGAGAGTATGTACAGCATTTGACAACACATTATGTAGTATGTATAACATCTGACACCTATCGTATTTAATTTTTACAGTTAGTCGCATAATTAGCAAATTACTAAATGTAACAAGAAGAGACGAAATCAGAAATGACACCATCAGAGCAAGGGTTGGAGTAACAGCAGTTACTAAATCTAGAAACAAGTGAAATGATTTGGGCACGTTCCACGGCTACCACTCAGACAGTGTAGCACAGAAAACACTCACCCCAAGAACTGTCAGAAGCAGAGGGAGAACCCGGCCTGGAAAGATGTGGAATAAGGAAATTACAGAGACCTTAAATATCCCATTATATGAGGCAAATAGCCCAGCCCCGTTAAGACCTCTATTTATCCCTTCAACACTGAAAAGTACACCGGGTATAAGGCAAAACAAGACATAATTAGTTGCAAGACTGGATATCAATTTTTTTTTCTCCCATTCATTGAAGTCATTCCTTTGTGTAATACCAAGGATTTGGATGCGGATTTTAATAGTACATCCGAATGCTATTCTCATAGTTCAGTTTTACCATGACGGTTCTGTTAAAACAGTGTTTCCCAAACTGGGCGATAACGGCCCCCCACCCTGTGGGCTTTGGAAGGGACCGGGGGGGGGGGGGCGGTAAAAGAAAAAGTGTCAGTGTAAGGGGTGGGGGTGGGGAGGGGCAGTGAAAGGAGGCAGTAGAGGGGCGTTAGGGAAAAACGAAGCCGAAGTGGGGCTGTAGTACCTTCCTTCTTATCACTTTTCAACCTGATATTGAGAAACTTGTGCCCCCACATGAAACTCTTCCATCACACTAAACGTTGAGAAAGTAATGCAGTAGATGAGTTATAAATGTACTCCTTCATAATGTTAAATAAACTGGTTTGCTGGCTGAAGTGTTTTAGTTATGTAATTATGTAATGCATGTTCTAGTTTAATATGTTATCGTACGAGTAGTACATGGGGGGGGGGGTTGAGGATATGGCGTGGAAGGAAAAGGGGGCGGTAGCCCGAACAAGCCTGGGAAACACTGTGTTAAGTGGACGTAAGAAACTAAATGCGACTTTTAAGAAATTTTTTTTTCAGTTTTTTTTTTCCTTCTCTCATTCTATTTCCACAGATAGCCTCTGAAACTGAGATGTAAACGATAATTGATGTATTCGCTACATGAGAGCCCATGAAAAGCCGACAGCATTTCAGAAAAGCCGGGAAAATCGGTGTGGAGCAATTGGACACGACATGGAGCACGATTTACACAATATCCATAGAAACGTCCCCATGAATAGCAAAGCAAATGATAGGCTAGAACATAATTTTTCTCCCCTGTCTCCAAGGAGACAGTTCAAAATAAAGTCGATTGCAGCTATGAATTATTCATTGGAAATGCCCATAACAAGAGTAGGTTTCGTTCATTTTTCTAGGTACCCATATCATATAAACTTTGGGACTTTTGACTCGGTCATGTGCTGACTTGACCTCTAGTTGTTTGCCTAAATACTTCTAATATTTATCTTGTATGTGTTAAAACAACTAAAGAAATAGACACGAAATTAGACTCTTTTGAAAACAAATGTCTCAGGAAAATACCCGGTATTAAGTGGAACGAATTCAAGAACAAGGCAGAGATAAGACAGATGAGCAAACAACAACCTGTCTCATGGGTGATCAGAAAACAGAAAATGGACATTATGTCGGTCATGTGTTGAGAAGAAACAACCAGAGAATCCCAAAAGAAGCTATCAAGTGGAACACACAAGACCAAAGAAAAAGAGGTCGACCATGTGAAACTCTAAAGAGGACATTGTTAAGAGAGGCCAGTTTAGTGAAAATAAAATCCCTTGATAAGGTTGAAAAGCTCACCGAAAACAGGAAATCTTGGCAATCTACCATGCGAGCCCTATGTAACAAGATGTAAGATGTGTTAGAATTTTTAAAAATAATAATAAAGCTCAAAAGAAAGATAACATGCTTGAGAAATTAGTATACTGTCTTTATCTGGATATTTTCTTTCAAAATCTCAACGTGGAAATGAAAGATCCTATAGACTAGCAAAGGAAGACACACACATACACACACAGAGAGAGAGAGAGGAGAGAGAGACAGAGACAGAGAGAGAGAGAGAGAGAGAGAATATTTCAGACCCAGAATACCACAAAAGAAGTTAAAACACTAGTTAAAATGAAATACCAAAACAGATGTAGGCAGAGAACAAACAGCAGGTACTCACCAACCCCATACAAAGACTAAATAAACAACTACAATATTCAGGTTACGAACCCGGCACTGCAGACACAAAGCTCATCTCCACAAGATAAAGACTGTACCAACAGCCAGTGCATGTGCAAAAACAGCCCCCAGACTCCAGAACACACTACAGACCCACACCATATACAGAGACATGTATGACCCCGAGAGAGAAGCATGGAGTAGAAACTCTGGAGTTCCTACGAAGACCTCCTGCTGACAGCAGGATTCATGGAGACAACCCCTCACCCCCTGTTTAGAAAGCTGAGCATACGAAACTGAGCGCAGAGGATACTCAAAGTGAAGCAAAGAGAAAATGTGATGAGACGTGTGCGAGACAGATGGAACTAGCATGTGGAAGAAGTTGTGGAAACGGCTAGGTGTTTTATTCCTTGCATACATAGTTATCTTATCACCGGTGTCAGGTGCATGAGTTGCGTCTGTCTGGGATAAATAAATCATGAACGCGGTGCGCAGGTTTGAAGTAACCCGTGCTAGATATCCGTTGTCCTCAAGTCTTGTTAACTGATTATTTTTGAGCGTTGGATTATGCTCCCTGCGTCCGTGTGTTCTGTACAGATATTTGTGTTTATATTTTGTGTACGGAAGATAGGGTAGCTGTGAGCGAAACAAGAGCAGGGGTAAAAAGACTGCTATTTATACATCAGTGGTTCTAAACTTTGTGAACCCTGCGTCTTCGTTAGAAGAAAAATTCGCTTCTTCCTATCATGTATTTTTAGATCAGTTTGCTCACAGAGTAAATAAAATAATATAAGGTACAGGTAAAATACCCGTTTCCATACCATTACGACACACTGGGGATACCGTTTTAAGCCTGCATTTCCAAGACTTTTGGCACATGAAGGTGTCATGTGGTCAGTATCAAGCATGGCCGTATTTACCTTTTCAGATTTCTCTGGTACCCATTTTTAGTGACTGGTTGGACACTGTGGTCTTTTTGGTGTGGTGGTATCAGAAGAAAAAAAAACCCAACTGTTGAGACTTGAACCCTATACCACCGTATTAGCAGACCGAACGACTAACTACTCGGCCAACCAGGTCGTCAATATAGTATAAACTATTTTGTTGTTGTTGTTGCTGTTATTGTTGTTGTTGTTGTTGTTGAAAAAAATGGACCTGGAATCGTAATATGGTCCGAAGTGACCCACAGCAACATTACTAAAAACAGCCTTGTGTAGGACCCTGGCGGAAAGGAGAAAGATGCCCATCAAAGGCAACCTTGCTAAGAACTGCAGAAGCAGAAAAGATTGATCAACATGGGACATAGACGAGACAGCATACAGACCCTGGCCGCAGGTAATGAAACGTGGAGAGATTTTATTGCTGCCCTATAAGATGCCAGAAAACGTCTTTGGCAATGATTGCATAGTCGATTACTGATCCAAGGGCTTGGTGGATATACCTTTTATTTAATGAAATAAATTAAAAGATAACCATAGAGCCCAGTAGCCTAGGTGTGCATATCTGATAACTCAGACGATGGTGATGATGATACAGTCATGAAAGGAAGACGAAATAAACATACTGAGTCATGCTACATCGTTTTGATACCGAACAAACTTAATTCAGTGCTTGCCTGTTTGGCCTTTTTTTTTCTTTTAAAGTGGAATTTTGCAGAATACCAAGGAACGCAGTGTTGATGAATTTTCCTTTGCAAATAATGAAATCGCAGAGCTTACCTGGCTCACGGCGCTATCTAAAGTTGAGAGGACAATTCTACATGTTTGTTTATATATATATATATATATATATATATATATATATATATATATATCTGTTCTTATACAACATGTCGTTTTTTAAAGCGTCGTTCTTTCTTCGGTCAACACTTGACGTTATTTCCCCAGACTTGATGCTCAACAAATATTTTTACAGATATTCGAATTGGGGGAGAAGAGGGAAGTAGACGTTTTTCTGAAGGAAGTGGTTTAGCGCGCGTTATCCACAGCCAGCGTGTGGCTGGCTCCATCAGTAGGCGCACGCATCAGCGGATGTTGGAACGGAAGGCGGGGCACGCATGGGAATGCGCGGATGTTGGAACGGAAGGCGGAGCACGTATGGGAATCCCCGGTGTGTGGGGATGCCAGTCTCTGGTTACAGATTACAGAGAAATGTTTGTATATAACGAAGGGTCAACATGACATGGCAAAATCTTCATATGCCCCACTACATTATCTACTTTAGACCAGCCAGCAGCGCTGGGTTGTTCCGGCCAGCATGAAAGACAGCTTTGCTCCTATCACAGTAATCACCTTTCCTCTCTCGCTCTGGGCAGCAATTCACATTCTGTGGACGCTGTCTTAATTGGTCAGCTCCGTATACTTTCGCCTGCTGGTCGTTCTCTATTTGAAGCGATGTTTTCCAGGACGCCGCTGCGTGATAGCCTCTTATCTTTTGTGAATTCTTCCAGATTCACACTATCCGTTTTAGAATAAGACTATACTAAGTAGCCAATTTCTTTTTTCCGAAGCAGCAGGAACTTTTGATAATGCCCCAGTCGAATGAACATATATCTCCTTTCACCTGCTGAGTTAATGCCCCTTTATCATTTTCTTGTCACGCTCATATATAGTGAATACAGTAAAGATCGCATTAGAAAGAACTGACCAATGAGAGAGATGAATTCATTTTATAATCTCTAGCGCTTTTACTGCTTTATTTTACAACATATTTAAAGTGACAGATGATAATTTCTTCAGCCCCTCATTTTCCTTCTTGAGATCGCCAGAAACGCAGCCATGACATGAGCCGAGGTTATTTCACGACCGTTTCTCATGGTTGCGTTTGAGTCCTGATTTTTTTTCAGACTGCGCCATTTGCTGGCTAACACACTCCGACTTCGGCAGGATGGGTGACCTCGTGTTATCGATAATGCGCGCACTTAACCTGGGCATCACTGTCCGAACGGCTACCGGAGAAATGGTCCCGCTGCGTGCTTTAAAATCACATGAATCGTACACAGAATCGTAGGACATGGTGTAACCCATATACGTTGCACAGGGGAACCCCAGTCCGTGATGAAAATAAGCACAATCGTTCATGCACTCGGACAAAGTCCGTCCGTATTGTCAGCCAACTTCGACGGCGGTCGCCTCTCAATTTGAAGAAAAAAAAGACTTCGAGGTAGCAGAATATATATATGAATTTGATGTCTTTTGTATGTTGCCATAAGTTGATATATTTTCAGCACAACGAATCACAGACTAACACACTTTTAGGTAAAAAAAAAAAATCGCAGAATGACATACGAGAGGAGGAGGGGGTCGGGGGGGGGGGATTCGGGGCATGAGGCCTTGTTCACCGTCTGATGCCTTTTGTCATCGTCCTTTTATCTCATTTCTCAGCCAATCTCATGCTTTCACTTATGCTTACCTACATCTACCATGGCGCCTTTTGTGCTTATTTGTCTCACAAGGAGAATACCAAAAAAAGCTGGTGTTTAATTTTTTATCTATTTTTAGTATTTTTTATCTGTCGTGTTATTTTTTTATGTAACCCCTGAAAAGACATTTGCCGAAATATTGGATTGTTGTATGCTCTCTCTAAACAAACAAACAAACAAACAAAAGGTTGAATAGTTTTAAGTAGAAAAAAAAAGAAGAAAAATAAAACAAATTTCATTTTCCTTCGTATTTGAACTGGTTTTCGTATACTTATGATGTGACCTGCCAGAAACGTTCTGTTAAGAGAGAGAGTTGAAATTTGCAGGATGCATTGTGTTATATTTAATTTTATAATCAGATCCTTTAGGGTCATTCTGACCTACTCTGTCTAGTAAGATGTTCCTGCCTGAGAAAAGTTTGAAAACCTCCAGTTTATGCCCTTCCTTGCTCAACCCTAAGTGAGTCATCGATTCTGATTACATCGAGCCAAGGTCTCTAACAAAACAGTTCCTAGGTTATGAAATCGTATGTGCCCGCTGTGTTTACTGTGTTACTATTTTTTTTTACTAAATACAATGTTAGGGCACTAGTTGAAGCCGTGTTTGCTGAGTGTTTATGGATTAGCTATTCACTGTCTCCAGCCATCCGTCACTTCCAGGCTCTTTCACTCCTAAAGTTGACAACACACTGATGCAGAAGTCAAGCCAGTCCTGGGTATCACTTGACATGGGGTTTTGTTGATGAACTGGGTGAAAATGAAGATGGTGATGACGATATTCTGGCCATGTGGCCAGTCCATTCATACTTCCACAACTCCAGTAACAGATATAAACATCAATAATTTTCTCGACAGAGACATCACAAAAACCATCCTCTCAGGTATACATCCATACGTAGACTTACTCTCCACTCACAGTCTCTCCCACAATTCTCTGTCACGGGTCTCTCAGCCCATGTGACGTTCTCTACCACGGAAAAGTTCAAAAAGAGACTCATAACAATTGCCATTTCTGTAAAAACAACAGTTATCTCACGTATACTGCTACATTTCTTTATCTGGATTCCAATACTAATCTGCCACAAGATAGGGTTATCCACGTGAGTTCGTGTGCTACATGCAGATCAGTTATCTTCCGAAGTTCTCCGTGGCCTAAAACGGGGAAGAACTGAGTCACTCTTCTGTAGAAGTACGTACCTGGCTCTTCGTGGGACACAAGAAAAAAGGTGGTCAGGCTTGATGCCGACCATATCACTCTGTACTGTGCCGGCAGATCAAAGAAATGTGGGTACTAACACTATATCTCGTACGTGCCTGCATGGCATGATTTGACGACCTTTGCCTTCTGACTTAAGACCATCCTACCACTTTCATTTCATCACGGATACCTTGCCAAAACCTGCAAAGTAAGATTAGTGGGAGAAAGCCTCAGTGATTAATAATACGACGTAACATTTTCGACTTACGCCTTCATCAGATAACAACAATAACAAACGAAGAGACAGACTGATTGATTGACTGGCTGAACTTTTACTACAAAGGCAGACCGGTCTGACATTCTGTGCTTTGCCTCTCATTGTACACTCTTCCGAGCATTCACTTTAATTCAAGTATATAAAAACATAAAGAGCATAAATAAAATGTTAAACAACAAAACAATTATCCTTTTATCCATATATTCACAAATATAAAGGTAAAATCCCCGTTTCAATGCCAGTAAGTCATACTGGGGATACGGTGTTAGGTCCATATTTCCGGTATCATGGGTACATGAAAGTCTGATCTGGTTAGTACCACGCCTGGCCTCATTTACCTTCCAAGATTTCTGTTACCATAATTTTAGTGGCTGGGTATATCCTGGGGCTTGTTTTTGGTGTGCACCAGAAAAAAAATCCCCACTGCTGGGACTTGAACCCGCCACCACTGGATTAGTAAACCGAGCGCCTGACCACTCTGCTAATTCATAAATATGCAATAGCTAATACTCCTAATAATAATAATAATAGGTAATAAGATAAGATAATACTCCTACATCGAAATAACTTACTAACACATTCTTACGCACACACTACAGTGAAATCGCGTCACCCTGTTTAAAAAAAAAGCATGGATGGATGGATGGATGGATGGTGTAAGAGAGGAAGAGAGCAAATTACATGAGAGAAAGAAACGTGCTTTAAAAAAAAAAGAGAAGCACATAATAAGAGCTGAGGTTAAACTCTGTGAGTAAAGTAAGGCTTTGAAGCTCCCTATGTCCATCCCCTCACCGAATAATGATTCCCAGATTGCCAGAGTTCAAGGGAGACTGACGGTGCGTGTTAAAAATAGGTTAGTGAAGTATGCCTGGGAATAGTTCTACTGACCTCAGACCAGGTCTTTGAACTAAAACAATTACAACAAGTGTTACAATGAGTGCTGGATTTCTGTTGCGTTTTAAGTGCCTTATTGTTTCAAAATCAACATCCTTTTGCGTGCATACTGAAATCTTCCACTGCTTGAACTTTATGTGAGTTCAAGAGTTATTTTTGGGGGAGGTTATAAGAAGGGTTTGTATGACTGTTAAACTAGATTATCAGCTGTGTGTTTAAGCAAGGGCTGAATTTCTTCTTCCTTCTCCTTCCTCTTCTTCTTCTTCCGCATTCATGCCCACATGCTCAGTAATCTAATAAGAAGACGCATTGACTTCATGAATCTCATCCTCATGGTGAGTTACTCATGAGCGTCAGACAGATTTCTGTTCATAATCTTCCCCGAGGCTAGATTTGGTCTCTTGAAGCTACCGTACGTAGATAGTTCAAGTTTGCAGCTTGTGTTCAGGAGTCAAAACACCTGCAAATTGAAATGTGAAGCGATGAAAGGGTGTAGACCAAAAGTTAGACCTGGACAACGGCGGCGAGACAATCTGGAAGAAGATATACGAATGAAGATATACCAATGAAGATATACGAATGAAGATATACGCGGCCAGTCTTTTACGCCTGGCCACACTTACCTTCCCAGATTTATCTGGTACCCGTTATTAGAGGCCGGGTCGACCCTCCGGAGCCTTTCTGGTGTGCTGGTAACAGTCGAAAGAGAAAAAAAAAAATCTCCACTCTTGGGACTTGAACGGGTTATTAGACCGAGCGGATTTATATATGACATGTGTTTTATACAGAGTTGTTACTGCCTGTTATAATTGTTATGTTGTTTCTAGGGTTTTCCCCCGCCCACTCGCCATATTTATTTAAGATTGCTGACTAGCTTTTGTTTAACTAGGTTGACATAGATCTCATGAAAGTCGCTAATGTGCAATATGTGCGGACGTTTAGTTTTTCCTTTCAAGCGAGATTAATGGGTTTCGCTTTGTTTGAGTTACAGGCTAATATATTATGTTTTTTACAGGTCGCGTTATGCCTTTTTATTTTTTACAGCAAAGTTTCATTTTTCTCCTTTCCTCTCGCAGACCGCGCAACCCCCCCCCCCCCCCCCCCCCAACTCAGCCATTCCAGGTGGACGTTACATGAGTGATCAGCCAAAATTATGAAAAAAATCTGCATCCATAGGATGTTAACCATCTGTCTGTCTATCCCGCTACCTCTTATATACATGCACACACCACATCTCTCTCTCTCTCTCTCTCTCATACACACACGAAGGTTGATTGATAAGTTCTCGGCATAAGGTACAACGGGTTATTTGTGCACAACTTTTTTGGTTTATTTCCCAACACAGTCCCCTTGCAAGTGTATGCAATTAGTCCAGCGATCGTTGAGCATACGGATCCCTTCTTTGTAAAAATCAGCATCTTGTGCCAGTAGAAAGTGATCTACAGCATGAATGAGGTCATCATCTGAAGCAAATTTGCGACCATGAGCTCCTTTTTGAGTTTGGTAAACAGGTAATAGTCCGAATGGATCAAGTCTGGGGAATAAGGATGATATTCAAGAAGCTGTAAGCCGCATTCATGAATGGCAGCCATTGCCACCGCCGACTTGTGAACTGGAGCATTGTCTTGCTAAAAAATGACTCCTCTCGCCAATTTCCCTCGACACTTTTACTTCATTTTGACCCTCAGTTGCTTCACAAGATTAGTGTAATAGGCCCCGGTGACCGTTCTGCCCTTTTGAAGATAGTCTACTAAAAGACCTGAGGATTGTAAAACATCTATACTGGCAGTAAGAAGCAGCAGTTCGAGTTGAAAATAGAGCTGGAAAATATCAACCTATAAAACAAGGGGTGCAACGAGTATGTGTACTATCTCCAGACCTTTTTTCTCTGTATAGCGAGAATATTCTAAGAACGATCATCACAGAACCAGGCATAAAAATTGGAGGATACAATATTAACAACCTTCGGTATGCTGACGACACAGTACTGATAGCTGAGAACCAACAAGACCTGCAAAATCTCTTGGATAAAGTGGCCAAAGAAAATGAACAGAAAGGCCTTACTTTGAACATCAAAAAGACAGAGACTATGGTTATATCTAAGAAACAAAATCCACCAGCATGCAGTATAAAATTAAACGGAACTATTCTAAAGCAGGTGCAGAAATTCAAATACCTTGGAGCAGTAATAACTTCAGATGGGAAATGCAGAACAGAAATTAAGAACAGAATAGGCCAAGCAAAGACTACATTTCAGAGAATGAGAAACATATTAGCTAACACATTCTTATCAATGAATGTTAGAAAACGAGTCCTAAAATGCTATATTGAACCTATCTTGTTATATGGAAGTGAATCATGGACAATAGGCAAGTCTGCACAAAAATCGTTGGAAGCAGCAGAAATGTGGTTTATTAGAAGAATGTTGCGAATCCCCTGGAGAGCAAAAATAACTAATGAAGAATGTATGAGAAGAGCTGGAGAGACAAAAAACCTTGTCATAAAATAAGAGAGAGACAATGTACTTTCATAGGACATGCAATGAGAAGAAGGGGCACTGAAAATATTATAACAATAGGAAAAATAGAAGGAAGAAGATCAAGAGGAAGACCAAGAGAAATGATACTGGACAGTCTGACAGGATGGTGTGAGATGAGATCACCAACTGAACTGATGGCCTGCATGAAGGATCGGGTACTCTGGAGAAGCATAATAGCCAACGCCAGTCGGCACGGCACCTGATGATGATACCAATAGCACACCTTCTGAATCCCAAAAGATGGAAGCCATCACTTTGCCTGCAGACAGAACCACCCTTGCTTTCTTTGGAGGTGAGGATCCATGATGATTCCACTGCTTTGACTGTCCTTTGGTTTCTGGTTGAAAATGATGAACCCAAGTCTCATCCATAGTTACAAATTGCTGAAGAAACTTTTCATGATCTGGAGAAAATGGCCAAGATTGTCTTTTGATATGTTGAGACGTTGTCGTTTGTGATCAGCTCCAAAAGGTTTCGGGACCTACCGAGCAGAGCTTTGTCATTTGAAGATCATTGTGAATAATGGCATGAACACGTTCTTAGGAAATGCCCAACTCAGTAGCAGTGTACCGCTCAGTTAATAGTCGATCCTCCATTATCATGTCATGGATTGTGCCTGTGGTCTCATCGGTGGTTACCGTTCTTGGTCTTCCTGAACAGGGATCATCTTCCAGACTCTCCCTTCCACGTTTGAATTGAGCTGCCCATTTCTTCACTGTGCTGTAAGAAGGGGCACTCTCCCCTAGAGTCTCTACCATATACTCATGGATCTCCTTCAATGATAAGCCCTTGATGCAGAGGTAGCGAATGACTGCTCGATGAGAAATGTTATCCATTTTCTCAGGTTGTACCACCCCTTACCACTTCAGTAGCCTGTTAAAAAAAAATTGGTTGCAGTTAATTTCCTGAAACTTTGTGTTTAATCTTACATTAACCTGATCTACAAATGCACCTAATATCAACTGTGCGTTTCAATTATTTGTACCTTAAGCGCGAACTTATCAATCACCCCTCGTGTTATATATATATATATATATATATATATATATATATATGAACGTGTGTATATATGTATGTTAGAGCATCACGTTGGAACGCCTGGAGCAATTTCAGCCAAACTTGGCACACATATGACTTACGGCCTGAACAATGCACTGTGGGGGTCAGATAATCCCTATGACCCATGGCGGGGCTTGGATGGCGGGGGCTTCGATCGATGCAATCAATACCCCACTTAACGACAGAAGTAACTCCCATTATATTTATGCCTGCGTTGGATTGTCGGTCGTGACGGACAAAGGTTAGCCCACGCAAATCGATGACGTTATATCTGCTGAGGTGGGGAACCTTTGGCACTGATAACTAGAAAAATAATACACGGAGCAGATTTCTGATTCACGAAAGACACCCTACTGTTGTTCACCTCAGCGCCCACTTATAAAATGGTCAGAGTGTTTATTTCATAACAGAGAGCCTCCACATGGGGGGAGGCTAGCATGGGGAAGACATTTACAAATCATCGAGAATGACCGATATTAGTGTCGATCCATAGTTTTTGGGTCGCTGAGATGAATAATGGCACACTCGATGCCGTTTAAGTCCAAGTTCAGCTTCCATCGGCTTAGGGGATGGGGGCTCGGGCTAGGAAGTGGGTGGCATGTATCAAGCATCGAAAACGACCGATATTAGTGTCGAATCCATAGTTTTCGGTGTCGCAGAGATGAATAGTGACACTCCCGATGCCGTTTAAGTCCAAGTTCAGCCTCTATCGGCATGGGGGTCCTGGAGGTGAGGGTGGGAAATAAAATGTCCAGACTGACAGAGATTAGTGTCGAATCCATAGTGTTCGGGGTCTCTAAGCTGATTGGTGACAGTCCTGATGACAATTAAGCCCAAGCCCAAGTTAAGTCGAATAGAACGAATAGAATTCTGTAGAACAGTCTAGACTCTGTAGAACCTTCTATCAGGTTGTGGAAATGAATAGAACTTTGTAGAATCGTCTAGTGAACATGAATAGAACCTTCGTGATTGGGATAAATAAATACCCGTACAACGTCGGGTACTCAGCTAGTATAAATACATAAGATAAAGATAAAATTCCCGTTTCCATGTCATTAAGGAATATTGGGGATTCGGTGTTAGGCCGACATTTCCACGACCTTCGGTACGTGAAAGTGTGAAGTGGTCGGTATCACGTCTAGCCTCATTTACCTTCCCAGAACTCCCTGGTACCGATTTTTAGAGGCTGGGTGGACCCTGGGGCCTTTTTACCAGAACAAAACCCCCACTGCTGGGACTGAACCCAGTACCACCGGATTAGTAAACCGAGCGCCCTAGCCACTCAGCCAATTAGCCAGGGTACCATACACATGAAGTCTTTTTAACATTTTTTTACATATTTTAAAGAAAGGAAATGTTAATTTTAGTAAAATAAATTATTTCTTCGTAATAACCCTGCAGATGGCATGCGGCCCCAAGGGTTGTCAGTTGGGCCCCCTTGATATGGATATAAACAACGCTACACCATGCGAACTTCTTCTCACCTTGGTAATGGATATCACAAGCTGTAACTTCGCTTTAAAGTTTATTCGTGGATTTCAAACTTTCGATTTTTACGAATAAAGCCTTTTAATATGTTTGGTTAGTGGGTAATTCCTTACTAAGCACTTCTGGATTGTTGTACGAACCTCGTCTGTGTGTCCTCGTCTTGCCTTTCTGCCGCTCTCGTTTCTGCCCGCTTTCCTCACTGTTTCTATCTTTTGTTTTTGTAAATCTGAACCATACGCACGTATATTTTCATTACTAAACACATTCCAACATGTCACCGTAGACAGATACTCCAGATCTAAATGGAAACATAAACACTCTTGCTTGTTCTAGTTAACTGCCTACGCTGTTAACTTCTAATAATCATCAAAAACCCCGCATATTTTTATATTTATTCCATGTGGTCAGCTTAATCTTTGTTTTTAACTTACTGGAGAAAGTAGATTAGAGGTTAATTCTAAGTGCTTCCGGCCTGAACCGGATGTAGAGGAAACGAGCGTGCTACTTTTTATGTTTAGAGAAACTGCGAAGTTGTTGCATAAATAAAATGCCGTGATAAGCTACATGTGCTGCAGATTTAAAAAAAAAAAATCCTTGCATGAATCTGGCCAGAGAGCGCTCGAGCAAGAAGACAGATAACAGTTTGAGGTGTATTCTTCTACTCACCTCATGAAAACATGGACTGGCTTCGTAATTGGATTACCATTCAGAAGAACAATATTAGCTCATTATACTGCTCATTCATCTCCAGCGTTGGCGCTCTTCTTGCTGAGAGTTTATGTAAAACTTCAAAGACGATATCAAGCATCTTTTACGACACTGTGATATCTTGTTCAGAAATCTGTTTAAGAAATTAAAGATAATTGGATATTTTTTTTATCGAAGTATTTATTTCTTTGAGTCTGTCTTATTTCTTTCTCATCGGGGGAGAAGGAGTGTCATATCTCATTTCCTGCTGTCGCCATTCCTTCATTCAGCTTTTTTTTTTCAAGATTTGACTCCATTCCTCTCTGTTGTTAGTCTGCTCCTGTCAATTGTCCATTCTTGGGGCCCGTAGGTGTAAGACTAAAAAAAAAAAAATCAAGACTTCTGCGTAAAGCAACGCAATTCTGTGTTAGTTCAACAATAATTTTTAACAAAAAAACCCTCTTACTAACTTCCCAGAATGACACTTCCTTGTACCCCCTGTACTCAGTTTATCTGCATTGTTCTGGTATGTTAATCTCCCTAGCCAGGCTCTAGTCTCAGTTAGTTGTGAGTTAATCCTTGTTTTATCTTCTTGCCACTATCCTCAGGTACAACACAGAAAACAGAAGTAAAACTCAGCTGCACCTGTCCCAGTCCAAAAGTTATATCTCGCAGAAACAAAAAAAAAAAAAAAGATTTATATTTACAAGTCCAAGCACAAAAATTAAAGCCAGTTGAATGAACCCACAAAAAGAGGGGTTGGTAAACAACGTGTATAGTTTATAGAAATCACTCGTACATCAACAACAAACAAAAATACTTATAGAGTCGCGGGCCGCAAGCTGAGGTCGTGGGTTGCACAAGACCATCTTGCTTCCACAACACAAACGTAACTTACTTCGGTAGTTCTATATACCAACAACAAAATGTACGAAAAGAAACCCTCTTTCTCTTCACGGAGCGACAACAGGACTCTCTCAGCAAAATCAGAACCCTGACTGACTAACTTATCACACATTGATCACACGATCTTACATGACCTAGCGACTTTTCACAGCCTAGGTAAAGATAAAAATACGTGTTGTGAACAAGCGTCGTTGCACACTGTCAAACCATAAGTGCTCCGCTGCCTAGTCAATAGTCGACCAGAAACTGCCAACTAGTGTCCACATAAGCACGAACTCCGTAGCTAGCGGCGTCATTCCTCTTCCTTCCCAGAGCGTTAACCCTGGTACCCATTTTTTTCTTGAGGCTAGGTGGCACCCCGGGGAGTTTTTGCCAGCCACGGTCTGACTGCCACTTGATGAGTGAAAATCGAAACCGGGTCGCTTGGTCGACGAGCGAGTGATTAATCCACTGCGCCAACGCGGCTTCCCTTCACTGCCTTCAAAGCAAAACACTTAATAAGCAGGCATCAATAGCTGCTTACACATAATAACTCATTACAAATTGCCGACCAAAAAAATTAATCACTTTGTTTGCAATTTTATAATCAGTCCAACATTTTTTACTCATCTAAAACAACATATGACAACTATACATCTGTTTGTTGCCCCCAAACACACTCTCTATACTTTCACGTACATCACGCAAAATAATTACAAATACAATAGGTCTTCTTCTACAGTCGCAATAGTAATTTCTTAATTGAGTTTTTATGTGTGAAAAAATACAAATAAAATAACTACATCTACATAGTTTTGTTGCTTTATTTCTTTTTTTTTTTTTGTTTGAGATACGAAGTTTTAAACATCATATAGGCTAATTATAGGTCCCTTATTAATTAAAAAAACAACAGTTACATAAAAAAAAATTTAGTGCGTTCTTTTAGGATATTTTGGTCCTGTAGTCTAACAGTTTCGTGGGTACGAGAACAAACATGAACACATTTTGAGAACCACTGCGCTAGTTTTGAAATGGGCAGGAAACGTTCTGTTTTTAATAATACAAAAACAAAACAAACAAAATAAAAAAAATAGCAAAAAAAAAAAACAAGACCAGTACTGCAGTCGTTGTATGAACTGTAATCATATCAAGTTATCTGTGTTGTAATTATTTCTGTTCCATAACTAAAAACTTTTTTATGGAAAGGAGGACGTTAATACTTCTACGTGCTGTTAATGCGATCAGAAATGCAGTAAATGAACAAAATAAACTATATATAATTTCCTTAGTTTGTCACTTACAGTACTGCCTCATTATCCGTTGCTTATTAAGTTTATTAAGCGCGGTTAGAGTTACTCGCGGTTCGAAAATGTTAGAACAAAAAAACCAAACAAAAAAATCATAAACTACTGTAGACTAGACTTTGTTAAAACTTTTTTATTTTATTGTTAATTATTTTTTTTTCATGTTTTAATGTATGTAATTTTTAAATGAAATTATTTCAGGGATATTAGTATAAAATCATTTTACTTAAGAGTTCGAAATTACCCACGATTTCAAGCATCAGCGGTGGAGAAGGGTGGGGGTGGAGACTAATGTGGAACCAACTCCCCCGCGATTACTTTTGGAGGGCGGGGAGAGGGGGGGTCAGGATGTTGAATACTCTACTGTCATTCTCTCTCTCGCTCTCTCTCTCTCTCTCTCTATCTCTATCTCTCTCTCTCTCACCGAACTCATTATTCTGAATAGTAATGAAATGTGTGTGTGGTAGATAGTCATTTATATGTATATGTAGTTATGTAGGTAGTCATCTATATGTGTATGTAGTTAGTCATTTATATATGTATGTAGATAGTCATTTATATGTGTATGTAGTTAGTCATTTATATATGTGTGTAGTTAGTCATTTATGTATGTATGTAGATAGTAATTTGTATGTGTATGTAGTTAGTCATTTATATATGTATGTAGTTAGTCATTTATATATGTATGTAGTTAGTCATTTATATGTATATGTAGTTAGTCATTTATATATGTATGTAGATAGTCATATATATGCATATGTAGTTAGTCATTTATACATGTATGTAGATAGTCATTTATATGCGTATGTAGTTAGTCATTTATATATGTATATAGTTAGTAATTTATATGTGTATGTAGTTACTTTATTGTTAATTATGTTTGTTATATGAGCAGCATATTTCTAGAATGTCTGGAAGAGAGTGAAAGTTGTATGATAATGGGTAGAATGTCAGACGGGCCTGCCTGCTCAATTCTTAACCCTTTTGAAATGAAGTCAGTCAGTCTCCCTTAATCTGTTCCCGTCAAATTTTAAATAGAATAAAACATTCTTCCTGGATGCGGATGAAAAATGACAAATCAGGTGTTTTAAGAAAGAAATGTTATCATTCACGGGTCATGTTAAAGTAAGGGATACATGATCTAATGAGATCATAACTGTTGGATAGTGTGTCTGGGAAGTGAGGAAAAATAGGAGGGGGGGACGGGGGGGGGGGGGGGAAGAAAGCGATAGAATATACAGGGTGTCCATGTCAGCTGATCATATACCAAAATTCAGAAAATATCTTTAAAAAATGTTTCAGACAGAAAAGCCATATTATTACACTCTTTGACGGTAAAGGTTTACAGTGCACGCTGTTATTTATTATCAATAAACCTCTACTTTGGCACCCCGAGTAGACTTTGAGGGACTTGGTTGAAAACGAGTCTTGGATCAGTTCAGGACTTGCAGTTGGAACGTCTGGCCTATATACTCACTTTTGGTGTACCACGCTGCCAGTTTCTTAAAGTTGTTTTAACCTACGCCTCAGAGATTGTTCAATGGGCGGATCCTTCTTGAATTCTTTCCTATAAAAAAAACGCTTAACAAGTTGCAGGAGATTCTGTTTTCTTTCCATAACTTCAAGACGCACGATGCCTTTTCCCGCACGATCGGCATTTTAACTGTCGCAAAGCGCGATGGTACGGAGTGTTGCCAACCTCTTCCTCTTCTTCAGCCTTCAGAGCCTTTAAGGTTCAGTGCCGCAGATGAAGCTCACCTCCATTCCTCTCTGTTTTTAGTCTCCTCTCTCCAGTTGGTGACACCAGTTTCCTTTGTATCTTGTCCTCTTCATCTCTGTCTTGGTCTACCCTTTGGTCTTGTTTCCTTCTGTTCCGCAACATTAATCTTTTTTACGAAGATAGGGTCGTTGGCCCTACGCTCCAACCCCCCAAACTGGAGGGTCAGGTGCAAGTTTCGTCTAAGCCCTACCCGCACAGACATCCTGTATTACTAGCACTTTGAACACCACACTCACTTAAGAAGTCATACCGGTATTTGTTAACCAGACAACGAAATGTTTTCAGACTTGCTGTCAAGACAGCAATGTTCTGGAAGGGACATGCCACATGAAAATGAGATGCATTTTTAAAATGCAGAATAAAAATATCAAGTAACTAATGTTTGACTTAAGACAGGAAAGGGTTAACGTTCTGCGCGCCTCTGTCGTTTCTGCGTGTATGTAAGAAAGGGTTAATATGGTGGGCTTCTCTGTCGTTTCTGTGTACATATAAGAAAGGGTTAATATGCTGGGCTTCTCTGTTGTTTCTGTGTACATGTAAGAAAGGGTTAATATGCTGGGCTTCTCTGTTGTTTCTGCGTACGTGTAAGAAAGGGTTAATATGCTGGGCTTCTCTGTTGTTTCTGCGTACATGTAAGAAAAGGTTAATATGCTGGGCTTCTCTGTTGTTTCTGCGTACATGTAAAAAAGGGTTAATATGCTGGGCTTCTCTGTTGTTTCTGCGTACATGTAAGAAAAGGTTAATATGCTGGGCTTCTCTGTTGTTTCTGCTTACATGTAAGAAAAGGTTAATATGCTGGGCTTCTCTGTTGTTTCTCTTACATGTAAGAAAAGGTTAATATGCTGGGCTTCTCTGTTGTTTCTGTGTACATGTAAGAAAGGGTTAATATGCTGCGCGCCTCTGTCATATCTGCCTCACATGTCTGCTGTTTGGGGCAGTTTATGTTGTTGATAAATCTAACGGCTTTTAGTTTTGCCAAAACCTGAGAGTCAACTCGCCATGTTTTACGTGGCGTGCTTAATAAACACAGAAGAAAAATCGTACTAATGCACAAGGTCAGAAGTAGAACACTTGTCATTTAAAAACTGAAGGATTGGTAACACTTTCAAATTTTGTGAAGGATAGGGATTGTCTTGAGGATATGCCCTTGAAACGACAAAACACTTGTGATAGTTTTATTATTATTATTATTATTATTATTTTTACATTTCAATTTGCATACTGCAGTTTTAGCTTTTGAAGGTCTCCGTTTAAAGAAAGAAAAGTTGGCAGAGATATCTCCTTGAGGGTCGTTGATGCGTGACGCCAGATGTTATGTTGTTGCGGGAATTCGGTAGAGCTTTCTAGGTGCGCTGTTCATCCTGTATGACCCTTAGGTAGTGACATCATCAACAAAATCAGTAGCAGTGTTTACGGCTACAGAAGTATAGTGTAGTAACAAACAAGAAACTGACGAAAGTGGTAGTCGACAGCTCTTGTTTCTTACACGTTTAGTCGACGTTTCTTTTTTGTTACAGGTTCGGTCGACAGTTCTTATTTGCTACAAGTTTAGGTGATATTTCTTGTTTGTTGCAAGTTTAGCCGACATTTATTGTTTGTTATAAGTTTAGTCGACATTTCTTGTGTGTTACAGGTTTAGTCGACATTTCTTGTTTGTTACAGGTTTAGTCGACATTTCTTGTTGGCGCTCTTGGCAGCTGACAACTATTATTGGCGTAAGTGTTGATCTACGACAGGCTGGGGTACCGGATAGTCGGCAACCCTTGATGGCGCAAGTGATGGTCCACTGCGCTTGTTGGCGCAAGGAGCAGTAGAATTTCGTCTTAGTGATAAAAATATACGTTTCATGAGACAGAAACTAGTGTAGGAACGAGTAATGAGAACAGGAATATAATATTAGAGAAGATTTATTTCTACATTTTTGTTGCCAGTAAGCTCCCATCACCTGCCAACTAGAGCTCTGTGGCCGGTTGAAAAAAAGGTCACCGTTTCCATGCCATTAAAGCATATTGGGGTTACGGTGTTAGGCCTGTATTTCCAAGACCTTGGGCACATGAAAGTGGGTTGTGGTCAGTATCACTGCCTGGCCGCATTTACCTTCCTAGATTTCTTTGGTACCTATTTTTACAGGCTGAGGGAACCCCGGGGCCTTTTTGGTGTGGTGGTACCAGAAAAAAAAAATCCCACTACTTGGATTTGAACCTGGTACCACCGGATTAGTAGACCGAGCTTCTAACCACTTAGCCACCCGGGAGAGATCTGCAACTGATGGTGAAAAAATCTGGAAGCACAGTTACCGTTTTGGATGGGGAGTTGGGTACAGCAAAGGTGAAGACAGCCCAGTAGCTTGCCAATGATGCGTAAAGCGGAAAGGTGATAATAGCCGTATTTTCTTTGATGTGCCGGGCCAGTAGAGGATGATTCGATGAATATCACGATTGACCTCCTCTAGTTTCATAGCTTATAAGAGAGACAAATACATCTTCCTACAGCTGTGTTAACGGGGGCGTACTTGACCAAGCTATTTTTAATTCTCGGGGTTAACCCAGAAGGAAGTGTTCTTGGCAATCCTGTAATCATTTGGAACAAATTGGTAGCCCACCTGTTGGACCGACTGATAAAAGGTGGCATGCTGTGTGTGGAACTGTTGCGGGAATGTAGGACGTGGCATTGGCCAGCTCTATGTTTAACTGTTGCGGGAATGTAGGACGTGGCATTGGCCAGCTCTATGTTTAACCGGCTTTTATAACCTTACCATCCCTCTACTCCTCCTCATTTACGATTCTTTTCATAGTATGCGTGCAGTTTTCTTGGGCACTGAAAGGGCTTATTCTGAAGAGGACCCTTGAGAAATGATAAAAATAAATAACCTACCCAATGACTACATGGATCATAACAGTCGAAACAAACAAGGCGTTTGTTATAGAACTTTGCAACCCACGAACTGACAATTCCTAGATCAATGTCAAAGGCCAAGCCTAACGGAAGTGGTTTGCAAAGACGCAGCATAGGGCTTCAGGAGCCGCCACTCGTATCTGTCTGTATAAAATCCATGCTCACAAAGTCCACTCAGGAACATAAATTACTTTGTTGTCAATGAATGAAAAAAGGGACATTACTTACAAAATTTTCGACTTCAGTTAATTCCCTTCATCAAACAGCAGGTACTTTTATTGTATTTTCTAATTATAGATTAGTGTATTCCCCCCCCCTCCTCCTTCCGCCTCCCTTTCATTTAATGTTCTATGGGTGATTCTAGTATTTTTTTTCTATCTTAAAACTTCGATTTCGATCTTCCTCTGTGAATTAAGAACTATGAGGCGCACTTGGTTCAGCAGTAAACTGAATGAACAGCGAGAAGAAAAAAAAAAAAGTTGCAAATTCAATCCAAGCCGGTTTTGATTATATAAATCTTGCGTAGTTTTAAGCAGATATCATATTTAGTTATCTTCGCCGGCAACTTTTAAAAACACGCTACATCTAGTATTACAATATAAAATCGGTCAGAAGCATCTGTGCTTCCAGTCTTCCTCGAAAACATAAAAACTAACACAGCATCTTTCTGTAAAAGGGGGGGGGGGGTCTTCGCGTTGTTTACAGCTGCATTTCCTGATCTGTAACGTAATTATCAGGAATACGTATAAACTGTGTAAAGTAATCATTCTAGGAGTGGGGAAAGCTACAGGTATGAACAAAAAACCGCATATCATGTCCCAGAACTCAGGATATAGAAAAGGTTTTTACGTAAACAAACCCCCCCCCCCCCAAAAAAAAAAAAAACTGTAATAATTTTACATTCTTTTTTCAAACCTGTTGTCAGCTTCTAGAAATTTATACGTGTATGGACAGAAGGTACGTAGTCTAATCAGAGGGAATATTTCCATATTTGTTTGATTTAAAATGATCAAGGTGGGGGGGGGGGGGGAAGGCATGAGCTGGCTGTGTGGTTAGGCGCTTGATCTACTGATCCGGTGGTACCGGGTTCAAGTCCCACCAGTGGGGGAATTTTTTTTTTTCCTGGTACCACCACACCAAAAAGACCCCGGTTGCACCCAGCGTCTAAAGATGGATACCAGAGAAATTTGGGAAGGTAAATATGGCCAGGCGTGATACTGACCATATCACACTTTCATGTGCCGAAGGTTTTGGAAATACGGGCCTAAAACCCTATCGCCAGTATGCCTTAAACGGGAATTTTGCCATTTTTAACCAAGGTGGAAAAGGAAACTACCATATTTATTATTAGTATCATTACTATGTGTCATGCCGTATGGCGTAGGCAGTCATCTTGTGCGGTCCTTGGTGCTTTCGATTTGTGTAGTGGTTTTTATTTTTCCACGCCACTGGTCAATCCATTGGGATATTTTGCTCTTGGTCTTCCTCTTTTCTTTTTTCCCCTTGAATTTCCCAGTGATTACTTGGTTCTAGTTGTCACTTCAATCTGCGTAAAGAAAATGTTGCACGCGTAAGTGAATGAACGAACAGACTTTATTTTCGAAGGGTTAAGACATTCCGCCTTCATCATACGGCTTTCACTCAGTCACAGTCATTCAGCATTTGTTAATGAGCATAACAATCATGAAGACACGATTAAATGATTACATAAATAAATAATAAACTTAATAAACTTCATAATATAAGTGAGTAAAACCAGGATGCTCTTTGTAAAAAAAAAGAAGTGTTTTAATATCAGTCTGTAACATTTCTTTTGTTACAGGAGTCTGACATTGTTTTTAGTGCTGTAGTTACACGATGTCGAATACAAGAAAACAGTAAGCCTTTATGTCTGAAAAACATAATTATTTAAAATTTTTTTTTAAATGGTTAAATAGGCAGACACAATCAGTCAGCAAGACAGATATACAGACAGATTGACAGACGGATGGACAGACGAACAAGAAGGCAGACAAGCAAGCAGGCAGTCAGACAAATAGTCAGGCAGGCAGACAAACAAACAGACAAACAAGCAGGCAGACAGACAGACAGGCAGACAGTTCTACTGTAACTAATACCTGGTAACAAAAATAAACAGAGAATGAATTTTGTTGCAAATACAAAGCTTAAAAAAACAAAAATTAATATCCGCACTACCTCTGTTACAGTGTTTCCCTAACTTTGTTGGATCATGTCCCACCTCAATACCTCCAAGATTTTGATTCTCTCCTCCCTCCATCCCACCCCTACAGCATAATAGTCAACCAAGTTCTGCAAACGTATAATACAAGTATATTCTAATCCTCCCCCGCCCTCAAATATTCAGATTCCCCCCCCCACACTCCCCGTGGAGCATACGCCTCACATGTTGGGAAACACTGCTCTATTACAATTACTTTAGAATTTTTTTTTTTTTTTTTGGGGGGGGGATATTTTTTTTTTAAAAACCTTGTTTACTTCCAGAAAGAAGAGTTCTGTGGAACATTATTGCAAAATTAAATTAAAAAAACGAAGATTCCTCTGATGCCCGAGTTTTCCCTTACATGTGGTCGGTATCCATGGAAACAAAGCTGTCAAAATTCAGGATAACTCTGCGCCTTGTGGAAAGAGGGAGGGGGTGTGTTATTAAAATAAACCTATGAATGACAAACACCTGATAGCACATCGTCCCACTGACAGCACTGGATACCAGAGAGCAAAAACACTG
Organism: Achatina immaculata; assembly: GCA_009760885.1. Taxonomy (NCBI): domain Eukaryota; kingdom Metazoa; phylum Mollusca; class Gastropoda; order Stylommatophora; family Achatinidae; genus Lissachatina; species Lissachatina immaculata. The sequence goes on along the minus strand of CM019720.1, from coordinate 51,309,591 downwards.
AAAACAATCCACATGTATCGGCATATGAGGGTACGTATGTTTGTTTACATATGTATGCCTGTTTGAGTTTTTGTTTATGCAATGACAAAATTGGCTTTAAACATCTTTCAGCCACTCTGGATTTATCTCAAGGAACGAACTAAAGTTTATTTAAAGCTAAACTCTGGTTTAAGTCATGGAGGTTCGGGTTGTAAAGTGGCTTTATTCAGTCGCAGCGCTTGAACACCTTTAGCGCATATTAAAAATATTATAACAGGCGTAGTAATTTGAGTTCCTTTCCTTTCAGGGAGCTACAGAGGAAGTAGTTCCTCGCCTTACAGAAATTTACTGAGAAAATAGTTCCTTTTCACGCGGTTAGTCAACAAGGAAGCTGTTCCTGTTTATAAGCAGACACGTACTAAAGAGATGAGTCCTCGATACCCTAATATATTAAATGCTGAACAGAGTCTATCATCATCTTTCTTCCTCTGCTGACAGTGTACATACGTGTACACGGGTATACGATATTGCTCTGTAGAGACAAGACTGTTAATATCTCTTGAATCTGTTTATGACAGTGATGATAGACGCTAGCTATAACACTTCTTTAGTTCGTGCAGTCCCTGATGCTTCTAAAACGCATCAGTTGCCTTAACTGTCCTGCGTCCGCTTAGTTTGCTCATTTAGACATGTCTCTTTCTTCAAGTTTTTCCCTTGATTTCTCCTATCCCACCCCCTTCTGTCAGGTTCTATAACCACTTTTTTTCTCGTGTCAGAACAAAATTGTCTCCCTTTAGGTCCCATTGAATGTAACAAAATTTATTAAATTTTATCCAAAACTGTAACCAAACAATGAATTACAGTTACGTGTAAAGTAATTTACACACACACGCACGCACGCACACACACACACGGGGCAAACTCAAATTAGAAAGCACAGAATTCAAGCATTTAGGAACAATAATAACAAAAGTCTGAATATACAAAACCGAAATAATGAACATAATTGACCAGGGCATGTCGGCTTTTATGAAAATGAAAACCATGCAATGCAGTAAAGCTCTTTCGATGAAGACCAAAAAGAGAGTCACTCGGGACTACGTCGAGCTCGTATTGTTAAATGGATGTGAAATATGGTCAGTAACAAAGAGCGACAAGGGTTTCCTACAGTTACTAGCTACTGGCGTTCAATGTTTGATTGTCCACGCTCTGCCAGCTAAATCAGTGTTTCTATAACTCGGTGCTCTCGTCCACACTTTTGATACACGATCTTAACAAAGAATTCTCTCTCTCTCTCTCTCTTTCTCTCCAGTCCATACCAATTAGGGAAACAAGGGGTGCGACAAGGCTGTATGCTGTCTCCAGACCTTTTTTTTTCTCTGTACAGCGAGAATATTCTAAGAACGATCATCACAGAACCAGGCATAAAAATTGGAGGATACAATATTAACAACCTTCGGTATGCTGGCAACACAGTACTGATAGCTGAGAACCAACAAGACCTGCAAAATCTCTTGGATAAAGTCGCCAAAGAAAGTGAACAGAAAGGCCTTACTTTGAACATCAAAAAGACAGAGACTATGGTTATATCTAAGAAACAGAATCTACCAGCATGCAGTATTAAATTAAACGGAACTATTCTAAAGCAGGTACAGAAATTCAAATACCTTGGAGCAGTAATAACTTCAGATGGGAAATGCAGAACAGAAATTAAGAACAGAATGGGCCAAGGAAAGACTGCATTTCAGAGAATGAGAAACATATTATGCAATACATCCTTATCAATGAATGTTAGAAAACGAGTCCTAAAATGCTATATTGAACCTATCTTGTTATATGGAAGTGAATCATGGACAATAGGCAAGTCTGCACAAAAATCATTGGAAGCAGCAGAAATGTGGTTTATTAGAAGAATGTTGCGAATTCCCTGGACAGCAAAAATAATTAATGAAGAATGTATGAGAATAGCTGGAGAGACAAAAAATCTTGTCAAAAAAAAATAATAATAAGAGAGAGAGAGAGAGAGATAATGTAATTTCATAGGACATGCAATGAGAAGAGGGCATTGAAAATATTATAACAGGAAAAATAGAAGGAAGAAGATCCAGAGAAAAACAGAGATAAATGATACTGGACAATCTGACGAGATGGTATGAGAGATCATCAATTGAGCTGATGGCCTGCATGAGGATCATGTACTCTGGAGAAGCATAATAGCCAACGCCAATCGACACGGCACCTGATGATGAACCAAAAGCACTTTAAAATCTAGTGGGAGCAGAGAGATGTGGTTCCTAAGAAGAATGATGAGAATACCAAGGACAGCCAAGAAAACAAACGAAGAGGTTCTAAGTGAGGCTGGGCAAAACAGAGAAAATATGGCAAAATTCAGAACGCGATAGTCCAGATTTGTAGGACATGTTTCGATAGGAGGAAAAGTGGAAAACCTAGTGACAACGGGAAAATTATAGGGACAAATGGTATAGGAAGACACAGAAAAAAGATACTTGATGGACTAAAACAGTGGCATGGATCACGGTGCAACACACATCTTATAGAAAGAGCAAAGAAATAGATGGTTGTGGAAATCAGTGTGACGGCCTGATTGGCATGGACAAGATAGATAGATAGATAGATAGATAGATAGATAGATAGATAGATAGATAGATAGATAGATAGATAGATAGATAGATAGATAGATAGATAGATAGATAGATAGATAGATAGATAGATAGATAGATAGATAGAGTGTGTGTGCTTTGTTAAGATCGTGTATCAAAAGTGTGGACGAGACCACCAAGTTATAGAAACACCGATTTAGCTAGCAGAGCGTGGACAAAGAAACACTGAGCATCAGTAGCTAGTAACTGTAAGAAACATGAGGAAAGTAAAACTAAGACTCTAAAACACTTTTGAACATGGACAGCGTGAAAGGGGATGGACATCGTTACATCTAAAATTGTGTATAATTTCGGTTAAAAGTTTACTAATTTTTATTCTTTCTCTCTCACTCTCTCTGTGTCTTTCTCTCACTCTCTCTCTCTGTTCTCTCTCACTCTCTCTCTGTTCTCTCTCACTCTCACTCTCTCTCTCTATCTTTCTCTCACTCTCGCACTCTACCTCTCTCTGTCTTTCTCTCACTCTCTCACTCTATCTCTCTCGCACTCTACCTCTCTCTCTGTCTCTCTCACTCTCTCTCTGTGTCTCTCTCACTCTCTTTCTGTGTCTCTCTCACTCTCTCTCTGTCTCTCTCATTCTCTTTCTATGTGTCTCTCTCACTCTCTCTTTCTGTGTCACTCTCTCCCTCTCTCTCACTCTCTCCCTCTCTCTGTCTCTTACACTCTCTCTCACTATCTCTCTTGGTCTCTCTCACTCTCTTTCTGTGTCTCTCTCACTCTCTCTCACTCTCTCTCTCACTCTCTCTGTCTCTCTCATTCTCTTTCTGTGTCTCTCTCACTCTCTCTGTCTCTCTCACTCTCTTTCTCTCTCTCACTCTCTCTGTCTCTCTCACTCTCTGTCACTCTCTGTCACTCTCTTTCTCTCGTTCTGTTAGTGCCCAAGACTCGTGGTGATGCTGGTAGTAAGAGATTTCCACTTTCGTCGGTCCTTCGCCATCTTCTTAACTGACTTCATATCAGTCCTTTGCTTTCCAACTTTCTATTTTTGTTTGTTTGTTTGTTTGTTGCACTGAGCTAGAAAGTAAAGACTGATTTGTGGAAATTTCCTTTCATGTGCAAAGCTGTTCGTGCATGAGTGGATGTATGTAAGTGTCCGAACGTATGTATATGTTCATTCATTCATTCATTCATTCATTCGTTTGCATGTCCCTTGTGGAACTTTGCCTCCCTAAAAGCACTCCTGTAGGCCTCTCTGTTGTAAGCAGGGTGCCCTGCTGCTGATGCATCCATTTGCAGATCATCAACGATGTCTTGCAGCCATCTTCGCCTTGGTCTTCTTCTCTTTCTTTTTCCCATTATGTACCCTTCCAAGATGGTCTTCTCTGGATTATCATGACGTTTAATGTGTCCAAAATATTTAAGTTTTCTTCTTTAATCCTCTTTACTAGCCAACCTTCTTCAATATTAAGTACTTGTAGTATGGATGTATTTGTTCTTTTTTGTGCCCATAATATTTGAATAACTCTTCTCTAGCATCTACATTCAAAGGCATTTATGTGTTTCTCAGCTGTTTTGTTAAGTGCCCACGTCTCACAGGCATATGTTGCGATGGGAAAGATGCATCCCCTTTAAAATCTTATCTTTGTAGTTCTGTCTGTTCCCTTCCACAAATTCTTTAGTTGTTTTACTTTCTGAAGAGCGACAGATGTCCTTTTAATTTCCTTTATTGTATCTCCATTATTAGTTAGTAGTGATCCAAGATATTCAAAACTCTCCGCTTCTTCTAGTTTTTCCTCATTGATACATATATCAGCTGCCTTATTTGTTTTGTTAGTTGTCATCAATTTCGTTTTCTTCACATTAAGATAGAGATTTTGCTCTTCACTATTCTTACGGACTGACATAAATAGTTTTCCCATTCTTTTTTGTGTTGTGGACAGTAGTACTGTGTCATCAGCATATCTAATCTCTGGTATTTCATAACCTCCAATAATTATAGCATCATAATAATCTTTGTTTACATCTTCTCTAACATTCCTCATTTTATTTTCAGTATACAAGTTGTCTGAGTGGCGAAGTGATTAGTGCACTGGTCTCTCATGGCGAAGGTCGGGGGTTCGAATCCGGCCGGAGGCACCCCAGTCACCCAGCTGTAGAAATGGGTACCCGACTTCTTCTGGAGTTGGGGAAGGAAAGGCGGCCAGGCGAGATACTGACCATATCACCCTCTAGTGTGCTGACAGGTCAAGGAAAATATGGAGACTAACACTATATCCCTATGTGCCTCTAAGGCATGACAGGATTACCTTTACCTTTTTTTATACAAGTTAAGTAAGTAAGGCGACACTATGCACCCCTGACGGACCCCTTGTTTTATGTCAAACCAAGTTGTTGTTTCACCATTTATTCTTACTGCTGCTTGTTGGTCTAGATACAGCAATGATGTTAATTGTATGTATGTACACACTTACATACATATGTATGTTTGTGTACACTCACTATGTCAAGATCTTCATAAAGAACAGTTATCACCGCAAGCAATAATGCAGATAAATTCTAGCGATTAGCTCCCTTCACTACGGCGCATTTACTCTGTACCAATAAGCATAATGATTGTGCAAATGAATAAAACAAGGAAACTACAATGGGAGTTTCCATATCAGAATAGTAACACGGAATACATATTGTGATTTCTGTCAAACAATGTATTGGAACAATGAAAACTATTTCAAATTATAAGAGAAAAAAAAATGGTCAACATGTCTTCGACATGTCACGAAGAAGACAGCTTAGTAACGACTGAAAAATTCAAGGGGAACTTGAAGAAGGTCAGGAGACGGATATCTCAGCGGGCTGACCGAGTGCCATGAAAGTAAGAAAAGCGATGAACTGACGGTAAATACCAAGCATTGTACAAGACGGAGAAGCTTGATCTCCTACCCTGTCCGGCACGGGTGGTATAATAATGAATGTACCATCAAATGTAACCTTGAAGCTTTCTGAAAAAAAAAACCGATGGGAGACAGAAAAAAATGTGAGGAATATCTCTCTTTTGTGACGTTCTTTTGATAACACATTCGTTTCAAATGTTGTAATAACACATCATCATCATCATCATCATCATCGCCTTTCACTTCCTTGAGAGCATAGGCCACGGATAAAGGCTTTCCAGTCATCTTTGTTCTTGGAAATATTCTTTTCCAAGAAAATGTTTCCTGGTTTTCCTCTCCGTGTTTCTGTAACGCTCCAGTTTTTTTTTTAACAGGGAACAGGTCGTTGGCCTATCCCCCAACCTCCTTAGTCGCCTCTTACGACATAAGTGGAAGGTGGCAGTGGTCCTAATCTCTTCTCTCCAGATCTGGGCCCAAGTAACCACCACACTGAGGAATAACAAAACATATAATAACACTAAATATTAATATTATCTAGACTGGTTAATGAAGGAGGCAACATCAGACAAACGCAGAGGATTACAATGGACTCTTGACACAGTGCTGGAGGACCTTGACTTTGTGGACGACATTTGTCTATTATCAAGCAGTCACAAAGATATGCAAGATAAAATAAACAAACTAACTCAGAATGCAAACAACATAGGACTAAAGATCAACGTAGGAAAGACAAAGTTAATGAAGCAAAATGTGAACATCAGAAATATACTCAGAGTAGATAGCAAGTTAGTGGAGGAGGTCAACGAATTTGTATACCTTGGCAGTAGAGTAGTAGAAAATGGAGACAGCACAGAGGACATCAACAGCAGACTTACTAGAGCAAACCAGGCTTTTGCAGTGCTGCAGACTATATGGAATTCAAAAAAACTAAGCATAAATATGAAAATCAGGATATTTAAGAGCAATGTTCTAAGTGTACTACTCTATGGAAGTGAATGCTGGAAAATCACCAAAACCATAGAAAACAAGTTGAATTCTTTCCATACTAAATGTTTACGAAGAATTACAAAAATATTTTGGCCAAACACCATAAGAAATAACATCTTAATGGCAGAAATGCAGATGAAGCCACTGACAACAATTATTGAGGAAAGACGCTGGCGATGTTTGGGACATGTGCTCCAAATGACTGACAACTCACTACCAAAAATAGCACTAAGATGGACACCACAGGGGAACAGAAGTAAGGGTAGACCAAAAGAGACATGGAGAAGAACAACAGAAAGGATGTTGAGCAACAGAGGGCTCACCTGGGCAAGAGCAGAAAAAAAGCGAAGGACATGCATTTGTGGAAAACCCTTGCGGAAGCCCCATGTGCCCTGGGCACTTAAGGTTCAGAGAGAGAGAGAGATTAATATTATCAACTCAGATATTACCCTCAGAAAGAACCCCCTCCCCCTTCCCCCGTATAGTTGCCCACATGTTCTATTTTAAGTAGGTTGTTTTGTCTCTTAACAAAACTGTCAAGTGCTGTTCCTTCTCTATTTCAGTCTTTTAATTTTCTTGGACTTTGAAGGGACCAATATATCTCTGGATAACTTAGCTATTATCCACTTAACCTTTTCGTAGAAGAGTCCCATAATGAAATTTTTTTAAAAAGCTGAAATGTTATATGAAGCTTACAAATTCGATAGAAATGCTATTTAAAAAGCCCCATGTTCACGTGACTTTGTATCGTTCATGCAAATATTACAAGCAGCGGTTCTATTCTGCCTCAAGGTACACGGATGTAAACAAAAGTAAAGGTAAAGATAGTCACATAGCAAATGCCATAGGGGATGAAGCGTTAGAGACCTCATTATGCTGGTCCATCAGCCTCATAGAGATAGCGTGGCCAGTTCCTTTCCTTGCTGCCTTTTCTCTGGTATCCACTTTATAAGGCTAGGTCGAACTCGGGGACGTACTGGTCGGAAAAAAAAAATCCTGCTCAGCTGGGGATTCGAAACCTCGACCATTCGGTTCCTAGACGAGTGCTCTAAGAACAAAAACAAAATAATAACCACGTGCATACTAACATGTTTGACCCAGCAGTGTGAAAACTGCTGGAAACGTTAAAAATATTGACTTCACGTTGTAGAATTATGACAACTCGGCCTGATAACTTAATTATATAATATCTCTCTCTTTGTATAGATAGATAGATAGATAGATAGATAGATAGATAGATAGATAGATAGATAGATAGATAGATAGATAGATAGATAGATAGATAGATAGATAGATAGATAGATAGATAGATAGATAGATAGATAGATAGATAGATAGATATGTATGTAGGTATGTGGGTAGGTAGATAGATAGATAGATAGATAGATAGATAGATAGATAGATAGATAGATAGATAGATAGATAGATAGATAGATAGATAGATAGATAGATAGTGGCCTGCGTGAAAATGGAAAAATCTTTTTTAGCCTGTCGAACAAGAAAAGTTGTAGGTACCTGGATTAACACACAGTGAGGTGTGATATAAGGGAAGTAATCACAAACTGTAAGTTAAGTTTGTGGTTCGACATTGAATAATCCACTTTTTGTAATTCTCTCTTATTTAAAAGTTCCATAGAGTGCTGGTATTCTTGTCTGGAAGCACCTTTTTTGTTTTGTTGTTGCTGTTTTGTGTGTGTGTGTGTGTGGTGTGTGTGTGTGTGAGAGAGAGAGAGAGAGAGAGAGAGAGAGAGAGAGAGAGAGAGAGAACTGCGGCATTTTCTTACAGGATCGTTGCTCTTTTGACAGCCAGTATGAAAAATGTCTTGCCATATATAGAACAATTCTGCTTCAGTGAGTGCAGTGTTTAGAGTATCGGCGATAACTTGCTTTGTTATCACTTACAGTATACTGTGTAATTTGAAAGAAAAAAATTAAAGTGCAATACACCAGTGTAGCAAAATAATACCAATCAACTTCTGAATCGAAAAAAAAAAAAACAGGCCTTACAGAAGCATAATCTACGTCCCAAATGAGAAGGCATGAAGCAGGTTATGTTGCCTTTTGAAAAAAAAAACTTCCTGACAAAAAAAAAAAAATAGTGAAATAAGAAATATGTTCACATATTATGGAATGTATAGAGGTTTCAGGACCTTTTCTATATGAAAATGTCTTTCTAGCAAATGAAAATGGAAAATGAATGGAAACTATGAAAGTGCATAAACTCGATCTGTAGAAGCTGTTTTGAGACAGTGAAAGACGCCATTCAGTTGTTTTTTTTTCTGCTGCTTTTTAGTATGTAGATGCTGAAGAAGAGAGGAAAAAAAAATCAAAATTATCCGTGACACCAGCTCTATAACTATGCCTATTTGTGAGCTGAGGGAGCAAATGTTACTGAGCAAAAATATAACAGGTTTGGATGCTCTTCGTTCCTCAACATTAGAGATAACTGAGACTGAATAATACACTGACATTTCACTCGATATGCTCTCAAGTGTGTATCGCCCTACAACACCAGATAACAATCCTTCCCACGTTCTTTCTCGCCGGCCCGTTTCCACTTACGGCTGCCATCTTGAGCCGGCTACAGTGGAGGACAGCGGTGGAGATTCGGTGGAGGATGCGCGCGGTTGTTAAAATGTCAGGGATGATACTTGTCACTCATCTCTCTGCAGCACGTGACAGTGGGAGAAACATCGCAGTCTGTTACAGCGTGCTGCACCACACTTTGGTTGTCTCATATGTTTACCATATTGTTACGGTTTGTGTCTTATGTTACCGCTTTACGACATGCCGTGTACGCCTTTACGCAGCGCTAACATTTTCAGTGTTAATTTACATATTTACTTCACGTTGCAATATCTTTCTTTCGTTGTATAGTTTACGTAATGTTGCAAGATGTCTTGATTTATACATTTACAAGGCGTTATAATGTTACTCCCGTGTCGCACGTTTATAAGATTTTGTAGTATCCCTCTATCTTGTTTCATATGAGTAAGGTTACACTATGCAACAATGTTTGTCTTTTATCGCAGTGTTACATCATGATGTAATGTCTGTGTTGTATCATAAAGTTACACCATGATGTAAGATCTGTGTTGTATCATAAAGTTACACCATGGTATAATGTTGGTCTTGCATTATACCGTTACACCATGTTGTAACGTCTGTCCTGTATCATAAAGTTACCCCATGATGTAACGTCTGTCTTGTATCATAACGTTGCACCATGACGTAAATGTCCGTCTTGTATCATAACGTAATGTCTGTCTTGTATCACACCGTTACACAATGATGTAATGTGTGTCCTGTATCATAAGCTTACATCGTTTTATAAAGTCTGTTTTGTATCGAGCGGCTACATCATATTGTAATATTTATTTTGTATATAATTGTTGCATTCCATTGTAATGTTTCTTTTTGTGTCAAGAAAAAAGCCTGTTTCGTATAACAATGTTGCATCATGTTTTAATATCTGTCTTGTATCATAAGATCACGTCATTTTGTAATGTCTGTTTTGTATCATAATGTTGCATAATTCTGTAGTGTGTCCTGTGTCATAAGGTTACATTATTTTGTAATGTCTCTTGTATCATAAGGTTACATCATTTTGTAATATCTGTTTTGTATCATAAGGTTATACGAAGTATATTTGCGTCTCATAGATATGTCCCTTTTTCATGTTTATGCTTTATTGCAATTCATGTCCAGTATCATTCATTGACAGAATATTGCAGTGAATATTATGTTTCATACTCTTGTACCATTTCTAATGGCTGTCTAGCTTTGTAAGTTTACACAAATTGTTTTGTATATTTTACAGTTATACATCATGTTCATTCCTCTGTTCGCTTTTAATACCACGTTGTCATATCTTATCATTTGTTTGCATCCCGCATTATATTTATAAGTTTACATTTTGCTGTATTCTTCATCCAGCCTCTTGTTTTACAATATCCATCTTCTGAAGGACTGTGGATTCATGACTCATCACTCCATCCGACCCAGCTATAAAAATGGGTAACTGACACTCTAGTTCTAGGGAAAACAGCATCTAAGATTGATAACAAAAATGTATAAACTAGGGGAAAAGAAAGTAGGACGAGCTTTATTAATTATGGAGCACACAGTTGTGACGTTTCGGTGTGAACTTTAATCATACAAAAACAAAAAGGACAAAGAAATAGAGAAAGAAGAAAAAATATAAATTCACATGAATGCTACGTAAAAAGTATGAATAAAAAAAAAAATAAGAATAAAATAAAATAAATGGAGCAATTAGCTGTGACATGTAAAAGGCTGTGTCCAGAAATGCGCACGGTGGAGAGTTGAGAATATGTAAATGGAGACTTGTGATGTGTGATAGGTGGATCGTAAATTGGGGGTGGAGAGTAGGGTGAGGGGGGTGGGGAACGGCAGAAAGGGGAGAGAGTGATATAATGGTAATCTAGCCGGGAGAAGGCGGAATAGGTGATTGCAGTTGCGGTAGAAGGGTTGTAATCTGGAGCCGTGAGGTTTTGAAATATGTGTAGCAAGTGAGAAAGGAGTGGAACTTGGTGCAGAAGGAATATGATTGCGGGAGAGGGGAATGTTATGCGTAACTGAATTGCGAGTTCAAACGATGTGGTTCCAGCGTCTCATATTCCTGAATGTAGCGGTTCTCAAGCGCTAGACGGCTTCTGTCATCGATGTGGCATTGTTAGATGGCTGTTACCAGAAAATCAGATTTGCTTCGGTGGTTGTGGCCACTGAAATGATTAGAGACTGATTTTGAAGCATGCTAGGTGATATCATACAGATGTTTCTGCATGCGTTCACCTAATCTTAGACCAGTTTCAACAATATAGGTTATCCTGCATCTTTTTCGTAAGATGGCATATATCACATTACGAGACTCGCATGCGAATCCCTCATGGAGAACGAGGATAGTTTTGGGAAAGGTGATCGTTTTCACTTCCAGGACTACAGGACAGATTACACCGAGGGCGGTTACATTTTCTGGTACCAATATATGTAAGATTCCGCTTCAGGTGGCTATGGACGAGGGTGTCCTAAAGATTTTATTTCCGTTTGTATGGTAATAGGGGTAGCTCTGAGAAGATGTCGCGAGTATCGGGGTCGAGTTGTATTAGTGGCAGATGACGATAAAGAATTTTCTTGACCATCTCACCATATAGGTGAAATGGGAGTACTAATTTGACTCTGTCAGATGAGGTTACAGGTTTTTTTTTGTCAATGCCTCTTCACCGCTCACTTTTTGGGATACAGTTAAATACTCTCCGAAAGACATTTTCTGGATAGTGACGATGACGAAAAAATTCGAATAATTTGTTGGGTTGATCCATAATATTTTCTGCTCAGGGAGATGGGCTCCACTGGGTTAAATTCTGCTACTTAAACCGCGACTGGCCCGGCAAGCCGGCGGTGGATCTCTTTACCCCTCGTAGAAAACTCAGGAAGAATAGACGGACTAATATAAACAGAAAACCTCAAAGAGGCAGAAAAGCGATTCTTAAAATATATACTATCAACATATGTGGCGTAAATGATAAAAAGGATGATTTAGTGGAGGAAATGAAAGTAGACAAAAAGATATCATGGGAGTTGCAGACACCAAACTCAGAGTTTGGTTCGATTTCATGGGGTCAGCTGTGTTGTTATCATAAGTTTGGCGTGCTTCGGAAGAAATAATACCAGCCTGTAAACGAATACATCAGAATTATGTATTTATATACATAATTCTGAGTGAGCGAGCAAGAAAGATCAAAACAGGATGTCGGAATGATCATAAAACCAAACACCGGTGGCAAAATCCTGGAAACAAAATGTATATCAGAAAGAATTATACCTGTCCAAATAAAAGAACTTGAGGAGACCACAACCTATGTCCAGATAAAAGAAAGTGAGGAGACCACAACCTTTGTCCAGATAAATGCTCTTTGTAATGCACCAGACGTGGAGGAAGGATGCGAGGAGTTCTCTGACAACCTCCATGATATACTAAACAACACAAGTAAAGAGGAAAATGTTATAACTATGGGGGACTTCAAAGCAAGACTAGGAACTAGTAGAGCTGATGTAGCAGTCCACATGGGTGTCTTCGGTGACCAGCAGTGAGTTAGAAATGAAAATGGTAGCAGACTCCTAGAACTGTACAGCCAACATGGCCTTTTTTTTTATAACAAACACATTCTTTAAATACCGAGTCCCAAATATATTTCTGGTACAAATGGAATGATTTGACATGTATAAGCCAAACTGATTTCATACTAGCAAACAACAACAAGAAAAGGTCAGTAATTGATGCAAGAACAATACCCAACCTGAGTTCAAGCACAGACCACAAAGCTGTGGTAGCAGTCATTAGACCACACAGGAAAAACCATAACAGAAATCCCAAGAAGAAAAGTTAAACAATAAAGCTAAGCAAGCTCAAGGAAGAGAATGTGAAAGAAGAATATGGGAAGAAAATATGAGAACTATTCATAAACTTACCAACAGAAACAAAATCAGTAGAAAAGGAATGGGCCCTCTTTAAAACCAGCTTCTTGCAGGCAGCAGAGGATACGTGGTACTATGAAAAAAGGAGGTAGAGAAATGAGAATAACAACATGGTAGAGTGATGAGGTGAAAGAGACTGTTAAAAAAAAAGAAAAATAAATATAAACATGGATAAGAAGTAAAGAGGATCTAGACTGCATTAAATACCGAATTGCAAGAAGACACTCTCAGAGGGTAATAAAAGAAGCAAAGGTAAAATCACAACAGGAATACAGTGAAGTATTAAACAACAATCACAAAGAAGCTACGAAAATCTTTTACAAAAAGATCAGTACAATGAGAAAGTGAGCAGAGCACTTCGACTCAACTGAGATTGTGATCCAATATGCGAACCAGAGAGGGTAGTACAGCGATGGAGATAGTAGTTCGACAAGTTACTCAATATACCATCCGAGGCAAGCCAAACCATGATAACAACACAGCTGGCTCCATGCAATTAGAACCAGACATACCACAAGATGAAATCAGAGAAGTCATCAGAAAGACCCCAATGAACAAAGCCACAGGATATGATGTGACCAGTAAGTTAATCAAATGTGCGAAAAAGACTGGAATAGCTTTGGTTCACAGACTCTATAACCTGTATTGGAAAAAACAAGAAACATCACAGGACTGGAGAGACGCTGTAATTATTCCAATATGGAAGAAAAAAGGCAGTAAAGGGACTGTAACCAATATAGAGGTATCTCACTGCTAAGCCATACTGGAAAATGTTCTGCAAGATCCTAGAGAACAGACTGCGACTAGTGATCGAACGACTCTTTCCGTACGTATGGTCGAATTTTCGACACTTCCGGTGGTCCCACACGTGCGTATGGTCGAAAATTCGACATTGTTTGTTCCATTAAAACAAGCGGTGTAACATTTAGATTGCACATATTTCGTCCGCGATTCCGGTGACACTTTCAAAATGGAGAATGCGTGCCTAGTTACGAGCGATGCCGAGCGAGAACAAGGACGCGAAGCATGGAAATTTTTCAATTTTTTACGATGTAGATAGGGGTATGGACATAGCCTATGGCCACCCCGCTGCTCTTGAATTTTTTCTAAGTAGATTTAGACATATTTAGACGACTGGAGAAGTAGTTAGGAGGTTATTTCAGATATTCATGCAGCTGAAATGCAATACGGAGTCACAATACGAGATCGACAAGTAGATCTACACATCTTAGATGGTAAATAGGGGTAAGTAGCGTGAATCTAGACCTAGCTGATGGTGAGCTGGCCACAGTCATTGTCTAAAAACATCACATTACTTCTTTTTTCCTAAAAGACTCTGCATTTATGAAATTTTCATTCATTTAGCTACACTTTGACACATATTACGTATACGGAAGTACATGGAAATACTGTTTTCCATTCATTTTACAACTATACCCCCTTACTGACCAAGACCCGCGTTTTACTCCCGCACGCCATGACATCTTTTCTCTAGACAGCTAACAGAAAAATCAGTTGAACACAATCAGATACTGCATAGATCAATAAAAAGCATTTGACAGAGTAGATAGGTAAAAACTCTGAGAAATATTACACCATTATAGAGTTAGTAAACACTTTTTAGACAACGTCCAAGAAGACTTTACATATAGACATCACCTGATGGGAAAACCAAGAATCAAATAGATTACATTTTAGTGCAAAGAAGGTGGAGATCAAGTATAACATCAGCAAAAATTTTACCAGGTGTTGATTGTGACACGGACCATGAGTTATTAATAGCAGACATGAAGATAAAGATAAAAAAAGACAGTTACGGGATCAAGACCACTCCGCCTTGATCTTACAAAAATACCAGAACAACACAGTATAGAAGTGAAGAATAGTTTCTAAATCCTGATGGCTGTACATGAGGCCATGACACCAGACGAATTAGCTACACTGGCCAGAGATATCATAATAACAACAGCTAAAGACATAGCTCCAGTAAAGAAAACACAAAAGAATGAATGGATTACAGCAGGCACACTAGAACTAATAAAACAACATAGAGAAATGAAGACGAAATGGAAAGTGACAAACAACAACAAAAAAGAATATAAATCTTTAACAAAAGAAGTAAGAAGAAGCATAAGAAAAGAAAAAAACAATACATACAAAATTGTTATGAAAGAATAGATGGACATCAGAAGTGTCGAAGAGACAGTGAAATGTTTAAAGAAATGAAGACACTGACGAGAAATGTCACACCTAAGCTAAATGTAATTTGTGACAAGATGGGGAATACCTTGACAGAGACAGAGGAAATTCTAGAAAGATGGAAGGAATATTGCTCTGAATGTACGAAACAACCGACTGTGGAAGCAGAAATCAACAGTGTGAATTATTATTGGAGGAGAAAGAACCCGAACCGACAATAGAAGAAGTTTTATGGGCAATAGAAAATCTGAAAAATGGTAAATCACCAGGATGTGATGAGATAACAGCTGAACTTATTAAAGCAGGAGGAAAGGAATGTGCAACAATCTATCATGCACTATGTAAATAGATATGGCATTCAGGTATTTGGCCAAAAGAATGGAAAAGAACTGTATTCATACCATTGCTAAAAAAAAGGGTAACTTGAAATTATGCAAAAACTACAGAACTGTTGCCCTGATTAGTCATGCCAGTAAAATTCTGTTAAAAATCGTAATGGGTAGACTTTGTAAGAAAATATGGTCCAAGCTGGTTTCAGGCAAGGAAGAGGATCAAGAGATCATATATTCAATATAAGATTAATAATAAAGAAATGCAGAGAATTTAATGTGAATCTATATCTATCCTTTATTCAAAGGCATTTGATTGCATACAACACCAGAAAGTTGGAAATAATGGAATAAATGAGATTTTCAACACATCTGATACATTAATATCACTGCTGTATCTAGACCAGCAGGCAGCAGTAAGAATAAATGGTGAAACAACAACTTGGTATGACATGAAACAAGGGGTCCGTCAGGGGTGCACATTGTCGCCTTACTTATTTAACTTGTATACTGAAAACATAATGAGGAATGTTAGAGAAGATGTAGACAAAGAATATTACGATGCCATAACTATTGTAGGTTATGAAATACCAGAGATTAATATGCTGATGACACAGTATTACTATTCCCAACACTAAAAGGAAGGAAAAAAATAATTATGTTAGTCCGTAAGAGTAGTGAAGAGCAAAACCTCTATCTTAATGCGAAGAAAATTAAATTGATAACAACTGACACAACAAGCAAGGCAGCTGAAATATGTATCAATGAGGAAAAACTGAAAGAAGTGAAGAGTTTTGAATATCTTCGATCATTGCTAACTAATAATGAAGATACAAAGAGGGAAATTAAAAGGATGACATCTATCGCTCTTCAGAAAGTATAACAACTAAATAATCTGTGGAAAGGAACAGACAGAACTACAAAAATCAGATTTTTAAGGGCATGCATCTTTCACAGTGCAACATATGCCTGTGAGACCTGGACACTTAACAAAACAGCTGAGAAACACATAAATGCCTTTGAATGTAAATGCTACAGAAGAGTTCATCAACTATCATGGACACAGAAAAGAACAAATATATCCATACTACAAGAACTTAATATTGAAGAAGATTGGCTAGTAAAGAGGATTAAAAAAAGAAAACTTAAATATTTTGGACACATCAAACGTCATGATAATCTAGAGAAGACCGTCTTGGAAGGGTACATAATGGGAAAAAGGAAGACCAAGGCGAAATGGCCACAATACATCGTTGATAATCTGCAAATGGATGCATCAGCAGCAGAGTATCTTGCTTACAACCGAGAGGCCTACAGGAGAGCTGTTAGGGAGGCAAAGCTCCGCAAGGGACATGCAAATGACTGACTGATTTAAACATCTGATCAACCTAAGCAAAAACCTATATGAAAACAGTCAGTGTATAGTTAGAACAAATGCGGGGCACTCTGAACCATTCACCGTAAAATCTGGAGTGAAACAAGGCTGTGTACTATCTCCCTTACTATCCATTGACAATATCTGCAAAGAAGCTAATATACATTGTAAAAACTCAACCACAAAGCTGCCCAACAGCCCAGCCCCAGAAACAATGCCGCTAAACCAATATCTTCCAGAAGACATACTCAATAGGAGGACCAAATGCGAACTCCTTTTGCTGACGATATAGCACTTATAGCCACATCAGAAAAAGACCTACAGCAGAATATGGATAATTTAGCAAAGGCATGTCAAAGCCACAAGATGAAGATCAGTGCCGAAAAAACAGAAGTCGTGACCACAGCAAGAGAAGAAATCCCAACAAAGATCTTCCTAGACAACCAGCCCTTGAAACAATTGAAACATTTCAAATACCTAGGTAGCATAATATCATCCTCAGGGACAACTGACGCTGAGATTGAGAACAGATGCAATAAAACAAATCAGGTCATTGGACAAATGACTCATTTAATGAAAAACAAGTACATGACAACTGAAACAAAAAAGAGCACTATACAACACAATTTTCCTCCCAACTCTATGCTATCAGTGTCAAACATGGACACTAACAGCCAAGAACAAAAGAAAAATCATCACGACAGAAATGAGATGTTTAAGGAGAATACTAAATATGACAAGAAGAGACCAAATAAGAAATGAAACCATCAGGGTAAAAGTAACACCAATATTACGCTATATCCAGAAACAGCAAGTCAATTAGTTTGGCCATGTTACACGGTTACTGCCAGACAATACATCACAGAAAACATTCACACTAAGATTTGTAGGTAACAGAGGAAGAGGCCGACCACGTGGAAGATGGAGATAGGACATTACAGCAGCATTAAATATCCCATTATATGAAGCAAATCGTTGAGACCTATCAAGTCCTCTATTTGTCCCCTAAAGTCTGAATTATGCTGACATAGGCGGCGACGACATAGAAGTTGGGAGTATGGGATGGATTTCTTACACGTTTCAGGATAGGAGATGTAAAGCAAACGCCTCTGGCTGTCGGTGGTTTTGTAAAATACAGAGGTGATAAGACTGTCCGTCCCAATAGATATTTTGATGTCTAAAAATTTCATGTGTGAATTTTCATTAAGCGAGTTGGGAAATTCAATAAAATTTTCCAGCTCGCCCTTGGGCATAGTGGTGACTCCAATGCCATCATCGATGTCTCTTTTATAGAATTCTGGGAGTCGGCCAGTGTAGGTATCCCATGCTCCATTTATTTTATTTCATTCTATTTTTTTCCAAGCATACTTTTTACACAGCATTTATGTGAATTCATATCTTCTTTCTCTATTTCTTCGTCCTGTGTGTGTGTGTTTTTTATGTAATAGGTTCACACCGAAACGTCACAACTGTGTGTGCGCGTTAGTTAATAAAGCTGTTCCTACTTTTTTCCCTAGTTTATACATTTTCTTATCATAACTTTACTGCAGTGACTTCGTGTATAGTTTAATACTTAGTTGTATATAATTCTACACCAATTATTCTTAACTGGATAAGAGTTTCTGCATTATGGAGCTGTACCAGAATAATTTCATATGCTATAGACAAGGTCTAAAATGGAAAACTTGATATACCGATACCTCTGAACAAGGGACTGCACTCTAGTCTAAAACAGCTGAGATGAATAGCTGAATTCGATAGGGTCTTGTCCCATCTAGTTCACTTCTTCTGCTAAATGAACCATCCATCTAACACCGTCACCTTTGCTCCCAACTATTCTGTGAACTGGCCTTTGAGTCGAGGGGGCGGGGCAGTGGAAAACAGAAGTAAGCTACTTAGACGAGACAAGCAGACACGTGGCTTTCTGAGAGGCGAGGATGAGTCGAGAGCACGTGTTTGCTCGCCCAAGAAGATTTAGAAAGCCGACACAAACACGTGTAAGAAACATTTGATCTGGAGTTTGCCAAGGAAGGTAGGTTCTTGTTTTGATATTTGTCGCCATTTCCTTGTTGCCTTTGTATGAATTCGCTGAACGACTATCATAATAAAAAAAAGTTAGTCTGTGCCTCACCTTTAAAGAAAAACCAGTAGAATTCGGTTAATTCCTTCGCTCTAAAACAGCACTGGTAGGTTTGGTAGATCATGCACGCCAACGACAATCACTTCTCAAAGTGATATTTAGGGAAAATTTCAGTAAAATTTGGAACTCAAACCCATGTTTTTAAATTAAAGAGAGCCCTCCTTAAAATTTCTTTCTATCCAAATTTCTCATCAAAGTTTATTCTGGCAGAGCATGGAAATTAATTCTGGAGCGAAAGAGTTCAGTATTGTGTGTGTATCTTTTTATTTGATCTTCTTTATTGTCCCTGATAAAGTCATTTTGCTGAAATACTGAGCTGTTACTTTTATCCTTTCACTGTTATTATCCCTCATGCTGTTCGCACCCTCCTCATGAACCCCCCCCCCCCCGCCATTTTTTTGTGCTTCATACACTTTCGTCTGACTCTACTGGCTCTAAACAAGCACTATTTTGTATGTTTTCCTCCTATTTTACAAATTGTCCATTTCACCATCACTGCTTAGCAACGTATACATGATTAATTAAGAAAGGACCGCGTTGTGACATTTGCTGTGCGTCATAGTTGCGTTTACTTAATGTTCTTTGATATTGGCAAAACAATGCAGGGGCAGATCATGCACGTGCTCTGTATATGACTTATGGATCCCGCATGGGACTTCAGCATAGGAGGTGAAAAAAGCGCGGTCCATCCGGGACTAATGATACAGAAATGGCGTGCCTTCGCCAGATCTCAAATTCCCCTTCAAACTTTCACACCGAATTAAAATTTCGCACAATAAATAATGAATTTAACATATCAAGCGACGCTGTTTTAAAATTTTGTGAATTTTATAGTTGATTTGATAGTTTGGTGCCAAAAGAAGAACTCTCTCTCTCTCTTCGTCGGTCTTCAATACGTCGGTCTTCAATACGTCGGTCTTCAGTACGTCGGTCTTCAATACGTCGGTCTTCAATACGTCGGTCTTCAATACGTCGGTCTTCAGTACATCGTTCTCTTACACATGGAGTGGAGAATAGTATAAGTAACGAAACTTAAAATGTAGGCTAGTGTTGAAAAAAAAATTAATAAACTGCAAACTTCAAGGACAGTACTCTTAAATGAGAATGGGATTCGAAAAAAACAAATTGATAGAGGACGATGGCTCTCGGACTGAAATCTATGAGATCGATTCCTAATACCTTCACCTTCCATGAGTCATGTATGTGAAATTTGTACTTTGTACGCTATTTTCAGGCAAAATGGTGAAGTCTATTAGACGATAAGGCATATATAGATTTATATTTATTATATTTATGTAAGTATTATTTACATATTTTTTTACGCTTTCAGGTATCCATAAACAAGAACAGACAAGATGGCGGATTTTGGGGAAGATGGACGCCGTTTCCGGCCACAGAACAATGCTGCCAGGGAGAGATCAAGAGTGAAAACTTTACGATCAGCTTTTCTGGAACTTCAGCGTTCGCTGCCGGTTTGAATTTTGCATGTTTTCTCTCATAATTAGAAAAACAGCGTGGTCGCACACGCGAAAAAAATTTCTAAGCCGTGCTCGGCATCCGTAATTTGTGTGTGTAGTGTAACTTTTGTTTTTCTCGTGAATGATTTTTATCGGCACGAAAATTTATTTATCTTTCTGGAGAAAATTGGTGTCGAGGTCCATGCTACTTCTCATCGAACTCTTTCACTACTGGCAGAATTTCTATGCTCTGCCAGAAAAGATTTTGATGAGAAATTTTGGTAGAAAGAAACTAGAAGGAAGTTATTCCGTAATAATATGGGTTAGTTTAGAAGTATGCTACTTTTCATTTTATACAGACTGCCTAAATATCGCTCTGAGGATTGATTTGAATACCTGTGCAAGATCTACTAACACTGCCAGTGTTCTTTTTGGAGTGAATGAATTAACTTTTAGCGCATACTGCCCGATGAGACAATCAGCGACCCATAGCTGATATGCCAGCGTCAGGGCTAGCGACCCATAGCTGATCAAGACCCTGTCCCACCTATCCGTTGTACCCCCAGTAACAGGCCTAGTCTGGCTAACGGGGCAGGGATCGCCATAAACCCGATGGTGATGGAGTCTGCTAAAGAAGCATTGCACACCCCCTGCTTTTTAGCTGTACTCCGGGACTGAAAAAGTAGCCACCATAACCCACTCCCACGCCGATACGATGTTGTGCCTCAACATCTCTACAGCATCGGCTACAAAGAACAACAGCTCGCGGTTACAGGGAGTTCGTATAAGTACAAGTACAAGAAGATTTCATTGTTATATTCCTGTTTTCCATGACGACAGTATAATATCTGAGCTATATAACACACAAATAATATATGCCAACACAAATCACTTTAGTACACATGCACAACAATTTTTTTCTCTCAGGCTGTACCACCCAATACCAAGCTATCGAAGCTGGACATCCTGGTGCTGGCTACTGCCTACATCTACCGGCTCACAAGGACACTCGAAGACGAAGACATCGGTCAGGCAGATGGTCAACATGGTGCGTCTACGTCGCGACAAACTCTCAGATCATCCACGAGGACTGGCTTCGACTGTGGCGAAGCGGTTCTGCGTGCGACAGACACGAGCACTGACTCGAAGACTTATGCTTCATCTGCTCTTGCATCCGCCAAACGTGACCTGGCAGCAGCAGCAGAGGCGTCGACAGTTGGGGTTAAGCGAGTAAAGACTCCAAGAATTTCTGTATTATCAGACAAACATCCACTTCTGGATAATGGTTCAAATTCTGAAAACAACCTGACAGTCTGTCAGTCTAAAGTTTTACCAAAAAAGGGGATCAAGGAAGGACTTTCCTTTTACACCGGTATACGCCGCCCACTTTACAGAGGACATGTGGGAATTTTACATCCCGTCAAGGTAAGATTTCAATAGACAAACCACAACACATGTGTAACCCCGTCAGTGGAAGATTTCAGTAGAGACGAGCACAAGTGTATCTAGATGTTCAAAGGGAACGCGTATGGGCCAGGACAGTCAACAATGTTTCCTGCAGTTAGAGTCACATCGCCACAAAAGAAGCTTTACTAGAAAAACGAAAGACCATTTGGTGTTCCTGGCCGATTTCAACACTTTTCTCTCTCTCTCATCGCCAGTCTGCAAACGTGGAACAAATTTTTTCACAGAATTTGTTTTTTTTTTTCGTTATAACACATATGAAGTTTTTCAGTTAAAATTTAATGGCTAGATCCTATGTTGATGCCCACTTTGTCAGACAGAGAGAGAGAGAGAGAGTGAGAAAGAGAGAGTGAGAGAGAGTGAGAGAGAGAGAGAAACAGACTGACCGAGTGGCATAGGAAAAGAATAGCATGTCAGTCTGATTAAAAATAGAAAGGACCAGGCACAACGGAGAAGCATAATCGCCCGACTCCTACATGATAGGGCACATTAAGATTTGAATAAAAATCAATGAATGTTTAGATATAACAAGAAATGACAACATAATGTTCGTCACAACGATTCGTTATAATGTGATAAGTGTATGAAATGCTGTTTATTTGCAGTTAAATCAAAGTAATTTTATCAGTGCTCCTAATTTATATGTTGTTATTATTTGTATACGTAGTATCTATGTCCAGGCGGTATTTGCATGCCGTAGGGTGTGATGTGTTAATGCCTTCATATTTGTAAACCGCTACAGCTTGTCAGGTAGGGATGCCAGCACCTGTACTCGCTGCCTTGTTAGGGAAACCACAGGCACCCATTTCTTGGAGTCTGAGTTGACTCCGGTCCCGGTCGATCAGAAAAAAAAAATCCGTCCGCGTGCGAAATCGAACCAGGGATCATCTGGTCGGCAAGCGAGTGCACTAACCACTAAACCGCTGCTGTACCTGCATATGTATTAAAGAATCCGAGAATGAGACTGGAAATAAGTTACTTTGTTGCAGAAAAATTTATTTGGCTCGGGCGAGGGCGGAGAAGACAGAAATATCTGGATGGTCTGAACTGCATGGTCGACTTGATTCTAGACACAGAGGGTCGATTGAGACTGGGAGAGAAGATCCCTTACCCCTATTGGCAAGGCACTATAAATATACACATATAAACCCATACCTACTGATGACCCAATTTCAGCCATAACTTTGACATTCTATAACTTTTTAAAATTGAATGAATAAAATTTTCAATTTGCACACAATAATACCTAAGGGTTTAAACACTCACTTGACAGTTTCTTGCATCTGTGTGACGAGAATTTGTTAGTCCCAGGGATTCTCAAGTTAGTATGGTGTGTGGCCTCCGCTTGCATTGATCAGCGACTGGCATCTCCTTGGCATAGATGCGATCAGCTGTCTGATGTGTGCCTGTGGAACTGCTGCCTACTCTTCCTGGAGTGCCTGCCACAGATCACGATGATTGGCTGGAGAAACCTTTCGGCAACAAACATGTCTTTGCAGCTCATCCCATAGGTGCTCGATTGTCTGGAGACAGGGATGGCCAGGGAAGGGTGAGAATGTTGTTGGCAGTCAGGAACTGTGTGGTGAACCGTGCAGAATGGGGTCTGGCGTTGTCCTGTTGAAACACAGACCGCTGCGCAACCAAAAATGGAAGGACATGGGGTCGAAGAATTTAATTAACGTATCGTTGTGCATTCAAGCCTCCTTCAATCTGCACCAGAGGACTCCTTCCATTGTCCTGTCTTAACGAGACGCCATCGTCAAAATCGACTTATTTGGGTCAACCAGCACCAGCCCTGGACAACTGAGAATCAATGGAGACGTGTCTTGTTTAGTGACGAATCTTCCTTTTTTGCTATACCGCCATGATATGCGAGGAGGGTCTACCGTAGGCCAAATGAACGTTTTGCCCAAATTTGTGGTGATGAAGCTCCGCCGCACGGTGGTGGAGGTGTAATGGTATGGAGAATGATCAATTTCAACGGAAGGAGTCCTTTGGTGCGGATTGAAGGAGGCTTGAATGCACAACGAAATGAAATTCTTCGACCCCATGTCCTTCCATTTTTGGTTGCGCAGCGGTCTGTGTTTCAACAAGATAACGCCAGACCCCATTCTGCACGGTTCACCATACAGTTCCTGGCTGCCAACAACATTCTCACCCTTCCCTGGCCATCCCTGTCTCCAGACATGAATCCAATCGAGCACCTATGGGATGAGCTGCAAAGACATGTTTGTTGCCGAAAGGTTTCTCCAGCCAATCATCGTGA
This sequence comes from Achatina immaculata, assembly GCA_009760885.1. NCBI lineage: Eukaryota > Metazoa > Mollusca > Gastropoda > Stylommatophora > Achatinidae > Lissachatina > Lissachatina immaculata. The sequence continues at coordinate 51,285,388 of CM019720.1, read as the reverse complement.
TCTGTGGCAGGCACTCCAGGAAGAGTAGGCAGCAGTTCCACAGGCACACATCAGACAGCTGATCGCATCTATGCCAAGGAGATGCCAGTCGCTGATCAATGCAAGCGGAGGCCACACACCATACTAACTTGAGAATCCCTGGGACTGACAAATTCTCGTCACACAGATGCAAGAAACTGTCAAGTGAGTGTTTAAACCCTTAGGTATTATTGTGTGCAAATTGAAAATTTTATTCATTCAATTTAAAAACTATAGAATATCAAAGTTATGGCTAAAATTGGGTCATCAGTAGTTATGCGTTTTCTTTTTTTATGAACTGAAACAGTCAAAGTACGTATTTGAAAATTATGTGGGTGTTAAAATGGCTGATTCAATAGTACACATTGCTGCTGTATTCGTGTTTATTTGTGTTGTTGTTGTAAATGGTAGAGTCACATTTTTTGTGTTGTTGTTATAAACGGTCAGGATGTGATGAGATAACAGGTGAACTTATTAAAGCAGGAGGAAAGGAATGTGTAACAATCTATCATGCACTATGTAAAAAGATATGGCATTCAGGTATTTGGCCAAAAGAATGGACAAGAACTGTATTCATACCACTGCCAAAAAAAGGGTAACCTGAAATTATGCACAAACTACAGAACTGTTGCCCTGATTAGTCATGCCAGTAAAATTCTGTTACAAATCGTAATAGGTAGACTTCGTAAGAAAATAGAAGAAGAAGTCAATATGGTCCAAGCTGGTTTCAGGCAAGGAAGAGGATCAAGAGATCATATATTCAATATAAGATTAATAATAAAGAAATGCAGAGACTTTAATGTGAATCTATATTTAGCCTTTATAGACTTCCCAAAGGCATTTGATTGTGTACAACACCAGAATCTTTGGGAATTAATGGATAAAATGGGATTTCTAACACATTTGATACAATCAACATCACTGCTGTATCTAGACCAACAGGCAGCAGTAAGAATAAATGGTAAAACAACAACTTGGTTTGACATAAAACAAGGGGTCCGTCAGGGGTGCATATTGTCGCTGTACTTGTATACTGAACATATAATGAGGAATGTTACAGAAGATGTAGACAAAGAATATTACTATGCCATAACAATTGAAGGTTATGAAATACCAGAGATTAGACATGCTGATGACACAGTATTACTGTCCACAACACAAAAAGGAATGGAAAAACTAATTATTTCAGTGCGTAAAAATAGTGAAGAACAAAACCTCTATCTTAATGCGAAGAAAACTAAATTGATGACAACTGACAAAACAAACAAGGCAGCTGATATATATATATATATATAAATTAGGAAAAACTGGAAGAAGTGGAGAGTTTTGAATATCTTGGATCACTGCTAACTAATAATGGAGATACAATGAGGGAAATTAAAAGGAGGACATCTATCGCTCTTCAGGGTATTTTTAAGGGCATGCATTTTTCCCATTGCAACATATGCCTGTGAGACCTGGACACTTAACAAAACAGCTGAGAAACACATAAATGCTTTTGAATGTAAATGCTACAAAAGAGTTCTTCAAATATCATGGACACAAAAAAGAACAAATATATCCTTACTACAAGAACTTAAGAAAGCTGGCTAGTAAAGAGTATTAAGCAGAGAAAACTGAAATATTTTGGACACATTAAACGTCATGATAATCTAGAGACAACCGTCTTGGAAGGGTACATAATGGAAATAAGAAAGAGGAATACCAAGACGAAGATAGCTGCAAGACATCGTTGATGATCTGCAAATGGATGCATCAGCAGCAGGCCGTCTTGCTCACAACCGAGAGGCCTACAAGAGTGCTGTTTGGGAGGCAAAGTTCCGCAAGAGACATGCAAATGAATGAATGAATGTTGTAAACGGTAGAGTCACATTTTTTTTGTTTATGTTGTTGTTATAAACGGTAGCCGCATTTTTGTGTGTGTTGTTGTCAGGAACGGTAGTCGCATTTTTTGTTTGTGTTGTTATTATAAACGGTAGAGTCACATTTTTTTATGTTGTTGTTATAAACGGTAGAATCATAATTTTTTTTTGTATTGTTGTTATATACGGAAGAATCACATTTTTTTTATTTGTGTTGTTGTTATAACGGGGGAGTCACAATTTTTTTGTTTGTGTTGTTGTTATAAACGGTAGAGTCACATTTTTTTTTCCTGTTGCTGTTATTAACGGGAGAGTCACATTTTTGTGTTATTGTTATAAACGGTAGAGTCACATTTGTTGTTGTTGTTATAAATGGTAGAGTCACATTTTTAGTGTTTGTGTTGTTGTTATAAACGGTAGTGTCACATTTTTTGTTGTTGTGAAGCAGTTAAAACAGAATATCTTTACCTGTTTCTCAATGTTACAGAAGTGGCCCATGCGATCAAGACTCTACGACAGCATATTGGGCGGCAGTGTCGGCTCTCCAACCCTGCTACCTCCTTCAGCATCTAGTTGGTCTATCTATTCAAATTTTACTTCCTGCAATTCGACGACCTCAAAGCAAATGAACACGTAACTGACGAAAAGTAAACGCATTATATGGCACAGGCAGTTTCTGATAGCCTGTAGAAGATGGATTCTCTCTGAGACGTCCTCGCATTTACCTTGTGAGAGCTATGAATATTTTTTTTAACATGGTTTATAACATCAGCTAATTAAATTATGTTCTTTCTTGACGGACATTGCAGCATGAACTAAAAGCTAAAGCTAGAAAAAGAGGGAGGGAGAGACAGAGATAGAAAGGGAGAGAGACAGAGAGGGAAAGACACAGAGAGAGGGAGAGATTGATTGATTGATCTTTATTTCAAAAGGGTTAAGAATTGGGCATGCAGGCCCGTCTGACATTCTGCCCTTTAGAGAGACAGAGATAGAAGGAGAGAGACACAGAGAGAGATAGACAGACACAGAGAGAGAGAGAGACACACAGAGAGAGACACAGAGAGAGACAGTGAGAGATTCTTTAACAGGGACAGAGAGTATAATTCTGTGAGGTACTTAAGTGAAATTATTTTTTTAACGACAATAATAATAATAATAATAATAATAATAATAATAATAATGATAATGATAAATGCATTTTTCCCCATTTTACCTCGGTTTTTTTTTTCACTTTCAAAGTTTAAACTACTATAGAATGAACTAACGGCATTGCATCACTTCCTGGTTAGAAAATGAAGGATGTGTGTATTAAAAAGCTTTTAAAAAACTCTCTCTCTCTCTCTCTCTCTCCCCCCCCCCTCTTTTTTTCTCTTTTTGTTTCAGTTAATTTTATCAGGTGGCTTGCACGTTAATGGATAGAGTCATAACCATTCACTGCCTTCTCCTGCTCTTTAGACCCTATTTTCAAATTCTCCGCAAGTTTGCTACAAAGTATTTTAATCTTTCTCGACAATCTCTTGTCTATTTCCCACGACCTGAAGAGAGTGATAAACACACAGATCTGAAAAAAGAGATTTTTTTTTTCTCCATCTTCAGCACTAATCTTCTGTTCCACGATCTTTTTCATTCATTCTTGCAAAAAATTTAGTTGCGTTTTATATTTGTGTCTTAATTTCTTCTTCTAGAGACAAGGCGGAAGGACTTTAAAATTCAAGATAATTAAACTTTGTCCCCGATTCATATAAGTATGTCTGTACGTGTGTACGCGTGTGTGTGTGTGTCTTATATGTATAAATATATAATTTATTATATAATATGTATTAAATTATATTATATATTATAAGACTTGGGGTGGAGTTTTGAGCCCTCTTACGCTTGTAACAAAATAAACTGGTAATTTTTTTTCAGATGTCTTTTTTTCAATATTGTCTCAGATCGAGCTAGAGAGAGGAGAGAGAGGAGGGGTGGGGGAGGGAGGGAGAGAGAGAGGAGGGGTGGGGAGGGGAGAGAGAGGAGGCATTGGGGGAGAGAGAGGATGGGTGGGGGAGAGAGAGAGGAGGGGTGGAGGAGAGAGAGGAGAGGAGGCGTTGGGGGAGAGAGAGGAGGGGAGGGGTTGAGAAGTGAAGGAAGGAGAGGTAGAGAGAGGAGGCGTGGGGAGGGAGAGAGAGAGGGGAGGGTGGGGAGGGAGAGAGAGAGGAGGGGTGGGGGAGAGAGAGAGGGGGTGGGGGATGGCGAGAAAGGGCTTGGGAAGGAGAGAGGATGGTGGGAAGGGAGGAGGGAGAGAGAGAAGAGGGGCGTGGAAAGGCGAGAGAGAGAGGAGGGATGGGGAGGGACATAGAGTATAATTTAGTTGCATTTTATATTTGTGTATTAATTTCTTCTTCTAAAGATAAAGCGAAAGGACTTTTAAATTCAAGATAATTAAACTTAATCTCTAATTCATATAAGTATGTCTATACGTGTGTACGCGTGTGTGTGTGTCTTATATGTATAAGGGAGAGAGGGAGAGAGAGGAGGGGTGTAGTAAAGCGAGAGAGAGAGGAGGGGTGGGGAGGGACAGAGATGAAGTGTTAGGGAGGAGAGAGAGAAGGGGTGGAGGAGGGAGGGAGAGAGAGGAGGGGTGGGGATTGAGAGAGAGAGAGAGGTTCTGATTATACAGGCAAAAGAAACAAATATGAATATTCCACAATAGAGACGTTCGGACAAGTAAGCAGATAGACAGACAGATAGATAGATAGATAGATAGATAGATAGATAGATAGATAGATAGATAGATAGATAGATAGATAGATAGATAGATAGATAGATAGATAGATAGATAGATAGATAGATAGATAGATAGATAGATAGATAGATAGATAGATAAATAGATAGATAGATAGATAGATAGATAGATAGATAGATAGATAGGTAGGTAGGTAGGTAGGTAGGTAGGTAGGTAGGTAGGTAGGTAGGTAGGTAGATAGATAGATAGATAGATAGATAGATAGATAGATAGATAGATAGATAGATAGATAGATAGATAGATAGATAGATAGATAGATAATTTTTAAGTCGTGCTTTTCATCCTCAAACTAGGTAGCCAATAACTCCTCGACAATACCATTCTTTAAAACACGAATCTCAACAATAAAGACTGCGTGCACAGAAAGACAAACAAGTAAGTAGACTAAACATGTGTTAGGTCAGAGCTGAGATCACACATGTTGCACACACCTGATTAAATGACTTTAAAACATTTAGATTCCGGGGAACGGCCACACGTGCACCTCTCCGGTGTTGTCAAACTGGCAACTGGAGGAAACCTAGTTTCTCATCCCTGAATTTTTTTTTTTTACACGTGCATGTTATATACAAGCCCACGTGGACAAAAGTCATTGCAAAGAGTTCTTTTATCAAATTTGAAGAGATACAAATATGGCAGGCACATAGTTAATTAGAACCAAGCTAGATACATCTAAACCATTTCATCATCATCATCATCATCATCATCATCATCATCATCATGTGTCGTGCCGACTGGCGTTGGCTATTATGCTTCTCCAGAGTACACGATCCTTCATGCAGGCCATCAGCTCAGTTGGTGATCTCCTCTCACACCATCCCGTCAGATCGTCCAGTATCATTTCTCTTGGTCTTCCCCTGGCTCTTCTTCCCTCTATTTTTCCTGTTATAATATTTTCAATGCCCCCCTCTTCTTATTGTATGTCCTGTGAAAGTACATTGTCTCTCTCTTATTTTTTGGACAAGATTTTTTTCTATTTCCAACTCTTCTCAAACATTCTCCATTAGTTATTTTTGCTGTCCAGTGAATTCGCAACATTCTTCTAAAAAACCACATTTCTGCTGCTTCCAATGATTTTTGTGCAGACCTGCCTATTGTCCATGATTCACTTCCATATAACAAGATAGGTTCAATATAGCATTTTAGGACTCGTTTTCTAACATTCATTGATAAAGATGTGTTAACTAATATGTTTCTCATTCTCTGAAATGCAGTCTTTGCTTGGCCTATTCTGTTCCTAATTTCTGTTCTGCATTTCCCATCTGAAGTTATTACTGCTCCAAGGTACTTAAATTTCTGCACCTGCTTTAGAATAGTTCCATTTAATTTAATTATATTTACATTTAATTTCCGTTTAAAACATTTCTTACAAGCAATTATTAAATGTGACGCCAAAATAAGTGCCTCGGTAGCGCAGTAGGTAGCGCGTCAGTCTCATAATCTGAAATCGAAAGAGTAATCTGAAGGTCGTGAGTTCGATCCTCACCTGGGGCATTTTTTTTTTTTTTACACCTCTAAAATGTGTACCAGAGAAATCTGGAAAAAGAAATGTGGCCACTTTCATGTCCCGAAATCGTGGAAATACAGGCCTAACACTGTATCCCAATTAGCACGGAATTGGGAACTTTGTTTTTTTTTCCTTTTAACGTTGTTTTTAAAAAAATCATAATTGTACGAAAGTGCAATGTGAACTTCTCAAAAATAAATAAATAAATAAAGATGAAGAAAACAAAATACTCTGGCCATATCAAAAGTCATAACAATATACTGAAGATCTTTCTAGAAGGAAAGGCGAAAGGGAAAAAAAGAACAAGAGGAAGACAGAATTTTAGATGGGAAAATAGCATACGAGAATGGACAGGGATACAGTCTGGCTGAGTGACACCATCAAGGCGAGGGAGCGAGGGAACTGGAGATTCCTTACCGCCAAACTTCGTTCTGGAGATGGCACATGATGATGATGGTGACTGTAGTTAGATGTATTGTATCTCCAAATCTTTACGCGAGGAAAAATATTCTTGCTGAAATATCGTAAATGTAATAATTTATGCATGAGCCGAATGCCTTGTCGTAATAAAAACTTAACTTCAGTGGTCCTCCATCTTGTTCTGTCTTTCGTTTTAACAGTGCGCCCAGCTAAACTTAATCCAGTTCAATTTTTTTTTTCTTTATTTGTTGTCCACCAGTCTATGTCGTGTCGACCTCTCTCTCGCGATATCTGGGGAGTCATTACCTTGTGTGCTTGTCCAGGGCGGTCGGGGTCGTGTAAGCCTTGAATTTCATAGCCCAGTTACAGATTTGAGCCTTGCACATGCATTCATTTCCGTACAGAGAAGATATTTCACGGTGTATGTGCGAGGGCTTTAGACCACGGATGTTCAAATTCTCTGGCCTCAAGAACCACAACTGTATGCGAGTACAAGCGTGGCGGGCGAAATATGCAGTATGTCAGCAGCGTAGCTGCCATAGTTACATGCGCTGTTGTCGACTTGCTGCTTAGCAACTGTGGTTCTGTCTGCTTACTGGCGGCACTGACTTTGGTGATAACATACTAATGAATTTCTGTATTTTCTTTCGGAAATTTTCTTCCCATTCTCTAACTTTCATGTGATTCACCTTCACATGAAGCACTTAAACATTATATAGTCAATTACGGCAAAAATAATCCCGGTAAAAGCTAAGGAAAGCCACTTATGAAGTATAGAAAAGATTTGTAGACGGTTTGTCAAAGCAAAAGTGCGCCTCAAGTTATAGTTCGGGATTCGTCCTTGCCAAACAACAAAAGCAGAACAAAGAGAGAGAGAGAGAGAGAGAGAGAGAGAGAGAGAGAGAGACAGACAGACAGACAGACAGATAGATAGATAGATAGATAGATAGATAGATAGATAGATAGATAGATAGATAGATAGATAGATAGATAGATAGATAGATAGATAGATAGATAGATAGATAGATAGTGGGAGGGAAGGAGGAAGAAATCAAGACAGATCTGACGTGTCTAATTAATAAATACTGAAGTTGTAGCTCAGGAATAATAAAACCACCGTGCGTCATCAACAAGATGAGAAGGGCCGTCCAGTCTACTTTTTTTGGCGTTTAAATTACCGTCCATCTCCTCTGTTCCGCATAATAATTATTCAAATATATTAAAGTTCACAGTATAATGGTGTATACAGCCACTTCGTATATAATCAAGAATGACAATGCTATAATTATAACTAAACTGAGTTCATCGTCTTATTCAATAAATAGACACAAGCAGAATGGAACACGAAAGTAAAAGGCACAGAATTAAGGCAAGTGAACAAATTAAAGTATAATAACACATGACGGAGGATCCGAAATCAAAATAAGGAGCAGAATAGCCCAGACCAAGTCAGCACTTAATAAAATGAAAAAAAAAACATATTTTGCATTGAAGCTATGTCGATGAATATAACAGGAAAGTTATTCCGTGCTACATCAAACCTGTATTGCTATATATGTATGCTAGGCATGGACAGGGCAATCAGAATCTACTGGAAACAGCGGAAATGTCATTCTTAAGAAGAATGATGAGAATACCATGGTGAACCAAGAAAACAAATGAAGATGTTATAAGTTAAGGTGGGCAAAGGGGAGGGAATTAGGGCAACATTCAGAACACGGCATTCTAGATTTGTAGGACATGTTTTGAGAAGAAGCAAACTGGAACACCAAATGGGAAATGGAAAACTGAAAGGACCAAGGGACAGAGGAAGACAAAGAAATAAGATGCTGTACTTGATGAAATAAAAGAGTGGCACAGAGCACGGTCTAGTACACATATTATAGAAAGAGAAAAGGATTGCTAGTTGTATAAATCATTGACAGCCAACCCCGGATTTGCATCGACCAGAGAGATAAATAAATTATATCGCTGCGTTAACTTCTGTTTATTGATTCACAACTATTGGACATTTAAAACAAGTAAAATGTTAAAACACCGAATACGAAATAAGACGAGCTCAGAACCTATAGCAACGTCACTAACATCCGGGCGGGCACTACAAATCGCTAGACCAAGTATCGAAGGAAGGTAAGGGAAAAGAAATATGAGAACGGCCTATTTTTCAGTTCTTGAATGTGCATAGTCTCTGAGAACTTAGTTCTCATCAGATTCACAGTCTCTGAGAACTTAGTTCTCATCAGATTCATAGTCTCTGTGTGACACAACTTAGTTCTCATCTGATTCATAGTCTCTATGTGACACAACTTAGTTCTCATCAGATTCATAGTCTCTGTGTGACACAACTTAGTTCTCATCAGATTCATAGTCTCTATGTGACACAACTTAGTTCTCATCAGATTCATAGTCTCTATGTGACACAACTTAGTTCTCATCAGATTCTGAAATTTAGCATGTACACAAGCACTGGCTTTAAACATTGATCATATATTTGATAGCATACACAGAGATTCATTGTGAAGAATTTTAAGACTATATGGAATACCATCTAAAACTGTCAATATCATTAGAGACCTCTACAATGGATAAGTTTGTGCAGTCAAGACAGAAGAAGGAATGAGCGAATTATTTCAGATTGAAACAGGCGTGAAACAAGAATGTATATTATCTCCATTGCTTTTTAGAATTGCCATAGACTTTATAATGAAAAGATGCTGTACAGATAAAACCGGCATTGATTAGGTACATGGGACCCAAATAGAAGGTCTTGATTTTGCAGATAACATAACTCTTAATAGTAACAATGGGAAATCAATGCAGGAAAAAACAGATTCCCTGTCTTCCTTGGCTAGCAAAATAGGTCTTGAAATTAACAAAGACAAAACAAAAATTATGAAATTTCTCATTAATCAAGAAGGAAGAATATACGTAGAAGGAACAGCTGTTGATGAAGTAAACCAATTTGCATACCATGGCAGCTACATAGACAAGGATGGTGACACCAGGAAGGAAGTTAGAATTTGAATTGCAAAAGCAGCATTGTCCTTCAAAAATCTTGAGAACATATGGAATTCAAAAGTTATAAGCACACAAACCAACTTAAGATTCTTCAATTCAAATGTGATGTCCACCCTCATTTATGCATGTGAAAGCTGGAAATCAACTAAAGAAATAGACAAGAAATTAGACTCTTTTGAAAACAAATGTCTCAGGAAAGTACTTGGTATAATGTGGAATGAATTTAAGAACAACACAGAAGTAAGACAGATGAGCAAACAACAACCTATCTCATGGGTGATCAGAAAAAGAAGATGGACATATGTAGGCCATATGATGAGAAGAAACAATCAGAGAATACCAAAACAAGCTATCAAGTGGAGCACAACAGCCTGAAGAAAAAGAGGTCAACCACATGAAACTCTAAAGAGGACATTGTTAAGAGAAGCCAGTTTAATGGGCATAACATCCCTTGATGAAGTTGAAAAACTTGCTAAAAACAGGAAAACATGGCAAACAACTATGTGAGCCCTATATGATGTTTAACATCTTGGAAGTATGTAAGATGTAAGATATATTTGAATGTTTGAAAGCTTTTGTGTTCAAAACTTCCCTGATTACCAGACATTGGTTTGTTATTCAACAGCCTGATGAAAAATGAACCGAGCTGAAAGAACATTTCAGCTTCTGTGGTAGAGGATCAAATCAGAAAGCAAAGAAAGACTATGAGAATAAGTGCACCGGTTTAATTCTATGAAACCCACGTATAGGAAGCCGATTTGTATCAGTGACTGATGGAACAATCGCATTTGATACAATTCATGGAAGGCATACATATATAAGATCGTTGGTAATTAATCAGTATGGAATGTAAATGAGATTAATTTTTATACTTAACAGAATAATAGTGTGGTACTAGACCACACTATTGACATCATTTGAAATGGAATGTTATAGAGGGGCATTTAGACCGTGCGGGGAGAAAGAAAATCAAACAAAGAGATATTGCTGGGATTAGGTTTTGTATAACACTGGCTTATAACCACTGATAAAGTTAGAAAGCTGAGGTACTTTAGCCACATCAAGAGCCATAACGGTTTAGAGAGGTTGATAACAGAAGGCATAGTGCCTGGTCAAAGGGAAAGAGGTGCCCTCACCACAGGTAGACCCAGGACTTCACAGAAAGTCTGGATATGTCGTTGTGAGATATTGGTCATCTTGCTCTAGTCTGAATATGTCGTTGTGAGATATTGGTCATCTTGCTCTAGTCTGAATATGTCGTTGTGAGATATTGGTCATCTTGCTCTAGTCTGAATATGTCGTTGTGAGATATTGGTCATCTTGCTCAAGTCTGAATATGTTGTTGTGAGATATTGGTCATCTTGCTCAAGACCGCATTACATTCAGGGAGGCAGTGAAAAGGGAAGTGTTCAGGAAAGGACATGTCACATAATGAAAATGATGATGAGACCACACTCAGAGAATCTGAGATACACAAAACAGACTTTTTGAAAAACTCACAGAAAACAGGAAAACTTGGTGAACTACCATTTGAGCACTATGTGATGTTTAACAGCATGGGAAGGATGTAAGATGTATGAGGGGTGATTGATAAGTTCTCAGCATAAGGTACAATGGATTATTTATGGACAACTTTTTGGGGTTATTTCTCAACATAGTCAGTCCCCTTGCAAGTTTATGCACTTAGTCCATTGATCCTGGCGCATACGGATCCCTTCCTTGTAAAAGTCAACATCTTGTGCAAGTAGAAAGTGATCTACAGCATGAATGACGTCATCATCTGAAGCAAATTTGCGACCACTGAGCTCTTTTTTGAGTTTGGTAAACAGGTAATAGTCCGAAGGGGCCAAATCTGGGAAATAATGAGGATGTTTAAGAAGCTGGAAGCCGCATTCATGAATGGCAGTCATTGCCACCGCCGACTTGTGAACTGGAGCATTGTCTTGATGAAATTTGACTCCTCTCGTCAATTTCCCTGTAAAGCAGTATTACTACACTACTTAGCAATACACGACATGACCAGTTACATGTAAATCAACAACTCTACACCACAATTAACACTTAACATGAATCCAATAATCACAGGATTCAGCAGACACACTTTATATGTTTAATGATGAGATCCCATTTGTACGATGAGTGTTGTAATGATGTAGAGTGTAAAACTTGATGGATACAATTACGAATGATCATCCAAAAAAACATAAGTCTGGGCGACTAACATCGTCATGGGACTAGGTCAGACATTCAACCTTTGTCCAAAAAAACGTAGACAAATCGACACACAAATCTACATGACTACTACAACTTAAGAAAAGCAATCCATCACTACAACAATTTAACTACAGAATCAAACACACAACCTCTCGCTACAACATTCTGACCAGAAACTCCTCTCTCAACTCATTCATGCCTCCCGCCTAACCTAAACCACATGACTGAGAATTCTCTCGAAACACGAGATATTTTCTCCGTGCTTGCATACAGTGATGAGTTGTGTTGATATTTCTACCAGACCACAACCACAGGGTTACACACAAAACAATCTGTACAGAGTGTTATTCTGTTACACCTTGATGCTTTTCTTTCAGTTTGACCCACACTTGCTTCACAAGATTAGACTAATAGGCCACAGTGACCGTTCTGCCCTCTTGATGATAGTCTACCAAAAGCACACCTTCTGAATCCCAAAAGATGGAACCCATCACTTTGCCTGCAGACAGAACCAGCTTTGCTTTCTTTGGAGGTGGGGATCCATGATATTTCCACTGCTCTGACTGTTCTTTGGTTTCTAGTTGAAAATGATGAACCCAAGTCTCATCCATAGTCACAAATTGCTGAATAAACTTTTCAGGATCAGCAGAAAAATGGCCAAGATTGTCTCTTGACATGTTGAGACGTTGTCGTTTGTGATCAAGAACCCAAGAAGTTTTGGGATCCATCAAGCAGAGACCTTTGTCATTTGAAAATCATTGTCTGTGAGATGCCCATCTCAGTAACAATGTACCGCTGAGTTAGTCGTCGATCCTCCATTATCATATCATGGATTGTGCTGGTGGTTTCATCAGTGGTTACCATTCTTGGCCTTCCTGGACGGGGATCATCTTCCAGACTCTCCCTTCCATGTTTGAATTGAGCTGCCCATTTCTTCATTGTGCTGTAAGAAGGGGCACTCTCTCCTAGAGTCTCCACCATATCCTCATGGATCTCCTTCGATAATAAGCCTTGATGCAGAGGTAGCGAATGACTGCTCGATGAGACATTGTATTCATTTTCTCAATTTCTGCCACCCCTTTCCACTTCAGTACTCTGTAAAAAAAAACTGGTTGCAGTTAATTTCTTGAAACTTTGTGTTTAATCTTATATTAACCTTGTCTGCAAATGCACTTGATATCAACTGTGTGTTTCAAGTATTTGTACATTATGCCGAGAACTTATCAATCACCTCTCGTAAGTAAGATACTCATAATTTTAGCAAGTACCTTTGTTTCCATTAGTGAAATGTTCATATTTGTTTACTCAATCAGCCATCCCTAAATTCAAGTATTCGTGTTTTGTCAAATATGAAAATTTTGTATTCAGTACACCCCTAGATTGTTTAGTGGCAGATGTGAAATCTGGAAGGTTTGTTGTATTTGTTTAGTGTTTAGTTGTATGTGTGATGGTTAACAGCTTTATTGTGTTTTTAGTGATGTGTTTGAGGGTTGGCAGGTTTGTTGTGTTTGTTTAGTGGTGTGTATGGGGGTTGGCAGGTTGTTGTGTTTGTTTAGTGATGTGTTTGAGAGTTGGCAGGTTTGTTGCATTTGTTTACTGGTGTGTTTGAATGTTGGCAGGTTTGTTGCATTTGTTTACTGGTGTGTTTGAATGTTGGCAGGTTTATTGTATTTGTTTAGTGGTGTGTGTGATAGTTAACAGCTTTATTGTCTTCTTCTTCTTCTTCGTTCGCATTGTCTGTCTATATCTGCAGTCCTGTCTCTTGGATAAATTTCACTGTTTTTTGTAATTCATGTATGGAACCGTAGAGCTTATCTTCTTTGGTGGTTTCACTGGGCCAGTATTTCTTAGTGTCTCATAGTTGGTGCAGTTCTGGAGGATATGTTCTACAGTTTGGGGCACATGTACATAGATTAGTAGTACCAACCTTAAACTTTGTATACATATGACTTCGGAGTCGGCTGTGTCCTGTTCGGAGACGGAAGATGGTGACTTGTTCCTTTCTGTTTAGCATGTGATAGTCATCATGTGGTGGTGTTTGTGGCTTCCTGTAGGTTTTTATCATGCTTTTCTTCTGATTATAGGAGATTGGTATGTCTGGTTGCTCCATTCTAGTGCCCTCTTTGGCCAGATGGTCAGCTTTTTCATTGCCTGGTATCCCACAGTGGGAGGGAATCCACTGCAAAGTGACTCCATGTTGTAAGCCAATTTTTGACAAGGCATCCTTAAGGTCTGGTAGTTTGTTGCACTGAAGAGCTTCCAGTACTGATCTTGCATCTGTGAGAATTACTACAGGACATATATCAGTTCTGGAGTCAGATAGTTTTTCAACTGCAGCACTAATTGCCCTAACTTCTGCATCATAGTTGTTGCAGTATTTTCCAGTGGGTATGGAAATCTTGTCAGTGATGTTGTTTGGACATTCAATATGTGCTCCTGCCCCTCCATTCTTTATGGCATTATGTGCAGATCCGTCTGTATACACACGTATCCAGGTGTCGCCTGGATATTTATCATCTAGAACACTAAGTGTGGCTGTTGATCTTACAAGACTGCTCTGCATCTCACCATTCTGCACACCTTTCACTTCAGTTTGAATAGTTATTTGTGTATAATCTGCTTTTTTCCATGGTGTATGCTTTGTAGCTTTATTGTGTTTTTAGTGATGTGTTTGAGAGTTGGAAGGTTTGTTGTGTTTGTTTAGTGGTGTGTATGATAGTTAAATTAGAGCAGCCAAATTAGACATGTTGAATGTAAAAACAGACCTTGGGAAAAGATCTGGCAAAAACAGAATACAAAGAAATAGACAAGAAAGTAAAAAGTTCAGCTAGAAAGGATAAAAGAGAATACACAGACAATATGAAAAAAAAAGAGGCAGAGAAAGCAACAAAAACAGGAGACAGAAAAACTTTATATAACATACAAAAGAGACTAACAGATACTATTACATCTGAAGAAAGACCAATCCTTAGCAAAACTGGAACCCTATTAACATCAAGTAAAGACCAAAAGCAAAGATGGGCTGAACACTTCCAAGAAATACTTAATTGACCACACCCAAAAGAATTGTTAAACCTTGAAACCAACTTACCAGCCCTACAACTAAACGTCAACCTAGATGAAATTACATTGCATGAAATTGAAACAACAGTGAATGTAATGCCTAACAACAAAGCTGCAGGTAAAGATGAAATAACACCCGAAATGTTAAAAGCTATCAATAGTGACAACATGAGACAACTACAGAGAATGTTTAATAAGATTTGGAAAGAAGAAAAGGTCTCTCCTAAATAGAAAAAAGGAATCATTGTTAAAATACCAAAAAAAGGCAACCTTAGTGACTGTAACAATTGGAGAGGAGTAACCTTAATATCAGTTGTGTCAAAAGTATTTTGCAAGGTCATTTTGAATAGACTTAAAGATATAGTGGATACTACAGTGAGAGAAGAACAAGCAGGATTTCGAAAAGGGAGAAGCTGTTCGACCAGATCTTTACTCTCAGAATAATACTTGAAGAACATATTGAAAAGCAGAAACCACTAATACTGAACTTCATAGACTTTAAAAAGGCATTTGATAGCATACACAGAGATTAATTGTGGAGAATTTTAAGTCTATATGGAATACCATCTAAAAATGTCAACATCATTAAGGATTTCTACAATGGATATGTTTGTGCAGTCAAAACAGAAGAAGGGATGAGTGAATGGTTCCAGATTGAAACAGGTGTGAAACAAGGATGTATACTGTCTCCTTTACTTTTTGGAATTACAATAGACTTCATGATGAAAAAATGCTGCACAGGTAACACAAGTATTGACTGGGTACATGGGACCCGACTAGAAGATCTTGATTTTGTTGATGACATAACTCTTATGAGTAACAATGTGAATTCCATGCAAGAAAAAACAGATAGCCTGTCTTCACTGGCTAGCAAAATAGGACTTGAAATTAACAAGGACAAAACAAAAATGACGAAAATTCCCATTAATCACAATGGAAAAATTCACATAGAAAGGACAGATATTAAAGAATCAATCAATTTGCATACCTTGGCAGCTACATAGACCAGGATGGTGACATCAGAAAGGAAGTTAGAATTAGAATTGCAAAAGCAGCATAGATCTTCAAGAATCTTGAGAACATATGGCATTCAAAAGTTATAAGCACAAAAACCAAGTTAAGACTATTCAATTCAAATGTAATATCCACCCTCATTTATGCATGTGAAAGCTGGAAAACAACTAAAAAAATAGACAAGAAATTAGACTCTTTTGAAAACAAATGCATAAGGAAAATAGTCGGCATCAAGTGGAATGAATTCAAAAACAATGCAGAGATAAGACAGATGACTGAACAGCAACCAGTCTCATGGGTGATCAGGAAAAGGAGATGGACATATGTTGGTCATGTGATGAGAAGAAATAATCAGAGAATCCCAAGACAAGCTATAAAATGGAACACAACAGGCCAGAGAAAAAGAGGCAGAACGCGTGAAACTCTGAAGAGGACACTGTTAAGAGAGGCCAAATTAATAGGCATAAAATCCCTTGATGAGGTTGAAAGACTCGCCGAAGACAGGAAAAATTGGCGAACTACCTTGCGAGCCCTATGTGACGTTTAACACTGGAAGGATATAAGATATATAAGATGATAATTAACAGCTTTATTGTGTTTTTAGTGATGTGTTTGAGAGTTTGTTGTATTTGGTTAGTGGTGTTTGTGGGGGTTAATAAGTTTATGTTTGTATAGTGGTATGTTTGACAGTTGACAGTTTTATTGCGTTTGTTTAGTGGTGTGTTTGAGAGCTGGCAGGTTTGTTACATTTGTTTAGTGGTGTGTATGAGAATTAATAAGTTTGTTATGTTTCTTTGGTGGTATGTTTGATACTTGACAGCTTCATTGTGTTTGTTTAGTGATGTGTTTGAGAGCTGACTGGTTTGTTTTTTAATGGTGTGTTTTTAATTTTAAATATTTAATTAATAGGTTTGTTGTGTTTGTTTAGTGGTATGTTAGAGAAATAGCTGGAAGGTTAGTTGTGGCATGTTTGAGAGTTGCAAGCTTTGTTTGTTCAGTGGTGTGTTGAGAGTTGCCAGATTTTTTTTCTTGTTTAGCGGTACATTTGATACATGGCAAATTTGTTGTTTTTGTCACATTTTTGTGTCTGTAGTTTACACAAATTGTGTGTTAATATTCAATTCATTCTTCAGGGATGATCTATAGCCATGCTTGCAGCAAGCGCTAAGAAGCAAAAAGAACCAGCCAATGCCGCCAAACCAGATGATAAAGCGGTTAGCTCTGACTATTTTTTTATGCTGTGTTATAACTTTATATTCTTATGAGGGACTTGTAAAAGTGAGAATGGACCAGCATCTGCAGCACTGTTTTATTTGTTATCTATTACTGTATTATATCACCTTCATTTATCAAGGTAAAAAGATAAAGGTAAAATTCTCGTTCCGCGCCATTAAGGCATTTTGGGGAACACATTGTTAGGCCTGTATTTTCCATGACCTTCGGCACGTGAAAGTGTGATGTGGTCAGTATCACAATTGGCCGCTGTACCTTCCCAGATTTCTCTGGTACCCATTTTTAGAGGCTAGGTCAATCCCTGGGCCTTTTTGGCGTGTACCAGAAAAAAAATCCCACTGCTGGGACTGAACCCGGTACCACTGGATTAGCAAGCTGATCACCTAACCACTCATATAACGAGGCCATTACCTTTATCAAGGTAAAAAAGTATATTATTTTTGTTGTAGGTGAAGATACCCAATAAGGTAATCAGCGACCCATAGCTGATATGCCAGCGTCAGGGTTAGCAATCCATAGCTGACCAAGACCCTGTCCCACCTCTCCGTGGTACCCCCAGTAACAGGCATAGCCTGGCAAATGGTGCAGGGATCGCCATAGTCCCCATGGTGGTGGAATCAGCTAAAGAAGCTTTGCACCCCCCCCCCCCCCCTGCTTTTTTAGCTGTACCCCGGGACTGAAAAAGTAGCTGCCATAACCCACTCCCACGCTGATATGATGCTATACCTCAACATCTCTACAGCATCGCCTGCAAAGAACAACAAATCGCTGTTACAGGGAGTTCAGACAAGTACAAGTATTATTTTTGTTTTTCAAAATAATATGTGAATATGGCAGAAAAACATTAAATTGTATCAAGCAAATATGCCTTAGAAAAGCAAGAAAGTAGGCTAACTGACAGGCTTTGAAGCATTACATGAAACTGTACTCACTGCTTCATTTTTATAAATCTTTATAAATTCATATTATGACTTAACTCCTTAACATTCTATGTCAGTAGATAAGTGAAATATTCAGTCCTGAAGCATTAGTTTTGAATGTAGTGTATAACTTTCCCTTACATTAAAATTAAATTTATTCACTCAAGGAATTATCTGGGAAGATGTATTTGTATTTGTAAATGAAGACACACATGTCTCTTTCTGTGTGAGTGGGGTGGGTAGGGGAGGGTTTTTGTATGTGCTCACATTGAACATTATTTTTGTTTTTTTTTTAAAACGTACTTGCTAACTCCTGTATCTGATAGTTACTGTGATCTTTCTTTAATGTTTGCACTACATTGAAGGCTGATTGGGAGTGAAACTAATAACTTGCTAAACAAATTGCTAAACATTTAAAGCTGATTGAAGTCGCTGGGAAAAAAAAAAAAGACAATCAGATTTAGAAGACACAGATAGAGAAGCAAACAATCATTGAAAAATTTAAGGCAGAAGAATAATGATGAGGATAAAGAGAAATATCTAGACAAATTGTCTAAGTGGTACGGACAAAGAAAGATAGCAGACCAGAATAGAGACATCAGAAACTGAGTGACACAGAGAATATAATCACCTGATGGCACAGTGCTTTATGATATATGTGTATAATTATAAAGCTCAAACAGTATTGAATTATTATATCTCAGACTCCCTAGCCAGCGTTTTAATGTACCTTTGCTCTTTTAGCATTTCAACCCTTTAAGACTCATTGTTAGTGTTATGGTCTGTCTCCATTAATCTCTGTTTAGAAGGTTAGGTCTTATTCTACATTTTCTCTATCTCTTTCCATGGTCTTTTTCTTTCCAATAATTATAAATGTGTGAGTTTGGTCTGTTGGCTATCTTCTATTATTTCTACAAAACCAAGCCAGTGTAATCTGCAGGATTTGATTGTGGAAGTGTAAGTGGTTCTTTCTAAATATTATGAATTTCTCTGTTGGTTCAGACTCTTCAAATTTCATTGTTGTATTCTTTAATGGGGCCAAAAATTCAAATTATCATCAGTAAAAACTGACTTTTAATTCACGTAATTATGATAATAAAATGTTCATCATGTAGTTTTATTCTTAGAAATGACCTAGAGACGACTTTATTTTTAAAACAAGAATAGTGTTCAGCATTGACATTGTGACAAGTCTAACAGTGTTTTATAGTACTTAACTCAAGCAGGAAGGTTTGATATGACATATCCTGGCATATTCCGTGCTCATATCTTTGCTGCTGCAAACACAAGGCGCTCAGGCTAACCTAGCTGTATAAATGGGTTACTTGTCTCCCGATGTTGGAAATATAAAAGCAGCTTGATGTGCGGCTAACCACATCATCGTCCAGCGTGCCGACAAGTCAAGTAAGATATGGGTGTCAACAAAGTATTCCAACAGCACACTTGACAGGTTTACCCTGGACTTCTTTGGGAGAGAACTTTGATGAAAGAAGCGTTTAAAAGTGCAAGAGAATGGAAAGAGTTTATATAAATTGTGTACTGTTTTTTGTAAAACATCTATACTGGCAGCAAGAAGCAGCACTTCGAGTTGAAAATAGAACTGGAAAATATCAACCAATAAAACAAAGGGTGCGACAGGGATGTGTACTATCTCCAGACCTTTTTTTCTCTGTACAGCGAGAATATTCTAAGAACGATCATCACAGAACCAGGCTAATAAAAATTGGAGGATGCAATATTAACAACCTTCGGTATGCTGACGACACAGTACTGATAGCTGAGAACCAACAAGACCTGCAAAATCTCTTGGATAAAGTCTCCAAAGAAAGTGAACAGAAAGGCCTTACTTTGAACATCAAAAAGACAGAGACCATGGTTATATCTAAGAAACAGAATCCACCAGCATGCAGTATTAAATTAAATGGAACTATTCTAAAGCAGGTGCAGAAATTCAAATACCTTGGAGCAGTAATAACTTCAGATGGGAAATGCAGAACAGAAATTAGGAACAGAATAGGCCAAGCAAAGACTGCATTTCAGAGAATGAGAAACATATTAACCAACACATCCTTATAATGAATGTTAGAAAACGAGTCCTAAAATGCTATATTGAACCTATCTTGTTATATGGAAGTGAATCATGGACAATAGGCAAGTCGACACAAAAATCATTGGAAGCAGCAGAAATGTGGTTTATTAGAAGAATGTTGCGAATCCCCTGGGCAGCAAAAATAACTAATGAAGAATGTATGAGAAGAGCTGGAGAAACAAAAAAAAATCTTGTCAAAAAGATAAGAGAGAGACAATGTACTTTCATAGGACATGCAATGAGAAGAGGGGGCATTGAAAATAGTATAACACCAGGAAAAATAGAAGGAAGAAGATCAAGAGGAAGACCAAGAGAAATGATACTGGACAGTCTGACAGGATGGTGTGAGAGGAGATCACCAACTGAGCTGATGGCCTGCATGAAGGATCATGTACCCTGGAGAAGCATAAACGCCAGTCGGAACAGTACCTGATGATGATGATGACTGTTTTTTTTGTACCCTTAAAACATGAGAACCCTGCCAGATACTATAGTCCGTGTTCCTATGTTTTATCTTTCAGTGTATCTTTTTTCATTTGATCATTTTATGTATCTGTGATTCTGTTTCTTACATTTGTATTTGTCAGGCTCCTGCAAGTGAACCCAAAGGGTCAGGCGATCAAGTGAATGATCAGTCCTTTGATTACATGTTCAAACTGCTACTCATAGGCAACAGTGGTGTTGGTAAGACATCCTTCATGTTTCGTTACGCAGATGATTCTTTCAACCCTTCATTCGTCAGTACAGTGGGCATTGACTTCAAAGTGAAAAATATCGCAAGACATGGTAGGAAGATGAAGTTACAGATTTGGGTGAGTAATTTGATTTTTAAGTTAAAAGTTCTTCAGGTAGTGAAAGCAGGTTCTTGTTTCATGGATGTAAGTCATGAATGGAATGCTGAAAGTGCAAGTAACATAATGACAGTCAACATTCACATGGCATGTGATAAGAAGTCCATGAGTGCCATGTAGTGAGAAGTCATGTGATGAGAAGTCATGACAAGTTATTTGATTAGAAGTCATGAAAGTCATGTGATGATGAGAAGTCATGAAAGTCATGTGATGAGAAGTAATGAAAAGTCATTTGATCAGAAGTCATGATAGTCATGTGATAAGAAGTAATTAAAAGTCATTTGGTTAGATGTCATGATAGTCGTGTGATGAGAAGTAATGAAAAGTCATTTGATGAGAAGTAATAAAAAGTCATTTTATTAGAAGTCATGATTGTCATGTGGTGAGAAGTAATGAAAAGTCATTTGATTAGACCCTGTGAAAGTCATGTGATGAGATGTTATGAAAAGTCATCTGATGAGTAGTAATGAAGAGTCATTTGATTAGAAGTGTTGATAGTCATGTGATGGAAAGTCAATGAGAAGTCCATGAAAGTATTGAAACTGGAAAGATAAATGGAAAGAGAAGTAGACAAGATAGTATGACAGAAAAATCTGTTGATGTGGAGTAACCATCTTCACAAACCACCGCAGCAACTTATGGTGGTCCAAGTTTCCAGCAGAAAATATTACTTTCATTTATGCTATAATGTTAATTTATTTCCTCCTATGATAAGAATTATGTGTATTAGGGTTTGTATGGAACATATGCTTAAATGTGCATATACAGATATGCCTTTACCATATTGAACCAGGATTGCAGAAAATGTTTTGGAAAAATGAATTCAGTGTATCAAATCCCATAGTTCTTGTGAGGAGACATTGTCTCTCACCAATGGGTTATTGTCATCTCACTCACAGATTTCCTTATTTTGCACAGGATACAGCAGGTCAAGAAAGGTATCGAACCATTACGACTGCTTATTACAGAGGTGCCATGGGGTTCGTATTAATGTATGATGTCACAAACGAAAGCTCATTCCATGCAGTACAGGATTGGTTGGTATCAAAATATTTAACTTCACTTCTTTGAAACTGACAGAAAATAAGGAAACAAATAAAATAACTTTTTGCAGAACTTGATTTTAAAGTTTCTTATCATGAGTAAAACATTTTCCTTCCCTCTTTACCCCAATCTGGGGCATAGGTCACTGGTCTCGAAGTGTTAGTTTTTTTTTTTCTCCTCTTGCTGAGGTCTTGTTGACATTTTCATAGCTGAAGTATTTTTTACAGAATTGGGTATTTGTGCTTGTACTTGTACAAACTCCCCGTAACTGCAAGCTGTTGTTCTTTGCAGCAGATGCTGTAGAGATGTTGAGGCACAGCGTCATATCGGCGTGGGAGCGGGTTATGACGGCTACTTTTTCAGTCCCAGAGTACAGGTAAAAAGCAGAGGGGGGGGGGGAGGGTGTGCAATGCTTCTTTAGCTTACTCCACCACCATGGGGACAACGGCGATCCCTGCCCCCATTGGCCAGGCTATGCCTGTTACTGGGGGTACCAAGAGAGAGGTGGGAGAGGGTCTTAGTCAGCTATGGGTCGCTGATTACCTCCAGCTGGCCCTATATCCGACCATCCCTCTTTCTCATCAGGGCCTGAGACTGGCTATGCCTTTCAGTAAACTACAAATTCTTGACAGTTCTAGAAAATGAACAGGGTATTGCTCATCAACACACAGAGATTATGAACCCTGTGTTCTTGAGTTCTTCATCACATAACGCTAAATGACACATAGCAGTTTTCTTTTAGATGAGTTATTTGATCCAATCATCATCATCATCAGGTGCTGTGCTGACTGGCGTTGGCTATTATGCTTCTCCAGAGTACACGATCCTTCATGCAGGCCATCAGCTCAGTTGGTGATCTCCTCTCGCACCATACCGTCAGACTGTCCATTATCATTCTCTTGGTCTTCTTCCTTCTATTTTTCCTGTTGTTATAATATTTTCAGTGCCCCCTCTTCTTATTGCATGTCCTATGAAAGTACATTGTCTCTCTCTTATTTTTTGGCAAGATATTTTTCTATTTCCAACTCTTCTCAAACACTCTCCGTTAGTTATTTTTGCTGTCCAGAGAATTCATGACCACATTTTTGCTGCTTCCAATTACTTTTGTGCAGACCTGCCTATTGTCCATGATTCACTTCCATATGACAAGATAGGTTCAATATAGCATTTTAGGACTCGTTTTCTAACAATCATTGATAAGGATGTGTTGGATAATATGTTTCTCATTCTCTGAAATGCAGTCTTTGCTTGGCCTATTCTGTTCCTAATTTCTGTTCTGCATTTCCCATCTGAAGTTATTACTGCTCCAAGATATTTGAATTTCTGCACCTGCCTTAGAATAGTTTCATTTAATTTTATACTGCATTTTTGGTGGATTTGATCCAAGCAGTTCACATTTTAGATGTGACAGAGCAACGATCTCTCTAAAGCAGGTAGGGTTTTGGATAATGGGGCAAATTTGTCACCCCCCCCCCCCCCCCCGCCCCTTTCTGCATGGATTATTGTTCAGAGCATCAAGAAATTTCAATATTTCATCCAAAAAACACCCTTTATTTGCCTGTGGCTCTCATGTAATTGTTAGGCTTACACTTTGTTTGCTTGTGATTTACACGTGATTATTAGTCTTACATTTGAAGTGAAAATGGATTCTTAGGGCACTGTGAAGCCCTATCTTGCCATAATTAAAGGTAAAAATAATCCTGTGATATTTCACAGAAACCTCTGTGAGACATGGTGAAAGTGACCATATTTTCTTTGAGCTGTCAAGTGATGTGTTAACTCTCTGCCATCTTTCCTTCCCTGCCCCAAGAGGGGATTACGTCTGTGGACACTTTCTCTTGGTCTCCCTCTCCTTTTTTTCCATTGAATTTTCAAGTCATTAGCAAGCTACCTTCTGTTTTTATTTGGAAAGATCTGATGGTATACATCCTGTGTCATAGACCGTAGACTAGTTATCTTTTCTGTGCTAATATCTAGCTCCAGTTTAGTTTGAAAAGATTTTCTGCAGGACAGAAAGGAGATTGAATGACAGACTGATTGGGATGTTGCAGGTGTTATCATTAGACCACATCACTGAGGAGCATATCACATTGAAGTGATGCTAAAGAACCAGGAGAACATGTTTAACTCTTCCCGTGCCCAAGAAAAAATTTCGGATGTTCCCATCCATGCCACACAAAAAGCACGGGTCCTGATCTGTATAGTGGGCATAGTTGTAAAATGGAACAGAAAACAGTATTTACATGTACTTCCGTGTACTTATTATGTTTCAAAGTATAACTAAATGTATGAAAATTTCATAAATGCAGAGTTTTTTTAGGAAAAAAGAAGTAATGTGGCATTTTTAGACAATTATTGTGCCCAGCTCACCATCGGCTAGGTCTAGATATGCACTACTTACCATCTGAGATGTCTAGATCTACTTGTCGATCTCGTATTTTGATTCTGTGTTGCATTCTCGCTAAATTAATGTCTGAAATAACCTACTAACTATTTCTCCAGTCGTCTAATATGTCTAAATCTACTTAGGATACATTCAAGAGCAGTGGGGCGGTCACAGGCCATGACCATACCCCTATCTACATTGTAAAAAATTGAAAAATTTCGATGTTTCTCTTTCTTTTTCTCGCTCGGCATCGCTCATAACTAAGGACTCTTCCACCATTTTGAAAGTGTCACCGGAAACGTGAACGAAATATGTACAATCTAAATGTTACACCGGTTGGTTTTATTGAAACAAATGAATTGTCACTATAACGACAATGGCACGCAACTCAGTAATTGGAAATCCTCACTATAGCGACTATGGCACGGGAAGAGTTAACTATCGAATCCATGATGCTCAAGTGAAGGAC
The DNA here is from genome assembly GCA_009760885.1 of Achatina immaculata. Lineage (NCBI taxonomy): Eukaryota > Metazoa > Mollusca > Gastropoda > Stylommatophora > Achatinidae > Lissachatina > Lissachatina immaculata. The sequence goes on along the minus strand of CM019720.1, from coordinate 51,260,495 downwards.
AGCTTTGAGAGACAGTTGATGTCTGTGACCTAGTGTTTACTCAAGCTGCATGACTTTGCTGTAGAATGTATATTTCTTGCCAGTTTAAAAATAGACATGAGTGAGTGAATTAAGAGTATAATATCTTGAAATTATGATATTCTGCATCATATCATATGTGTGTAATATTTGTCTTTAACAAAAAAAAAACAGCATTAAAAACAGCATATACAATATGGGCTAAAATCCTGAAAATCTTAATTGTTGTGCTTTATAAAACTCAAATAACCCTCATTTGTTCCTAAGTTTATTTCAGTTTTCAAATGGCTGCCCTTAGTGTCTGTTAATTGTTTTTATAAGCAGCTGATATTAGAGGAAAGTAGCTCATTCTTAAAGTGTTTGCCTTCTAACACACGGTGCTGGGTCTGACATATCAGACCATATCACTGAGGAGCATATCAAAGTGATGCTAATGAACCAGGAGAACATGTTTAACTATATGCTGGGTCTGACACACGGTGCTGGGTCTTACGCATGGTGCTGGATCTAACACACGGTACTGGGTTTTTAGCACATGGTACTGGATCTAACACACGGTACTGGGTTTTTAGCACATGGTGCTGTGTCTAACACACGGTGCTGGGTCTAACACACAGTGCTGGGTCTAACATACAGTGCTGGGTCTAACACACAGTGATGGGTCTAACATAAAGTGCTGGGTCTAACATAAAGTGCTGGATCTAACATACAGTGCTGGGTCTAACACACAGTCCTGGGTCTAACATACAGTGCTGGGTCTAACATACAGCGCTGGGTCTAACATACAGTGCTGGGTTCAGGTCCTACAAAGTGTCTGTTATTTTTGTCATGAGCTCGTACGTAGTTTTCTTCTGGCTGTATGACATCAGCCTATAGTCCAGCGGGACAACTATTTCATACCTTACCTAGCGTAGACAAGGCTCACCATTACTCAAACAGTTATAAATATATTACCAGAAAAGAGATTTTCATGCAGTAATCCATTCCTCACATGCAGCTTATGAGTTGATAGCAGGCAGCTGAAAACTATTTCCTTTTGTCTGTGGCAGTCACAAATTTTAGTAGGGAATGAAAGTAGTGATGCCTCTGCCCTCCATTGATTTGTATGCAAGTACTGCATTAGCCTTCCTCTACAGAGACTAACCTGAAAGCAAGTAGGATAACTGTTTTAGTCCACTGTTATTTATTTGGATATTCATGTACAAGAAAGAGGAAGAGTCAGTGAGAAACATTTGGCTGACTCATGAAGTTGCACAAGAAAAGAAGGGCTTTGAATCTCATTTGAAATACAAATGACTGCACAAAACAAACAAGCACAACTGCCAGTGAATATCTTGGATCGCTACTATAGTGGAGATACAATGAGGGAAATTAAAAGGAGGACATCTGTCGCTCTTCAGAAAGTAAAACAACTAAAGAATCTGTGGAGAGGAACAGACAGAACTTTAAAAATAAGATTTTTAAGGGCATGCATCTTTCCCATCGCAACATATGCCTGTGAGACCTGGACACTTAAAAACAAAACAGCTGAGAAACACATAGATGGCTTTGAATGTAAATGCTACAGAAGAGTTATTCAAATATCATGGACACAAAAAAGAACAAATATATCTATACTACAAGAACTTATTATTGAATTATTGAAGAAGGCTGGCTAGTAAAGAGGATTAAAGAGAGAAAACTTAAATATTTTGGACACATTAAACGTCATGATAATCTAAAGAAGACCGTCTTGGAAATGTACATAATGGGAAAAAAAAAAGAGAGGAAGACCAAGGCGAAGATGGCTGCAAGACATTGTTGATAATCTGCAAATGGATGCATCAGCAGCAGGCCATCTTGCTCACAATCGAGAGGCCTACAGGAGTGCTGTTAAGGAGGCAAAGTCCCTCAAAGGATATGCAAATGAATGAGTGCCAGTGCCTAGAGTCACCAGATGAATGATGAAGCAGACAGGCACCTCGAGAAAGAAAGTTTTGAAGACAAATAGAATATAGTAATGGCATAACAAAATAAAAATGAGATACATTCCCCTCCCCACAGGATCTATCAAATTAAAATCCACTCCTGCGGGAATGTGCCTATTGTGATAGTGGGAAATAAGTGTGACCAATCAGGCAGACAGGTCTCTCATCAGCAAGGAATGACACTGGCCAGCACCCTGGGTTAGCTGTTGTTTATTTTGTAACTTACACATATACCTGTTCCTGTTCTAAAGATTTTTTTTTATTCTTAACTTGTTGGAAGATTTTTTTTTAAACTTTACTGTTATCCCATTGATCCATCAATTTATGATTAAGGCAATGTGGTTGCTGTCACTTTATTATAAAGTTTATGTTTTTTTTTTTTTTTACTACTTTGTACGGAGCTTTGTTTCAGAATTGTGAAATTGATGTGCTGAAAATCGTAGGTGGGCTTATAGAGGATGATCAGATGAACATAATGAACAATATTATTACCATATTTTCTCATTCATTACAGCCAGTTTTTGACATAAAACATAAAATTTAAGTTAGCTTCACTGAAATTTGTATATAAAATTTTAAACTGAAGCTAAAAATCATTTGAAGCTTAGTTTTTTTTTGGTTTTTTTTTTCCCAGTATCTCAAGAGATGCATGAATTTAGCACTAGTCATAACAGTTTTCTTCTCCACTCTTTTACTTGCCATCTGCATAGTTGCAAATGCTGGTTATTAAGTTACTGAATCTCTAGGAATCACCATAATGTGAAAAAAAGCTGTACTTACAACAAACACAGGCATTTTAAATAACTAAAACAGTATGTGGTGTACATTCTGACTTTTTTTCTTCTACTCAGTATCATTCTGCAAAAATTTATTGGTTTTTTTGTTGTTGTTGCTAATATGATCATTAGCATTATAATTGTTGCGTGGAGAAATGAAGAAATTAATTTTTTTTTTTACTAAATGAAGAACTAGTAAGAATTATTCCATAGAAACATATGAACTAAGCAGCCAGTGTCTTCTGGAAATTTCGTAACGTGTTTTTTTTTTGGTAATTACTCAGTTTTGAGATTTTGATGTTACATTTTTTTTCAGTTGTTCCATTCATTTGTTTTCCTTTCTGTAATTAAATTTAATCTTTGCCACCTTTTTATTTATTTGTGTAAGGTGTTCTTTACAAAAACACGTACATGTGTGAGAACTGCTGTTTTATGAGTATTTAGATTATGTTTTTAATGACATGGCTTGCATGTCCTATCATTTCATATAATGCAGTATAATGTGACAGTTTATTAATACAGTAAGCTTAATTTGTGGGCATTACATTTGCAATTACTACTATAAATTATAATATTTAGTGTTTAGTATAAGCACCACATCATAAACCCCGTCATTATATTTGCGAGGTTATAAATACTGTTGACATCATAAGTATTTAAACATCAACATCATGTCATCTCCTATTATGATATATGTTTCACACAGAACAAATGTGTCTGTACACACATACAGATTTTGCTTAAGTAGACTTGTGTGTATGAAGTATATTTACTTATATCTTAAAGTAAATTTATTTCATATATTTCTTTTCTCAGCAGTGGGAGCTGTGAATGTGTCCCATCATTCAGTAGTAAGGGCATTATGTATAAGTGCACTGTAATTCCACTTATGTAATCTGTGTCTCATGAAGAGACCCAGTTAGGGCTGAGAAAATATTTTGTGAACCCTAGGGGAATCTACCCTTCTTCCTCCTCTTTTTCCCACTCCCCTCCCCCCCTCCAGAATTCTTAATTGTTATTATAAATTGGCTGCATTGTGAATAAGCCTCTCTCAGTATTGAGTGTTCTGTGGTAAATGCATTAAGACTTCCATACAATCATGATCTTGGGTAATGATCAATGAAGAAATTTCTGTGCAATATGGCAATATACCTTGTCATTGATTGGTGTCCCATCTGTGTTCCACGCAGTCCAATTCAGCATGAACCATTCTTCACCAAACTGACCTCTCGGAAAGTTGTACATTACTCAGCTTTTCTAGCAATATTATTGGAGTCTTCTAGTGTACATGACCAGTTGATCTTCCACAGTGTTTTAGCTTAGATTATGCACCTGTCTATAGTGGCTGTTTTGAACAAGCAAATCTGTTACTTTTGGTCATAGGCCAGAAAACTCCCAGAATCATTCTTATGATTATGTAGAAAGAGGACAGTTTGGCCATTTACACTGAAGACTTAGAGAAGTCTGGGAATGGAAAAGAAAGGGGGGGGGGGAAATCCAACAATTTATGAGGTTCGCTCTGAAAGTAATGCCTCCTAGTTTTTTATATGGAAACTGCAACAGATACAAAGAGCACAATAACACCACTAGACAGAGCAATGTCTCAGCTAGAAAACTCTATTTTTCCACATAGCCACCACCATTCATTATGCACTTTTGCCAGGGATGAACAAGAGCCTGTATGCTGTGCTTGTAAAAATCTGCACCAACAGAGATGACTCACTGTTTCACATCTGCTTTGATGGCATCATTGTTAAGATATTTCTCATGAGGTCTATCTTTCTTGGGCCCAAACAAATGGAAGTCAGAAGGTGCCAGATTCAGACTATATGGTGGGAGTGATAGCACAGTCCAGCCAAGCTTGGCAATGTGCTCACCAGTCTTCAAACTGGTGTGTGGCCTGACGTTATTGTGTTGCAAGAGAAAGATTGTTTTCGTCTCAGTGCATGCTTTTCGATATTCCAACTTTTTCTAAAGCATTGAAGCCAATATCGAGCCTTGTACACAGTTCCCCTGTCATAGTCTGATGATGTGCACAGATGAGGTGATCAAGACGCCCCTCATTGGATAGCGTGACAGCAGTTCATAATGTTGCTGTTGCCACCAATGGAATGTGCCACCCACCACCTCAGTGTGCTAACATTGACTGTTTGGTCTCTGTAGACATTCATCAAGCATTGATAAATGTCAGTGGGTGGTGTTTTTTCAGCATAGAGGAATTTGATCACAAACCTCTGCTTCATACGAACATCCACACCATAGGTCATTTTGGCAGCCTGTTTCTCTCTTGCTGTCTCACATATGCCAACCAAATTTGTGCAGCAGTTGCTTGACAGTTGAAACTCAGCTTATATGTCAACAGCTTCTGCTTATGACATTTCCAGAAAAAAAAAAATTAGGAGGCATTATTTTCTGTGTGACCCTTGTACAAATCTTTGAGAGTCATGAGTGAGAGAGGTCCACCTCTCCCTACCCTCTTAGAGTGTTAGTAGTATAAAAGACTGAAACACTTGTCAGGAAGGGAGGAGGAGGTACTTACTCTGATGTTCTGAAGAGTTGTCTAGTTGCTTCATTCTCTATATTCTTCTTCTCCTTCTTCCTTTTCTGCAGCTTTGCACACTAAGCTTTCTAAACAGGGAGTCGGGTTGCATTTATGAATCATGCTGTCAGCATGAGGTCTTCATAGGAACCCCAGAGTTTCTCCTCTTGGGCTCTGAGGTCTCTCTGTATATGGTGCATGTCTGTAGTATGTGTTCAGGAGTCTCTGGGCTATTTTGCCACATGCAATGGGCTGTTGATGCAACACAATCTTTATCTTGTGGAGATGAGTATTGACATTCTCTATATTAGAGTTTTCTGCATACTCTTAATACATGTACTATGAGTCATTATTCAGTTTTACTTCAGATACTGAAATTGCTGACCACTGTTTTACAAGCTCAGATACAGACAAATATATACAGGTTTTATAATGTTGGTATTGTCCCAGTTGGTGAAACATGAGCATTTTATTTTGTCTACCTAATACTGGGGCATCTGAGTGGCAAAGTAGTTAGTGCGGTGGTCTCTCATGGTGAAGGCCCATGGTTTGAATATGAGTGGAGGTGCCCCAGCCACCCAGCTGTAGGAATGGGTACCCAGCTTCTTCAGGAACCGTGGAAGGAAAGGCGCCAGGCATGATGTTGACCAAATCATTCTCTAGTGTGCTGACAGGTCAAGGAAAATATGGGCACTAACACCATATCCCCTAGGTGCTTCCAGGCATAACAGAGTTATCTTTACCATCACTTTTTTAACCTTATGCTGACTTTGTGAAGAAAATAAAACTGGAAGGACAAAGGGATGGAGGAAGACAAGGAGGGAAGATGCTTGGCGGACTAAAAGAGTGGCATGGAGCATGATCCAACACACATCTTATAGAAGAGTGAAAGATGGTTGTGGAAATCACTGATGACCATTGCTGATTGGCATGGACCTGAGAGACCATTTGTAAGTAATCTGTGGCAGTTTTTAGTAGATGCTGGGTATAGTCAACTATCTCTCTCTCTCTTTTTCTCTGAGCCTTAAGTGCCTAAGGCACATAGGGTTTCCACAAGGGTTTTCCACAAACGCCTGTCCTTTGCCTTTTTTTTTTTTTTTTTCACTCTTGCCCAAGTGAGCTCTCTATTGCTCAGCATCCTCTCTGTTGTTCTTCTCTATGTCTCCTTTGGTCTGCACTTACTAATGTTCCCCTGTGGTGTCTATCTTAGTGATATTTTTAGTAGTGAGTTGTCAGTCATCCGGAACACATGTCCCAACCATCACCAGTATCTTTCCTCAATAATTGTCAGTGGTTTCATTTGCATTTCTGCCAACAAGATGTTATTTCTTATAGTAAAAGGTAAATTTCCTGTTTCCACGCCATTAAGGCATATTGGGGAATATGGTGTTAGGCCTGTATTTTCCATGACCTTCAGCACATGAAAGTATGATGTGGTCAGTATCATGCCTGGCCGCTTTACCTTCCTAGATTTCTCTGGTACCCATTTTTAGAGGCTAGGTCAACCCCAGGGTCTTTTTTAGGCGTGTACCAGAAAAAAATCCCACTGCTGGGACTGAACCCAGTACCACTAGATTAGCAAACCAAGTGCCTAACCACCTGACTGCCAGTTTCTTATAGTATTGGCCAAAATATTCTTCTAATTCTTTGTAAACATTTAGTCTGGAAAGAATTCAACTTGTTTTCTATAGTTTTGGTGATTTTCCAGCATTCATTTCCATAGAGTAGTACACTTAGAACATTACTCTTAAATATCCTGATTTTTGACTTCATTCTTAGTTTTTTTAGATTTCCATGTAGTCTGCAGCATTGCAAAAGCCTGGTTTGTTCCAGTAAGTCATCTATTGATGTTCTCTGTGCTGTCTCCATCTTCTGCTACTCTGCTGCCAAGGTATACAAATTCATTGACCTCTTCCACTAACTTGCTGTCTACTCTCAGTACATTGCTAGTTCACATTTTTCTTCATTAACTTTGTCTTTCCTGCGTTGATATTTAAACTTATTTCCCAGAATTTTGGGTTATCTTGCGTATCTCTGTACCTGTCTGATAGTAGACAAATGTCGTCGGCAAAGTCAAGGTCCTCCAGTACAGTGTTGAGGGTCCATTGTAATCCTGTACATTTATCTGGTACAGTCAGCTATAATCAACTATAATTTTGCATTTTTTACAAAAATGTAGCTTCACTCAAAAAGAAAAAAAAAACTTGCATTTTTTTTCCCCCACTGAAATACTCAGGTTTGGAGTTCTTTGAGTCCTCAGCCAAGGACAACATCAATGTCAAGCTTGTATTTGATCACCTGGTTGACATCATCATTGACAAAATGACTGAGTGCAGTGATGTGGATCCAACCATGATAAACAGCATGTCTAAATCAACACGGCTGGGAGAAGTTCCCAAGAAAGGCTGTGCCTGCTGACAGTTTGTGCCAAGTGGTTGAATGTTTCCGTGTAAATAGTCATTCTTCATAACTGATGATCTTTCTGTATGTTGTCATTTAACCTCAGAAACTAATCAGATTTTTATGAACAGCCTTTGAATGGTTTTGATATTTAAGCAAATTATAATAACTGAAATCTTTTGACTGCAGTCATAAAACTATCAGATTAATATTTCATCTACAAGAAAATCCTTGGATGCTGCTTTCAGCTACTTAGTTCTGATACAAAAGAGGGACAATGCCCAGTTGGCAATCACCTTGAAGACAGTGTTCTTAGAGATAGTAAAAGACAGTGCACTTACAGATATTGTAAGACAGTGCACATAGAGATACCAGAAGACAGTGCACTTTGAGATATTAAAATACAGTTACAGCAACTGCAGTGCACAGGTGCGATGTATGTTCCTTTCTATAACATTTCATAGCCATATAGTATCAGTTTGTTTCTTTTTCTCATCATATTTATGTACTTTGTGTTTGAAGTGCAGAAAAAATTTTTTTGTCTGTATATGAGGTTACAGTTGTTTTCTTTCTGGCAAATGGTAAAATTTTCTTCCATCTAAGCAATGTGAGAAACTGCTCCAAGGTTGAGTGAATGTTAGTTGTGCTTCATTGCCACTTCATTTGGACCATCACAGATGTCTGTTATTTGGATTTGACAGGGATTATTATTACTATTATTATTATTATTTTTAATTCTGTGACTAATTTTTCTTTTCGTAGATTAATTGCATACACATTTATACACAATACAGCAGATAAAACTTTATTGTTTTGTGTGATTCATTTAAATATTTAGATAATTCTTTTTGTGTTTGTTGCTTTATATAGTTTTGGATTGGTATGAAGTCATGTTGCATGTATGAAATGTTAACTAGTAACATCAAGAAAACTGTTGAGAGTGAGAAGTTATATTTCAGAAATCTTACATCTTTTTTATTTACTTCCTTCCTATGCTGTCATGCATCACATAGGGGTTACAGTGTGTCTCACCATGAGTTTATGAGGGGTTACGGTGTGTCTCACCATGAGTTTCTGAGGGGTTACAGTGTGTCTCACCATGAGTTTCTGTTGTCGGTGAGCTTCTCAGTCTCATCAAGGATTTGATGCCCATCTTTTAGCCTCTCTTGTCAGTGTTCTCTTTAGGGTATGATGAGGTTGCCTTCTTTTTTCTTTTCCAGTTGTTTCTCATTTGATGACTTGCTTTATGATTCTCTGATTGTTTATTATCATCACGTAGTCCTCACATTCACACCTTCTTTTCTTGATCATTGTAGAGACTGTTTGCTGCATGCCCATTTCTCATATTTCAGAAGTGATTGTGTTTAAATATTGACTCTTTTTAATCTTTTAAATATTAACACTTTATGCCTCATTTAATGGCTTTCAGTGCCAAATCATAAATTCCTTACATTTTCGTGTTGACTTCATGCATCTCGCTTTTATGATTTATGAATGACTTTTCAGTTTCCGACACCACTTTGCTTGTTGTGCATTGTAAGTCATTTATGTGCTTGACCACAAACAGATATTTTCCCATTCGGTCAAGTTTTTGATTTTTCAACTCTAAGTGGCTTCAGAACTATGTATAAACTATTTGGAGGTTTTCACAAGTTTTCCCCTCATTTTGTTCTGCATAAATTTAGTCTCTGCTGCATACTGTTGGCACTTCTTACTATGTCAAGTTATAGGCAGTAAACTCTCTATTATAGAGTGCAAAACAACAACACAACCCCAAAGATCATCAGAAAAGCAACCCCCCACCCCCCAGGCAAGTGTTTCAGCCACACTAAGAGAAGTGGGCTCCTCTGTGTCATAATTCCCAGAGGTCTGTGAATTGTTGGTCTATAACCACTTCACGAGGCTGAAAATACTACTCAGATGTTCATGATATCCTTGAAGAGTGCGATCTATGTTAGGTAATAAACTTGCCACACAATTATATTTCCACCTGCCATGTTTCAGAAATTGTATGAAAGTTATGTTCATGTACCTGGTTTGTTCTTCAATTTTAATTCTGTTTACACAAAAAATATATATACCATAACATTGCAGTGAATCTTGTGGTGTCATTGACTGTTCCTAGCTGGGCTGCTGCTGGCTGAGATGAGGTTTTCAGAAGTCCACTTTTGTGTGATTAACTGAACAGGATTAAACTGTAACCACTTGAAAACTATTCTTCCTGAAGCTCTCTGAGATTTTAATTAAATCACTAAATGCTGAAACTGTAATAATTCATTACACTGCCTAATGAGAAGATAACTGCTATAACAATTTCAGCCAAAGTTTGGTGTACGTTATAGAACCAGATGAACAAACATCCATTGGTCATTAACTTACCACTGGGTAATGAACAAGCAAATGATGAAGGTTAGACTATGTAGCAGAGCTAGCATCATTGTTAGGCAAAATAGGAGACCACTTGGACATTCACTGGATTTTTAAAAAAAACAACAAAAAACATTGAATTTGTTTGGAAACCTGTCCACTTGTTCATACTTCTTTTAGTGGACTGGCTTTCCTTGATAGACATCTGGAAATTAATTAATTTATCTAATATATTTTTCTTAAGCATTTGTTTTCAAAAGAGACTAATTTGTTGTCTATTTCTTTAGTTGTTTTCCAGCTTTCGCATGTAGTATAAATGTTACATTTGAAGTGAATAATCTTAGCTTGGTTTTTGTACTTATAACTTTTGAGTGCCAGATGTTCTCAAGATTCTTGAAGGTCAATGCTGCTTTCGCAATTCTAATTCTAATTTCCTTTCTGGTGTCACCATCCTGGTCTATGTAGCTGCTGGGGTATGCAAATTGGTTTACTTCATCAACAACTGTTCCTTGTATGTATATTTTTCCTTCTTGATTAATGGGAAGTTTTATTATTTTTGTTTTTTCCTTGTTAATTTCATGTCCTATTTTTCTAGCCATTGAAGACAGGGTATCTGTTTTTACTTGCAATGAATTCACACTGTCACTGAGAAGAGTATGTCATATGCAAAATCAAGATCTTCTAGTTGGGTCCTATGTACCCATGCCCGTTTTACCTATGAACATTTTTTTTCATTATGAAGTCTATGGCAATTCCAAAAAATGCAAGGGAGATAGTATACATCCTTGTTTCATGCCTTTTTCAATCTGGAACCATTTGCTTATTCCTTCTTCTGTGTTGACTGCACAAACATATCTGTTGTAGAGATCTCTAATGTTGTTGATGATTTTAGATGGTATTTCATATAGTCTTAAAATTCTCCGCAGTGAATCTCTGTGTATGTTATCAAATGCCTTGTTAAAGTTTATGCAGTTCAGGATTAGTGGTTTTTGCTTTTCAATATGTTCTTGAAGTATTATTCTTTGAGTGAACAAAATAATTTTAAAAATTCTTTGAATTTCCAAACGTGCGGCCATCAAATGAAAAATATGGGACAAGTGCTTTAGAGTTGGGGACATTTATATGTCCTGACTGAAGTAATGTAATTCTCATGACAAATCCTAAAAATATGAGACCGTCTCATATGATATGGGATGGCTGATCAGTTTATCTCTACATATTGAATTTTCCCCAAAACAGCATTTTTGCTGAAATAATTTAAAAATTGTGGGATATTTCCAAACATGAAAGTCAATGAGAAAGATTAGAAAAGAATCCAAGTTGAGAGAAGAAGTTGAAGAAGTACAGCGCTTCAAACACCTTGGAAGCCTTATTTTTTTCAGCATACATCAACATTGAGAAGGAAATATCCACAAGAATTAGGCAGACATCTCAGGCCTTTAACAAGTTAGCAAACATATGGAAATATCCCATTCTTCATACGAATCTCAAGATAAGAATCTATAAATCCAGTGTATGCTTCATTTTATTATATGCAGTTGAAACATGGACAACCACTTGGAGAACTGAAAGCAGACTGAGAGGATTTGAAAGAAGATGCCTTAGGAAAATTCCAAGAATACACTGGGAAGAACGTGTGACAAATGAGGAAATAACCAAACGAATAGGTATTCAGAACATTACTGAAGTGGTCAAAAGATGGAAATGGCAGGACCACATAGCACAAATAAAAAAAAAAAAACAAATCACCTTATACCGCCTTGACTTGGACACCTCAAGGAAAAAGAGAGAGAGAGGTGCAGGCCACTAGGAACATAGAAACGCACAATACAGGAAAGAACTACACAAAAATGAACTAAAGGAAGCGAGAAAGACGTGGTTTGAGATATACCGACTTGCTCAAAACTGGATTATCTAGGGGAACCTTCTTATGCTCCACTGGGAGTACAAAGAACTGATGATAATAATGACTTCCCAATATGCGACGATAAATGATAAGAATACGGGACAATATGGGGGAGGGGTATTTTAATATGAGGGACATTTACGCATTCCGACCAAAGTAACATAATTTTTGGGACAGACCCATAAAATACCTGGCGGCCTGGTTAGCCGAGTGGTTAGGCACTCGGTTTACTAATCCGGTGGTACCGGGTTCAGTCCCAGCAGTGGGATTTTTTTATTGGTACACACCAAAAGGGCCCCGGGGTTGACCCAGCCTCTAAAAATGGGTACCAGAGAAATCTGGGATGGTAAAGTGGCCAGGCGTGATACTGACCACATCACACTTTCATGTGCCGAAGAACATAGAAAATACGGGCCTGACACCGTATCTCCAATGTGGCATGAAAACGTGGATTTTCTTCTTATATCCCTTCCTGTGCCGTTAAACATCACATAGGGCTCGCACGGTATTTCGCCAATTTTTCCTGCCTTCGGTGAGTCTTTTATCTTACCGTAAAATACAGTACTGTTTCGTATAATACGGGAGGATAATTGGTCGCTCTAGTTATGTTAACTGAATAAAGCTGTTCGCAGTGAATGTGTAAAAGAAGCACCAGATCCTGTACCAAAAGCACTAAATTTGTCACCCTGAGACCTATTACAGTTGCGGCTGGGAAGTAGTTTTGTTCCGTGGATTTCGGTGAATGTTTTTCATGCTCAGCACAAAATGGTGGTGGTAATGAAAACCTGAGTGCGCCAAATTTAAACAATGAGACTCCAGAAATAAATGCTCTTGGGAGGATTAAGTTATGGCTACGGATTATTTTAATATTATTGATATAGCCGTATCGTTTATTTCGTTCCTCACGTTCGTGTTAACCATTGGCACAGGTATGTATGTCTCAAATACGGCTTGTTATTGTTTGTTCATTTGTTTTGTCTATTTACCGGGATAATTTAGCAAAGACGTTTTATCTCTTGATCTATATTTATATTATCGCAAGCAGAGCACAGAATCTCTGCAGTAAAGGCTGGGAAAGAAGCTTGAAATAATGAGATCAGGCTTGATCAAACAGCGGTAGAGAATTGATAGTGACTGCGAGCCAGCGAAAGACAAACGTAACTAGATAAAGTAAATAACTCAGATGTGGATAGTGTAAAATATAAATAAATAGCAGCAGCTTGATTTACATCTTAAATCAACGTAGAAAATCTTTTAATATTTAGAAATATAAAGATTTTACTTTTAATGTATTTATTTATTTATTAGAGAACATTTTCTTCTTCATTAAACGTTCTCAGATGTCAGCCTGGAGAACACAGTAGTTCGCTTTAGGTTGTTTACATCACTTCACCATACAGCATGGCCTGGATTAGTTTTGGTCATTACCTCATGTGCCTTATTTGCTCCTAATGTGCAAGGCATTTTTGCAGGAGGTGCTGAACTGTCTTTTTTTTTTTTTTCAGTGCCACAGGCACACTCATCAGTTGTAGTTTTCATCAGCTTGTTATGCATGTGGTGTCTCAGTCTCTCATCAGTTGTGTTTTTCTTGAGCTTGTTATGCATGTGGTGTCCTAGTCTCTCATCAGTTGTGTTTTTCTTGAGCTTGTTATGCATGTGGTGTTCCAGTCTCTCATCAGTTATGCTTGTTATGCATAGTGTCCCAGTCTCTCATCAGCTGTGGTTTTCTTGGAGCTTGTTATGCATGTAATGTCCCAGTCTTTCATCATTTGTGCTTGTTATGCATGGTGTCCCAGTCTCTCATCAGTTATGGTTTTCTTGGAGCTTGTTATGCATATAATGTCCCAGTCTCTCATCAGTTGTGCTTGTTATGCATGTAGTGTCCCAGTCTCTCATCAGTTGTGGTTTTCTTGGAGCTTGTTATGCATGTAGTGTCCCAGTCTCTCATCAGTTGTGGTTTTCTTGGAGCTTGTTATGCATGTAGTGTCCCAGTCTCTCATCAGCTGTGGTTTTCTTGGAGCTTGTTATGCATGTAATGTCCCAGTCTTTCATCATTTGTGCTTGTTATGCATGGTGTCCCAGTCTCTCATCAGTTATGGTTTTCTTGGAGCTTGTTATGCATATAATGTCCCAGTCTCTCATCAGTTGTGCTTGTTATGCATGTAGTGTCCCAGTCTCTCATCAGTTGTGGTTTTCTTGGAGCTTGTTATGCATGTAGTGTCCCAGTCTCTCATCAGTTGTGGTTTTCTTGGAGCTTGTTATGCATGTAGTGTCCCAGTCTCTCATCAGTTGTGGTTTTCTTGGAGCTTGTTATGCATGTAATGTCCCAGTCTCTCATGGTCTGTGGTGAGTTTGAAGATCCTGAGCTGTTGGTCTCAGTGATAGGAATCATTCCTCTGATAACCTGGATGCTCATTCTCTCTTGTTTTGATAACTGGCTTTGATCAGCATTTTGGCTTTATCATATGGTATGATTGAGTCTAATTGTGGGAGCTCCCTCTTTGACAGTGAATCAGTCTCTTTGTTCTGTGTGCTGCTGCAGTGAGATTGTTAGAGAGTGGTGTAATTTTTGAGCATCAGAAACTTTTTGAAATACAAACATGCTTATACCTGAAATGAATGTCACTGATTGCTCTTAAATGCATTACTAGCGTGAAAATCATAGTAAAGTTATGTCATATGATATTTGCATGCAGTAGGGATATGAAGCGATAGTGCCTTCACAGCTCTTGGTCAGTACAGCATTTGAGGTAGGGGGTTAGCACTTGTCCTTGCTGCCTTTTGCTTTCCCAGGGAAACTGGAGATACCAGTTTCTTGAGGCTGAGTTAAGCCTGGTGACAGTTGGTCTGAAAAAAAAAAAATTCTGCCCCTGAGTGGAATTGAACCCAGGGTCTTCTGGTCAGCAGAGAAGTTCACTACATCACTGCAGAAAGTATAGTATAGTTTTGTTTATATTTTTACAAATAGCCAAGGGAAGTAATACAATGATTGCTTTAATAAGGGCAGTAAGTTTGTTGCTGGTCACATAACATACGACTGCATAGCATTATTACCATCTAACTTGTGGCAGGTAAAGTTTATTTAATTTATTTCAGATCTCTATGTTTGTACTGAACTCCTGCTGGTTGGTCAGGTGGTGTGGGGGTGGCTTATGATGGCATTTATAGCCATGCCAATGGTAGTGATGAGCACTTACAGTCTCACCTGGCACATCCATGACAAGACAGTGACCTCAGGAGTTATAGTGTCTCACCTGCTTTTGTTAGCGCCTGTTGAAAGGTAGGTGCTGTGCCTTAAATGTTGTGTTAAATTCACTGCCAGAAATGCCCACTGCCTTCAGATTAGTTGCTTTGAACAGTATAGCTAGGAAGTGAAAGTGGCCTATCAGATCTGGCCAAGATCATGCACTACCTACAAACGTTGCTCTAGTACATGAGCTGTTGTTTAGCTTACACTCAGCCATGGAGTAAAAGAATGATGTGTGATGGACCCTGTCAGTGCTGTTTATGCCACTGTTTCCATACTTTACAGCAGTGATGTTGTAAATAGTTGTATACGCAGTTATAAAATATATGCATAACTTTTAAGTTTCCCCACTTTAATGCAGTGATCATGTATACACTGATGTACTTAGCTATAAGCACATACACTCTCCTCCTTTCCCCAGTGCTTTTGACAAGTTTGCTCAGATTTCTCATCTCTTAACCCATCTTTAGGTTCCTTCGTTCATCTTTTTGGCTCATTCAGTGCTCTTCCATTCATCTGTGGTAGAATTTGGATTATTATCACTGTATTCCAGTCAAGCCTTTATAGGCTCTTTGATACAGAGGAACAGAAAGTAGAGTGTGGGGAAAAAAAAGAGATGTTTGTGTAGATGTTAATTTGTCCAATATCAATAACTTTAAAGGGAGAATATTTTTCATATTTGCAAAGATCTGTGCATGTTCACATGTTTCTTTCTTTTTTTTTTTTTTCTTTTTTTTTTGACATGTAACAGTATTCTGCTGTCTGAGTTTGTTATTATATTTGCTTACATTGTTTAGGTATTATTAACAATTATTTTAATGTATCACATATGCGATATTTATCTGCAGATATCTGAAAGTGATTATCCTTGGTGTGAGGTCCTATAGGTCACAAAAGGCTGTTCATCTGCAGGAAGCTTTAAAAGAATTGAGTGATGTGTCCGTGTTACGTTTGATTGAAGCATTTTTGGAGTCGGCTCCCCTGCTTGTTCTGCAGATGTATATTTCAGTGTGTGAAGGAAGTGGCACTTGGCTCATAGGTTTGTTAACAGTTGTGTTTCCTTATTTCCACTATAGTTGTTTCATAGAATGCGGTTATATCTAAATTCATTTTGCGGAGATCTCTCACATCATAAATTTCTCTGCGGTCTTCAGCCTAAGAAGTTAACATTTGTAGATTTCTGTTTTAATAATTCTTTAAGAAAATTTTTTTAATCACATCGTAGGTGTACTGCAGATAAGTTAAGATTTTTAGGTTTCACCCTAAATGTTCTGTCGCAGAAGTAAATGGCTTTTTTTTTTTTTTTTTAAGATAGCTCTGTAAAAGCCTTGTAGGTGAAAATAATTTTAAAAACTTAACAGTTTAATTAGTAATTTAATTTAACTAGAGGGTATTCAAGATCAAGGCAGAGATAAGACAGATTAGCGAACAACAGCCTGTCTCATTGATGATCAGAAAAAGAAGATGGACATATATTGGCCATGTGATGAGAAGAACAGCCAGAGAATCCTAAAACAACCTGTCAAGTGGAACACAACAGGCCAAATAAAGAGAGATCGACCATGTGAAACTCTAAAGAGGACATTGTTAAGAGAGGCCAAATTAGTAGGCATAAATTACCTTGATGAGGTTGAAAAGCTCGCCGAAAACAAAAAACTTGGCAGACTACCATGTGAGCCCTGGGTGACGTTTAACGGCACTGGAACAATGTAAGAGGGTGGGGGAGGAGTGCTGAAATAGTTACTGGAAAAGTTCGATTTAAAAAAAAACAACCCCAGGTTTTAATTTTGATGAAATCTGGAAAATTTGTGACAACACCAAAATTGATCCTGTGTAGATTTCAGTGAGTAGGAAATGCCCTCTGGTAATTTTTTTTTTTTAATGTTTTTCCATCTTTTGATAACATCAAGTTTTAATTACAGTTTTTGAAAACATTTAATTTTTTTTTTGTTCTTGCACTTATTCAGTGCTATTAAAAGATTTATGGAATGAGAAAGAAGTCTTTTGCACTGGTTTTTTTTTTTTTTCTTTCACTGCAGGTGTTTCAGCTGGATGTTCATTAGTTTCTTTGACATGGGCAATGACGGTTTTCAGCGATACTCAGCGTCGAACGCGCAATGCTAGCTGCAGCCGTCATTTCATAAGACTAGGGTTACACTGGGGCTGGCAGCTGTTTATGACGGCCGCAAGAATTGCTGCTTTTGTTTTCTTTGCCTGTGCCCTTCAAGGCTGGATGTTTGCTTTCATGGGTATGAACCACAGTTGAATTTCCAGTGTAATGTTCATTGTGTTTTTTTTATGGTGAGGAATTGCAGTGTGTAAATTCTTCTGTTCATTTGGCTCTCTCATGAATATTTAAATTTGTGAGGTAATGAAAGATTTTAAAGTTATCCATGTACTTTCATTTCCTAGTCCAGAAGATTTGTAATGTTTTTTTACCTTTTCACACATACCCTGGTTAGCCAGAAAAAACCAAATGAAGATCTTAGAGAAGTCGCAGAACAGTGAAAAATAATTATAACCATAAGGAAAAGATAATCAACATTCTGTGGACATCTCTTGCGAAGGCAGACTTTAGAGAAGCTGACTGTCTGGATAAACGTAGAGAGAAAAAAAAGAGAATATCTGTCTTAATGGACTTGGTCAGCTGGCAGGGAAAAGGAAAGGCATGCGCTGGCTGGAAATTCCTATCTTATCTTCTTATGTCTTATATCCTTCCCGTGCCATTAAACGTCACATAGGGCTCACAAGGTAGTTCGCCAATTTTTCCTGTCTTCGGTGAGTTTTTCAACCTCATCAAAGGATCTTACGCCTGTTAATTTGGCCTCTCATAACAATGTCCTCTTCAGAGTTTCACATGGTCTGCCTCTTTTTCTCTGGCCTGCTGTGTTCCGCTTGATAGCTTTCTGATCACCCATGAGACATGTTGTTCACTCATCTGCCTTATCTCTGTGTTGTTCTTGAATTTATTCCACTTTATACCAAGTATTTTCCTTACACATTTGTTTTCAAAAGTGTCTAATTTGTTGTCTATTTCTTTAGTTGTTTTCCAGCTTTCGCATGCAAATGTTACATTTGTATTGAATAATCTTAGCTTGGTTTTTATGCTTATAACTTTTGAGTGCCATATGTTCTCAAGATTCTTGAAGGTTAGTGCTGCTTTTGCAGATTTAACTTCCTTTCTGGTGTCACCATCCTGGTCTATGTAGCTACTGTAGTATGCAAATTTGTTTACTTCTTCAACGGCTGTTTCTCGTATGTATATTTTTCCTTCTTGATTAATGCAAAGTTTCATTATTGTTTGTTTTTTCCTTGTTAATTTCAAATCCTATTTTGCTATTTAGTTTATATTATAGTTTAAATTTGAATCACCAGAGGCCAGAAAAAAAAACAAAAAAACATCCTAAAAGCAGACATTTTATTTGTGATGTTTTATAATGCTTGCAGTATACACATTTGTGAACTGAAAGATACTGACTACGTTTGAGAGTTTTTTTTGCAGTTTTATAAGTCCATTTTTTTCTGACTTGTTTTTTGATTTTGCTCTCATTATGGATCTAATATGATGTCTTGTCTTGTCTTGTCTTCTGTTTCCCTGGAACTGCAGGCTGTTGTTATTTGCAGCTAGTGCGGGTGAAGACACCTGATAAGGCAATCAGCGACCCATAGCTGACCAGTACCCTGTCCCACCTCTCTGTGGTATCCCCAGTAACAGGCCTAGCCTGGCTAACGAGGCAGGGATCGTCATAGTCCCCATGGTGGTGGAGTCTGCTAAAGAAACATTGCACACCCCCAGCTTTTTTTTTAAAAAGTTACTGAAGACTATGTGAACAGAACACCTTTTTTGGGGTGCTAGTTGGCTAAGTCGATAGTACGCTGTTCTCTCCTGGCTAGATGGCTGCTCGTCCTACCTGAGTCCGCGTTCAAATCCCAGGTAATTCTCTTGTGATTTTTCGTTCTCTCACGTCTCATTAAAGTGCTTTGTCTACGATTTTTTCAAGGTCTAATCCTACCAAATTTGTTCTCTTACTTTACCATACCAAAGCCTCGTAGTTTCCTATTTATAAAAAATTGTTCCTGCCAAAATGGACAGTGTGTTCGCGGCCATCCCCCCCAACCTAACGTGATAAAATTACAGATTTTTTTTTTTTTCATCACAGGTGGGCACTGGCTCCTGGCATTTTTGTGGATCTCAGTGAAAGGCACAGATTATGGCACCGGTTGCAAGAAGTGGTTGTTCAGGCTGGTTTGTGCTTTCATCTACATCTTCATCTTCCTCAATTTGAACGATGGGAAATCAAGATGGAGAATCTCATGTTATTACCTGCTGGTGTTGCTTGAGAACACGGCAATGTTGTCGACGTTTCTCGTGTTGGGGAGCAGTGAAGACATGGTTATCTCATCCTGCCTTGTGGTGTTTGTTGGATTTTTCTTAGGTAGATTATCAAATAGATCACTCATTTGATTATACTTTTGTACCAGGGCTGTGTGCCATTGTAAGACTTCCTTGTGATTATGGTCAGACACTTTGCCATTCTGTTGCCTCATGTTGTAGTGTTATTTCTTTTTTTCTGATTCCAAATTAGAGATTCTTTGCTGAGAGAGGAGAACTTCCCCAATTAACTGCCTCCTAGCATTTGAAGAACGGTAAATATTCGTCCCTCATGCAGAGAACTGCCTGGTTGCACCACACTCACACAGTTTTTAGTGAATGAAAAAAAAAAAATCATATAAAGTTCTGTCTGATGAACAAGAGACTGGCCAAGTCCAAAGAGGATGTGAAAAAATAAAAAGCACTGCTGTACACTGTCCAACTTATACTTCAACAGTTTTGAAAAAAAAAAATCCTGAGATGTAATTCTGGTCACGTCATCTTCTAGTGTGCTAGCAGGTGAAGAACATATGGGGACTGCCATCATATCTCCAGTCTCCCTGACTGTTGTTATAGTATAATGTAAGTGGTTAGGCAGTTCTTTTGAGATAAAGTAAGCGAAGAATTAGACCATTGTTGGATCTGGTTGTGTGCAACTTGTTGAATTTGACTCTGTCTCTCTCTGTGTGTGTGTGTGTGTGACTGACAGACTGACTTGTAGGATCTGATTGTATGTGATTTGTAGGGTGTGACTTGTTGGCTCTGACTGTATGTGAATTGTAGGATCCAATTATATGCGACTTGTTTGATCTGACTGTGTGACTTGTTGGATCTGACTGTGTGTGGTTTGTTGGATCTGACTGTGTGTGACTTGTTGGATCTGACTGCGCGTGACTTGTTGGATTTGATTGTGTGTGACTTGTTGGGTCTGATTGTGTGTGACTTGTTGGATCTGATTGTGTGTGACTTGTTGGATCTGACTGTGTGTGACTTGTTGGGTCTGATTGTGTGTGACTTGTTGGATCAGACTGTGTGTGACTTGTTGGATCTGACTGTGTGTGACTTGTTGGATCTGATTGTATGTGAATTGTTGGATCTGATTGTGTGTGACTTGTAGAATCCGATTATATGTGACTTGTAGGATCTGACTGCATGTGACTTGTTGGGTCTGATTGTGTGTGACTTGTTGGATCTGATTGTATATGACTTGTAGGATCTGATTGTATGTGCCTTGTAGGATCTGATTGTGTGTGACTTATACCCAATATTTGTGCTCACCTTGTCAGGCTTGGCATGCATGCTGATCTATTACACATTCTTCCACCCCTCTGGGCCAGTGAAAAGGGTCAAAAGACTTTTGCGACCTCAAACAAGAACATTCAACATTTCAGGATTGTCGGTGAGTTTTCTTTCTCCCATTTTAAAAAAAAAAAAATTTTGTTTATGTTCCAATTTTAAATGTTTATATTTTATGGAGAACAGTCATTTTAATTGGCTGTAATTCTGAAAATGTATTTCTTTTGTCTCAGGCTATTAATATCTTCTTTGTTGTTCGCTCAGACATCGACACCAGTCTTGCTCACAAATACAGCAGTTCATCACTGGCTCTCTGCATCACTGTATAGCTTCTCCTGTAAGCAGCTGAAGTCTGGTAAGGTCCAGTACCTGAGTGGGATGTGTGAGCTGCCATGTCTGGGAGGATATGTTGTTCTGTCTGTGCCTCCTCCACAAGCACTTGGGTCTGCTGAGCCGGTTTTCAGTTTGTGTTAAAGATGGTAAACTGTTAATATCCTGTCCTGCTATACTGGCAGATGTTCAGTCTTGATTTTTTTCTGTTATTTTCAGCATGAAACTGGGGTCCAGATCTTTAGCATAGAGTCTCCAAAAACAGTGAAATCAGCAGAGGAGGTTTCTGCACATCTCACAGCAACTGCTAATGGATGTCAAAGTTTAGCACCCAGTCTTCTTCAGACAGCTATGGATGAGTCAACAGGCAGTGCACGTCGGCTTAACAGTGCTGGAGTGCTATCTAAAGCCACCCTGCAGAAAGCCTGGCAAAATGGTTTGGAGTCCACATCAGGCAGTTCTCTGTCCTCCCTGGCATCGTTGGAGAATGCGAGTTACTCAGGCAAACGCACGTCTTCGGTGAAATCAAACAGCTCTCATGGTTCAGCTTCAAGCAATAATCAGTTACTTCCCCATACATTAGTGAGAAATAGCCCATGTGAGTCCCCAAAGAAAACTTTCAGTCATGTTGTAGATATGGGTTATATGGAGCAAGGAATGTCAGAAGATAATCATGAGAGTGATAACATGAATATAGCCACCACCGGATCACTCAGTCCTCCCCACAGCAGAGACTTGTCGTCGAGGTCGCCTAACCAAAACAGACAACCTTTAGCTTTGGGTGACTTGGCATCATTTAGCATTGATGGGTCTTCCTCTTCTGATAAAAGAGCCAGTGATTACAGCTCATTTAGTAATCAGCAGAAAGTTCTGTCTCCTTTGGATGTCTCAAACTTGTGGAAAGATACACAGAGCCGTCTGAGGGCCACGATTGCAGCAACCATTGCAGCCATGGTGGGCAACTTGTCCACCAGTGAGAGTACCCCAGCCAACAGCAGATCAGTGTCCTCTGCAGTGTCAGCTCAAGATGACAGTCTGAATTCTACTCATTATGTGACAACTCTCAGCCACAACACAGCCTTCATGGACTCTGGTTCGAGCTACAGGGAGAAATCAGGTACTTCACAGCAAGCTGCCAGTCAGGATTCATTTCAGCACCAGGAAGCACTGAACTGCTTGTCTGGCATTACTGAGGCATCTAATCTGGGAGAGGTGTCGGAGTTCAGGTCAAGAAAGGGTGTTCATGAGAAGCCGGTAGAACGTAATGCAACTGAAAACAGAGCAGATCTGGATTCCGATGTAGCTGACCTTTCAAGAGCACGCAGTAGCCTATATTTTCTGGACTCAACTCTAACAGTCAGTCACTTAGGAATCCAGCAGTCAAATTCATACATTACTTCTCAGAAAAGACAAGATCCTGGCTGCAGGGATCCACATGTCTGTGAGGAGCCTTGCAGTCCAGAAGCTGCATCTGTCAAGTCTCCTTTAGAGTGTCCTAGAAGCCTGCAGGCTTCAGATAACAGGGAAAGGTGCAAAGGTGATTCTCCTTTCACAGACCAAGAGCTCATAACTGTAATGACACAGTCTTTACAGAGCTACATTTGTGGGAATTCATCTGTTCATTCAAGTGTTACTGAGAGGGAAGGTCTTGCTCTGACTTTAGAGGATCTCTGCTTGAGCCCAGAGTCCACCCCAGAGAAAAGTCCTGCATCTCCAAATGTTGGGGACACCCGTAAAAAAGAAGCTGAACTGTCTGTTTGTCATGACAGCACAGATTCTTCTCCAGCCAGTTCAGCGTCCAAAATGAACCGAATGGCAAGCGTTCAAAATGCAGAGGCAAAACTGTCTCCAAATGCCTTTAAGCAGCTTGAGATATCCCCTCAGGGACTTCACATGTTAGATAGTTTTCTCCTGATAAAGCAGTCACAGAACCAGACAGTGACCGCAGTACCAAAGAGTAATGCTTTGAAGTTCATCATGGACTCATACAAATCAGCTGCACAAACAGACCAGTGCTCAACCACTCCACAGCCCCGGAGGTCATTCAGTCAGGAACCATCAAACAGCGTCACTCCTAAATCAAAATCGGCAAGCAATTTGTGTTTGCAGTCACTGAAACAGGAAACACCATCAGGGTCCAGACACAGTAAGTACAGACACAGCATGGAGGAAGATCTTTATCCCATAGGAAGCAAAGGTCATGGTAAAAGTTGTTGCGTGCAGGAAAGTCCAGCAGCTTGGAAGAGGTCAGACATCACAGCTCAGAGCTTGAAAGTCTCTGAACAGACCAAGCAGCCCGAAGCACGAGGAGGGGTGTCTTCTACAAAAAAGCTTGCTGTTCTTTTCAAAGGCTCTGCCGTATCAGAAGACAAAAGTTCCCTGAACCGCAAGCAGACGCAGCCAGAAAACCAGTCAGATTCTGGTTCAGAGATGGGAGAGTATGTGGCTGGAGAGTACCGGCCTCCACTGTGTGGAGACGTGGTTGTGGACTTCGGACAGTATTGCACTCCTTTGTGTGGTGATGTCAAAGTAAACTCTGAAGAAAATTCAGTTCAGCGGAATTTGAATCATGTCAGGAGAGATATGAAACAAGACTTGAGCAATGTCAGTAAATTAGTTCATGAACTCTTTTCTGAAGACCAGCAGAAACTAGATAGAAGTAATATAGGTCCAAATAACCTTCTGCCAAAGGAAGTAATAAGAGAAAATTCAGAATTTCGGAAACAAAAACATTTTACCCGTCAACCATCTAAAGCATGTTCAAATGAAAAGTTGCAGTTATTTAAGCCTCAGGCTATATGTGAGCATAATTCTCCAGCTGTTGGGACTGGTGATTTGAATAAAGACAAGAAAATACCTAATAAAAGCAAGACAATCACTCGGTCACATAACATGGATAAACTGACGGAAGCTGAGCAGAACATGCAAGCTCAGCATGTTGCAGATTATTTCACAAAGTATTTGGAGCATCATCCCAGCGTGCCCAGTTACTGCCCTAGGCCCAAACGTTACTCCCATCCCCAGCTTCAGGTTCACAGTTGTCGTCAGCCTCTGCAACAGTTAGAAAACTCCCAGTGTATATCTCCAGATGCTAAAGACTGCACACCTAGAGGCAGACGTAATGGAAGCAGTTGTTTACAAAGTGGAGGGCATCAAATAGTTCCCAAGTGTACCATTTCCCCACATATATATCAGGACAAGTCAAGTCGTGGATTCCGCAGGCATTATTCGAATCACACTACAGATGACTTTCCAAAAGCAAAATTACTCTCTGAATGTGCTCAGTCTGGCTCAAAGTCTTCGCCGAAAAAGCCAAGCAGGATGTGCTCAAGACCTTTAATAAATAAGTTACATAAAGCCAGTACTAAACCTCAGTTTGACATTTTAACAGAAGACCAAAATGTGGGTTCTCTGTGTGAACAGTTTGGCAACATTAAGGGCAAGTCTGTCAGTAAATGATGTGAAACTGTATTGTGTAGTGTGAGAAACTTTGTGAAGAAAGATCTTCACCAAAAACCTATACTAGATATTTCAGCTGTTTGTTGCTACAAGTAAAATGACATGTTATTGTTACTATCAGATTTTGTAAGTGTATCTCTAGTTTTATTGCTATATCCTGTTGTTATTGAATAAATATTTTTTAACTAGTCCTTTGTTTTGTAAATATGTTATTACCTCAATCATTATTCTATAAATAACATGGGTATTTGAATCAAAATGTATATTTTATTAGACATATTTAATATATATGAACTGTATTTATAAATCTTCTCAGTCTGAACAAGAATTGTCCATTTTTTTCCCGTTATGATGGAATATTGTTTCCAATTCCATTATTTGAATATATGATTATCATCCGATAAATGATTCCTTGCACTGAATGTTGCATTCATAAAATTAAATCTGTCACCTGGTGGTTGTTTAGTAAAATAAATATATGTACAGAGTTGGAACTCTCCCAGGGTTGGAAATTTTGTTAATTCCTTTCATTATATAAACATTCAAAACATCAGTGCTTTGGAGTAATCCAGATGCTGCTTTGTCAGTTCTGGCTTGTATAGTTTTTTTTTTTTTTTCAGAGAGCTTTTTGATTTTAGTTTCTGTTTGTCTTCCACACAGAGACAGATTGTCCTAGTAACTTGTCATTTTTGGCCTTCCCTTTTTTGCCGCAGTGATTGCTTCTTTCTCTTCCCACAGGCATATCCAAGCTATTACACCTGATACTGGTCCAGCTTGTGTTTGCAATAGTTGGACTACTATACACCATGTAGTAGTTGTGGGCTTTTGTCTTTTTTTGATGTTCTATGCCGTTCAATTCAAGTGCCATGCCGCATGACGTAGGCGATCATTTCTCTCCACAATTCCCTGTCTTTAGACTTGATTATGAGATCCGCCGGTGACTTTCTTCCCAGCCACACTGACGGCCCATCCAGTAACTTCTCTCTGTGTCTTCTTCTCTCAATTTTTCCAGTTGCCAGTGTCAGGAAATGTTCTATAAAGCTCACTTGTCTGCCTCTGATCATTGCTATAATTTGCTTTTTAGCTCCAGCCTCTCTTAAGACCTCTTCATTAGTTTTCTTGCCTGTCCATGGTACCTTCAACATTTTTCTTATAAACCAGTTCTATGCAGCCTTCCATAATGTCTTCAAAACTCTTCTAAAATTTTGTGATTTAAAAATTCCAGTCACTCATGTTAACATTCCTGAAATCCATTTTTTTTTTCTCTTTCCCTTTTTTTTTTTTTTCGTTGCTAGTGTACTTTATGTGCATGTCTTGTGTTTTCACATAATTTGTCTTCAGCTTGTTTTTTGAGCATACTTACCATATTTGTTTGCTCCGTAATTTTTCTGGCAACAGTGTTAAGTCAAATTTTAACTCTTTTCACATGAAACAAAAAAACCAAGACCACACAAAAAATTGTTTATAAACGCATCAGCCATATTTTTTTAAACTAAGAAATGACACGACGACCCATATTTAACTAACACATCTGATTTAAAAGTTGAATCTATAGAACTCAGATTAAACAGTGTAGACTTAGTTTCTTTTTTTTTTATCTGCAATTTTTTTTTTTTTTTTGTGAAGCCCTAGAAGTGATTCATGATAGGAGTAGAGTTTGAGCAGATGTTTCCATAAGGTGTACATTTTTTGGAACATTTGTAGTTGTTTGTTTACCTGATCATTAGCATTTTATGCTGTTGTTGATTAAGTTCTTGCTTAGGAGAAAAATGATACATGAAATAAAATTGTGTCAGGTGAACTTACAGATAATATACTGCTTAGTAAAATTGATGCTTGAGCATGAAAGATATATATATATATAAACTCTTTTAGTTTTCTGAATCATAATGTTGAATGGCAGTTTTTCTTATAAATTTAACATATTTGCACAACTTCAAATTTTAAACAACTTTTTTGATGGTGACTGTTTAAAAGTGATTTGGATTTTGTTTTTTAAGTGTTAACACCTTGTTAGTTTTTTGCAGATGTTAGCCCCAAACTGATGTGTTTTCTTCATTGCCTTAGTGGTATATTAAAACAAAGTGCCTTACCTGCATTGTACAAACATCTCTTGATTTTCTAGATTAGGTTACAAAGGGAGAGCATGGTCTCATATCTTTGGAAATCAGTTTCAAGAGATGGTGGGTAACATTGTTAACTGGATTTCCTGTCATTGTTTATATTGCTGCAGCCGTTGACCTTTCTTAGCTGCTTTTCAAGAGGCAAGTTTTAACTCAGCAAATCAGCCTTACTCTACATTTTGTTACATTTTTTTTTTTTACACTTGTTATATTAACCTCTTGCTGTAGGAACTGATCACATGAGCGGTGTATGTGGTGCTTATATGACTGCAGAAAATGATCCATTGAACTTTTTTTTAAAATTTACCATGGTACATACAAACTGTGAAAGTAATGTTTTTTATATTATTTACTTTTTGTAACTACTTATTTAATGCAGTTTTAAAATACTCATCTCACCAGAGACCTCGGTGTTTTGTAAGTTTACACCTTGGCAACAGTTTTGTGAGAAATTGCTCCAAGTCCTGTCGCAGTGTTTTTGTAGGATTTCCAGCGTTGAGTTGTACATACTGGCAGACAGGTCAGACTAGCATGGCTACCAGGATTTAAAATCTGGAATCGTAATGTGATATTCTCAGCTGTTCTCTCCCTTTCCGAACTTTATATATTGTTGCATATTTTATTAATGCAGACTTGTAGTTTTTGTTGTTTTGTTTTTGGTTTTTTTTTTAAGCTGAATTTTTGTGAGTTATTTATCTTTTTTTTTTTTTTAAATAATATTTTTAAGATTTTGTTTTCTTCTTCTAACCAAGTCTTAATCTGTATTTTACTGTATATAATTTTGTGATTTGATGCAGTTTCTGATTAAAAGTTGTTTGTAAGAATAACTGAATTTATAATTTCTTTTCATATGTGTGTACGTGTGTGTATGTCTGAATTTCAAGATAATAGGTAGAAAGACATAAATTTAGTTAATGAAACAAAATGCCTCCGTACTGTGCGAACGTATGAGTTTATTCACTGCTATAAATAATGAAACTTGAGTGTGCATACAGTCAGGTTGCCATACAAGTGTGTTAAAAAAAAAAATTCAATAATACTTTCATACAAAGAAAACACAAGTGGAGTTTGTTCTTATTACTCTCAAAACATAACTGCCATCCTTCACAAATATTACCCTTCACAGATATCCTTCAGTAGCCACAGACGTACTGAAGTTTACGTGTGTATGAGTAAATGTTGCAGCAATTTTATGAAACATGGCAAAACGAAAGCCATTGTTGAAAACAAGGTAAATGAAAATGTAAGTTACAAACAATCACAGGAAAACTATTAGTTACAAGAAAAAACAATCACAGGAAAACTATCAGTTATAAGAAACTGACAAACATCAGCCTACTGAAGGAGGCAGAAATGATCAACTTAGAAACATTACGAGGTTTTGCTCTCATATGAAGAATAACTCGTACAAACTGAATTCTACAAACCGTACATACTTTTTTGGAGTTGCACAGCCGAGTTGCTGGAGAAAAATATAAACAAGCTGAAAGCTGCTTTTTAACAAATTTGAATGTGTTTACATGACAAAGAAGGCTATAAAAAAAATACCACAGAGATACGTGTTGTCATATTCATCATCTCATCAGTTTCACTCTGGGCTTCTGGCTGCAAAGAACAACTAGCAGTATTAGTGTAAAGCAAGAATATTTATAGCTGCATTTGGATGTGATCATTTTCTTGCGCTTGCAAACATTTTTTATCTTTAAAATACTCAGCACAGTAGCAGACATACATAAGACACACTTATTCTTTTCCAACACGACGCTGATTATAGCAATCCCACAGCAGCAATTGCATACCACTCCTCTTAAAACATGTGACCACTGTTTGCCCAAATATGGCCTGGCCAAAGAGGAACCGGATAACTCTATAAAACGCTGAGATACTACAGCCTTCAGGACCACACAGGAAAACCCTAGGGAAAAAAAAGTTCATAAAAGAAGAAGCAGAAAAAAAACACAAAAAAAACCACAGGAACTTGCAAATCCAGAAATGTTAAAAGCAAGCTGCATGTGGCAATAAAACAAATACTGCAATATGTACACAGGTTGAACAATGAACAGTCACAGACTGATGCTGGTACAGATGTATGTCACAGAAATGCTTGCTAAGTAAACAAAAATCACAGAGTAAACATTTGATTATTATTTTTTGGGATGGGTGGAGTAAGGAGATCTAGAATGAACAGTCTCATTAATAAGGAAAAAGGTAATAATAAAATATAAAGAATCTGAAAAAAAAAATACTAACAGTGGTTTTCACATAAAGCGGGAAAACAAAAATCTGTTTTCACATAAGGCGGAAAACTAAAAAAAAATTCTAATTCTCTTGTATGTTTAAAATACAGGCTGATAATGATGTTCTTCCCTATTAATAAAAATCGTATCTTGAAAACTATGCCAGATAGAAACAAGAACGCTGTGACGTTATGTACGTCAATTCTTAAAGATGCTTTTGTTTTTCTTTACAAGACGATGCATGGCCATACTGGAATTAGCTGTTCACCAGTCCTTGAATGCAAACTTCTTTGGACTGAGGACTGGAAGGCTGCCAGGCTCACCTGACATTGCACCCCCCCCCTTTTTTTTTTTTTAAATGGAGGTTTACTAATGATAAAGTTCTGTTCAGTTCCTCATACTGAAACTCTGATGACAAGGATGCCAGATGCTTTAGCGACGGTGACTAAAGAAATGTCGGAGAACAGCTGGCTAGAAATCAAGTATCACTCTGATATTCTCCAGGTAACAAATGAAGCGCATGTTGAAATGAACAAATAAAGTTTAAAAAAAAGAAACCAATTTTTCTGAGCTGTGATAAAATATGCAAACCTCTCCCCCCGCATGTTTGTATCTAGCATAGTTTTTGTGTAATAAATGTTTGAAATCAGGGACACACTTTATGAATAAAAACTTGTGCACGCTTAAATTCAAACTTTTTTTACAAAACAAAAAATTTCAATAATTTCTGCTGTACAATACACAGCAAAAAGAAAGTGTTCCAGAATTCTGTATCCATGCAAGGTTTAAACAAAATAAAAAAAGGCAGTATACTTTTGTGGCATTTTCTTTTTAAACACAGAACATTGAATCATCATCATCAAAGATAAAAGCCCAAGCAAGGCTTTAGCACTGCTAAGTTCTAGAAACAGCATCACATCATCATCACAGACAATTAATAACTTGCACTGCTAAGTTCTAGAAATAGCATCACATCATCATCACAGACAAACGAAAACTATAGAAGAGCTAAGTTACCAGATACAGAAGCAAATCTTCAATCTGGTAAAGATGAATAAGGAAACACCAGTTTTTCTTTCGACAACTCCCATGGCCACTCATTTTCAATGCCGATAAACAAACCAGCATTTCTTGACATGCACTGAGAATTTAACAGCAAAAAGGTTTGATATGGTTCATTTCAGTAGTTTGAGAAACACTGATTTTGCATGTCAAAGGAGTCACTTATAAGGAGAAAAAAATGTTAAAAAAAAATGTTTAAATCTAGGGCTGTCTTGATCAGCAGACATTTTCTATAGCAATATTAACTATTCAAAGTGTTAACTTTGAATACATATGCACTAATGTGTTTATGTCATCTGCAATACATATACATTTTTTCAGCATAAGATTACATCTAGACAGACCGAGACAAACTGGTGTGATAACCTGGAAGAAGACCTATGACATCTCAGAGTAGACATTCATTCATTCATTTATTTGCATGTCCCTTGCGGAACTTTGCCTCCCTAACAGCACTCCTGTAGGCCTCTCGGTTGTGAGCAAGATGGCCTGCTGCTGATGCATCCATTTGCAGATTATCAACGATGTCTTGCAGCCTTCTTCGCCTTGGTCTTCCTCTCTTTTTCCCCAATATGTACCCTTCCAAGACGGTTTTCTCTAGATTACCATGACGTTTAATGTGTCCAAAACTTATAAGTCTTCTCTCTTTAATTCTCTTTACCGGCCAGTCATCTTCAATATTAAGTTCTTGTGGTATGGATATATTTGTTCTTTTTTGTGTCCATGATATTTGAAGAACTCTTCTGTAGCATTTACATTCAAAGGCATTTATGTGTTTCTCAGCTGTTTTGTTAAGTGTCCACGTCTCACAGGCATATGTTGCGATGGGAAAGATGCATGCCCTTAAAAATCTTATTTTTGTAGTTCTGTCTGTTCCTTTCCACAGATTCTTTAGTTTTTTTACTTTCTGAAGAGCGATAGATGTCCTCCTAATTATCCTCATTGTATCTCCATTATTAGTTAGCAGTGATCCAAGATATTCAAAACTCTCCACTTCTTACAGTTTTTCCTCATTGATACAAATATCAGCTAACTTGTTTGTTTTGTCAGTTGTCATCAATTTAGTTTTCTTCGCATTAAGATAGATGTTTTTCTCTTCGCTGTTCTTACGGACTGACATAATTAGTTTTTCCATTCCTTTTTGTGTTGTGGACAGTAATACTGTGTCATTAGCATATCTAATCTCTGGTATTTCATAACATCCAATTGTTATGGCATCGTAATATTCTTTGTCTACATCTTCTCTAACATTTCTCATTATATTTTCAGTATACAAGTTAAATAAGTAAGGCAGCAATATGCACCCCTGACGGACCCTTTGTTTTATGTCAAACCAAGTTGTTTCACCATTTATTCATACTTTTGCTTGTTGGTCTAGATACAGCAGTGATGTTAATTGTATCAAATGTCTTGGAAATTCCATTATTTTCCAAAGTTTCTGGTGTTGTACACAATCAAATGCCTTTGAGTAGTCTATAAATGCTAAATATAGATTCACATTAAACTCTCTGCATTTCTCTATTATATATTGAATATATGATCTCTTGATCCTCTTCCTTGCCTGAAACCAGCTTGGACCATACTGACTTCTTCTTCTTCTATTTTCTTACGAAGTCTACCCATTATGATTTTTAACAGAATTTTACTGGCATGACTAATCAGAGCAACAGTTCTGTAGTTTGTGCATAATTTCAGGTTACCTTTTTTTTGGCAGTGGTATGAATACAGTTCTTTTCCATTCTTTTGGCCAAATACCAGAATGCCATATCTTTTTACACAGTGCATGATAGATTATTGCACATTCCTTTCCGCCTGCTTTAATAAATTCAGCTGTTATCTCATCACATCCTGGTGATTTACCATTTTTCAGATTCTTTATTGCCCATAAAACAGAGTGGACAACTGGCAGGAGAAGACTAAGAACAGAGAGGAATGGAGGCAAGTCTTGTCTGCGGCAATGAGCCGCAATGGCTCAGAAAGCTAAATAAAAGATTATATTTAAACAAAGTTACAGATACCATATTTCACCCAAAAACAGACTCCCTCCACAGATTATATGGAATGTCTAGGTGTTAAAATAAAAACACTTTTATTTAGTGGAGGATATATCCGACTTTACATGTAACATATATTGTTAATTTCAACAAGCACAGAATTCTAACAACCTGTTTTCACGCACCCATGATCAATAAACTGCACACATGTACACATCCACAGTTTAAAGCTTAATAATTAATGTACAGAATGGATCAGGTTTACCGAGAAGTCTCCTGGCACATCTATCAACAGACAATACTTGGAAAACAAACGGCTGAACAGCTGATAGAAAGTAAAACAAACCGAAATTGCCACAAAAATAGAGCAGTTTCCCCAAAATACTAAATTAGAATACAGAACATTCAGTTTCCCCACCAACAGCATATTAGAGTACACACTTTCACAGTAACGATAAAGTTGTAACAGTAAAATCCCCGTTTACGTGCCATTAAGGCATACAGGGGATACGGTGTTAGGCCTGTATTTCCAAGACCTTCGGCACATGAAGGTATGGTGTGGTCAATATCATGCCGCGCCACATTTACCTTCAAATATTTCTCTGGTACCCATTTTTAGAGACTGGGTGGACCCCGGGGGCCATTTTTGTGCAGCGGTGCCAGAAAAAATCCCCACTGCTGGGACTTGAACCTGGTACCCCCGGGATTAATGCCAAATTATAACAAAGAAATTCTGTCTCTCAAATTAGAACACATTTTCCCAGAACTGCAAATTTGAACACAGAACATTTACTCTCCCATTAGTGGTAAATTAGAACATTCTGTCTCCCATTGCTGGTAAATAAGAACATTCAGTCTCCCATGTGTGGCACATTAGAACATTCAGTCTTAGCAGACTAATAAAAACAATGCCATCATGTTTACATCACAAAATGATCCTAAATTATTAGTGATGACACCCAACAAACCACTGAGCATTTCTACTGTTGGTTTACTTCAATGTTCACTTCTTGCTTGTGATATCTACAGTGTTTGGTAGGATCATGTGACAAATACAAACATCCTGGGTTTACTCTTAAATAATACTACTCTAGCTTACTGTGTTATAGAAATAAAGGGCTGCAGCTGAACACAAAGGCAGAAAAGCCATGCAGACAATGAACTATTTGGGGGTTCAAGAGATTACAGAAAACAATGATACTAAGACTAGCAGGAAACAGGGAGGGGCTATCTATGCTGGAGGTGAATAAAGAGGTTAACCAGAAACCTAAATATCCTTTATTTAAAAAAAAAAAAAAAAAAGGAAGGATGCTTAAGTGGCATAGTAGTGCGTTTGTTCATTTTTTTTACGCCTGAAATTGGTGGCTGAAGTCCGCCTGGAGGTGCCCCGGTTATCCAGCTACTCCTGGAGGTGGGGAGAGAAAAGTGAACAAACAAACTTTATATACGTACTAGGCATCTTCCTGACCACATCACCATCTAATGTGCCTGCAGGTCAAAGAAAAAAAATGACCACAAACACCACATCCTGAAGTGTCTCTATGGCATGACAGGGGACATATTTTTTTTTCCCAATATGAAATAAACTTAGATCTTGAGCATTATCAAGAAGCTGATCTATACCCCCCCCCCACGCCCCCAAAACACAGAAAGATACCTGAGGAAGAAGACAAGGCAAGATTAAGTCAGTCAACAGTGATCTGTCTCCTCACCCCAGAAGACTAGGGGTTTGGAGCTTGCTACAGAGACCCCCCACCAGCTTACCATGCTGTACAGCAAGTAGCGACATAAGGGGAAAACTAACTCTGAAGATGGTGATTAACTGCATCCTGGACAAAGAGCACATGACTGCACTGTCTGCTAGATAAAGCATACAGGACTGCACTGCCTGCTAGATAAAGCATACAGGATTGCACTGTCTGCTAGATAAAGCATACAGGACTGAACTGCCTGCTAGATAAAGCATACAGGACTGCACTGCCTGCTAGATAAAGCATACAGGATTGCACTGTCTGCTGGATAAAGCATACAGGACTGAACTGCCTGCTAGATAAAGCATACAGGACTGCACTGTCTGCTAGATAAAGCATACAGGACTGCACTGCCTGCTAGATAAAGCATACAGGACTGCACTGTCTGCTGACAAAGCATACAGGACTGCACTGCCTGCTGGTTAAAGCATACAGGATTGCACTGCCTGCTAGATAAAGCATACATGATTGCACTGCCTGCTGGATAAAGCATACAAGATTGCACTGCCTGCAAGGCAAGACACAATGGACTGAACAGCAAAACATGGCCGTCTTCAATTTAAGTAAAAACAGGATGTGTGAAGTTTAGCACTAAGAATAAAGAACTTCACCAGTGAAGTGGAGGAAAGTCAGGAAAAAAATATCTGGTTAAAGTGACAGAGGAAAAGAAAAGCTGATGAACACTAAACACTGCCTGAGATGAAGAGGCATGATCACGCATACTTTTCTTGCATACAAGGGGATAAGAAAGGTGATGAATAAACCTGTTAAAACCATTACTCGGTCTACAGTTTAGTACATAACACATTATATAGTTTATAACATAACTCAATAGACAGTTTACAACTCAAACAGTTAAGAACATTAGTCAGTCTATGGTTTAGAACATAACTCAAGTCTGCAGTAACATAACTCAAATCTGCAGTTTAAAACTTTACTCAGTATACAGTTTAGAACATAACTCAAGTCTATAGTTTAGAACATAACTCTAGTCTACAGTTTAGAACATAACTTAGTATACAGTTTAGAACAAAACTCAAGTCTACAGTTTAGAACATAACTTAGTATACAGTTTAGAACAAAACTCAAGTCTACAGTTTAGAACATAACTTAGTATACAGTTTAGAACAAAACTCTAGTCTACAGTTTAGAACATAACTTAGTATACAGTTTAGAACAAAACTCAAGTCTACAGTTTAGAACATAACTCTAGTCTACAGTTTAGAACATAACTTAGCATACAGTTAGAACATAACTTAGTATACACTTTAAATAAAATGCTGTGAATGTAACGAGCAAGAAATCAACAAAAATGTGAAGTATATAAAGACTGCACTTAACAAAAAAAAAAAAAAAAAAAAGCATCACACAAAATAAAAATAAAAAAACTACAGATAACTAATACAGCATATGTGAAATATATATCAAGATAAAGGAGACTTATCACATACCACCAATACAAATTTTATCATTTTACAAGGAATGATTTTAAAACAAATTTACGGGACTCACACATTGTATTTGCTTGAAATTTGAAATAAAAATGTATAATAACCATTCAAATGCCATTAAACAAAACAAAATCAGTGTATCCAAGTGACCACAATACTGTGAAATGAACTTACGTGAAAGCTCATGGGGACATTAATGAAACAATCACTTCAGAGTGCATTAAAAAAAGTGTAACCAACAATGCAAGTCAAAAAAACTAGCCATAACAAGTAAGTTATGGAATAAGCCAGATAAGATTGTCACTCTGTGTCACACAAACATAAATTACTCTGTGGGACATGCAGCAATAAAGTAGCACTTAAGGCTGGGAATACCTGTTATTATTTTGATGTTAGTCAGCCATTTACCTGACAGCCTTCCTGGCATGTGCTCTCAGTCCTGCTCGGTAGATGACTCCGGGTGAGCACATTATTTACTCAGAAAAGCTGAACAATGGCATAATCAATTTTCATAAACCTCCTTATCAATTTACACTTGTACATTTCTGCATCTGCTTCTTATACATTCCTGTAAAAATGCCTGACACACCCATCAGGTTTCTGCAATCCGTGTGGGTATGTCTTTTATGGCCATACTCAATATATCACAGCCTGGACTCACATCATCATCAATGTTTACCATGTAATTATTTCTCCTTTCTGCAATAAATATATTTTAAGCCATCAAGTTTTATGTAACGGGTGTGGGCAAACTATGGCCTTCAGGCAGGATGCGTGGCCCTCTGTCTCATTTTATCTGGCATGCCAACAATGTATCAGTTTTTTGCTTTTTTTTTTTTTTAAAGATTAAATGAATTTCATTATAGACCAGCCCTGGATTATTAGGATTTGCAATATAATTTAGGCTGATGGGGCACCTGAGTGGCACTGTGGTTAGTGTGCTTGTCTTTCACAGTGAGATCAGTAGTTCCAGTCCAGCCCCAGTAATCCAGTTGTTGATAAGGGGGGAATCTCACTCCTTCTGGAGCTAGGCAGTCAGGTGTGATTCTGACCACACTGCCCTCTAGTGTGCTTAGAGATTTAAAAAAAAAAAAAAAGGAAAAAATGGGCATAATGGCATGATAGGGCAGCATTTTATGCTGAAGATGCTGTTACATGATTTAGCAAGTCTGTTTCCTCCCTTGCAAAACATTAACGTGAACACTACTATTTGTGACTATTGCATTCTGGTATCTAAAGAAGGAGCCAATCCTCTTTTAGACAACATTTTTCCTATCTCTGTGTGAGATTAACATTTTATCTGGTAAATATATTTAAAATCTTGATATTCAATTTATAGAAAAAAAAATAATGGAGCACAAGGAAGT
This sequence comes from Achatina immaculata, assembly GCA_009760885.1. Lineage (NCBI taxonomy): Eukaryota > Metazoa > Mollusca > Gastropoda > Stylommatophora > Achatinidae > Lissachatina > Lissachatina immaculata. The sequence goes on along the minus strand of CM019720.1, from coordinate 51,223,833 downwards.
TTATTACATCTGTGGAATGTATAACCTTGCTGGACCATAAAGACAAGTGTTATTAAGTACTGCACCATAAAGTTAAGTATTATGAAGTACTGCACCATAAAATTAAGTATTATGAAGTACTGCACAAAAAAAAAAAGATAAATGATAAGAAGCACTGCATCATAAACACAAGTGTTATGAAGTGTTGTTTAGTACTGCATTCTCATATTCTTCTTAACCTTTGGACAAGAAAAATCCTTCTCTTGGCGTGTAATCTGTCCAGTGCATCTTAAGTTGCTTACAGAACAAATTCATTAACTTATTCTGTTAAATATAACAAAAGAATCAATTACGAAATAAAAACAGTGGCCATATGTGTTGGACATTCCAGAAATCATTAAAAACATCAGCACATTCTCAAAACTGTCAAACATACAGGTGATGAAACACAGTTAGACTTGTTAAATGCCAAAACGAAAACCTGCCACAATATAATATTGTGAAGCATCATCATCATCATCATCGCCTCTCACTCCCTTGAGAGCACAGGCCACAGATAAAGGCTTTCCAGTCATCCCTGTTCTTGGAATTATTCTCCGCTTCCTTCCATGTGCATCCCTTGTCTCTGAGCACTGTCATGATTTCTCTTCTCCAAGTAAGTCTAGGTCTTCCTCGTCTTCTATCTCCTTGAAGACTCCATGCCAGTGCCAGTCTTGCTGTGCTGGTGTCGGGTGAAACAAATTCAACAAAAATTTCAATTTCTTTGCTTCAGAACCTTACCGGTAAAAAAAAAAGGATTATTCTATACATCCTCAGAAACGCAAGCCCCAGTCAAAAAAAGGATTATTCTATACATCCTTAGAAATGCAAGTCCCAATCACTAATCTGAACATGCATTTAACTCTTAAAGGCCAAACGAACAACGCCATCGTTCATCCTGTCAGTTCAATATGCTGAAATGACAATGCCATTGTAGATAATTCTGTTTTGTTCTAAAGATTTTTTGTTTTAATTTTTCCTTTGTGATCATTTTTGCTTACATTCATGCAGAAAGTTGACAGCTATGATCAGCTGATCAGTTTATTTTATAAACAAACAGTCTCAATGATGTCAGATGAAAGTAGCTCAAATGAATTACATATTTTTATCACCAGAAAAAAAAGCTAGGGGAAACTGTGCATGCCAGATGAGCTTAATGACAACCTCCATGAATCAGTGACAGACAGGATGGAATCCTTCTTCAATAAGGGCTCTAGTTTGGGAATAGATTTTTTTGTTCTTTTTGTGAAGGCTGTGATGGTCAACCTTATCTTCACCAAAGCCTGTCTCAATACATGGCACACATAAGCCATGCTTCAACACTGTATACAAGATGTCTGCAGCAGAAGAATGTTTAGATTCTGTAATGGGGATGTAAAAAAACATCCACATATAATATGCTACCATGGTTTCCAACTGTAAACAAATGTACATTTTTTCCACCAAACAACATGGTGTATTAGACAGAATGGAAAATACAAACTGTTAGTCACATGACGCTGAAACTTGATCATTTTATTCATATCTGGATTCATTTTATTCTGGAAGTTTATCCAGTGCTTTGGATTATATTTATGAGGTAATCTGGGTGAACAAATACATTTTTTTTTACTATCTTGAAACATTCTTTTAGTCAAAAGAAGTGCAGTAACATTCAAAACATGTCAAAAATTTCCTTAAATTTGAAATCTGCACTCGTTACCTCCATTTCATGTATCATATGTGTGCCTTCAATGTGTAAGGACTGAGGAAAATCAAAAATTTCTTTACCCATATAATTTTCATGAGAAAATAATTCTGGCAAAAATGGTTAAAAAATTCCGGCCTCTATGAGTTAAATCAGGTTAAAACAAATTTTTTAAAAAGTCTTTAAGAGCTAAATCAGGTTAAAACAAATGAAAAAAAAAAGGTTTTTAAGAGTTAAATTGGGTTAAAATAAATTTTAAAAAAAAACAGTCTTTAAGAGTTAAATTGGGTTAAAATAAATGAAAAAAAAAGTACCAAAAAAAAAAAAAAAAGCCCATTGCTTTTCAACCCTTTTTTCTTACTTGGTGACCAGTACGCAATGCAACACAGCTGGGCACCACACAAAAACTGGCCGCTGATTACAAAATGTGGGAAGAATTTGTTGCTGCTCTACAAGATTTACAAATATATTTGGTGGTGAATGCTCTGATGATCACCATCCACGGACAAGAACTGGCTGGAAATGCCACTCAGGATGTCACATCTAAAAACATCGTCACCGAGAAGAGAGACGCGGCATGAAATAACAGAAATTCTCAATTAAAACTAATCGCGGCCCTTTATTTAAATATATGATTGTACAGCACATAATTCAAGCACTGTGCAAACCAGGACAAAGCCTGGAAAACCGGTTAAAAGAATGCAAGATAGTTCTATTTATAAATAAAATACATCACAGTTTGCTAGCTTCTCTTATCCTGGAGAAAGATGCTAGAGAAGTTCTTAGACCAAAACGCTAGACTAAATGCTCTTTTCATTCACTATGATGTCACATACAAGTCCAAGGGTCTAACAACACATTCACCGAAACCCACTGGATTAGTAGTAGGGTTAAAAAAACCCAAACTAAAAGAATCAACAATCATGGCCTGACAATATGTCTTTCAATAACTCAAAACATACAGACTCATGCAAAATGTTTGTTGACAACGTAATTTTTTTTAAAAAATCAAGCCACACGGAAACTGCTCCTACAGGACAAACTGACAGCATCACAGCCAGGTTTTATGTAAAACATATTAGATTATTCACATCTGTACATGTGCAAACATCCGTGCAAGACGAATCACATAAAATTTAAGCTTAAGAAGGAACTTAAATTCAAGGATGTGGTGTAATTCATGACATCACTCAAAATCCTGTCAAATCCCTGAAGCGTGAATCAGTGTTATATCTGGAGCTTCTCAAACTCTCTAAATAAATGGTCTAGAGGTGATTTGAGTTCCATGAATGATGGCCGTCTTTCTTTGCTGGAAATACACAAACAGTGATCACACAAAATTTTCATGTATGCAGTAGGTAATATAAAAAACAAATGGGCCCTTCCTTATTTAACTTGTATACTGAAAATATAATGAGGAATGTTAGAGAAGATGTAGACAAAGAATATTATGATGTCATAACAATTGGAGGTTATTAAATACAAGAGATTAGATACGCTAATGACACAGTATTACTGTCCACAACACAAAAAGGAATGGAAAAAAACTATTGTCAGTTCATAAGAATAGTGAGAAGCAAAGCTGTTATCATAATGCAAAGAAAACTAAATTGATGACAAATGACAAAATAAATAAGGTAGATGAAATATATATGTCGATGAGGAAAAATCAGAAGAAGTGGAGAGTTTTGAATATCTTGAACCTTTACTAACTAATAATGGAGACACAATGAGGGAAATTAAAAGGAGGACATCTATCACTCTTCAAAAAATAAAACAACTAAAGAAGCTGTGGAGAGGAACAGACAGAACTACAAAAATAAGATATTTAAGGGCATGAATCTTTCTCACTGCAACATATGCCTGTGAGACCTGGACACTTAACAAAACAGCTGAGAAACACATAAATGCCTTTGAATGTAAATGCTACAGAAGAGTTCTTCAAATATCATGGACACAAAAAAAAAGAACAAATATATCCATATTACAAGAACTTAATACTGAAGAAGGTTGGCTAATAAAGATAATTAAACAGAGAAAACTTAAATATTTTGGACATATTAAACGTCATGAGAATTTATAGAAGACAGTCTTGGAATGCTATATAATGGGAAAAAGAAAGAGAGGAAGACCATGGCAAAGATGGCTGCAAGACATCAGACAATCTGCGAATGGATGCATCAGGTGAGCTGCAGGGCATCTTGCTTACAACCAAGAGGTCAACAGAGGAGCTGTCAGGAATGTAAAATTCCATAAGGGACATGAAAATGACTGAGTAGGTAATATATAGATAAGTGTTGTTGATCAAGTTTCTCTTTTCTTGGCAGTCCTTAGTAATCTATAACAGTGAATGTACTAGGATTTTTTTAAACTGGTACACTTTTTGCACGAAGCACTTTCTGAAATACCAGTTATTTCAACAACATTTGGTGACTTATATCTTTTTTTAAATATAAAATTAAACATACTTTACAAATATCAGCAGGAATGTTTGCATGAAATTTTTCTTAACTTATGTGCTACGAGATTTATTAAATACTCACACGCTGAACCAAAGTCAAAACTGACTGGTTCTCCTTCATGCAAATTGAGCATCATCGGACTTCTGGCTCAACTGATTTCACTGGCTGTCTTTTAATAAGTTTTTGATCATATAAACTAGTTACAGCAAATGATGACTTCCAAAACGTTTAGTTTTTCTCATTTTTTTTTCTTATCAGTAATGTACTGGTAAGTGCCGGTTAACGCAATCATTGATATAATCAGATATGTTGCCTTCCATTTTCTTGCTGCTTTCAACCCATTTATTATAACATTTTTAATATCTTATACTTAAAATAAAACTGATACTCATCAATTTATAAAATGAATAAGGGTTCATCCCTTTTTTTTCTGTAGATGGTAGGGCAAGTCAAGCAAAAACTAAAAAGCAGGTAGCTTTTCATAAAGATTCTGAACAATTAATCAATAAATACTGTCATGTTTGACTATTTCAAGCGTTAACTCATTCAGGTTCAACATACTGGGATGCTGAGCCATTTTAACCCTTTCAAGACAAAGCTAAGGTTTATAAACTTTATTCCACACCTGGTGTTTGTCTAAGTCAGAATTTATGAAAGTGAAAGAAATACTATGCAATAAAGCTCTGTCAATGAATACCAAAAAAGAGTGTTCTATCAAACCCGTATTGTTATATGGATGCAAAGCATGGACTGTAACCAAGAGCACTCAGAATCTACTGGAAGTAGTAGACGTGGTTCCTAAGAAGAATGATGAGAATACCATGGACAGCCAAGAAAACGAAGAGGTTCTAAGTGAGGCTGGGCAAAAGACAGAAAATATGGCAAAATTCAGAACACGACGGCCCAGATTTGTAGGAAACGTTTTGAGAAGAGGCAGACTGGAACACCTAGTGGCAGCAGGAAAACTGGAGGGACAAAGGAAGACAAAGAAACAAGATACATGACAGACTAAAAGAGTGGCACAGAGCATGGCTCAACACACATCTTATAAGAAAGAGCAAAAGACAGATGGTTGTGGAAGTCAGTGACGACCAATGCCTGATTGGGATGAAAATGAGAATGAGTTTTTGTCTCCTTACATTTTAACTCTTTAACAGATGTAGTTTTCTGAACAGGTTATCATTTTATAAAATAAATGGTTCTAAGGACTGTTATAGCCAGAGGTGGGATGGGGGATACGCTCTCTACTCCAATTAAATGTCTCCAAGTCTCAAATAGCCTCTGACAGTCCAAGTCCAACTCCAGGTCTTCTCGTGGCAGAACTGTTTAAACTGACAGGAGAAGGGGTGAAAGGTGAATATTTGGCGCCTGAAAACCAGAAGCTTCGGGTAGATGAGAGTCTTGGTTGGTAGTTCATCTAGGAGAAGGAAAACTCTGATTTAAAACCTGCTGCTGGCGAGATTCTTCAGCTGCCATGTGTGGGGTGAAACTCCTTCTGGCCAATGAAGCAAAATGCGATTAGGGTTGCCGAACGGCACCATTGTGGAAAAGGTAAAGGAAACGATTAAGTGAAGTAACCATCTTGAGGTCAGGGCTACTCAAATCACGGCACTTCTGGTTTAGGGGCCGGCCACATCCTATATACACCCATACTGGGGCAGATTGCCTAACTGGCTTAACTCTGGGGTTAAACTAAGACACTGCTGGCAAGATTCTTTGGCTGCTGCGTGTGGGGTGAAACTCCTCCCGGCCAACGAAGAAAATGTGAAAATGCAATTAGGGTTGCTATGCTGTGTCACTGTGAAAAAGGTGATGAAAAGGATAAAGTGAAGTTTAATCGGTATGTCCAGTAATCTCACGGCGAGAATGACTCATACCACGGCACCTCTGCTCTAGAGGCCACTCATGTCCTATACACCCCATACTGGTGAAATCTGCCTAAACCGGCTTAACCCAGGGGTGAAACTCGATGGCTATGCATATTACAGTACCTCCACTCTAAAGGCCGGTCACGTCCTATATACACCCATACTGGGATAATACACCTAAACCAGCTTAACCCAGGGGTGAAACTCACTAGTTGTGAAGATTCGTCCTCCTGGACAAAAGCTCCATCCCAGTCACCACCAGGAAGGGTAGTGGCCATGACCACAAAATGCTGAAGTGAGAGACACTGGACCAGTGCAGTTTAGATAGGCAACCACCTCTCACCCGACTGGGATATATTATATCCAAATCACGTTGAGGTTTTCCAGTGAGGAAGTCCAACTCTGGACTGGATGGGCAACCACCTCTCACCTGGCGGGGATATACTGATATCCAAAACATGTCGAGGTTTTCCAGTGAGAAAGTAAAACATGTCGAGGTTTTCCAGTGAGAAAGTCCAACTCTTGTTTAAACTGGTGCAACGAAAACCACAGTGTCACACGCAATGTCGCTTCTGTGACCCATCGAGAATATAGGCCAAAGCCCCATGATGTTCTGAGCCTCCATCCTAAATGAGACTATTGCGAGAACCACAGGAGTAAATTCAGTAGGATCATGGGGCGATCTTGGTGGTAGAAGCGAACAAAGAAGAAGATAAAATAAATGTCATCATAAAATATATGAATGTAAATTACATAGCTAAAACATTCAACTATTAAAATGAGAAACACTCAAAGCTTGGCACCAAAATCTGAGAACTAGACAGATCAAAAAGCATAAGCACTAACTAAGAAAGTGAGTTTTTATCAGGAAAAACTTAACACCTTAGGTTAGCCAACTGAGAAAAAAAAAACTCATCACTTACTCAGCATCCCAACATGACAACATAAGTTGGTATAATCGGTCATCACAGTACCTAGGCTTGCGCAGTCTATTTCCAGATTCAATGTATGGCATAATATCTTGGGGTTTCATTCTCTGAAAGGTCAGCAAAACACACAACTGTAGTTATATAAAAAAAGTGTTTCTGTGTATGTCAACCTACAACATGATACACGCATGAAATGGTAAAAGATGGATGAGATGAGGACTGTAGTAAAACTGGTAGTAGAGTGGAGATATCAGAGGTGCGTGGTGCAGCTTTGTCAAAAGAAAACAACCCCCAAAAAGTTGGTGTTTACAAACCCCAGAAATCATCCTATGACAATACTGTTACAAGACTCCAAAAGTCCAATAAAATCAATTTCCTTACTGCTGAAACAAGCTACAGAAAACTAGAAATGAAATTAAAATTCAATCAAGTGAATTAAACTGATAAACAGGAGACCAAATCTTTATTGTGATTTTTTTTTTTAATGACTCAGATGAACTAGAAATTCTGAAATGTATTTAGTAACAGAAACTGCTCTATCAATATTGAAAACTGAATGTATCTACAGCACACATGTCTTCATGAGCATACCATCACATAATTAACTCAAAATCAATAAGTAAAGTTTTTAATCAGAATACAGATGTGTAATGCAGTTTCACAAAAAAATATAGAAAGAGGAAGGAAAAGTGGATAATGAGCAATAGTATATTGGAAAAATACAACAATATTTTGGCAAAAATGTCTTTACCAAGGACAACAAACAAAATAAACTTTGAGCTCTGCTCTAAATGATGATGCGGCATAGACAAGAACCAGTGCAGCAATAATTATACTTGTTGTATTAATTCTTCCCGTGCCTTTTGTCTCTCAGATGACGGTTACGGTTTCTCACATGGTGCCTTTAGTCGCTATAGCGACATTTGGTTTGTTTCATTAAAAACCCAGTGTAACATTTAGATTGTAAACATTTAGTGCACATGCCCCATGACCTTTTTCAAAATGGCCAAAGAGTGCTTAGTTACGAGGGAGAAAACTGAAGTTTTCTGCAAGAAATTTCAATTTTTGGTGATGTAGATAGGGGTATGGACATGCCATGTGAACCAGACCACTGTTCTTGAATGTATCCCAAGTAGATTTAGACATATTAGACAACTGGAGAAGTAGTTAGAAGGTTATTTCAGACATTATTCTACTGATAATGAAATACTGAATCACAATACGACATCAACAGGTAGACCTATGTATCTCAGATGGTATGTACTGTACCTCTAGACCTATCCGATGGTAAGTTGGACACAATTTTAAAAACATCACATTACTTCTTTATTCCTAAAAAACTCTGCATTTATGAAATCTTCATACATTTAGTTATATTTTGAAACATAATAAGTACACGGAAGTACATGGAAATATTGTGTTTCATTCAATTTTACAACTATACCCCCTATACATATCAAGACCCGTGCTTTTAATCCGGCACCCAACTGAATGTCCGCATTTCTTCCTGAGGCAAGGAATGTGTTTCATCATGAAGACAACTGGAACAATGGATGAAATAATAATTCTCATTGAGGTTGTTGAACACTGAGAACCAATTACCATAATGAAGGAAAGACAATCACAGTTCTTTGGCCTTGAGAAGACTGAAACTAAACCATCACAAAAAAAAAAAAAACACTGAAAAACTGAAGGGATGAAGAATGACAGCTGCCCTGAGAGAACGATATCTGAATGGATTAACCAGGTGGCTATGGGAAAGAATGGCAACTGATCAGAAACATCACGGACTGCACAAAATAAGGGCAATTGGCCAGGCATTTAATTAATGAATGCATGATCATTCTGTTTGTTTTTAATGAAGACTCATTTTTTTTTTTTATTCTTCTATTTGTTTTTATGAAGACACATTTTTTTTATCCTTCTGTTTGTTTTTATGATGACACATTTTTTTTTTTTAATCCTCCATTTGACAACTGCAAAAGCTAACATTTTGTAGAAAAATCAATTTTTTTTGGGGAATATTTTTAATACCCTTAAACTTACATCATATGGCCTTGCTCCAAAGGACATAATTTCCCACATAGTGACACCAAAGCTCCATACATCTGACTTGGAATCAAACTTATGGTAGTATATACATTCAGGAGCATACCACATAAGAGGCCATCTACCTGGGCAATGTGCCTGGGGAGACAGGAGTTGCAGTAGTTTACACTAATAAAAGCAGGTAGAAATACTAAAGAAATCTTTAGATCACCAAGGTCACTTGTACCATTTTTTTTTTTTACTTTAAATTTTTCAGGGAAATGAATTTCATAAAACAACATGAGAAAAAAAAACAAAAAACAAAACCATCAACCAGCATTAGAAAAGTCTATGGAAAAGTTTCAGAATTAGCATGAGAACATTATATTTCCTGTACTCAGAGTAACATACATCTTACATCCTTCCCGTGCCGCTAAATGTCACATAAGGCCCACATGGTAGTTCACCAAGATTTCCTGTCTTTGGCAAGTTTTTCAATCTCATCAATGGATGTTATGCCCACTGAAGTGGTCTCTCTTAACAATATCCTCTTTAGAGTTTCACATGGTTGACCTCTTTTTCTTCGGCCTGTTGTGTTCCACTTGATAGCTTTGTTTGGGGATCCTCTGATTGTTTCTTCTCATCACATGACTGACATATGTCCATCTTCTTTTTCTGATCACCCATGAGACAGGTTGTTATTTGCTCATCTGTCTTATATCTGTGTTGTTCTTGAATTCGTTCCACTTTATACTGAGTATTTTCCTGAGGCATTTGTTTTTGAAAGAGTCTAATTTCTGAGTAACAAAGGAGGAGGTTAAAACAGAAACCTGGGATTGATTTCAAACATTAGCAAATGTTAATGAAAAAAAAGAGAGAAAAACTTGTAGCGGGGGGGGGGGGGGTGTGTGGTGCCTTTGTTTATGGTAGGACTGTTGCATTCATCCCTACATATTCTTTCAATTATGTTCCACTTTCTTACAAGGTAATACTCTGAGTTGCTGTTGACCATTCTAGACATTCCAAAATCACTGATCTTGGCAAAGTGCTCTGTCACCAACAGTACATTTCGGGTTGCAAGGTCTCGATGTACAATATCCATGGACTCTAAGTACTGCATACCGTCACATATCTGAACCATCATCTCTACTTGATGCCATACAGTCATTTCTCTGGAACAAAGAGCATATTCAAAGATGTAATTAACATGACAAGTTGAAATGAATGTAAATGCTACAGAAGAGTTCTTCAGATATCATGGACACAAAAAAGAACAAATATATCCATACTATAAGAACTTAATATTGAAGAAGGCTGGGTAGTAAAGAGGATTAAAGAGAGAAAACTTAAATATTGGACACATTAAACGACATGACAATCTAGAGAAGACCGTCTTGGAAGGGTACATAATGGGAAAAAGAAAGAGAGGAAGACCAAGGCGAAGATGGCTGCAAGATATCATTGATGATCTACAAATGGATGCAACAGCAGCAGGCCATCTTGCTCACAACCGAGAGACCTACAGGAGTGCTGTTTGGGACGCAAAGTTCCACAAGGGACATGCAAATGAATGAATGAATGAATGAGTTGAAATGATCTTTAAAAATACAGATATATAATTCACTGAGTGAATCCAAGAATACAGGCTCAAGCCCTGCGATACTCTGAACCTCTTGTGGTCCTCTTGGGGATCACGTGTGGTCCTTTTGTAAGAGGAGTCTAGGGGATTTAACGAGGACCACAGGCGTAAATTCAGTAGGATCACAGGGCGGTCTTGGTGGCAGAAGCGAACGAAGAAGAAGAAGACTGAGTGAATCTACAGTAGATCATCATCAGCTTGTGCCATCTCCTCACAAAAGGTTGGCAGCAATGAATCTCCTCTCTAATGTGCTTCTTGTCTTTGTAATGAAACTTGGCCCAAGCTGGTTCCTGGCCATCTTTTGATGTTGTCCACTCAGCAACGTCACTGTCATCCTCTTCTTCTCCTCCCTTCAATGCTGTCCTCAGGAAGGGTCTTCTGTATGGTATAATGCCTCTTAACATGCCCAAAGTATTCTTAGTTGTCTTGGTTTTGATAATTCTCAATGTTTCTCTTTTCATTTGCAGCTGGTTTAGCACTTCTTTGCTTTCTTCTCTGTCCATGGGATACGCCCTATTTTTCTACATATCCACATTTCAAGGGCTTCTATTTTCTTTTCTGTTGTCTTATTCGAAGTCCAGGCTTCTAATACCATAAAGGAATGTTGAATACATGTAGTATTTTATGATACGTAATCTCAGTTGCTGTGATATTAATTTTGATGTAAGTATGTGATATCTGTTCTGATGTAAGTATATATTTGTTTTGATGTAAGCATGTGATATTTGTTTTGATGTAAGTATGTGATATTTGTTTTGATGTAAGTATGTGACATTTATTTTGATGTAAGTATGTGACATTTGTTTTGATGTAAGTATGTGTTATTTGTTTTGATGTAAGTATGTGTTATTTATTTTGATGTAAGCATGTGATATTTGTTTTGATGTAAGTATGTGTTATTTATTTTGATGTAAGCATGTGATATTTGTTTTGATGTAAGTATGTGTTATTTATTTTGATGTAAGCATGTGATATTTGTTTTGATGTAAGTATGTGTTATTTATTTTGATGTAAGCATGTGTTATTTGTTTTGATGTAAGTATGTGTTATTTATTTTGATGTAAGCATGTGATATTTGTTTTGATGTAAGTATGTGTTATTTATTTTGATGTAAGCATGTGATATTTGTTTTGATGTAAGTATGTGTTATTTATTTTGATGTAAGCATGTGATATTTGTTTTGATGTAAGTATGTGTTATTTGTTTTGATGTAAGCATGTGATATTTGTTTTGATGTAAGCATGTGATATTTGTTTTGATGTAAGCATGTGATATTTGTTTTGATGTAAGCATGTGATATTTGTTTTGATGTAAGTATGTGTTATTTATTTTGATGTAAGCATGTGATATTTGTTTTGATGTAAGCATGTGATATTTGTTTTGATGTAAGCATGTGATATTTGTTTTGATGTAAGCATGTGATATTTGTTTTGATGTAAGTATCAGCCTCATTCTGCTGAAGGTGTTTTTTTTTTGCCACTCCTACTCTTATGTTAATTTCCATTTCACATTTTCCATCCTCTGTTATCATGTGTCCTAAATACCTGAAGCTTTTCACCTTAATTCTCCATTTATTTTTATAGTTACATATTTTTATAGCTGTAAGTGTAAAAATCTACAGTATACATAAAGAAAAAAAAATTTCACAGAAAGATTAATAGTTGACATTTCCTGAATGTGGTAACACTTTATCTGTCACTCAGCAGGCAAGGATCTGCTAAAGGAAATTTAACAGAGATGTGAATTACAATAGGCAATGTGACTGTAATGTTAAAATGTATACTTTTCTTTTCAATTTTGGTTTCATGTTCACTCTGAAAGTGAAATGTGAATGAAAATAATATGATCCAATTCTCTCACACCTTAATATAGGTGGTAAAGATATGAGAATTATTAAGAATGTGTACTGGAAGCAAAGACCAGCAATGAGAATGAACAATGACACAGGTGAGTATCAGGATATAAAACAAGATGTAAGACAAGGAAAATATGGGCACTAACACCATATCCCTATGTGCCTCTAAGGCATGAGAGGATTACCTTTACCTTTACCTTTTTTTTTTTTTTTTAAGACAAGGGTGTGTATTATCACCTGATCTGTTCTCATTAAAAATGTTAAAGGAATTTAAAATAGGAGGCCATTATATCAATGGCACGGGAAGGATATAAGATAAGATTATATCAGTAACCTGAGATAATATGGATGATACTGCTCTAATAGCAGAAATTGCAAGCAATCTGCAGAAACTTGTGAACTGAGGAGAGCAATAAAAGAGGCCTAGAGCTAAACCGCAACAAGACAGAAACAAAGGAGATACCGAAAGGAATAAACAAGCCACAGTGCAACATCCTTTCATACAGGAAGACACTGACACAAGTAAATAAATTCAGTTACCTTGGAACAACATTAGTAGCTAATGGCAAGTGCACAAATAAAAAGGAAATCACAAACAGGTAAGGCTTTCTAACGACATGAAGAAGAAAGATGCTAACAAATAAGAAAATGTCCCTACAGAGCCAATGTTACTACACGGTTGTGAAACTTGAACAGTCAATGGAAAGATGACCAAGAAACTGGAAGCAACAAAGATGTGGCCTTGGAGAAAGATGCAACAAATACCCTGGATGGACACACACACACACAAAAAAATGAATAAGTTCTCAAAGAAGTTTTTGGACCAATGAAAATTAAAATAAGAAAAGGACAAAACTTCTTGGACAAGTGATGAGAAGAAAGCAGTTGGAGAATCTGGTAAAAACTGGAAAATTCACGGGAAAAAGAAGAGAGGAAGGCCAAGATAAAAATATCTCAGTGAATGACCAAGTGACATGGAAAAAGAAAAGCATCTGAACTAATCGGAAACACTAAGGACCACACAAGATGGAGAGGCATGATCATAAATGTTATCCTGCATGGCACCTAAATAAGTTTTCTAACGGTTTCAGCAAGAAATAATGGGTATTTTTTATTGCTCAGTGAAAGAAAAATTGGACTTACCTTTGAATATAATGGCATTTTAATAAAAATGAAATTTTTTCCTCATAATTTAAGTTTGTATACGTATAATTAGTTTTTCTTTAAATGCTGTGCAGCAAGTGCCACTTGTTATGTTCACAAGCTGCCACAGAACAACACAAACACCATTTAGACAGGTCAACTTACGGATGTTTCTCCAAATACTTTTTCAAAGGTCCGAGCTCTGCAAGTTCCATGACCAACATCAGGCTTTCACCTTTACACACACCTGCAAGGTTGAGTTCACAGGTCATTAGATCATTATTTGCTTCACCAAAACCACTACTTCGGTCAGGACTAACCCTTCCCATCCATCTCTTTCTATATCACGAACGTGGACCACACTGTTCCCATAAGAGCAGGAAGGAAAAATGGAGGGTCATGGGGTATCAGAACCAAACGAGCAACAAAAAAAAAACAAAAAAAACTGTAGGTGCTAAGAATTTGGCCTGGAAGGCAAATGGGACAGCAGCCTGGAAAAAAAAACAACAGAAAATAAAACTGAGGGCCCTTGAAATGTGGATATACAGAACAATATGGCATATCCCATGGACGGAAGAGAAAACAAAAATGTATTAAACCAGCTAGAAGTGCAAAAAAAAAAAAGAAAAATTGAAAATCATAAAAACAAGACAACTAAGATACTTTGAGCATGCCAAGAGGCTCAATACTATACTGAAGGCCCTTCTTGAAGGCAAGATCAAAGGGAAGAGTTCAAGTGGACGATAACAATATTGATGGGTGGACAACATCAACAGATGGACAGGAACCAGCTTGGCTGTGCGCACTATGAAGGCAAGCAAGAAACAAAGCAAAGTGGAGATTAACTGCAGTCAATCTTCCGTGGGCGAGACAGCACAAGATGATGAGCCCAAAAAAAGTTTTAGAACCACTGGATTATGCAAAATTATGTCACAGACACTGAATTCTTCCGATATACTCAAATGAATCTTATGTCTAATGCTATTCCTGTCACAAGTGTTTACATGTGATGATTCCTCCTGTAAACTGACAGCAAGATTAGCCGTGCATCTTGACAGGAAAGAGTGCCCTAGTTAGTAATCCGTCTGTGCCAAAGTGTACACTCATTGGATTTCATCAGTTTCATTTCAGTCTAGTTTCTAACCTTTTTGCTTTCATTTTTATCTGTAAAGAAAGTGAGATAACTACAAGAATGCAGACCTGGCAAAAATTCCATTCCTTGATCCCCCTTGTATGTGAAATAAACCAATATGGCTATTAAAATAGAATTATTCTCAACAAACTGTGTCCATAAAATTTTCTGAAAATAAGTCTTCCATGCATTTTTTAATACAACACCATGACCTACCAACACCTATTACATCATAAAGTCTTATAATATTTAAAGGTATGCTAAAAAAAGAACCTCATTGACTGCACGCTTACCGATCATTCGGACAATGTGTTGATGATCCAACTTTTTCATAAGATTGGCCTCTCCAAGAATTTCTTTCTGTGAAAGAGAAATGTTTTTTGAAGCAATCAGATGACCTGATATTTGTGCTACCTTTTCTTCTGTGACAACTGAAAGGCACAATGGTCAGTGCATTCATCTCTCAAAGGTCAGTGATTGGAGTCAGCGTCTGGTTGGAGGCACTTAGTCACCCCTGCTTTGTAGATGGGGTGCTCGGCTCCTTCCAGAGATGGGGTGCTCGGCTCCTTCCAGAGATGGGGTGCTTGGCTCCTTTCAGAGATGGGGAAAGAAAGGCGGCCAGGCATGATGGCTGACCACATCACACTGCCATGTGCCAACTACTGGTGAAGGAAAATATGAGCACTACATCTCCATGCTTCCCCCCCCCCCCCCCCCCCCCCCCCCCGGCATCACAGAGCTTTTCTTTCTTTAGGTCACAGACATTTGCCAAAATGTGAAAATTTCTTCAGCCACTTAACTCCAGTTATTTTCATTTCATTTTCCTAAATATTAAACTGCACCCAGAGAATATAATGCTCTTATGCTGACTCTAACATCTGCAACCAGGGAATATAATGTTTTTATGCCGATTCTAACATCTGCAGCCAGGGAATATAGTGATTTTATACCAATTTCTAACAGCTGCATCCAGGGAATATAATATTTTTATGCCAGCTGCAACATTTTTCTGTATACTTTTATTCTGCTGGCTAGTTTTCTGCCTTTATTGTTTTCTCAAATTTTGTTTCATTAATTAAAACCTTAAAGCATGTTCACTTGCATATATATATATATATATATATATATGATGCAAATGTTTCTGCACCTGTGGATTTTTCTGCTTCTGTCACCATCAATCAGGGCTGTGGAGAGCCAGGTTGGGCCCCAAGGTCAGTTATTATCAGGTTCACTAGAAGTGTTTTCCTGAATGTTCTGGCTCTAATAAGAAAAGGAGGGAAAACCAGTGCCACCTTGACAGACTGGACCCCCCCCCCCCCAGCTGTTCCCTCACCCATCAGGGCAGGCTCAGCTAGCAGTCATACCTCACTGTTCTGTATGTATGCTCCTTTGTTATCACTAATCAGATCTGTTGCCTTTCTTTTCCTGTGCCACTTGGTTTTCCCCACTGTGGTGTTTGTGAAGCATGAATTTACTACAGTGGTAATTTCCCTCTGGTTTAAAACATCTAGTGATACAAGAAAAAAGTAGCAATTTACCCCCCCCCCCCCCCCAATACCTATCTGCACTTGATGACTGAACCAATGGTGTACTCTGGTTATAAAATGATACATGCATCAAATAACAGAACCTAATGGAACAAGGTGAACTTATATTTATCAAGGACTGAGGTTGCAAAGGCAGAAAATAACTGGAGAAAAGGCTTTACTGCAAGGAAACTGTGATAAAGCATCTAAAGACAGTCCTAAAATCTCATGGCAAAAGAAACACTATTTCTAGAACACAAAACAGGTAACAGAAGATAAAACAAGATAAGGTAGAAATAAAGCAACATAAAAAAAAACACATCTGAATATCTGCAGTTATCTAGCTGGAGGCATATATATAAGCAGATGTGCTCAGTCCAAGTCAGCATTCCAGAAAATGAGAAAACATCTTGTGCAACAGATCCATATCAATGGAAACAAGAATCCAAGTACTTAAATCTAGCCAGTTTTGTTTTATGAATGTGAAGCATGGTCCATGAATAAGAAAGTACAGTGAGAAATGGAGGCCATGGAAATGTGGTTCATAAGAAGGATGCTGAAGGTACCATGGACAGCAAAGAAAACCAATGAAGAAGTCTTAAGAAAGGCTGGAGTTTTAAAAGGCAAATTACAGCAAAGATCAGAGGCAGACAAGCGAGATTTGTAGGACATTTTCTGAGAAGAGGAAAATTGGAACACATTGTGGCAAGTGGAAAATTTGAGGGAAGAAGAGAGAGGAAAAGTGAGAGAGAAGTTACTGGATGGGGTGTCAGTGTGGCTAGGAAGAAAGTCACCGGTGAATCTCATAATCAAGTCTAAAGACAGAGTATTGTGGAGAGAAATGATCGCCTACACCACGTGGCAAGGCACTTGATTGATTGAGGCACATATATATATATATATTTTTTTTTTATGAAACTGAACACACTTAAGGGAAAAAAATACTAACCTCCCCTGCTGGGTCATTATTTTTCAGAGTTTTAACAGCCACTGGGACTGTTGTCCTGTTAAGCTGACAGGTGCCTTTCTTGACATCACCAAACTGGCCAGATCCTACAGGAAACATAAGATTTTAAACATTATTTTATTCACAGAATTCCATCTTATATTGAATCATCTTATTTTATATTCTGTTTCTTGCACTTAACCCTTCTATCAGCTTTTCAATCTCGATACAGACACAAAAAAAAAGGTAGAAGGGAATTTGACAAAATAAAAACTGGAATTAAAATAAATATAGGCCATGAAT
Source organism: Achatina immaculata (assembly GCA_009760885.1). NCBI lineage: Eukaryota > Metazoa > Mollusca > Gastropoda > Stylommatophora > Achatinidae > Lissachatina > Lissachatina immaculata. The sequence continues at coordinate 51,206,297 of CM019720.1, read as the reverse complement.
AAAATAATATGACAAGAAGCATAATATGTAAGTAACCTAGTAAAGCTATTTTTAGATGCCTCAAGGGAGCTAGCTTTAATAAGAAGAAAAAAATTGAATAAAATGAATGAAAACAGTTTAAGGGCTGACAAAGTGGACATCAGTGAAGTAGAAATGATACAAATGTTGCCAGTTGAGTATTTCACAGGAGTAATCCTGATGATGATGTGCTGAACAACAGGATCATACATGAAGCATAAAACATATCAAAAAGATGCAATATTTCAATATTTCTTCATTAACTCTAACTGGCCTGAACAATATCTAAGACAACATAAACATTTTTTGCAATCAAGTAATACAGATGTCATGTTTTTACTGGGATTTGATATGATGCCTATTTTTAGCATTTATGGCAGATGCAAAGACGATCGTGCCAGAGAACTACAGCTGGCCAAAACCATTCCACCTCTCCTTTGTGCTCCCAGCAAACAGGCTTAGTTTGAGGATCATACAGGTCCCCACAAGGAGTGGTGTCTGCTTTTTTTTTTTTTACATCCACACTGAGCCAACAAAGCCAGCCACCACACCTACTCCCCACTCAACACAAAGCCAGCCACCACAACATACTCCCCACTCAGCACAAACCCACCCACCACAACCTACTCCCCACTCAAACCAAACGCAGCCATCACAACCTACTCCCCACAAAGCCAGCCACCACAACCTACTCCCCACTCAACACAAAGCCAGCCACCAAAACCTACTCCCCACTCAACACAAAGCCAGCCACCACAACCTACTCCCCACTCAACACAAAGCTTTTGCTTCAACACCTTCATCACGTCAGCTCAAAAGAACATTCTGCACACACTTGCAGAGAGACAGAACATTCTGCACACACTTGCAGAGAGACAGAACAAAAAACATGCATTAGCGGTAGTTTAGAATTAATAACTCCCAGCTTTGGAACAAAACCACACGCCTGCAGTTATTTCATCTTTAATGTGCCAGAAACAACTGTTTGTACAGTCAGCAGTAGGATAAACGTAACTGCTAAACTCATCATTTTACTTAGATATTTACAATGCATTTTTATCCAGTATGATAAAAAAACAAGGGCATTGTGTGTACCAACTGGTGGCCTGGTTGAATGAATGGATGCTGCCATAATCCTAACCTAATCAGCCTACTACTCCGGTGGTGTCAGGTTCAAGTCCCAGCAGTGGAGATTTTTTTTCCCGGTACCGCCGCACCAGAAAGGCCCCCAGGAACCACCCAGTCTCTAAAAATGAGCACCAGAGAAATCAGGGAAGGTAAATGTAGCCGGGCATGATACTGACCACATCAGACTTTCACATGCTGATGGTCTTGGAAATATGGGCCTAACACCATATCCCAAACACGCCTTAACAGAGATTTTACCTTATGATACAAAACACTACAACTGCTCAGATTTATATGGACAGGGTATATTCCTTTCAAGAAGCAGATCAATGACTGTGCTCAGAACAACTCAAGCAAACTCATTTCAGAAGCGATGGATTGAACCAATACTATATCCAAAGTTAGTAAAATTACTTTCATCTCTAGGACCAGGGTATGAAAGTGTGTCCAGAAATAAAAGAGCGCACGCTTTCACTGGAACAGCAACATATACAGTATCTATTATTCATATAACTGATTTGGCATACATTGTTAACAGTCTCATTGAAGCTAGTAAGAAATAAGACTTCAACACACACACACACACTGTGGTATACAGTTAGAGAGATAAATGACAAATGATGTGTATTTCTATTTATGATGATAGAACTGGGAGTAAAATGTGATTTTCAGATACAAACATTATGTCCAGAGCACAAAAAGGACTGTAAATAAATACAGAACCTGTCTCATCAGTCACTGTACACTGCAGGAGATATGAACATCTTTAACTCTTTCCATGCCAATCGGCAAAATTTTACCACTTCCGGTTTGTCCATCGAGTGCCATTTGGTAAAATTTTACCACTTGTTTCATGTAAAAAAAAACAGCATAATGTTTTAATTGTACATGTTTTATTTGCACACACCCAGTGAACTTTCATAGGTCCGTCCGAAGCGAGCTTAGCATCCTAGTGAAAATGGGTCTTTCTTTGGAGAAATTTCAATATTTTGTGTGATTTCTGAGACATACGGACAAGCCCTACAACCAGACCACTGTTCGTGAATGTGCCCCAAGTAGATTTTGACCTATAAAATGCTATAAAACGGACTGAAGAAGTAGTTAGAAGGTTATTTCAGACATTGTACTGAGTCTGCTACATACTATCACACAACGAGATTGGATGAAGCTACAGGTTGATCTAGACATCGCCGATTGTAGATCTAGACCTACCCGATGGTAAGTTGGGCACAATTATCAGCTAAAATCATCACACTGCTTCTTTTTTCCTAAAAAAACTCTTAATTCTTACATTTACAGCTATTTTAATGCATAATACATATACTTTTATCAAGGAAATATGTGGAAATACTTTGTTATTTCAATTTTACAACAGATCAAGACCCATGCTTTTAATTTGGCACAAATGGAATGTCCACGTTTTTTTCCTGTGGCATGGAAAGAGTTAATCAGGAGTATGATGATGATGATGATGATTCTAAGCCAGCTTAAGCTTACTTGAGGGAGGAACCAGCTTAACTTGCAGCTCTGCCACACTCACCTAACCTCCCTTCCAGTCTGATCTGCTCTGGGCTAAGATCACTTGATAAGATGTCCTGCCTGATATCAATGTAAACATTCTCCAGCTTCTCAGCATCTTCGTTTGACAAAGGCAGACCTGAAGACCCGAAAACAGTGATTATAACAAGCAATGCTTACAAGGGGGCACTCATTTTCTACAAGAATTATGACAATCATCTTGCCATACATGCATGCATTTGAATGTAGTGTAACGCTGTGAGACCCATAACCTGAAAACAGTGATTATAATAAAAAGCTAATTCAAAATTTACACTCACTCTCAACAAAAAATTATGAAAATCGTCTTTTATCAAAGCTGAAAGGCATTTCAAACTGGCTATCAGGAAAGCAATGACCTACAAAGGACAAGCCACATAAAGGAGTAAGAAGATGCAAGATGTAGGCGCCGGAACAAACTCCAGAACTATGGAGACGGCATCAGTTCCTATCCTGGATGTGGTATCTAAGAATGTTACAGCATGAAGAGAGATAGTGTCTGAATCAGGTTTGGTTTACTAGTCCTGTGACTCTGCCACATCTGATAACTGTTACACAAGAACAAAAAAACTGTTCGGATAACTCTCTAAAGAAGCTGACTACCTCTTTGCACTGATTCAATCTGCTGGTAAAATGTGTTTGTAAACCACCTCTTGCTTAAACATGCTTAACTAAAGGGGAGTTTTTTTTTTCTTGGCTTGCCACACTAGGCCATTTTCAAAGATATGCCAAGAGTTTGATGATTTAAAAAAAAAAAAATTTATTTTCATCAACCTTACCACACTGGCTGCCATTTCCTTGCTTTCTTCACACCTTACTTTTATATGTTACTTGTGTGTTCATGAAAATAATAGCATCGGTTCTTGCCAAAACAAAATAACATCTCACTTTCTGGAAGATCATCTTCATCTGAGTTTTCAGTGGGGGGGAAATCAAACGGGCCATCTATGTTCCTGGGACTATTTTCATTTCTCACACGTGAAGATGCGCCGCCAGTGTTACGTTCTGGAATGGGAGGAGGTGGTCGTTCCGGGATTCTTTCAGCGAAAAGCGGTGAATGATGGTCTGGATGAGATGGACTGCTAGGCACCTCCGGAAGTCCTGATCTACAGCCAGGCTGGAAAGATTTCACACACACCAAGATTTTAGATAAATTTAGAATATAAAGTGTACTGAAAGGTAACTCTTATCTTTCTAAGGAAACACAAATGAGTACAAACTGAATATCGTATGCTCATATCGCTAATGCTTTCCCACAGCATTAGTAATGAAAGTAGATGGAGGTGTGTGGCTCAATTTTACAAAAAAAGATAGAACAAGTGAAGAAAGCTGGCAGAAACAACAATGGCAGGAAGAAAAATGAGCACATGCAAATGAAGAACATATCTTATATCTTATCTTATATCCTTCCCGTGCCGTTAAACATCACACAGGGCTCACAAAGTAGTTCGCCAATTTTTCCTGTCTTCGGTGAGTCTTTCAACCTCATCAAAGGATTTTATGCCTGTTAATTTGGCCTCTATTAACAATGTCCTCTTCAGAGTTTCATGTGGTCTGCCTCTTTTTCTTTGGCCTGTTGTGTTCCACTTGATAGCTTGTTTTGGGATTCTCTGATCATTTCTTCTCATCATGTGACCAACATATGTCCATCTCCTTTTCCTGATCACCCATGAAACTGGTTGTTGTTCAGTCATCTGTCTTATCTCTCCATTGTTCTTGAATTCGTTCCACTTGATGAAGAGTATTTTCCTTATGCATTTGTTTTCAAAAGAGTCTAATTTCTTTTCTATTTCTTTAGTTGTTTTCCAGCTTTCACATGCATAAATGAGGGTAGATATTACATTTGAATTGAACAGTCTTAACTTGGTTTTTGTGCTTATAACTTTTGAATTCCATATGTTCTCAAGATTCTTGAAGATTGATGCTGCTTTTGCAATTCTGATCCTAACTTCCTTTCTAGTGTCACCATCATGGTCTATGTAGCTGCCAAGGTATGCAAATTGATTGACTTCTTCAATATCTGTCCCTTCTATGTGTATTTTTCCATTTTGATTAAGGGGAATTTTCATTATTTTTGTTTTGTCCTTGTTAATTTCAAGTCAAATTTTGCTAGCCATTGAAGACAGGCTATCTGTTTTTTCTTGCATGGAATTCACATTATTACTGATAAGAGTTATGTCATCAGCATAGATTTTAAAAAGGCATTTGATAGAATACACAGAGATTCATTCTGGAGAATTTTAAGTCTATATGGAATACCATCTAAAATTGTCAACATCATTAAGGACTTTTACAATGGATATGTTTGTGCAGTCAAGACAGAAGAAGGGATGAGTGAATGGTTCCAGATTGAAACAGGTATGAAACAAGGATGTATACTGTCTCCTTTACTTTTTGGAATTACAATAGACTTCATAATGAAAAAAATGTTGCACAGGTAACATTGACTGGGTACATGGGACCAACTAGAAGATCTTGATTTTGCTGATGGCATAACTCTTATCAGTAATAATGTGAAGAACATATACAACAATCTAATATTTTTGGCAAAATCCTTTTTCAATGATCACATACAAAAACAACATAACAGATTTTTAAAAAAACATGAAAAATAGATGAAAAAATACAGGCTCAACTTTTTTTTCGTTAGTCGCAGTCTATATTTTTCATCTACTTTTCATGTCTTTATCTTTTGTAAAACTTCTTTATCTTTTGAAAAACTGAGTTTCACCACAGTTGCCACTTCTCTTCTCTCCCACATGACTAGGAACAGTTTCATATTCTTCCCATCAGGTATCCAAAATTAGGGAGGGGAAACAAATATACAGGCATAATAAGAGTATATCAATGCAGTGAAAATGCATCAAGTTACATAATTCTTGACTGCAGAGAATATGTCTCCAAATGATATCCAATGACCAATAGAAGTGACCTAATGGGGAAACTGTTTTGTCATACGCATATTTCAATGCTGTGCTGCATATTAAGAGGGGTGTCCTGCCTTACCCATGTGACACTACAAAACTAGCAGAGAGTAGATTAAGGAGGAAATTTTGTGGGGAAAACAAGAGCATTTTGTGCACCAATGAGGACATTAAGTGGACAAATGTGTGGACTGACACTGGAATTGTGTGGACTGCCAAGGGGCACTGTGTGGACTAACACTGGAATTGTGTGGGCTGCCAAGGGGCACTGTGTGGGCTAACACTGGAATTGTGTGGGCTGCCAAGGGGCACTGTGTGGACTAACACTGGAACTGTGTGGACTGCCAAGGGGCACTGTGTGAATCACCAAGGACACTGCGTGGATCACAAAAGGTACTGTGTGGACCACAAATGTCACTGTACGGATCAACAAGGGCATTTTGTGGACCACAAACAGGATTGCAAGGATCACCAAGGAATTGTGCGAGGACCACAAAGGGGCATCACAGGGACAAGTAATTACAAGAAATAAAAACTCTGAAAAGTTTTGTTTTAAATTTAAAAAAACAAAAACATGATATGCTATTATTTTTAAGCACAAGCTCGTAATGCCACAATACAAGCTTGTATGTCAAACACAATGTCACATACATACACTTAATACTTTTTTTCCTAGACTTAGAACATATCAAATAAACAAAAGTAATTTGCTGAATAGGAATTTTGTGCCAAGAATTTCTTTAAATTCGTATTTTTTTTTTTTCACAACAATGAAATTATTTAGTCTGCAGCCTCTGGAAAGTATAAAAATAACAGGCTAATCTTTACTTGTCGCACAAATATTTAAAAGTGAGGAAAAAAGAAATTTGCACGCTAATTTTTTTTTTTAATTAAGCAAAGCAAAAATAAAACAAACTTACTTTTTGTGTCAAATTCCGGTGAAGGCGTAGATAACCTGAAATAGCAAAATTTTGTTTATTTCAGTGAAAACTTGATCTTTTTTTTTTTTTTTTTGGCAGTATTAACCATTTTCCCAGTTTTCATTTTTTAAAATTTACTATCAGATGATGAGAAAGGAGAGGAAAATGTTCTTCTGCTTCTTTCTCTTATCTTTTTCATCTTCTTCCTCCTGTCCTCCTCAGCTCTGTCTGAGTGTGGGCTTTGTGTGGAGTTACCGACTGCCTTGCTTCCCAGCACTGAAAGACTCATTGCCTCTTGTCTACAGGGCTGATCTTTCTTTCTGGTGTCACCTTCTTTTACAGCCCACACCTTTAGTCTGTTACCAAACATGTACCTCTGCTTGCTCTCTGCAACTGCACTTACATTGCCTCTTTTTTTGAATGAATCATATCGTGTTAATTTATTTCATCAGCACTCCCACGTGCACCCTTTTCTCTCAGTGTTCTCTTTCATGCATTTGTTTCACTCAATCTATTCCTTCCTGTCCGTTGTTCTATTAGAAGCAGTAGATTTCCTCATTACTGTCTACAGCTGTAACTCCATGTTTCACTTGCCAATGAGAAACGAACCTTCTGCTTGCCAATGAGAAACGAACCTTCTGCTTGCCAATGAGAAACGAACCTTCTGCTTGCCAATGAGAAACAAACCTTCTGCTTGCCAATGAGAAACGAACCTTCTGCTTGCCAATGAGAAACGAATCTTCATGAATAGGGGAGACAGTCTAAGTTCACCGGCCATATAATGAGAAGAGGAGCAATCGAAAACATCATGACAACAGGGACAACGGGAGGGGGGAAAGGAAGAGGGCAGATCAAGAGAGAAAACTGATGCACAGGACAGTGCAGAAAAGATGCTCAAACAAGCCCATTCTGCTCACACTCACTTGAACTAATACTCAGTAAAGAAAAACAACAAAAAAAGAACAAGAAATAAAGCTATCAAAAATAGACTTGTACTTGACTTTTTTCTTTTTTTGTTTTTTACTGCTTTTGTTTCTTTTCCAAGTGATACATTTTTTAAAACCTCTGTAAAACAACTCCTATCTCTTTTTTTTTTTTCCTCATGAAAACTTTACTTTCAAAAACAAAAACATAAAAAATCCCCAAAAACAAAACAAAAAAAAAAATATTACATGCACAGACACACATGCACAAAAATACTGCTGTATTTTTCAGGGACAGTAAAATGATCCTTTAACAGAAGATTTTTCAGTCGGTTACTGGACTTTGATTCTTCACTGCCTTTATATCACTTTCTCTACTCTTGATCGAACTGGACATGGATTTTCTAATCTTTTCACTAAGACCATTCTCTTTTCACTGAGCATACACTCACATTACAATACATATTCAGCTTGGAGGGTGCAAATTCCAAACAAGAGTTTTCATAACCTGCTTATCCTTTTGTTACAGCTAATGCCATGGTTTGTGTCTTCATTTTTTCTCTCTGGAAATTTTGGGCTCCCTTCATTTTTTTCCCCACTGTCTGAGATTTCATAGCAAAGACTGAGTTGGGAAGCAAGAAATAAGACTCCTTATGAGGCCTTCTACTATCGGCAACTCCATCACTCTGCTGGATCTTCTTCTGCGGCAATTCCAAACTCAGCCTCCAGCTGCCTTGTAAAAATAAACCAGCTGCCATTGCGACACGGCACATTTCCTGTAGTGACCAGTAAAGCGTCATTTCACTAAATGTCGTACCACAGCCCATTCCATTCAGTCATGCACAAGTAGCAACTGAGTAAACTAAAACCTTATTATCACCGTTCCCACCAGCTGAGAGTCTGTGGTGTGATTTGTTTTTCTGTAAGTGAAACAACACAGCACTGCAGAAATTCATCATCATTTGTGTTGTGTGTATGGTGACAACATTATGAGTGACAGATCTGTGAGGAATTGGTGCAGGAAATTCAGGGATGGGTACACAGATGCCTTACTTTTAACATCAAAAAGACAGAGACTATGGTTATATCTAAGAAACAGAATCCACCAGCATGCAGTATTTAATTAAATGGAACCATTCTAAAGCAGGTGCAGAAATTCAAATACCTTGGAGCAGTAATAACTTCAAATGGGAAATGCACAACAGAAATTAGGAACAGAATAGGCCAAGCAAAGACTGCATTTCAGAGAATGAGAAACATATTAGCTAACACATCTTTATCAATGAATGTTAGAAAACGAGTCCTAAAATGCTATATTGAACTTATCTTGTTATATGGAAGTGAATCATGAACAATAGGCAAGGTCTGCACAAAAATCATTGGAAGCAGCAGAAATGTGGTTTATTAGAAGAATGTTGCGAATCCCCTTGACAGCAAAAATAACTAATGAAGAATGTACGAGAAGAGCTGGAGAGACAAAAAACCTTGTCAAAAAGATAAGAGAGAGACAATGTACTTTCATAGGACATGCAATGAGAAGAGGGGGGCATTGAAAATATTATAACAACAGGAAAAATAGAAGGAAGAAGATCAAGAGGAAGACCAAGAGAAATGATACTGGACAGTCTGATGGGATGGTGTGAGAGGAGATCACCAACTGAGCTGATGGCCTGCATGAAGGATCGGGTACTCTGGAGAAGCATAATAGCCAACGCCAGTCGGCACGGCACCTGATGATGATGATGTACACAGATGTGCATGTCAAAGGAAAACAAGAATGGCACCCAATCGTAACTGATGAACTCATTCAAAAAGCTGATGAAATCAAGCATAAAAAAACACTTCCCAATTCAGATCTTTCTGATGAATTTCCTCACATTTCAAGGACTGGTCTGTTTCAGACTGCCACAGGAAGACTAGATTATCAACAACGAGTAAAGAACAGGATGGATACCCTGGCATCACCATTCTCTGACAAGGGACTGCAAAAGCTGGTGCCACAGTATATGACAAGTGCCTCAATCTGAGTGATGACTATATGGAAAAGTAATGCAGTCATGTTATAAGTTTTGTACGTTATAAAATTTTTTTTCTCCATTTTTTCACCATTTTTTTTTTCTAACCAGATGATCAGAGGCTGATTTTAGAATAGCCTTTGTATTTCACACCATTTTCTCACTAGTTTTGATGTGCCTACTTATCTATTTATTACAGCCTGCAACTTACTGTTCTGGGTCTCGTATAATTTACAAAAGACCAGATTGTATTTCTCTCAGTTTTATGATGCCTGGCAGAAATATCTAGTTAATGATGCTAAAGGGCTTTCTGGAGTTTCTTTAAATAAAACGTACTAGAACTTACTTTCAAATGCTTGATGCTTGACCTCCGGTGAGGCACAAGGGACAGTCAGCTTACATGGAAGACCGTCTCTCTTGTTGTGGTAATGGTCTACTAACTGGATGCAGGAAATACAACAAAATAAATAAATAAAATAATTAACTTTATTTGCCATTTTCTCTTGCTAAATGATAAGAAAGACGTACTTCAAAATGTAACATAGCTTTTTTTATTCATGACACTAAAGACCAAATTCAGACAAGCAATGGGGCTGAATGCCACAAGGAGACTGAGGATAAGAGAGAACACGCTGATATCATTTATATCTTCCTCAGACAGAATTCAAATGTGGGGAAAAATAAGACAGGGAAAAAAAAGACAACCCAGGATGAAGATGGAAGAAGATTTTTTTTCTTCCCCGCTATAGCTGCCTCTGAGTGGAATGGAGGCTGAAAATGACAATGCACAGAAATAAAATAACACTCCTTGAAATGTCCATGACTGTTTCTGAGGTTGATTTTTCTTTCAAAGCCTTTACGAGACAGGGCAAATTTCATCACAACTCGCTGAAGAAAAAAAATAAATAACCCTTATTAATTTGATCTTTTTTTAAATCAGGCCTTCATAGGACTGCTAGTCTTGCTGCAGAGAGTTGTCCACAGCAAATGAACAGTTTGGATCAAAAAAGCATTGAAATATAGCCATGAAAATAGGAAGTGGCATGAAAACAGATCCCACAGCATGAAGACAAAACCAAGTAAATATTAAAACACAGTGAAGGAGTAAATAAATCCTACAACATGATGAAGATGAAAGTAAGCAAATCCTATAACTCAGTGCAGATGAAAGTAAGAAAGTCCCATTACATGGTAGAGACAAAGGTTAACAAAATCCACAAAGCACTGAATACACTGCAAAAAAAAAATAAATAAATAAATGTCCTCATGCGCAGTCAAGAATAAACTGGCTTAAAATCAATGTGAATCAACAATCTTGTGAAATCTGTCAGCAATAAGGACAACTCATGACAAATACTCACAATAATAAGAGCCTTGAATCTCTGGCCATGCTCCATAGAGTATGTTTCTCCATCATTCACCAAAATAAAGTAGTGACGCATTTGTCCTTCAAAGCTCAAGGTCAGGGCAAATGTCTGGCCATCAGCCCTTTGCCTGATGCTGAAATATTGGGAAAGATCTATACAACTCTGCAGCCTTCTTTGAATCTTCTGAACCTGTATAAAGAACTAAACACAATATGCTATCTGCTCACTGAGCCCAGCCTAAGTGATGCTGTCAAGGAAGGAAGATTTATACATTCTCTGACCATGAGCTAAAATAGCTTTCTCTGAACTTTAAAGTTCCCAAGGCACATGGGACTTCTGCAAAACATCTGTCCCTCTGTTGCTCTTCTCCATGTCTCCTTTGGTTTACCCTTACTCCTGTTCCCCCGAGGTGTCCATCTTAGTGCTATCTTTGGTAATGAGTCACTAGTCACCTGGAGCACATGTGTCCCAACCATCACAATCATTTTTCCTGAATAATCTTTGTCAATGGCTTCATCTGCATTTCTGCCAACAAAGTGTTATTTCTTATGGTGCATGGCCAAAATATTCTTATAATCCTTTGTAAACATTTAGTCTGGATTATTATTCAGTATTCAGCTTGTTTTGAAATAAAAAAAAATATGATATGAGATAAAAATTACTGAAACAGGATGTGAGGCATACAGAGATGTAAGAAGGTAATGTGAAGTATCACAGAAAAAAATGGGAACAAAGGTAAAGGAAAAAAAAAAAAATGCTGGACAATGAAATCTGTCAGAATAGGAAGCAAAAACTAGCAAAAAAAAAAAACACACAGAAGGACTGGAAAAAAAAACAGGAACAATGCAATCAAATATGTATATGCCAACATTAAACAAATAAATTATAATGAATTGTGAACAAGAAACTACAACATACATCATATCCACTGGGCAGTCAGATTAGCTGTGTGGTTAGGCCCTCAGTTTACTAATCTGGTGGTACCAGGTTCAAGTCCCAGCAGTGAGATTTTTTTTTTCTGGTACACACCAAAAGGGCCCTGGGGGCCACCCAGCCTCTAAAAATGTGTACCAGAGACATCTGGGATGGTAAATGCGGCCAGGCATGATACTGACCACATCAGACTTTCATGTGTCAAAGGTCTCGGAAATGTGGGGCCTAACATTGTATCCTCAATATATTTTAATGGCATGGAAACAGGGATTTTAACTCTACCTAAATATAAAGTTCTCAACTATCTCTATCACATCTTCATGCCTCATTTTGAAGAAGAAAAAGCTGAAAAGCTTAACAAATCACAAGTCCTTATTTATTTCCGAAAAACTGATCTGTTATTGACATTAATATAAAAATACACTTTTTCTAATGCCCTTTCCTTTTTATTTTTGTTTTGTTTTACTAGCTGATTACCTGGCACTGCCCAGGTATTAATTTATCCCAATCAACAAAGTTCTATTCATTTCCACAACCTACTAGATGGTCCTACAACGCTCTATTCATTTCCACAGCCTTCTAGAAGGTTCTACAATATTCTATTCATTTCCACTCCCTTCTAGAATGGAAGAGTCTAGACGGTTCTACAGAGTTCTATTACTTCTATTCGACTAAATGTGGGCTTAATTATCATCCAGACTGTCAACAATCAGCTTAGCGACCCCAAACACTATGGATTCGACACTAATCTCTGTCAATTTGGACATTTTATTTTTCACCACTTCTCACCTCCATGCTGATGGGGGCTGAACTTGTATATGCCCCAAAAACTATGGATTCGACACTAATATCGGTCGTTTTCGATTATTTGTACATGTCACCCCATCCCACCCAACCCCTAGGACCCCATGCCAATGAAGCTGAACTTGGACTTAAACAGCATTGGGAGTGTCACTACTGATCTCAGCGATCCCAAAAACTATGGATTCAACACCAATATTATTCATTTTCAATTATTTTTACATGTCACCCTGACCCCTAGGGGTCATGAGGGTAACCTAGGGATGATCTAACTTCCACGGTGCACTGTCCAGATTGTAAGTAATATGTATGCCAAGTTTGGTTTAAACTGCTCCAGGCATTCCAGCATGATGCTCTAACATACACACACGCGTTCATTTTTATATATGCAGACTAATAAATTTTATTTACATTCAACAAGAAACAATTTCAAAGTCAATTGAGATGATATGAAATGGGGATGATTGCCCATGAAACGAAATAATGAAATGGTGGACTTTTATAAATCATGAGATGACAGCGATTTGTATGATAAAGGTAATAAATTTATACATGAACTGAACATTTTTGACAATAAAAAGGGTTGCTGTCTGTGTCCGAGTTACATAGCTTTATCTTCAAACATGTCTTTCATGTTATCTTAATCCCCTCAGGAGCAGAGGCATCTTCTGGTCTGCTTGTCACGTCAAAAGTTAATCCAGTCTGACAGTCACTGTCTGGTCAGTTTGGGCTAATCCAGTCAGGTAACAATTGTTGAACAATCAGGTATAACATGGTAAATATGTACATGAAAACTTTACATTGTCGTGACAATGACTAAATGTAAATATTTTAGACAACAAGATAAAAATAAATGCAGTATCATTCATTAAAGATATTTCATAACTCTCTCTCTCTCTCATGCACCTAGTACCATCAAAACTTTGCTTCTTGCAAGGTTACAGCACATCATAATTTTCAATTCCCTTTGTCAAAACAGATTTGAGAAAGTTCTAGGACTAAACATGCAGAACTTATATCTAGCTTTGTTTGTTTGTTTGTTTGTTGGTTGGTGTGTATGTGTGTGTTTCTCCCCCTCCCCCCTCCCAGCTGAGTTACAGGAATAATATTTAGCATAATAGCTTTGTATATGTTTATACTTTGTGCTGTTTGTTTTTCTATTATGTTCCGTAGCACTGCTAGACTGGGGGTGATTGTACTGCATTCATAAAATACGTGCTCTTCTGTTTCTTGTGCGTTTTTCCTCCATAACTGACATGGTGCTGCCTGTTTGGATCTGTGTGCTTCTCTCTGTGTGGTAGGTGTCATGTTGTAAATAAGTCTAAATGTAATTTCTCTTGCTTTTGGTGTGATATTTCTAAGATGGAGGTTTGTGAAAGTTCCTTTAAAGTTGAAGAGGGCATATCTCCGACCTCTTTTGATTCTGAGATAAAGAATAAACTGGCTTAAACTCCTAGCAGAGGTGCTTGGTTTCTGATTAAATGTTTGTAGATGTAATTTGTTTTAGTGTGTGAGTGTTTTGTTTCCGTGGATGGCCTGAATGCAGGTTCTGTAAAAGAGTGGCAGTGTACCAAAATGGTGTGGTTGTGAGTTGCTTGGTGGAGCAGATTTGACAGTCTGAGTCCCATGCAGTAGTGGGCTAGTGTGTGCTGTTTTGAATGTTTGATGATGCGGCCTACGTGACTGATCCTGAGTGCCTGGATCTTTGTCTGTATGTCTTAGATCTTTGTTTGTATATCTTGGAGGGCGATTCCTTCATGCAGTTTGTCCTGCATGAGAATTTTACCTTTGATGCTGTGTATAGTGTTTGTGAAGATGAAGTGTCTGATCTGTTTGTTATTTCATGGACTGTCTGTTGTGAAGGGTCCAGTACTGTAGATATGTAGATTATTTTTAGAATAATGTAAGTGTTCACTACTGCACTTCTACTGAATATCACTGTAGTTTTATATTTGCACCTGATCAGCATGTCTGTGATTTGTGCTACAAGTTTCTCCCAAGTGGGTTTGTGTGTTTTATTTGGGTGTGACGGGAAAGTGATACCGCAAAGTTTTATGTCGTCTGTGTGTGTGCGTGTGTGGGGCAAAAGGGGAAGTCCCTTTTGTTCCCCCATTTGCCTATCCCATTATTATTATTGACTTCTGTATGTTTAGTTTGGCTCTGCTGGGTTTGCCAAACTCTGTGAATTTCTCTAGAATGTTCGCTATTGATTTGTCTGTTGGTGGTAAGAAAACAGTGTTGTTTGCGTATGCAAGCACCTTTTTCTCTCCCCTTCCAGGTATGAATGTTCCCTGGATTGTTCTGTCTTGTCTGATTTTCTCTGGAATTGGTTCTAGAGTGAATATGTACAGTAAAGGAGAGAGAGAGGATAGCCCTGCCTAACAGATCTAGTTTGCCTGAAAGCTTCTTTAAGTGTGTAGTTTAGTGAGACTTTGCTCTCAGGCTTGGAATAAAGAATTTGAATCCATTCTCTAATTCCCTATGTTGCAATGGAATACTGTCTTGTGTAGGTATTGATGTGACACTCTATTAAAAGCTTTCTCCTGATCTAAAAAAAAGAACTGGCGACTGGCAGTCCTTCTGGAGTGTGGGTAGTGTATGATGTCTTGTATGAAATGTGTGTGCTGATGTATGTTTTTGTTTTCTACACTGCATTGTTTATCTTCGTGTATAAGTTTGTGCATGAATGGTTTGAGCTTGTTGGTGAGCACTTTTGTAAGGATCTTGTAGTCTATGTTTAGCAGAGATATATGTCTGTGGTTTCTGAGCTGTGTCTTGTCTGAGTTGTCTTTGCGTATGAGTGTAATGTATGACAGGTTCAGGCTAGATGGGAATTCTTTGCGGGCAAAAGTTTCTGTGAAGACACGTAAGAGGAAAGGACCTAAGACAGAGAAGAAGTGTTGGCAGAACTCTACTGAAAGGCCATCTGGCCCCGGTGACTTGTCTTTTTGCATTCCTTGAACTGCTTGCGTCAAGTTTTCCAGTGTTAGTGGTGTATCGAGTGCATGTCTGTCGGTGTCACACAGTTTTTTAGCGTACTGCATGTATTTGTCTTGTATATGTGTTTCTGTTTTCTCCTCAGTGTATAGGTTTTTGTAATATTCTCCAAAAGCCTGTGCTATGTTTTGTATGTCTGTCTGCTTGTTGCCATCTAGGTCTATTATCTCGCCTATTTGTCTGCTGCACTGAATGTTTTGTTCTATCCCTAAGTACTGCTTGGTGAGCGTTTCTTGAGTGCTAGTGTTGAGCCTAGTCCTCAGTAGTGCGCCCTGAAATCTGTGTTTATCTAGTTCTTCTTGCAGTGCGAGTAGATGTGGTGAGTTTTTGTCTATCTGCTTTGTTAGTCTGATTGCTTCTTTAGTTATTTTCTCCTGTCACAGTCTTTCTCTGTGTGTCTGGGTATCCGTTCTCTATCTCTTATTGTGCTCTTCTGAATTTCTCAGTGTTGCTGAATGTTGTGTGTGGGTGTGCTGTCTGTGATAGTACGGATAAGCTGTGTTATGTGTTCTACAAATTGTTGTTTTTGAAGAAGTATGTTGTTAAATTTCCAATCTGGTGATCGTCTGAAAGGTCTACATGTACGTGTCGCATTTATGGTTGTGACTAGTGCTTTGTGAACTGTAGGGTTTCTGTGAGATGCCTGGTTCGTGTTATGTGATGTGTTGAGGGTGTGTAAATTCTGTCCAGCCTGGTAGGTCTGTTATGGGTGTTTGCTTTTGTGTGTGATGTCTCTGCCTTGTGGATGTGTGTGCCTATATGTGTCCACTAAACTGTATGTATCTATTATGTCTTGTAACGTCTCTAGTTGGTTTTTGTTGCCTCTGCATGGTCCAACAATCTGATCTCTAACTTGGCCTCCTATGATGTCTGCGTCTGACAGAACAGTTAAAATCTCCTAGTATAATGTGTCCTCTATACGTAAGAGTGAGTAGAGAGTCCAAGTCCTCACAGAACACAGGCTGATGAATGTGGTTAGGTGCAGCATGTATGCTGATTATGGTGTATGTGTGTGTATTGCTCATCACATCTACTACGGCTACTCTCCTTCTACTATCTCTGTTTGTTCTAACAATCTCCCATCTGTCTGACGTCTGTACTATCACTACTCCTGACCCTAAATTTTGTATGGCCAGGCTAAAACATGAAAATCTAAGGCTTAACTGTGTAGTGATTTGTACTGTGTGTCTGTCTGTCTGTTTGTTTCCTGAATGAGAATGGTATGTGTGTCTGTATCAATGAGACAATGTGGTGTAGTTTTGTACGTACGCCTCTAATGTTAATGCTTAAACTTCTAATTTCCATTTCCATTTCTAAAAGCAAAGGAGGGAAAAGAAGAATTAATATGTGAAAAATTAAAGGATTTCTTTAACATGCTATGTGTAAGGTATATAATAACAACTTTACCTTGTTACTGTTTATCTGAATTTTACAAAAAAAGATTAACCCTAGCATAACCAATGTTCAACAGTAAAGTCACACAATTAACTCTTTCCACTCTCATGAGCCCTATAAGGATCTTTGCAATTTGGTCATTCCAACCTCGAGCGCCCTATATGGCATCGGAGTTTCTTTCATTGAAAACACAATGTTACTTTTCATTTAACCAGTTAGAACTCTTCTGAATTCAAAATTAAACTAGTGTTTTAAGCATGGGGGAATAAAGACGCCATTTTGGATACATAGATCCCCCTGGGAACAACTGTGTTAAGAGCACACTTATCTTAACATAGTGTTTGTGAGACAGGGAACATAGATCTGTTTGCTTAAAAACTCTGACCTACTTCTGTAGCCCAGAAACTTGTAGCAATCAACACCAATTGTAATTGTTATTGTTGTAAAATGTAATGTCAGGTTGGTGGACGGATAGGGACATGGAGATCTCTGGCGGGGATAAGGGAAGTCTGGTGTGAAACCGATGAATCCAGGACGTGACAAGCCTATGGGTCTTTACAACAATGGCTATCAGAATGATGCAAACAAAACAGAGCCAGTAGACTATAGGTGGCGGGGAATGGATATCGTTGAAGCACTCATCAGTCTCCTCATCTCAAAGTCAGAGTGTCTTTGTGGAACTGTCTCAAAACCATCTGACATGGAGAAGGGACTTACGTACAGCCACCAGAGGCTGGAAAACAAAGTTTTGGCCAGGCCAGCCTACACCACTGTCTTCATGGCAGTCCGAGCAAGACCACAGTCTGCCCTAGCAAGGAAAGGTGCTGAAGTCGGAGTTACCCAGCCAAAAGGCGCATTGCAAAAATCAGGGTAACACACATTATCGCTAATGCGAACGAAGAAGAAGAAGAAGAGGATACATAGATAGGGGGTAAAATTCAAGTTTATTTCGAGATTGAGTGGTAGAATGGTCACACCGACAGACTAGATCTAGCTTACTATATGTGTTTCTAGTAGCTGTAGATCTGTTAGATTTATTGGATGTTACAAACATCCATAAATAGTGATTTTTCTGTGCTGAAATTTGAATGACTACGTATTCTATATTGGATTATGACACAGTTAAAGTAAGTATAAAGTAGATTTTATTGCTCAGCCCTAAAATTTTTTTAGCGCCAAAAATCGTTCCATCATTTCACACCAGTTTTTTTCTTTTCTTTGTTTTTCTATGATAAATAACTTCATTTATGGAATCTTCATTCATTTCCACTTATTTTAATGTGTGATACACATGTGGTAATCATGGAATTAAGTCGGTACAATAACTTTTACACAGGGACCTCCGTTCTCCGAAATGTCAGCGCCCTTCTCCAACATCCGCGTTGTCAAAAACTAAGGATCGATTTGGAAGTATGCGGTCATGAAAGAGTTAAATCACATGGGAAGTTTTTGTTTCACAAAACCTCTTCAATGTCAATGATCGGAGAAGGATCCTCTTCGTCTGGATCTTGAGCCCAGGAGAAGGGAATGTCTGTCGGCTGAGTCAAGGAGTCCTTGTTGTCATTAAGCTGGGGGGGGGGGGGGGGGCATTCTCTGCTTCTTCCCTTATCAGTGTTTCCTATTTCTGTCTCTGTTGTTTTAGGCTGGGGGGGGGGCGAGGGGGCATGCTTCTTCCCTTATCAGTGCTTCCTATTTCTGTCTCTGTTGTTTTAGGCTGGGGCTCTGGTGTTCTGCTTTCCATCGGCTGTTTTCTCGGGGCTTATGATGATTTGTTATTTTCAGTCACAGTCGTGGGGGGGTCTCTACAGCAATCATCTCTTTCTACCATATGTATAAAATAGGAAAAAGTAGGTGCAGCTTTATTACTTAACGATTACAAAGTTGTGATGTTTCAGCGTGAGCCTTAATCATACAAAAACATACAGGACGAAGAAATAGAGAGAGGAGATAAAGTATAGATTCACATGAATACTATTAGAAAAAAAAATTTAAAAAGAGTACTTAGCTGTAAATTGTAAGGTGTGACTTGTCCGGTGGTGTGTGTCAGGAATGGATTTAGTAGAACGTGGAGACTGTTTAAACAGAGACCTGTGATATGTGGTCGGTGGGTTGTAACTGGGGGTGGTGGATGGGGAACCGGGGAGGGGAGAGAGTGATACAATACTGACCTAGCTAGGAGAAGTTGAAACAGATGACTGGGGAAGAAGGGTTGCAGAGTGATGCTGTGAGGAAGTCTGAAAAGTAAGAAGGGGTGGACTTACTGGAGAGGTACTATAATGATTGAAGAGAATGTTAAGTGTAGCTAAACAACGAGTTTAACCCATGTGGCTCCAGCATCCCATAATTTTGAATGCAGTGGTTCACAAGCGTCAGGCAGCTTGTGTCATCTGTGTGACACCGTTTGATGACTGTTACCAGAAAATCAGATTTGCCTCTGTGGTGCCATTGAAATGATTTGGGACTGGTTTCGAAGCATGCTGGGCGAAGTCGTACAGATGTTTTTGCATGCAGTCCCCCAATCTGAGGCCAGTCTCACCAATATATGTTATCCTGCATCTTTTGCAAATGATGACATACATCACATTACGGGACTCGCATGTGAATCCCTCATGAAGAGTGAGGATAGTTTTGGGAAAGGTGATTGTTTTTGTTTCCCAGACTACCGGGCAGGTAACGCAGCGGGGGCAGTTACATTTTATGGTGCCAACATATGTAAGGCTCTGTTTCAAGTGGCTGTGGACGAGGATGTCCTTAAGGTTTGGCTCACGTTTGTATGCCAATAGGGGTGGATCAGAGAAAATGTCGTGAGTGTCGGAGTCGAGTTGGATTATCAGCAGATGACGATAACGAATTTTCTTAACCATTTGACCATGCGGGCGGAAAGGCAGTACTAACTTAACTCTGTCAGATGAAGTAACAGGCTTTTTCTTGAATACTTCTTTGCGGCTCACTAGTTGGATACAATTGAAGGCTTCACGAAGGACCTTTTCTGGGTAGTGGCAATGACAGAAAAAATCTAATAACTTGTTGGACTGATCTATAAAGTCCAAATTATCCTGACATATGCGGTGAAGACGGAGGAGTTGGGAGTATGGGATGGAGTTCTTACAGGCTTCAGGATGGGAGGAGGTGTAAAGCAAATAGGTGTGGCTGTCAGTGGGCTTGTAAAATACAGGGGTGACAAGCCTGTTTGTGCCAATAGAAATTTTAATGTCTAAAAAGTTAACAGATTTGTCAGAAATTTCATAAGTGAATTTTATGTTGTTATTGAGTGAGTTGGCAAATTTAATAAATTTTTTAGGTCTTCCTGTGGCATACTTGTGATTCTAATGCCATCATCGATGTACCTTTTATAGTATTCTGGAAGTCTGCCAGTGTAGGTTTCCCATAATTTGACTTCTAGAAAGCCCATAAATAAACATGCATAACTGGGACCTATTTTCGTTCCCATGGCAACACCACTGATTTGCTCGAAGTATTTGCCGTTGAATTCGAAAGAATTTAGATTTAGTACTAGCCGTGTCTGATTATGGTGTCAGTGCTAGTAGTGGGGTGAGGGTCTTTGTCAAGAAAATAGCGGAGTGCTAAAAGTCCATCCTCATGGGGGATAGAAGTGTATACGGAGCAGACATCAAGGAGAAAGATGTGATAGGTGTGGTGTTGAGAGAGTGTGATCGTATCAAAAGTTATTAAGGCGTGGTTGGTATCTTTCAAAAAGGAGGGTAGTTTGTGTACTAGCGGCTGGAAAATGCTGTCCAAAAAGTCAGAAATGTGCTCAGTGGGGCATGGCTGATACAATGGGGCGTCCAGGGTTACCTGGTTTGTGGATTTTAGGAAGAAGATAGAAGGTAGGTATGCCTAAACAGCTGTCCTTAATGTGAAGAGAAACAGCTTGGGGTGGGAGGCCACCTTCTGTAATCAGGTCTTTAATGGTTGCTTCCACTATGTCATTATTTGAACGGGTAGCATCGTTTTTCGCTGGGGCATAGAATTTTATATTGCTGAGTTGGGACATTCCATCCGCGATATATAAATCTTTTTTCCAAACTACGAGATTGCTGGTTTTATCTGCTGGTTTGATTACAATGTCGCTTAGGCGCCGGAGTCTGGACAATGCCCTGGACTCTCCTTTATTTAGGTTAAAATGTTGAAGTGTTGGTGGTCGGAGGTCAAGGATCTCATGCCATGTCGTATCAATATAAAGATCCAAAGCTTGGGAAGCCCCGGGGGAAGGTGTCCAGCTATATTTCTACCGTAGTCCACTACTCTGAAGCCATCATCTTCAGCTTCTGGAAGTAGCTCTAGGCTGTCCAGGACTGGACCCTGTAAGTCTTCACTGATGGTGGCGGGTTGCTCTTCATCCCTTTTGCCTGAAGATTTTTCATCATTGTTCTTTGTCCATGTGCTCTATGAGTATTGTAGTTTTGTATCTGCTGGTTCTTTGTCCATGTCCTCTATGAGTATTGTCAGTTTTGTGTCTGCTGGTTCTTTGTCCATATGCTCTATGAGTATTGTCAGTTTATGTCTGATAGTTCTTTGTCCATGTGCTCTATGAGTATTGTCTGTTTTATGTCTGCCAGTTCTTTGTTTATGTGCTCTATGAGTATTGTCAGTTTTGTGTCTGCCAGTTGAATCATCTTCCCGCGTACGGAGATTTAATGTGTGATATGAACCGCCTGGCTTAGGGTGGCAAACCACTTGGTTTTGTTCTCATAGCAACTCAATGCTGCCATGCCGTTTGTCCCAACACCTGCTGGGCTGGCAAGAATACCATACATATATGAATAAGATACTTTTGTAGCGCTCTACCCACTAACAGTGGTGATCAGCGTTCCCGAATGATGGTACTGGCTGCCTTCCATGTCATCCTCTTCATTGTAAATGAACTTTCTGCTGTCCATGGACACAATGTTAGAAAAAAAAACCAAACAAACTCACTACTCAAAAGAACAAGAAGCCCTTTCCTTGAACACTGTCCTACAATTACTTATTTTTATATTATTTTGTATTTTTTAGGTTAATTATCCTCTAGAGAATTTTTGTGATGTGGCCCAATAGTCTGTGTGATGTATCACATGGCTTAAAAGTCTTCTGTGATACTGATCACATGGCTCAAAAACCTATGTGAAACTGATCCCAGTCTTCTTTGGTAATGCATTGAAAACTGATTTGGATGGACCTGAAGATATATGTACTGGGTTGTAGATTGTATTCAGACTTTTTTTCTATATCATCTCACTCATGATGTTTATCTAGTTCTGGTAATCTCCTTTTGCTCTCATCTGCAGGCATTTTTTACTTCATTTTCTAGCCTTGCCTTAAACGTAAGTGTGATAAAAATGAAGCTAAACAATGACAAAAATACTACAGAACTTACATAAATTTTCCATCTTCAAGACCTGATTCTTCAAGTCTCCTGACACATTCCTCTCGTGATATCTCCCCATGGTACCAAGGCATTTTCTCATGCATGGTTCGAAGAACATGCATCAACAAAGACTCTCTTTTGGGACCCAAGGCTCGAGACATGTTGGCATTCTGTTCAAACAAAAAAAAAACAAAAAATCATTGAGAAATCCTAAAAAAAAAAATCAGTATGACATACACAGGTTGAGGAAATAATCTTTAAATTTATTTACTCCTATTTCATTTCTTTCACATACATTTCATCTGTGACAGCATATTTTATCAGCACTTTGTACTTCTAACAAAATTTAATCAAGAAGAACATGGAAGTCCATAAACATGTATATGCCCACTTCATAGATTATATTAAAGCACTTGCAGGGCGAAACATGATCAACTTATAAAATATATGGAGGAAATCAATCTCAATGGGGGAAAAGACATTCAAAATTATAACAAATCTCTGCTGGGACCAGGCAACATCAGTAAGATACAACAGAGCTTTAACAAACGCATCCATAAAGGGGGGAGAGTCAGGCAAGGACATGTTTTGTCTCCTTGTCTATTCAATCTGTACACAGAGAACACCTTCAGGTACTCAGAAGAACTACCATGACTGAACGGGGAGGGGGGGGGAGGTTAGGGAAAAGAGAGAAGAAGAAGAAATATCAATACTTCATGGTATGTGGATGATACAGCCCTTCTAGCAGAGACTCCACAGAACCTACAGAAATCACTAGATAAGATAAACAAAAGTTCAAAGTTCAGAATTCAGACTCCGGCTTCACTGGATTTGGGACCGCTCCATATATGCTCAACCGCATCCTGCAGCGTCTATCTAAGAGTATGTTTACTAAATGTTCCTGTCAAATGTTGGTTGTTTACGATGCATTTCCTGCCAGCACCTTTAATGTGTCCCAGCTCCAGCAGTTTCTTCAGATCTACACTTTTCTTCCATTCCTGCTCCTCATTTTCCTGCAGACTGTCAAATACAGCTTTAGCAATGTCCTCTTTGTCCATTGTCAGTCTGTCAAATACAGCTTTAGCAATGTCCTCCTTGTCCACTGTCAGTCTGTCAAATACAGCTTTAGCAATGTCCTCCTTGTCTACTGTCAGTCTGTCAAATACAGCTTTAGCAATGTCCTCCTTGTCTACTGTCAGTCTGTCAAATACAGCTTTAGCAATGTCCTCCTTGTCTACTGTCAGTCTGTCATGCCAGGCTGTCCATCAAGTCTACCTGCCACATCACTGCCATGTACTCCCGCATGCCCTGGACAGTAAAAGCCATGTTAGGTTTGTCAAAGTTGACTGAACCCATTCTTTTCGAAGCAAATTCTTCTCAATCTTATGAAGAATAATCTGTGAATCCTCCACAATGACACCATTAACCACATCATGAGCAACAAGCCACTCCAATGACGCCGACACAGCATCGGTTTCCATTAGCATGCTTGATGTGGTGACTTCAAAGTGCCACTACACTTCCATTTCAGTAGACAGCAAAACCCGAACTACTACTGCTGTTCCAAGTCACTGAGCCATCTGTATATATTACCGTGCTGGAAGATCCACAGTCATGCTGGATGAGATCTTGAACCCAAAGTTCAGCTGCTACCTGTGTCCAATCTCTACATTCATGGCTCTTCTGTATAATAACCTTCATTAGCATAGGTTGGTCCTGTACCCATAACCAGCACCTTATCTAGACTGAAAAATGACTTTATTGTATCCTCAGTCATCCAGGATCTGCCTTGTTTGATGTGTCTTTCCTTTATCAACCCCAGCTGCTTATGGAGAGGATGGTCCTTCATGCCAGCAACCCTGATGTATGCCTTTACATCTGCCTGTATAGCGTCATTTTCAACACAGTTAAGTTTGTTCAGAGAATTCTGTCGCACAATGCTCCGGCTTACTTGTGATCAATGTTTACGTATAACACTAGACACAGCCAGCGTTTAAAAAAACTGTCTTCTTCCTAAACCCATGACTGATCTGTACAAGAAAAGCCTTGCATACTCTGCAGTACAGCTCTGGAACACCCTCCCCTACCATTTAAAATCCTCTGGTAATAGTTCATCCTTTAACTCAAACCTGTTTCATTATTTACTTGCTTGTAATTATATGCCTCCATAGAATAACCAGCACTCTCTCAACCCATGACTAAACATAAAATACTAAAATGACATAGTTTGAAAAGTAACTTGCTAGAAATTGTTAGAAATTATTTTAATGTTTGTTAAAAAAATATGTTAGAAGACCTGTACTGACAATGTATTTTTATTTATGTATATGTCTGTGCGCGCATGTATGTGTGTGTGAGTGCTATTTTATTAGGTTAATTACTTCTTCTCTTTTACTTTGAATGTAATAGTTTAATCTTACACTCTTTTGACATGTTTTTTTTTTCCTAATGTAATTTGTTACTTGTATTAAATCAAGTGTGAGGGAAGAATGAATGATAGAGTGATGAAGGGCAGAATGTAAGATGGGCCTGCGTGCCCAATTCTTTACCCTTTAAAAATAAAGATTATTCATTCATTCATTTACCTGACCTCACACTCAGCATATCAAGCAGAAAGCACATGCCCGCCAGTGGAGCATCCCTGGTGCAACCCAAAACCACTCTCACTGCTTCGTTCTGTACACGCTCTAGTCTGTTCAGCTGTGCACTGGACAGGGTGAGTAGGACAAGACCATACTCTAATGGTGACAGCACCAGCACGTGCATCACCAAGAATAAAGTACACTGTAGAAAGCCCGCTGTGGCCATTAACCTAATCACTCCCAACGCCTTTCTGCCATTTTGCATCGCACTGTCCACATGGTGTGCAAAAGGATAATGAATGATCAAATGTGATCCCTAGATACCTCACGAAACGTGTTCTCTTAATATCTTGGCCTTGACAATTCACAACGGGAACTTCAGATCCCATAATTCTGTTATTTAATTAGCACCACAGGATGCTGGCTTTTTCTGGGTTTATCAGTGCACTGCTATCCTCACACCAGCTTGTTATCTAATCCACCCTGCTCTGCATCCTTGAGGCTAAAAATAAATAAGATAAACAACACAAGCCAAGAATGGGAACTTGAGGTAAATATAAAAAAAGACCAAAATAATGGTTGGCAGAAAGACCACAAACCACAGATAGATATGGTCATAACAATAAGAAACTGGGATGTGACAAGCCACAGCTATCTAGGGCATATAACCTCCAAGGTTAAGAGATGTGAGACGGAGATAAAGAAAAAAAACAGAAATGGCAAATCACACATTCAACATCATAAAGACAACGCTGTTACCCAGGGATCTGCCCATAAAAATAAAAATGAGATTTATAAAATCTATTCTGTACTACTGTAGGGAAAGGACACCTGAAATTGAGTAAAAGTTGGAGAGTGATAAATACAGCAGAAATGTGGATCTACAGGAAAGTAGGTCATATATCATGGAAAACGAAAAGACAAATGCACAAATATTAGAACAACTACAACGGGGCTATCCTGAATGCAATGATGCTGAAGTCTGAAGCTTGAACCTTAATACCAAAGATGGCACATGATGATGATGACAATGTACTTCTCACAGGGCCGTGATAAACTGTAAGGATAAACTACCCTTTTTTTTTTTCCTTCATGATATCCCTAGAAACATCCTAGTATCTTCTTTCATTTTCTTAAGAATTTCTTTATGCGGTTCAGATGCTGTCATTCTCTCTGTTTTCCTAAAAAGACTCCATTACAACTCATGAAAGATCACACAAGAAGCCAGGATGTACAAAAGTCTCTTGAACAGCTAGTGATCTTCTAGATCAAGTTTATTCTGCTTGTGACCCCAATGCATTAAAATTCTAATTTTTTTTTTAGATTCCACTGCTACAGAGAAATGTTATTTAGTAGTTTACTGTGGCCCACATAAATTCAGCAAAAACAACCACATTATGGCTGAGCGTATGTGGTTCCTGTTGTAAAATGCAATATTTATAGGTATTTATTTTAATCTCACTATTTATTACCAATGCTGTAAGAGGATCAGGCCACTGTCAACGCTATTTGCTCTAAAGAAATGTATTAATGCTTAAACACACCAATAAACCTTAGTTATCACAATATTTTTTAACCTACTACATGCACCAATAAACCTAAGCTGTCTCATTATTTCTCAACCTACTATGTTCCTGGCAGTTGTTCTCATATAAGAATGCAGCTCCTTATAACTGAGCCCCCTAAATGCAACAGCCTCTTGATCAGGACGCCTTGAGCAGGGAATTCTGGGAGTTGTAACAAACCCACTATTGTTGTTCTGGTAATGCTGAATAAGCAGGACAGGATCGGGGAATGCTGTGCCGTCGGCTATCATGTACTGTCCATCAATCTTCTTTTCTATTGAGTAGTGGAGGATGCTGAAAAATAAAGCGCAACGATTTTAAAATGATGACACAATAATGCTTTAATTTTTAACCTAAAAAACAACGGGTGTCTGAGAGGTGAAGTACTTAATGCACTAGTCTCTCATGGTGAAGGTCAGGGGATCTGAATCTGGTTGGAGGTGCAGCCAACTCAGCTGTAGAAATTTTTACCTGACTTCTTAAGCTGGGGAAGGAAAAAAAAGTGGCCAGGTGTGTTGTCAACCACACTGCCCTCTAGTCTGCCAACAGGTCAAGGAAAATATGGGCACTAACACCATTTCCCTGTGTGCCTCTAAAGCATGACAGGGTATCTTTTTCCTTATTGTCAAACAACATTTTTTGATACATAAATATTTCTTATAATAATTTTTAAAAATTACCATCACTCTGCTTTACTAGGAAATGAAGTAATGTCTATATTTACCATCCATGTATTATTATATAAAGATATGAGTTAAAAACTAAAAAGTGATTAAAATGAAACATACATTCCTCTACAATATTTTATTGAGAAATGAAGTGATGTCTAAATTTAGCATTTGCAGCAGCTTAAAATTATGAGTTAACAACTAAAATGTGAATTATGAGTTAAAAACTAAAAAGTGACTGAAATGAGGCATACATTCCTCCACAAGATTTTACTGGGAAGTGAAGTGATGTCTAAATTTAGCATTTGCGGCAGTTTAAAATTAAGAGTTAAAAACTAAAAAGTGACAGAAACGAAACACACTTTCCTCTAAATGCCATGGACAGTGAAAAGTTCCCCATTGGAGTAATGCTTTCTCTCAGCAAGTACAGCCCATCCTCCTTTCCATTTATGGTAAGAATCTCCTCTGCTTCTTGCCTTGTAATCCGCCCATAGAAATAAGATTCACCATAAACTCTGGGTATCCCAGGATCTTCATCCTGGTCAGTGCTTGCTGGTGGTGTCTTGTTCTGGATAAAATGCATTGCCTTCCTTAACATTTCAGCCTCTTTTGTTCATGCAGCAAAGCTCACTGAGAAATGATAACCTAATGAATACTGGTTCAAACTATTGATGTCTCTCAGAAGACTAAATGGCTAGTAGAATACATGGAGTCTCTTCATCACCAGCTCTCATTGTCTTCAACTGGTAAGAACTGAAAAGAAAAAAAAAAGAGAGAAAGAGATGATTTGTTCTCTTAAACAAGCACACATTTTACAATAATTTAAATATAAAAAGCAAAATTGAAAAAAAAATATTTCTTTGAAAATTATGGGCCAAAAACTTTATTATTTGGCCAATGCCTCACTACTCCATGCAAAATAAAAAGATTTAATATAAAACCATACAACCCTCACTGCTGGCTAGTCAGCAGTTGACAGAAACTACCAGCCAGTGTCACCATCAGCACAAACTCTACATCTAGAGGCGTCATTCCTCTCCTTCACAGAGCTTTAATCCTGGCTCCCATTTTTTTTTATTGAGGCTGGGTGAACCTTGGAATTTTTTTGCGAGCTACGGTCTGACCGCTGCCATGGCGAGTGGAAACTGAAACCAGATCACCTGATCAGAAAGTGAGTGTCTAATTCACAGCGATACCGTGGCTCCCAAGAATTGGTTTAGAACTGAATTAGTTATAGTTCCCTGTGAAATTTTCCTCAACAATATCAACAATCTTCTATATGACCAAAAAAACAAAACAAAAAATGTATTTCTCTTAGGTCTGTCTCTCTGTCTTCACCACAGTCTTGTCCCCTTCCATATCCTATAGGTAAAGATAGGTAAAATCCCTATTTCCATGCCATTTAGGCATAACTGGGAATACATGTTAGGCCCCTATTTCCATGACCTTCAGCACATGAAAGTATGATATGGTCAGTATCACGCCTGTTGCATTTACTTTCCCACATTTCTCTGGTACACATTTTCAGAGGGTGGGTGGGTCCCAGGGCCTTTCTGGCATGCACCAGAAAAAAATCCCCACTGTTGGGACTTGAACCCAGTACCACTGGATTAACCAAGCCCAAAATACTTGGCTAACCAGGTCCCCTTCCATATCCTATACAAATATGAACATTAGTTCTGATGTCTCTTTTCCATTCTCTCTACATTATGCAGGAATTGTAATCTGTTAGCTTTCACAGTGCAGGCAACTGGTTATAGTTTTTACTCAGGTTAGATTCACCAGAAATGACCTCTTTGTAGATTCACTCATTCATTCATTACCATGTCCCTTGTGGAAATCTGCCTCTCTAACAGCTCTCTTTAAGGTCTCTCAGTTGTAAGCCAGATGCCTTGCTGGTGATGCATCCATTTTCAAATCATCAACAATGTCTTGTTGCCATCTTTGCCTTAGTCTTCCTCTCTTTTTTTTCCCAGTAAGTAACCTTCCAAGACTGTCTCTTTGTGGATAGTGTAGCAGTTTGATTCTAGGAATGAATATACTTACTCCTGAGATAGCAATCCCTAGTGCACTCAGCACTCCTGACTGAAGGTAAAGGCATTTTACAGCCAGACTAGTATCATGTAACAAAATTTTCTGTTTTACTGCATGGACCGGAAACCAGGACTCTAAGCAACAAGTCAGATATAAAGATTATAATGAAGCAGAAATGTGGTTCGACAGAGAACTAGGTCATATAAAATGAAGAATGGAAAGAAAAATAGAACGAGTTTTAAAATACCTCCAAATGCAAAGTGAACTTCTCAAAGAAATAAGGATGACTAAAATAAAATACTTTGCCCACATAAAAAAATACAACAACATACTGAAGACTATACTAAAAGGAAAGGTGGAAGTAAAAAAAAGGAGCAAGAGACATAGATGTTGAAGGAAGATAAAACACAAGAATGGACAGGACACAGGTGAAGGAGTGAAGAAACTGAAGATTCATTATCGCCAACCTTCATTCTCAAGGCACATGACGATGATGATGATGATTCAAAACAGATAATTCAAATTAAAATCTTTATATGATCTATGCTTATATCACGAAAGTAACCTAGAATAAAAGGTTCCCATCATTAAAATAACAAAGATCATATATGATCTTCATTTAATACAATATGTGTAGGTTAATGGTGATGTATACAGTATTCGTGAGTAAAAAAAAAAAAAACGAAATATTATAGAATATGTGTCAATCCTATCTGGTCTTGCCCTGGACCTGAGACGATGACAGTTTTGGTTCTTGGATAAACACAATGAGTATCACGATCACAGCAATATCACCGAAATAATGTTTTGTTACTATTTGTTTTACATTTCTACGTGCCTATCTCATTGCCACTCTTTCTCGTATTTTCCTCTGTTTTTTAAATTTCACCATACACATCTGACTCTTTCTGCTATACTATAACCAGTTTTATCACAGTCCTCAACTCATCTAGGAACATGTCAAGCGGTCTCTGAGTCACACATTTCATACAAGACAATAGCAACACTGACATCCGGAAAAAAAAAACAGCACAGCTTTCTTATTTCAAGTAAAACCTTCATTTCACACTTAGGTTAGAAAACAAACGAAGTTAGAACTGTTCTAACAATTATAGCTAACAACATCCTTACCTTTATCCCGCATCCTGGGGGGTATGTTTTTGCTCAACAATATCAAATATTGTCAAAACTAGGAAGTGATATTCACGAACTATGAGACCACTTTTGTTGCATTCTGAGATTTGTTTCCGGTTCAGTGTTGTAAAAAGTTATATTCGGACGGATAAACGGAACAAACAAAAAACACCAAGTTACTGGCCCTGCTCGCGGAGGTCAGGTACATGGTGTGGACGTGCAGAAACAAAGCTAGATATAAGTTCTGCAAGTTTAGTCCTAGAATTTTCTCAGATCTGTTTCGACAAAGGGAATTGAAAATTGTGACGTGCTGTATAACCCTGGAAAAAACAGCTTTGACGGTAGCGAGCATATGAGAGAGAGAATGAATGATCTTTATTTTAAAAGGTGAAGAATTGGGCAGGCAAGCCTTTATTACATTCTGGCCTTTATCACTCCATCTTTCATTCTTCCCACACATTCGATTTATAATCTAACAAGATAGCTCTCACACATACGAACATACACACACACAATACATTACAATGAAGTTCTTCTGGCATTCCACTCTTGCACGTTTACTAAGATAATTTCTAGCAAGATCTAAAAAGTTAAGTTTAGATCTAAGTTCTTTTAGAACAGAACTCTGTTGTTGGCGAGTCATAGTATGAGAGACTATTAGACATTATTTGGAGGCATATACAAGCCAGTAAATATTTTTAAAGGCTTGAGTTAAAGGATGAAGTATTACTAATGGATTTTAGTTGGTAGTGGAGGGAGTTCCAGAGCTGTACCGCAGAATATGCAAGGATTTTCTTGTATAGATCTAGCCTGGGTTTAGGAAGAAGACAGTTTCTTATACATTGGCTAAACATAAACAATGACCACAAGTAAGGCAGAGCATTGTGCAACAAAAGTCTATGAAGAAAAATTTAAATTTGTTAAAATTAATTCTATATTTGAGGGGTAGAATTTCTAGTTATTTGTGTTTATCTACAGTCTGTACCGGATGTTTGCCACAAATCAGATTTAGTGCTCGTTTGTGAAGTGAGTGGAGCTATCTTGTATTTGAGACCGAGCATCCATCCCAGATTGTAGATCAGTAATCTAAGTGTGTTTGTATATGTGATATGTAACACGTCTTTCTCGAGTCTTGATCGTTAACATGTTTAATTTTGGCTAGTTGGTAAACTTTCTGTGCTATCAAGTTTGTTAGATTGTGTACGTGAGAATTCAAAGTTAAATGATAATCAATGATGAGTCCTAGAGTTTTATGTTCATGAACGTTTTCTATTTCTGCAGTCCCAGCAGAAAGCTGTAGTGTAGTTTTTGTTGCATTCTGCAGTTTCTGTCTTGTAGTGATAAGCATAGATTTTATTTTGTTGGTGTTTATCAACATGCATTTATTATTCCTCCATTTAATCCATTCAAAATTGTCAACATCATTAAGGATCTCTACAACGGATATATTTATGCAGTAAACACAGAAGAAAGAATGAGAAAATGGTTCCAGACTGAAACAGGCGTGAAACAAGGATGTATATTATCTTCCTTGCTTTTTGGAATTGCCATAGACATCATAATAAAAAAAATGCTGCACAATTAAAACGGGCATTGATTGGGTACATGAGGCCCAACTGGAGATCTTGATTTTGCTGATTACTAACTTTTATCAGTGACAACGTGAAATCGATTCAAGAAAAAGCAGATGCCCTGTCTTCATTGGCTAGTAAAACAGGATTTGAAATTAATAAGGAAAAAAACAAAAAATAATAAAACTTCTCATTAATCATGAAGGAAAAATATACGTCGAAGGAGCAGCTGTTGAAGAAGTAAACCACTTTGCATACCTAAGCAGCTACATAGACCAGGATGGTGACACCAGAAAGGAAGTTAGAATTGTCAAAGCAGCACTGACCTTCAAGAATCTTGAGAACATATGGCATTCACAAGTTATAAGCACAAAAACCAAGTTAAGATTATTCAATTAAAATGTAATATTAACCCACATCTATGCATGTGAGAACTGAAAAACAACCAAAGAAACAGACAAGAAGTTAGACTGTTTTGAAAACAAATGCCTAAGGAAAATACTCGATATAAAGTGGAGTGAATTCAAGAACAACGCAGAGATAAGACAGATGAGCAAACAACAACTGTCTCATGGGTGATCAGAAAAATAAGATGGACATATGTCGGTCATGTGATGAGAAGAAACAATCAGAGAATCCCAAAAACAAGCTATCAAGTGAGAACATAACAGGTCGAAGAAAAAGAGGTCTACCACGTGAAACTCTAAAGAGGACGTCGTTAAGAGAGGGCAGTTTAATGGGCATAAAATCCCTTGATGAGGTTGAAAAGCTCGCTGAAAACAGGAAAACTTGTCAAACTACCATGCCAGCCTATGTGACGTTTAACGGCACAAGAAAGATGTAAGATTTAATCAAACTGTTTGTGTCATTTTGTGGCGCTTCTTGTAGGTTATCGATGTCATAGTCACTATTGTAAATGCTGCAGTCATCAGCAAAAAGTTTACACGAAGAGTGCTTTAAATGTAGTGGTGAATCGTTAATAAAGCCAGCAAAGAGAAGAAGACCAAAAATGGAGCCTTGAAGATTAAGTATCAGCCGCAGATGAGGCAAATATTTTATTTCTGAAACAAACTACTTTTTTTTTACCTGAGATAAAAGATGTAATAAATTTTGTCAATCCAGTGTATAATCTATGACCTTGGAGATTTTTTTTTCAAGAATCTCATGATCAAACATATCAAAGGCTTGCTTGTAGCCACCAAATACAGAAGCACACAATTTATCATCATTTATATCAGATAGCGGGTTTTCGGTCATTTTAGTTAACGCTGTGTGATAGGAGTGATTGGTCTAAAACCTGATGATTGTTTACTAGTAGATTGTTTTCCTGCATGTGTAGAAGAGTTAACTTTTGTATATGTTTTTCAAGAGGTTTATATAATGGTGACAAAATGGATATAGGCCTATAGTTTAAGAAGTCACTAGCTGATACCGATTTTAAAAAAGATGATACACTTTAGCGAGTTTAAAAGCGTCAGGGAAATAATGTTTGTCAAACTGAGTATGTATGTTAGTGTGTCTGCAATAACTGGTGCAGCGAGGAGTAGCATCCTGTTAATAATGTCATTACATCCTGCAGAGCTAGTGTTTCTTTTAAGACCGGATGTAGTTATATAAACTTCACCGACTGTGAGGAAAGACATACTTAATTGTTTTAGCTTTACACAGTTATTCTCGCTGTAAGTTTTCAACACACTCAGGTCGCAAGTAGGGGTCGGTAGCGAAGATTTTTAATACGAATTTCTTCCCTAAAATGTTCACTGATGTTCATGATTAAGTGGTTGTAGGTCAGATTGCTTTCTTTTATATACTAGCGCATCTATCACTTTCCAGAGAGAGAGAGAGAGAGAGAGAGAGAGGAGAGAGAGAGAGAGAGAGTTATGAAATGTCTTTAATGAATGATACTGCATTAATTTTTTTTATCTTGTCTAAAATATGTTTAATCTTTCTTAGTCATTGTCACGACAACCGCGATACATTCATTGTTAAGTTTTCATGTACATATTTACCATGTTACACCTGATTGCACAACACCTGTTTACCAGACAGGACTAGCCTTGACGCAATATACTGACTAGAAAGTGACTGTCAGACAGAATTAGCTTTTGACGCGACAAGCTGCTCAGAAGACACCTCTACCCTCGGGGAGGATTAAGATAACAGGAAAGACATGTTTGAAGATAAAGCGTGTGGAAATTGGACACAGACAGCGACATGACAATAATGATAACATTGATCAACGACGCCTTGACTATTTCTGTCCACTCCCATTTTCCCCAGGAAGAATGAAATGTTCTCAAAACCTGCTGCATTGTGTACTATGCATGTGTTACCTCACAAATGTTTAGTACCTTATCAGCCGCGCAGAGCTGCACAGCGCGGGTTGCTGTTGCGCAGGCCGATCGTTCTTTTGGTGAAAAAGCGCTCTCGAGTTCCATGCATGGGGAGAAAGGTTTTCGCTCCCTTCCCGGACGGCGAGAGTTGTTTCGATACCGAAACGAGTGGTTTGTCCGTCGAGCAAAGCTTATAAACGGCTAGCCAGGTTCGTGCTAACGCGTCGGTGGTGTAGTACGGTGTTGTCGACCGATGGTCTCGAAATTGGCCCATCTCTCGCATAGAATATCGGGTCTGTAGTGTGTAATGCGCGTTGGTTGTCGGTGCCGCGCTTTCTTCTTATTCGTTAGAGCAGAGAGAGAGAGAGAGAGAGAGAGAGAGAGACAGACAGACAGACACAGAGAGAGAGCCGGCCCCCGCCGCCGCCGGGGTCGAAAAGGATCCTCTCTGAGCAGAGCGTTGTCTCCCATGCCCCGCGTCGGTCTGTCGGCAGATATCCGACTAAGGTTCGGTGATGAAAGCTATCTGGTTGATCTTGCCAGTAGTCATATGGTTGTCTCAAAGATTAAGCCATGCATGTCTAGGTTCACCCTGTCTCACGGTGAAACCGCGAATGGCTCATTAAATCAATCGAGGTTCCTTAGATGCCACGATCTTACTTGGATACCTGTGGCAATTCTAGAGCTAATACATGATTACCAAGCTCCGACCCTCGTGGAAAGAGCGCTTTTGTTAGTTCAAATAATTGTCGTTGCCTTTCGCGGGGCGCGGAGTCCCAACTGGTGATTCTGGATAACTTTGTGCTGATCGCATGGCCTTCTGTGCCGGCGACGCATCTTTCAAATGCCTGCCCTATCAAATGTCGATGGAACGTGACATGCCTATCATGTTTGTAACGGGTAACGGAGAATCAGGGTTCGATTCCGGAGAGGGAGCATGAGAAATGGCTACTACATCCAAGGTAGGCAGCAGGCGCACAACTTACCCACTCCCGGCACGGGGAGGTAGTGACGAAAAATAACAATACGGGACTCTTTCGAAGCCCCATAATTGGAATGAGTACACTTTAAATCCTTTAACGAGGATCTATTGGAGGGCAAGTCAGGTGCCAGCAGCCGCGGTATTTCCAGCTTCAATAGCGTATATTAAAGTTGTTGCAGTTAAAAAGCTCGTAGTTGGATCTCAGGCGCAGGCGGGCGGTCCGGCTTGCGCCGGTTCACTGCCCGTTGTCTCCTGCCCTACCGTCTGCCGGCTCTCTCTCTCTCTCTTGTGGATGCTCTTCGCTGAGCGTCCCGGGTGGCCGGCGCATTTACTTTGAACAAATTAGAGTGTTCAAAGCAGGTCCAAGCTGCCTGAATAATGGTGCATAGAATAATGGAATAGGATCTCGGTTCTATTTTGTTGTTTTTCGGAACTGGAGGTAATGATTAACAGGGACAAACGGGGGCATTCGTATTGCGGCGTTAGAGGTGAAATTCTTGGATCGCCGCAAGAGGAGCTACTGCGAAAGCATTTGTCAAGAATGTTTTCATTAATCAAGAATGAAAGTCAGAGGTGCGAAGACGATCAGATAAAGTCGTATTTCTGACCATAGACGATGGCGACTAGCGATCCGCAGGAGTTGCTTCGATGACTCTGCGGGCAGCTTCAGTGAAACCAAAGTTTTTGGGTTCCGGGGGAAGTATGGTTGCATAGCTGAAACTTTTAGGAATTGACGGAAGGGCACCACCAGGAGTGGAGCCTGCGGCTTAATTTGACTCATCACGGTCTCTGCTGGCAAGATTCTTCACTTGCCGTGCGTGGGGTGAAACTCCTCCCGGCCAATGAAGAAAAATGCGATTAGGGTTGCCGCACGGCGTCGTCGTGGAAAAGGTGATGGAAAGGATTAAGTGAAGTAGGCAGTAGTCTTGTGGTCAGATCATATCACGGCACCTCTTCTCTAGAGGCCGGCCACGTCTTATATAAACCCATACTGGCTCAAATACCTAAACTAGCTTAACCCAGGGATTAAAACTAAGACTCTGCTGGCGAGATCCAACGACTGCCGCGCGTGGGTGAAATTCCTCCCGGTCAACGAAGAAAAATCCGATTAGGGTGATGGAAAGGATAAAGTGAAGTTTAATCGATATGGCCAGTAGACTCGCGGTGAGGGCTATTCATACCACGCCACCTCTGCTCTAGAGCCCAGCCAAGTCCTATATATACCTATACTGGGGCAATATGCCTAAACTGGCTTAACTCAGGTGTGAAACTTGATGGCTACGTATATCATGGTACCTCCGCTCTAGAGGACGGTCATGCTGGGATAACACGCCTAAACCGGCTTAACCCAGGGGTGAAAATCACTAGTGGTGAGGATTCGTCCTCCTCGACAAAAGCTCCGTCCTGGTCACCACCAAGAAGGGTAGCGGCCACGATCACAAAATGCTGAAGTCAGAGACACTGGACCAGTGCAGTCTGGATAGGCAACCACCTCTCACCCGACGGGGATATATTATATCCAAATCACGTTGAGGTTTTCCGGTGAGAAAGTCCAACTCTGGACTGGATGGGCAACCACCTCTCACCTGGCGGAGATATACTGATATCCAAAACACTTCGAGGTTTTCCGGTGAGAAAGTCCAACTCTAGACTAAACTGATGCAACGAAAACCACAGTGTCACGCAATGCCCCTTCTGTGACCCACCGAGAATATAGGCCCAAGCTCCATGATGCTCTGAGCCTCCACCCTAAATGAGACTATCGCGAGAACCACAGGAGTAAATTCAGTAGGATCACGGTGCGATCGTGGTGGTAGAAGCGAACGAAGAAGAAGAAGCTTAGTGTCTTGACATTAGCTATCTATGCCTTTGTGTGACCAGAAAATTACTTCGACCCTTTTTTGTTGTCAAAAATGTTTATCATACGAATCACTATCATTTCATCTCACACGCAATCATCCCCAATTCTCATCATTTCAAAAATAAACCTTACCGCGTTAACTAAAACAATTGCGGTCTAGTGCTTGCACAAAGTGGCCAACCCACCAGCAGGCCCAATGAGATGAAAGGAGGGGGTGGGAGGGGAGGGAGAGGACTAGTTCCGGGGCCGGTAGAATTTCATGTTTTAACTCTATCGAACATCTGCGGGACACGCTTGACCGCCATGTGGGAAACGCGCCAAATCCACATCACACTCTTGTACAGCTTGAACATGAACTCAACACATGTTTGGGAATATTGCTCTCCAATCTCCAAATCTAAACAACCTAAAAACCAACTCAGCGAGGCGAAGCTGTACAGCTGTGACTGCCGCTAGAGGAGGGCACACTCGTTATTAGGGAATATGAGAGCGCCCCCCCCCCCCCCAACACACACTTACTGCGAGCGTCGCCACGCGTGTGTTTTAATTCACTTTCATTGAATTCTTCTTCCCTACTTAAACAATTCGTCAGGAAATTTCGTTGCAGTCGGACACAAAACACACGAGATTGAGGGGGGGGGGGAGATATGAAATGTTAACTTTCTTTTTATATGAAGCTGTTCATGGTGTTAAGTTTGAGGGTCATTCGTCTGATATTACTATAACCGTGTGTGCTAAATTACTACGTCTGGATCTGGGGGAAGGGGTGGGTGGGTGTCCAGCTGTATGTCAAACTGGCTGTTTAAGTAAATGGAACAGCTTTTTCCTACTTTTTTCCCCTTAGTTTCTACATTTTGGTATCACAGCTTTAATGCAGTGGCTTCGTGTATAGTTATATACTTAAAAACTAATTATTGTGTGGTCGCTATTTGGGGGGGGGGGGGGGGAGAATGTAGGACATTAGGTACACACTATTATAACTTATTTTAAGACGAATACTAATAGATGTATTTGCCATCACTTCAAAATACTATCTTATATCTTATATCCTTCCCGTGCCGTTAAACGTCACATAGGGCTCGCAAGGTAGTTCGCCAATTTTTCCTGTTTTCGGCGAGCTTTTCAATCTCATCAAGGGATTTTATGCCTATTAATCAAGGGATTTTATGCCTATTAATTTGGCCTTTCTTAACAATGTCCTCTTTAGAGTTTCACGAGGTCTGCCTATTTTTCTTTGGCCTGTTGTGTTCCACTTGATAGCTTGTTTTGGGATTCCCTGATCGTTTCTTCTCATCACGTGACCAACATATGTCCATCTCCTTTTCCTGATCACCCATGAGATAGGTTGTTGTTCAGTCATCTGTCTTATCTCTGCATTGTTCTTGGAATTCATTCCACTTGATGCCGAGTTTTTTCCTTAAGCATTTGTTTTCAAAAGAGTCTAATTTATTGTCTATTTCTTTAGTTGTTTTCCAGCTTTCCCATGCATAAATGAGGGTGGATATTACATTTGAATTGAATAATCTTAAATTAGTTTTTGTGCTTATAACTTGTGAATGCCATATGTTATCAAGATTCTTGAAGATTGATGCTGCTTTTGCAATTCTGATTCTAACTTCCTTTCTGGTGTCACTATTCTGGCCTATGTAGCTGCCAAGGTAAGCAAATTGATTGACTTCTTCAATATCTGTCCCTTCTACGTGTATTTGTGCATTTTGATTAATGTTAAGTTTCATTATTTTTGTTTTGTCCTTGTTAATTTCAAGTCATATTTTGCTAGCCAGTGAAGATAAAATATCTGTTTTTTTCTTGCATGGAATTCACACTGTTACTATAAGAGTTATGTAATCAGCAAAATCAAGATCTTCAAAATGCTAACAGAGTGCAAATTAGTATAGTTACTGTGTGAAAAATTAATTACAAAATACGAAATACAACACATAAAGTAAAGAATCATATCGCAAGATTTTTTTAATGACACACAAAAATATACATATACAGGCGCACGTGCACACATTTTCTGTTCACCAAATGATGGTGCAGTGTGGTTCTTTATATCCACCTTTTGTCTTGTAATGAATTTATAGCGTATGTAGAGAGGCAAATGTTTGTAAAAATGGATCACAAAATATTACATTTTTTTTCAACGGAATCTCGGCGATAAGTACAGACGGCCATAACACGATCCGGTCTAAGTTGGCGCATATTGGTATTTGTTTTCTGTGCCTTTCTTCCGAGTCTGTTGAAATTTTGTAATACCCTTTCTCTTTTATGCATTAAAAATGTAAAGATAGTCCCATAGCAAATGCCGTATGGGATGAAGCGTTAGAGACAGAGACCTCGCTATGCTGGGCCATCAGCGTATGAGGTAGGGTGGACAATTCCTTTCCTAGCTGCCTTTCCTTCCCAGATTTTCTCTGGTACCCATTTTACAAGGCTGGGTCGACATCGGGGCCGCATTGGGGATTCGAACACTCGACCATTAGGTCGCTAGACGTCTGCTCTAACCACTACGCTAGCGGTCCCCTTTTATGCAATACTTCTTCTAAAGAAAGTGTGAGCGTCCTTAGTGCAAAAGATATATGAGAATTTGTATTTAATCAAGAAAATTCCGTTCAAAGTTCTGTTTGTAGGTTTGGATACTTGACGTTTCAGAATCGCACTTTTATAAATCGTAAAATATAGCCAGGCTGTTTTTGTTCAGCAGTGTCAACAAAGACTTGACTCTGACTTTTCTCATTTCTACTTTCACAAGTTTTCATTCATTTTTTTCCCTTTGTATCAGCTAGGAGGAAATGCAGGCCTTGTTCAGTTATTCTGCTTTATGTACAATGTGTCAGTGATGTATAGTGGGAGGTGGGAGGGTCGTAGGTTTCATTAAAGACCAGGTGATTAAAAAAAATTCTGAGATAACATAGGATTATCAGCAGAGGTAATCCCATGCCAGGCAGATGAAAAACACCAACAACATCATTTCGGTGTATTCTCATGTCTGGTACTGAACACCTCAGTTGTTATTACTTTGACTAGAAAGCAAATTTCTGTTGGTGGCGTTTTCTAATGCTAGATTCTCATGCAGTTAACCATATATTTATATATTCATAGTTAAACACGGAGACATTTGTCAGTGACAATAAACATATTGTCAATGAGTGCTTAAAATGCTTAGTATAAGAGGACAGTGATGAAGATTCTTTAAGAAGGGAGAGGCGATAACAAAAATCAGGCTTGTCTGACTCCATTTGAAATGATGAAACATATATCTTCATGAAACGAAATAATCAACTCCAGAAATGGGGGCGCATATATGATTTTCTTTGATGCTTTTTCATGCATATGCTGACACTGTCAAAGGTCTTTGCGAGGCTAGCAAACAGCAGCATTCCCAGCTCTCAACATTCGCTTCAAGTTATTGAAGTGTAACTGATTCACTGATCTTAATCTTCACCTAGCTATAGATTCACTCTGTCAGTCTTTGTAGACACATTATAGCTCAACACATGAAAGCATTCTGTGCTACAATCAGCTGGAAAATGCATTTGCATTTGTTGCTGTTGCCCCTGTTTTTTTGTTTTTGTTTTTATGCACTGTCAGTCTCCTGGAATCTTGTACATTGTTAAATATTTCACCACTTCTCCGACACTGGATTTAGAGCACGTGAACGAGCGGTGCCAAAGCAACAATATTCTCTTTGTAAATCTATCTTCAGGTTGTTTTATATACTCAGTGTTGTTCCATTTGAGAAAATGTTGATGGATTTGGAGAGCACCTTCATGGTTGGATTTGTCTTCCTTGTCAAGATAGGAAATATTCGCAGAATAACTGTAGGAAGGCATTTTAACTGAGGTCCAAAAACAAAACACTGGTGTTTTAGTCCAAAGAACTTCATCAAACTGCCACCAAGCAGCTGAGACATGCAGAAAACACAGCAGGTTAAGAAATGATGCATGAAAATGTAGGAACACTAAGAGCTTTATAGTAATAGAAGCATGTATGCACATAAAGACCATCATCATCTACAGTCCTCTGTACTCCCAATGGAGCATAAGGCATCAGCAAAGATTCTCCAGCCAATCCTGTCCTGAGCAAGTCAGGATACCTCAAACGATG
Source organism: Achatina immaculata (assembly GCA_009760885.1). Classification (NCBI taxonomy): domain Eukaryota; kingdom Metazoa; phylum Mollusca; class Gastropoda; order Stylommatophora; family Achatinidae; genus Lissachatina; species Lissachatina immaculata. The sequence goes on along the minus strand of CM019720.1, from coordinate 51,165,111 downwards.
TCTTTTCTGTTTTGATTAGTTCTTCCTGTATTGAGTATCTCTGTCCCCAATTGCCTGCACCTTTTCCTTTTCCCTTGAGGTGTCCAAGTCAAGGCAGTATAGGGGTGTCTTTGTTTTTTTTTTTTTCCACTTGTAGTATATGGTGCACATAAAGATGGCTAATTCATTTACCACAGCTCATTGCACATTTTAAGTGTGTTACATTTTTCATTTATGTCTTTCCAATGCATTTATTTCAGTTACACTGGAAATCATACCTCCTTGTCTTTACTTTAAATTATTGTTCAGTTTGTTAATCAGTATGCAATTATAATTTATTGAATAATGTTTCTGAGATCAGTGGAAGTTAGACAATTACAAAAAAAAAAAAAAAAAAAGGTCCATACTGTGTATTGCTTTAAAACGTGCAAGGTGATAACATTTATCACATTCCAAAGAAAAGTGAAAGGTCCATGCTGTGCATTGCTTTAAAACGTGCAAGGTGATAACATTTATCACATTCCAAAGAAAAGTGAAAGGTCCATGCTGTGCATTGCTTTAAAACGTGCAAGGTGATAACATTTATCACATTCCAAAGAAAAGTGAAAGGTCCATGCTGTGTATTGCTTTAAAACGTGCAAGGTGATAACATTTATCACATTCCAAAGAAAAGTGAAAGGTCCATGCTGTGCATTACTTTAAAACGTGCAAGGTGATAACATTTATCACATACCAAAGAAAAGTGCACAAATATTATTAATTACAGTTATTATTTTGTAGCTGAAATTATTTATTACTATAACCAGCACTACCTTAAAAACATAACAGAGTACAGTTATTTAATAATTTGTAATCTACTTACAGATTTCTCTAAATAAAGAAGGTAAAACCAGGCTGTCAATGAAAGGAAATGCTACAAGTATTTCGGCACCGCAGTTAATGTAAGCAGTGTGTTGTGTTGCTTTTTTTTGCAACCATTTCCTGTATGTTCAGGTTGTTTTACTTCCTCATTACTTAACCTAATTTAGTGATGATGTTTATCAAGATATAAAGTTCACGGAAAACTGTTCTAAGCAGTGAAAGTGAATGGAAGTTTGATGTAATCAGTTGTACTGAATTTTCACAATGAATTACACCAACAGCAACAACAAAAAATGCAATTTAATAAAAAAAAGCGGGGGACAAAGTGAGATTTTTAAAAACTTTTGCTACAGATGTCATAAAGATACTTGAACTACTAGTCAGAGAGCATTATAAAAAGTAGGGCTACTAATGGTAACTTGGATATTTCACTTACTGCTGTCCTATCTGTAAAGCTCTTCACTGCTATCCGCTTTTGCTCTTCTGATTATATCTGCAAAGCTCTTCAAAAGCATCTTATTTTTCAGACTGGCTGTCTCCATCTACGAGGGTTGATTGATAAGTTCTCAGCATAAGGTACAACGGATTATTTTGGATAACTTTTTTGGGTTATTTCTCAACATAGTCCCCTTGCAAGTTTATGCACTTAGTCCAGCGATCCTGGAGCATACAGATCCCTTCTTTGTAAAAGTCAGCATCTTGTGCCAGTAGAGAGTGGTCTACAGCATGAATGATGTCATCATCTGAAGCAAATTTGCGACCACTGAGCTCGTTTTTGAGTTTGGTAAATAGGTAATAGTCTGAAGGGGCCAAATCTGGGGAATAAGGAGGATGTTTGAGAAGCTGAAAGTCGCATTCATGAATGGCAGCCATTGCCACTGCCGACTTGTGAACTGGAGCATTGTCTTGCTGATAGATGACTCCTCTCATCAATTTCCCTCGATTCTTTTACTTCAGTTTGACCCGCAGTTGCTTCACAAGATTAGCATAATAGGTCCCGGCAACTGTTCTGCCTTTTGAAGATAGTCTACCAATAGCACACCTTATGAATCCCAAAAGATGGAAGTTTCACTTTGCCTGCAGGCAGAACCACCCTTGCTTTCTTTGGAGGTGAGAATCCATGATGTTTCCACTGCTTTGACTGTTCTTTGGTTTCTGGTTGAAAATGATGAACCCAAGTCTCATCATCCATAGTCACAAATTGCTGAAGAAACTATTCAGGATCTGCAGAAAAATGGCCAAGATTGTCTCTTGACATGTTGAGTTCCTGTCGTTTGTGATCAGCTCCAAGAAGTTTTGGGACTCATCGAGCAGAGACCTTTGTCATGTGAAGATCATTGTGAATAATGACATGAACACGTTCCTGGGAGATGCCCAACTCAGTAGCAATGTACCGCTCAGTTAGTCGTCGATCCTCCATTATCGTGTCATGGATTGTGCTGGTGGTTTCATTGGTGGTTACCAATCTTGGTCTTCCTGAATGAGGATCATCTTCCAGACTCTCCCTTCCATGTTTGAATTGAGCTGCCCATTTCTTCACTGTGCTGTAAGAAGGGGCACTCTCCCCTAGAGTCTCTACCATATACTCATGGATCTTCTTCAATGATAAGCCCTTGATGCAGAGGTAGCGAATGACTGCTCGATGAGAAATTTTATCAATTTTGTAAATTTCTGCCACCCCTTACCACTTCAGTAGCCTGTTAAAAAAAATTGGTTGCAGTTAATTTCTTGAAACTTGGTGTTTAATCTTACATTAACCTGATCTACAAATGCACCTAATATCAACTGTGTGTTTCAGGTATTTGTACTTTATGCCAAGAACTTATCAATCAACCCTTGTATTTAGACAAAATTCCCAGTTCAGCTTTCTTTCAGTTACTCATTTCTTTATTTTTGACTTCTTTTCTATCGCTTATTGACAATCCCTATTTTTTTTTTTTTCCTCTTTTTTCACGCTCATTTCATGTATCCCAGCTTTTCTTGCTTAGAAAAGCACTGGGGGTGATGGCACTGTCATCAGTCAGCAACCCATAGCTGACATGCTAGTGTCAGATTTGGTGAAACATAACTGACCAAGACCCTGTCCCACTTCTCTGTTTGTACCCCCATTAACAGGCCTAGCCTGGTTAATGAGGCAGGGATCTCCATAGTCCCCATGGTGGTGGAAACTGATAAAGAAGTATTGCATCCCCCCACCCTCCACTTAAGTCTCTGCAGTGAAATAGAGTATGGCATGTGGCAAATAATAAATGAGATTTCACCAATTTTCATTTATTGTATGTAATAGTAAGACGCCTCTTTACCTCCATCAGTCTACGGGACACCTTTGGGCAAGGTGGAGTACCCGATCAGGGTGACGTAAAGCCATGGGAGCAGGTGGTGGATGGAATGGGAGAGCAGCCATCAGATAATGTTGGTTATGGTCACCATTCTATGATGGTAGGCAGATGATCTCAATGTAGGGACAATGGCTACGATCACTGACTAGTACAGTCATTGCCCGAAAGGAAAGCAATGGTAAACTATCTTCTGGAAATATACAAAGAAACCCAAACAGCAATCATGGAAAGTCAAATAGGAAAAAGATCTGGTGGTGAGTCCCCCAGGCCAGATAGATCTAATTTTAACACTGGGGAAGAGTGTGAGGCAGAGGTCAGTACTAGTAATTGTGATGACGGACAAAATCCTGACAGTGTTACCAAGGAAAACTCCTGCATCAAACTAAAAAGAAAAATAAGAGTAGGAACATGGAATGTAAGAAGTATGTATGAAGGAAAATATCAAGTAATAAGTGACGAGATGAAAAGAACGGGGATACACATTTTGGGAATCTGCGAACATTGATGGAAAGGATCAGGACACTTTAAGAGCGAGAATGATAATATCTTTATATACTCTGGTGGAGAAGTAGGAGGAAAGAATGGAGTGGCTTTTTACTTGGACAAATCAACATCAAAAGCATTACTAGGCTACAGTCCAGTAAGTGATAGAATCCTCACAATCAGACTTAAGGGCATTCTTAGAAATGTAACAATCATCCAGATATATGCACCTACATCAGCAGCAGAAGAAGAGGAAGTAGAAGACTTTTATAACATACTGCAAACGACAATAGACCAGGTACGGAAAAATGATATCATATTAATAATGGATTTTAATGCAAAGATTGGTACAGAAAGAGCAGAAGATGAAGGACATGTTGTAGGGAAATTTAGCATAGGACATAGAAATGAGGCAGGAGACAATCTAATGGCATTTTGCATGGAAAATCTGTTAATGATCGCTAACACACTTTTTTAAACAACATCCAAGAAGACTTTACACATGGACATCACCTGATGGGAAAACCAAGAATCAAACAGATTACATTTTAGTGCAAAGAAGGTGGAGGTCAAGTATAACATCAGCAAAAACTTTACCAGGTGCTGATTGTGACATGGACCATGAGTTATTAATAGCAGACATGAAGATAAAGATAAAAAAGACAGTTATGGGATCAAGACCACTCCGCTTTGATCTTACAAAAATACCAGAACAATATGGTATAGAAGTGAATAACCGTTTTGAAATCCTGATGGCTATACAGGAGGAAATGACACTAGATGAATTGGCTATGCAGGCCAGAGATATCTTAATAACAACAGCTAAAGACATGGTTCCAGTAAAGAAAACACAAAAGAATGGATGGATTACAGCAGGCACACTAGAACTGATAAAACAGAGTAGAGAAATGAAGACGCAATGGAAAGTGACAAACAACAACAAAGAGGAATATAAATCTTTAACAAAAGAAGTACGAAGAAACATAAGAAAAGACAAAAAACAATACATACAAGATTTTTGTGAAAGAATAGAAGAACATCAGAAGTGTGGAAGAGATAGTGAAATGTTTAAAGAAATGAAGACATTGACGAGAAATGTCACACCTAAGCTAAATGTAATTTGTAATGAGATGGGGAATACCTTGACAGAGACAGAGGAAATTCTAGAAAGATGGAAGGAATATTGCAGAGGAATGTATGAAACGACCGACTGTGAAAGCAGAAATCTACAGTGTGAATTATTATTGGAGGAGAAAGAACCCGAACCGACAATAGAAGAAGTTCTATGGGCAATAAAGAATCTGAAAAATGGTAAATCACCAGGATGTGATGAGATAACAGCCGAACTTATTAAAGCAGGAGGAAAGGAATGTGCAACAATCTGTCATGCACTGTGTAAAAAGATATGGCATTCTGATATTTGGCCAAAAGAATGGAAAAGAACTGTATTCATACCACTGCCAAAAAAGGGTAACCTGAAATTATGCACAAACTACAGAACTGTTGCCCTGAATAGTCATGCCAGTAAAATTCTGTTAAAAATCATAATGGGCAGACTTTGAAAGAAAATAGAAGAAGTCAATATGGTCCAAGCTGGTTTCAGGCAAGGAAGAGGATCAAGAGATCATATATTCAATCTAAGATTAATAATAGAGAAATGCAGAGAGTTTAACGTGAATCTATATTTAGCTTTTATAGACTACTCAAAGGCATTTGATTGTGTACAACACCAGAAACTTTGGGAAATAATGGAAAAAATGGGATTTCCAACACATTTGATACAATTAACATCACTGCTGTATCTAGACCAACAAGCAGCAGTAAGAATAAATGGTGAAACAACAACTTCGTTTGACATAAAACAAGGGATCCGTCAGGGGTGCATATTGTCACTTTACTTATTTAACTTGTATACTGAAAATATAATGAGGAATGTTAGAGAAGATGTAGACAAAGAATATTATGATGTCATAACAATTGGGGGTTATGAATTACTAGAGATTAGATATGCTGATGACACAGTATTACTGTCCACAACACAAAAAGGAATGGAAAAACTAATTATGTCGGTCCATAAGAATAGTGAAGAGCAAAACCTCTGTCTTAGTGTGAAGAAAACTAAACTGATGACATCTAGCAAAACAAATAAGGCAGCTGAAATATGCATCAATGAGGAAAAACTGGAAGAAGTGGAGAGTTTTGAATATCTTGGATCACTACTAACTATTAGTGGAGATACAATGAGGGAAATTAAAAGGAGGACATCTATCGCTCTTCAGAAAGTAAAACAACTAAAGAATCTGTGGAGAGGAGCAGATAGAACCACAAAAATAAGATTTTTAAGGGCATGTATCTTTCCCAACGCAACATATGCCTGTGAGACCTGGACACTTAACAAAACAGCTGAGAAACGCATAAATGCCTTTGAATGTAAATGTTACAGAAGAGTTCTTCAAATATCATGGACACAAAAAAGAACAAATATATCTATACTACAAGAACTTATTATTGAAGAAGGCTGGCTAGTAAAGAGGATTAAAGAGAGAAAACTTAAATATTTTTGACATATTAAACGTCATGATAATCTAGAGAAGACCGTGTTGGAAGGATACATAATGGGAAAAAGAAAGAGAGGAAGACCAAGCCGAAGATGGCTGCAAGACATCGTTGATAATCTGCAAATGGATGCATCAGCAACAGGCCATCTTGCTCACAACTGAGAGGCCTACAGGAGTGCTGTTTGGGAGGCAAAGTTCCGCAAGGGACATGCAAATGAATGAATGAATTTATAGAATACTGAAAAGAAGCACACTACATGTTAAAATAGCTCTTGATATATTTATTTTTAAAAAATATTCATTTATAAATGCAGTTTAACTGTATAATCTCCTGTTATGGGTAAAATATTAGATCCTGGTATGATATTGCATAATAACAATATTTTAACACAGGTATTGTGAGGAACACTGCTGGAAGAAATGCCGATAAAGCCAATGACTTTGATATTTGAGGAAAGATGCTGGCATTGGTTGAGACATGTGCTCCGGATGACTGGTGACTCATTGCCAAAAATAGCACTGAGATGGAGACTGCACAGGTACAGGAGTAAGGGCAGACCAAAGGAGATAAGGAGGGAAACAACGGAGAAGATACTGAGTAATAGAGGTCCCACCTGGGCAAGAGCAGGAAAAAAAAGGTGAAGGACATGCGTCTGTGGAAAACCTTGGGGAAGCTCCATGTGCATTGGGCACCTAAAGGTTCAGAGAGACTATAAGACACTGTGAAGATCTTTGACACAGGCATCATGGCATTGTGAATGTCTTGGATGATAGACATTATATGACTCTGTGAAGATCTTGGATCACAGACATCATATGACATGAAGATCTTGGATCACATGCATAATAATGGCAATGTCAAAATTTTGTAATACAGGCAACACATGACAAGGTTATTGTATAATACAGGCATTATATGATATTGCAAAGATGCTGTAACATTGGCATCATATGATATTGTGGAGATTTTGTAATACAGGTATTACACTGGATGGAGAGTGAGTTAACTGTACCATAATTTTCCTTAATTCCTGGACTAGATTTAAGACTTGGTTAGCCCCACCATCAAAACATATCTCTTTTCTTTTAGCCATTCTGCAGCACTGCAAATCTTCAACCCTGCCATCTTCAATGGTGGTACATCTCCCTGTTGCTGTGAGCTAGAGGTTCTTGGCAAGTCTTCTTCAATAGCTGGCACATACTCTGGGCTAAATTTCACATGAGAATTATTTCAGTTTTCACAAGAAAAATTTGCTTTCTGAAAATAAAAGAAAGGTACAGGTAAAATCCCCATTTCCATGCCATTAAAGGCATACTGTGGATACTGTGTAAACCTTGTACTTTTGGCATATGAAAGTGTGATGTGGCCAGAATCATGCCTGGCCGCATTTACCTTCTCAGATTTCTCTGGTACTCATTTTTTTGTGGCTGGATAGACCCTGGGGCCTTTCTGGTGTTGTGGTACTAACCAATTAGCTAACCAGCCTGCCAAAGATAAAAGACATGAGGGAGAAAAAACCCCTAGATATTTAGAGTTATAAAATGTTTAAATGTCATTCCTTGTCATACACATGTAACAATGAAAATAATGCAGAAAAGCCTCTTGTTTATTTTTTTTGTCTCCGTTAAAATCTTTAACTTATTTGACAGCCAAATCTTGTTTAACAGAAAACTTTATGACAAAAAGATGTTACAGAACAGAAATTTAATCAGTGTTTCATTAATAGTGGACATAACTAAAATTTTTAAATTTATAATAAAAACTACTCTGGGGAATATGGGAATGTAGCAAAATTTAAAAAATAAAGACAATGTATGGTATGCTGGAAAATCACCAAAACCATAGAAAACAAGTTGAATTCTTTCCAGACTAAATGTTTACGAAGAATTAGAAAAATATTTTGGCCAAACACCATAAGAAATAACATCTTATTGGCAGAAACGCAGATGAAGCCACTGACAACAATTATTGAGGAAAGACGCTGGCGATGGTTGGGACATGTGCTCCGAATGACTGACAACTCACTACCAAAAATAGCACTAAGATGGACACCACAGGGGAACAGAAGTAAGGGTAGACCAAAGGAGACATGGAGAAGAACAACTGAAAGGATGTTGAGCAATAGAGGGCTCACCTGGGCAAGAGCAAAAAAAAAGGCGAAGGACAGGCATTTGTGGAGAACCCTTGCGGAAGCTCCATGTGCCCTGGGCACTTAAGGTTCAGAGAGAGAGAGAGAGATGGTATGCAGTCTTATAAATAATGTGGAGTGTGGATAGTATTAATAAAGAACAATGGAGTTCACAAAATATTATGATAAAGAACATGCAATGTGTAAAATGTTAATGCTTTTGCACAGTGCAGGTAACTGCATCAAGAACTAATATTTTTTTTATGGTCCAAGTAGATTTTGTTGTCTTAGTGAGTAATTTAATCATCCATTCTTGGAACCTGATCATTATCAAAAAGAAATTTAATGATGAACTGATAAATTCTGAACATTAATGAATCATACATAATAACAGTTTTTGGCAGTCAATATTGTCTAGTGCAAGCATATTTAGTTGTCATTTGTATGCTAGAATGATAAATTATTATACACAGCATGCACAGGACTTTGTAAAATACTTCATGCAAGGATACAAAAACCTTCATAGAAAATACACAGAAGGTGCTAACAAAAATAGGTGAACTGTGTGTTTCTAAATCTCTCATTTTACATTTTGTGTACAGAACCCCACACTAGTTATAAAATAAGGCTAGTCTCTAAGAAGTTTTGTAAATAAACTGGGTCTGAATAGCTTTGGCAATGAAACCCCATCCCTCTCATGCTGACACTATTATGCTCTAATAAATACATTCAATGGTGCACTGGTTTGTCCCACATTGTTGTTATGGCATGATCTTCATGAGTGGTGCTCTTTGTGTTACAGAATTTTATTCATGAGTGGCACTCTCTGTTACAAAATGATCTTCATGAGTGGCACTCTTTGCGCTATAAAATGATCTTCATGAATGGCACTTTTTGTGTTACAAAATGGTCTTCATGAGTGACAGCTCTCCATGTTATAGATAGGTCGTCATGAGTGGCACTCTTTACATTATTCAGTGATCTTTATGAATGGCACTCTTTGTATTTTCATACAGGCACTATTTTCAGGACCATATTGTTTAAGCTGCTGAAGACTTGAAAATTAGTTCATGTAAAAATATTTTTTTCCCACCAACACTGGACAAATTATTCTTAAATTTTCATGAAAATTTTGCTATCATTTATAAGTAAAAAAAGAAAGAATTTCTTCAGTAATCTGATGTCCTGGATGAGCCTAACTATTCTACTTAACTTATTAATTCATTATGACCATGATAGATGTCTATTTCAACAGCACTACAGCAACAAGCATAATCTGTAGCAAAGTGAGAAAACAAAATTAACTATTACCATCCTTGTACAAAATTATCTGAAAATCAAGAGTAGATATGAATAATTCAAGAAATATTTTCATATATATATATATATATATATATATATATATACACACACACACACATATTTTTAAAACGATATGAGTATTTCAAGAAATATTTTCATATATATATATATATATATATATATATATATATATATATATATATACACACACACACACATATTTTTAAAACGATATGAGTATTTCAAGAAATATTTTCATACAGAATATGTATTTTTTTTAAAAAAAATCTTGATATGAAACTGCCTTTCCTGTGGTAAATTTGTTGCAGTTGACAAAATATTTGGCATGATATTTGAAGACATATTAGATATATTTTTTTAAAAAATTGATTAAAGGAGCTATTCAATTTACTCTGTATCATAATTGTCATTCCCCATGAGTCTGTTGTATCTAGACTCAGTGTCTATACCAAACACAGACGCAGAGCAGAAATAAAAACTCTCTCTCTGTCATGCATATTCTTTTACTTCAGATCTGTTCTTTTCTAGTGCTTCAGAATTCTCTCTTCTTGTTTCAGATTTGTTCTTTTCTAGTGCTTCAGAATTCTCTCTTCTTGTTTCAGATCTGTTCTTTTCTAGTGCTTCAGAATTTTCTCTTCCTGTTTCAGATCTGTTCTTTTCTAGTGCTTCAGAATTCTCTCTTCTTGTTTTAGATCTGTTCTTTTCTAGTGCTTCAGAATTCTCTCCTCCTGTTTCAGATCTGTTCTTTTCTAGTGCTTCAGAATTCTCTCCTCCTGTTTCAGATCTGTTCTTTTCTAGTGCTTCAGAATTCTCTCCTCCTGTTTCAGATCTGTTCTTTTCTAGTGCTTCAGAATTCTCTCCTCCTGTTTCAGATCTGTTCTTTTCTAGTGCTTTAGAATTCTCTCCTCCTGTTTCAGATCTGTTCTTTTCTAGTGCTTCAGAATGCTCTCTTCCTGTTTCAGATCTGTTCTTTTCTAGTACTTCATAATTCTCTCTTCCTGTTTCAGATCTGTTCTTTTCTAGTGCTTCATAATTCTCTCTTCCTGTTTCACATCTATTCTTTTTAACACTTCATAATTCTCTCTTCATATTTCAGATCTGTTTTTTTTTAACACATAAGAATTCTCTCTTCCTATTTCAGATCTGTTCTTTTTAACACTTCAGAATTCTCTCTTCCTATTTAAGATCTGTTCTTTTTTAGTGCTCCAGTTCTCCCTTTCTATCTCATATCTATTGTTTTAGCACTTCAGATTTCTCCTTTTCTATTTTCAGATCTGTTTTTTATAGTGCTTCAGACTTCCATCTGAAAGGTCCATCACCATGTGCCTCTGGAACTGTCTTCTTTTCTCCTTCCCAGTGGAATCTAAACCATTTGCGTTGGAACCTGTTCCTTTTTATGTGCAGTATACACCCAACTCATTTCTATCTCCTTTGTTTTATCTTAAGGTCTGTGTTATTTATTCCATCATTTTCTTGTATTTCTGTGTGATCTTTGTCCACACAGAAGATTTACATATCAATAGTGTCTGTTAAGATTATTCAATTCAAATGTAATATCCATCCTCATTTATGCATGTGAAAGCTGGAAAACAACTAAAGAAATAGACAAGAAATTAGACTCTTTCGAAAACAAATGTCTAAGGAAAATACTCGGTATAAAGTGGAACAAACTCAAGAACAACACAGAGATAAGAGATATGAGCAAACAACAACCTGTCTCATGAGTGATCAGAAAAAGGAGATGAACATATGTTGGTCATGTGATGAGAAGAAACAATCAGAGAATCCCCAAACAAACTATCAAGTGGAACACAACAGGCCAAAGAAAAAGAGATCAACCATGTGAAACTCTAAAGAGGACATTGTTAAGAGAGGCCAGTTCAGTGGGCATAACATCCCTTGATGAGATTGAAAAACTCGCCAAAGACAGGAAATCTTGGCGAACTACCATGCAGGCCTTATGTGATGTTTAGCACCATGGGAAGGATGTAAGATGTAAGAAGTGTCTGTACATGTGTGACAGATACAGATGAGAGCATGATACTGAGTTCTGAACCACAACTGCCATCATTTACCAAGTCAGCATATAAACGTAAGTGAAAAACTTGCATGATTTATGGAAAAAACTGTGGGCCACTGTATCAATGAAAGTGAATTAAATCAAATTTTGATACAGAAAAATATAATCTCAATGAAACAATGACATGCTTGCTGTACTGAATAAAACTCTCTTACATCTTAACATGTGGCCTTTTAGCTATCATGCCTGAAGTGAAATTCAAGAAGTTTTCGTTCTAGATCTTGAGTACTGAAATTAAGTTTGAAAGAAAAAAACATAGAAAATTACATCACAATATAACAAAGTTTACTACTTAAATGACAATAACAATTTAGACACAAACAATAAACCTTAAGGTTTAAATTTTAAAAGCATTTATGAAATCATGAACTATATACAGCAAAGACATTTATAATAATAAAAGATTTTAAAAATATCTTAAACGCATGAAAATAAACCCAAAATAATAAACTCAGTGAAATTATAATAAATTATCTTGAAGAAACTATGGCAAGGAAAGTGCATTTAATGCTTCTCTATTCAAAAAGAGATTAAAAAAAACTTATGACCATTAAAATAAAGAAAAAATAAAACTTTAAAAGAACTACATGAGAGATTCTTAGTATAGAACAAGTGATGAATATTTTTGTTTCACAATTGTGAATGGCCAGTAACTGATACATTTAAACACTCTTATCAAAAGACAAGTAGGGTCTTCACTCACTCCTGTAGCTGTTCTTGAAAAATTTCATATAGAGCTGCAAACTTTTAAGATCTTGGCAAGCTGACACTGTGGTGGCAGAACCTGTAATAACAGCATCATGCCAGACTAGGGTGGTCCTAGCTTACTTCCTGGAGAAAAAGTTTTAAAAAGCCTTTCCAGTAGACTAGAGTTAACCTGAGAGGGTTAATGATCCTTTAACAGGGGGTTAAACAGCAGCCTCATCATGGCAAACATGTCAGTCACTATGCTGGTGACTACACTACATGGAAAAAAAAAAGTAGTTATAAAGGATGACATGAAGACCACAAATGTTATTTAACCAGTGATGTAAAGGCAGCTCCCTAAACATGTTATTTAACCAGTGATGTAAAGGCAGCTTCCTAAACATAATAAGCAATGATCAAGCAATGTTAAAGATTTTTTAAACAGAAGTATCATTTAACTCCTATGGGGGGAGGGGGGTGTTAATAATCTCATTAACATGAGTTAAACAGAAGTCTCATTTAACTCCTAGAAGAGGGTTGACAGTCCCTTCAACAGGAGTTTAAACAGTAGTTGCACATAACTTAAAGGTCCCTTTAACAAGAGTTAAACAGCAGTCTCACTTAACTCCTAGAACAATAGAAACTTAAACGAACCAGACCAGGAAAATTGTTGTAAATAGAACACAGCTCTTCTACGCCCAATAGCAAAAAAAAATTTTTTTAAATAAAAAAATAAAATCATAAGCAAGCTAAAACAAAACAAGAATATAGCTATCTTATTCAATAAATGGCTCATCTCTGTCATTTACATCTTTCTTGGAAAAACAACAGTGGAGTACAACTGATCTCCACTAGCATTAATGAAGGTGAGTGTCATATTGGCTGATGTTGTCTCTGCATACAGGAAACCTCCTTTGCACAAGAGATTCCCATAATGAAATAAAGAAGAACCTGGTGGAACTGAATCTGCGTGGAATGCAGTGGGATCCACAGTATTTGCCATTCCAGAGATGAAGTAGTCTAGACTGATACCCAAGCTTGACTTGACACGAAGGTGCTGGAGATCACAGAAGATTATCAATATAGAAAGATTTTAAAACAATGCTTTCTTTTTTTTTTTAAATACTGTTTTTCTTTTCTAATTTACAAACCTTTCTCTTTTCTTATCTGCCCAAAAATATGGTGCCCATCATAAGCACAACAACCAAGAAACTGCCCATCAAGCATTTAGAATAAACTGACAGACTGCATGATCATTTTTCTGCACTTGTTAACTTAAGGCTCTACATAGACAATGAGCTGTGAAGATTTTAAAGCATTGGCAATGAGTCAGATGTTGATGGGAATCAGTGACTGCACTAGGATTTTTTGAAACCAGTACAACTGTACCTGTCTTTCACCTTGCATGAAGTACTTTGTGAAATATATGTTTTCTCAATACAACATCTGGTGCACCGTACTTCTTTTAAATGTAAAATTAAGCACATCTTACAAACATCAGTAAAAAGCAAATGTTCATTTGATTTCTTTTCCTTTTTATCTTATTTGTGGAAAGATTTAATCTTTACAAAATGCTCACATGCTGAACCAAAATCAACCCTGGCTGATTCTTCTCCATGCAAAATGAGCATCATTACTTTACTGGCTTCATCCGACTTCACTGGTTGATTTTTTCACTTGGTTTTTGACTGGTTACAATAACTGATGACCTCCAAATGTTTCAGTTTTTTTCCCTCTTCTTTAATCAGTAATTTACTGGGGCATTATAGTGAGTTTCTTTAGCTCAGCAAGTGAACCCAAGAATCAGATTTTACTGGAAGGCTCCGTCCCGATAATTTTTGTGACTTCTTCATAACTGTATACATTATATTCACATATCCATTTCCGAGCTATTAAGGCTCAGTCCCACAGATAAAGTTTGTCTCCATTCCTTCGTTTTCCTAATCTCTCTCCACTTGATGACATCAATTTCATGTATATCCTATGTTGTGTCTCCATCTCTGTCTTGGTCTGCCTCTCGGTCTTGCTTCCTTTGTCTCTTGTATATACATCATTTTCATTTGTCTGTTCAATATGGCTCAGACTTCATAATCTGTTCAGTCTCAAGATGTTTATAATCCCCTGTTTTTTAATATATGGGAAATATGGGAAAAAAAAAAGAAGATGGGCTTATGTAGGCCATGTGATGAGAAGAAACAATCAGAGAATACCAAAACAAGCTATCAAGTGGAGCACAGCAGGCTGAAGAAAAAGAGGTTGACCACGTGAAACTCTAAAGCGAACATTGTTAAGAGAAGTCAGTTTAGTGGGCATAACATCCCTTGATAAAGCTGAAAGACTCGTTGAGAACAGGAAAACTTGGCAAACAACTACACGAGCCCTATGTGACATTTAACAGCACGGGAAGGATGTAAGAAGGTTTAGATACATTTTTAAGCTCAGTGTCCAGTCTAGCTCTCCATCACTGTCTTGGTCTACCTCTCCATCACTGTCTTGATCTAGTTCTCCATCACTGTCTTGGTCTACCTCTCCATCACTGTCTTGGTCTACCTCTCCATCACTGTCTTGGTCTAGCTCTCTATCACTGGTCTAGCTCTCCATCACTGTCTTGGTCTACCTCTCCATCACTGTCTTGGTCTACCTCTCCATCACTGTCTTGATCTAGTTCTCCATCACTGTCTTGGTCTACCTCTCCATCACTGTCTTGGTCTACCTCTCCATCACTGTCTTGGTCTACCTCTCCATCACTGTCTTGATCTAGTTCTCCATCACTGTCTTGGTCTACCTCTTCATCACTGTCTTGGTCTACCTCTCCATCACTGTCTTGGTCTACCTCTCCATCACTGTCTTGGTCTACCTCTCCATCACTGTCTTGGTCTAGCTCTCCATCACTGTCTTGATCTAGTTCTCCATCACTGTCTTGGTCTACCTCTCCATCACTGTCTTGGTCTAGCTCTCCATCACTGTCTTGGTCTAGCTCTCTATCACTGTCTTGGTCTAGCTCTCTATCACTGTCTTGGTCTAGCTCTCCATCACTGTCTTGGTCTACTCTCTATCACTGTCTTGGTCTAGCTCTCTATCACTGTTCTAGCTCTCCATCACTGTCTTGGTCTAGCTCTCCATCACTGTCTTGGTCTACCTCTCTATCACTGTTCTAGCTCTCCATCACTGTCTTGGTCTAGCTCTCCATTACTGTCTTGGTCTAGCTCTCTATCACTGTCTTGGTCTACCTCTCCATGTTGTTTCCTTTATCTCTTGTATATACATCATTTATTCATAAACTTGCATTATTTGTGATTTTTGTAATAGCTACGCTATAAAAAGGGATGGGACTGTGGAATATAAACAAGCAGCTATTTCCACCCATACTGCCATGACAGCAAATGAACATTCACTTAACAGTCTAAAGCTCCTAATTTGTAATATCATAATTCCTGATATCAAAAATCCTCTTCAAGGATGAAAACAATGTTTCTACTTATCCGAGGACATCATATGATGTAACTAAACAGTTTTATCATATGCTTAGTCATCTCATGTTTGAATTAAAAAAACAAAAAGCGGTCATTAGCTGTTGCAACTTAAACAATGGAAACAGCTGCAAGCACAAATCCTTAGAACACTGGAGCTATATGGTCTAGATCACTGGTTCTTAACCTTTTTTTTTTTTTTTTTGCCATGGACCCTCTTTCTGACTTGATAACAGCTCTGGGAAACACCCCCCCCCCCCAAATTAAAATATAGCAATAAATAGAACCCGGATGATGCTAAGATTTTAAAAAATTGAGCCAATCCATATGTTGGGATCAATGGATCTCAAAAAATCCCTTTATGGATCTCCTCCTCCCCAGGGGATCCATGGACCTCAGCTTAAGGACCACTGGTCTAGACAGATTATAAAATAGTGTTAAGTCTTTAACATATGAGGCAAAAAAAATATCCAAAAACAATTAACAAATTATTTTCTTGAAATATTTTTTTTTTTAAAGTGAAAGCCAACACATAACCAGTAAACTACACTGAAAATGTTTCCCTTCTTGTGCACTCTAGCCATCTGACAAAAGCATCACAATGTTTTAAGGCATTCAATGAGCACAGGCAGAATCTTTACATGACAACACACTTGCAGATTGTGCTCATGTCCTGAAAAATATCCACTGGCTCTGTACTTTTCCAGCATGGGCTGCATTCTGTCCACCAAGCATTTGGTTGACCCATGAAATGCAGTTGAATAAACTGGGTAATGGCCAGCTACAAACAGATAGTTGGCTCTGAGGAGGCATAAAAATCATGCAATGCCAAAAAAAAAAAAAAAAGACTCCATATTTTTATAACAATACTCTATGATAATGGAATGTATAAGATAGGAAAAAAGTAGGAGCAGCTTTATTACTTAACGATTACAAAGTTGTGACGTTTCGGCGTGAGCCTTAATCATACAAAAACATACAGGACGAAGAAATAGAGAGAGGAGATAAAGTATAGATTCACATGAATACTATTAAAAAAAAAAAATTTTTTTTTAAAAGAGTACTCAGCTGTAAATTGCAAGGTGTGGCTTGTCTGGTGGTGTGTGTCAGGAATGGATCTAGTGGGACGTGGAGACTGTTTAAATAGAGACCTGTGACATGTGGTCAGTGGGTTGTAACTGGGGGTGGTGGATGGGGAACCGGGGAGGGGAGAGAGAGTGACGCAATACCGACCTAGCTAGGAGAAATTGAAACAGATGATTGGGGAAGAGGGGTTGCAGAGAAAATAGCGGGGTTGCAGAGTGATGCTGTGAGGAAGTTTGAAAAGTAAGCGGGGTTGCAGAGTCTACTCTCTATCACTGTTCTAGCTCTCCATCACTGTCTTGGTCTAGCTCTCCATTACTGTCTTGGTCTAGCTCTCTATCACTGTCTTGGTCTACCTCTCCATGTTGTTTCCTTTATCTCTTGTATATACATCATTTATTCATAAACTTGCATTATTTGTGATTTTTGTAATAGCTACGCTATAAAAAGGGATGGGACTGTGGAATATAAACAAGCAGCTATTTCCACCCATACTGCCATGACAGCAAATGAACATTCACTTAACAGTCTAAAGCTCCTAATTTGTAATATCATAATTCCTGATATCAAAAATCCTCTTCAAGGATGAAAACAATGTTTCTACTTATCCGAGGACATCATATGATGTAACTAAACAGTTTTATCATATGCTTAGTCATCTCATGTTTGAATTAAAAAAACAAAAAAGCTGTTGCAACTTAAACAATGGAAACAGCTGCAAGCACAAATCCTTAGAACACTGGAGCTATAAGGTCTAGATCACTGGTTCTTAACCTTTTTTTTTTTTTTTTTTGCCATGGACCCTCTTTCTGACTTGATAACAGCTCTGGGAAACACCCCCCCCCCCCAAATTAAAATATAGCAATAAATAGAACCCGGATGATGCTAAGATTTTAAAAAATTGAGCCAATCCATATGTTGGGATCAATGGATCTCAAAAAATCCCTTTATGGATCTCCTCCTCCCCAGGGGATCCATGGACCTCAGCTTAAGGACCACTGGTCTAGACAGATTATAAAATAGTGTTAGGTCTTTAACATATGAGGCAAAAAAAATATCTAAAAACAATTAACAAATTATTTTCTTTAAATATTTTTTTTTTAAAGTGAAAGCCAACACATAACCAGTAAACTACACTGAAAATGTTTCCCTTCTTGTGCACTCTAGCCATCTGACAAAAGCATCACAATGTTTTAAGGCATTCAATGAGCACAGGCAGAATCTTTACATGACAACACACTTGCAGATTGTGCTCATGTCCTGAAAAATATCCACTGGCTCTGTACTTTTCCAGCATGGGCTGCATTCTGTCCACCAAGCATTTGGTTGACCCATGAAATGCAGTTGAATAAACTGGGTAATGGCCAGCTACAAACAGATAGTTGGCTCTGAGGAGGCATAAAAATCATGCAATGCCAAAAAAAAAAAAAAGACTCCATATTTTTATAACAATACTCTATGATAATGGAATGTATAAGATAGGAAAAAAGTAGGAGCAGCTTTATTACTTAACGATTACAAAGTTGTGACGTTTCGGCGTGAGCCTTAATCATACAAAAACATACAGGACGAAGAAATAGAGAGAGGAGATAAAGTATAGATTCACATGAATACTATTAAAAAAAAAAAAATTTTTTTTTAAAAGAGTACTCAGCTGTAAATTGCAAGGTGTGGCTTGTCTGGTGGTGTGTGTCAGGAATGGATCTAGTGGGACGTGGAGACTGTTTAAATAGAGACCTGTGACATGTGGTCAGTGGGTTGTAACTGGGGGTGGTGGATGGGGAACCGGGGAGGGGAGAGAGAGTGACGCAATACCGACCTAGCTAGGAGAAATTGAAACAGATGATTGGGGAAGAGGGGTTGCAGAGAAAATAGCGGGGTTGCAGAGTGATGCTGTGAGGAAGTTTGAAAAGTAAGCGGGGTTGCAGAGTGATGCTGTGAGGAAGTTTGAAAAGTAAGAAGGGGTGGATTTAGTGGAGAGGTACTATAATGATTGAAGAAGATAGTGTTACATGTAACTAAACAGCGAGTTTAACCCATGTGGTTACAGCGTACCATAATTTTGAATGCAGTGGTTCTCAAGTGACAGGCGGCTTGTGTCATCTGCGTGACATTGTTTAATGGCTGTTATCAGAAAATCAGATTTGCCTCTGTGGTTGGGGCCATTGAAATGATTAGGGACTGGTTTCGAAGCATGCTGGGCGATGTCGTACAGATGTTTTTGCATGCGGCCCCCTAATCTGAGGCCAGTCTCACCGATATATGTTATCCTGCATCTTTTGCAAACGATGACATATATCACATTTCGGGACTCGCGCGAGTTCATTCCACTTTATACTGAGTATTTTCCTGAGGCATTTGTTTTCGAAAGAGTCTAATTTCTTGTCTCTTTCTTTAGTTGTTTTCCAGCTTTCACATGCATAAATGAGGGTGGATATTACATTTGAATTGAATAAGTTCACCAATAATGAACTTATAATCAGTTCTGTTTATATTTTATTGATATTTGTTATAGTGATATAGTGTAACAAATATACCTCAAGTTGTTTGTACTGTGTATCATGAACAACTTGGGTGCACCTCTCCTTGGACAATATTTCCACCTTCAGATGTACTCATGTATCTATAGTGCTGATGAATTCAGGGTATACTGTAGATGAATAGTGCCAAAGTAGTTATCATCTGATATACTTTTTTCAGTTTTTGCTTGGCATGGAATCTGTACCATGTGCAATGTGAATCTAGATTTTTGGAAGAATTACTCACAACTGGAAACAAATCTAATCATTTATAAACATGCATGAGTATGAATGGCCAATCTGATAATGGTGCAGCATTTTGGACAAAATGTCTACATAACTGCTGCTGTTTCCATTCATCAGGGTTCTCATTAGTGATATGGTGTTCATGCTATATGCTGAGAGAGGATGCTGGAGCATCTATGAACTCCTGAACAAAATGATCACAGCCATCTAACATTTTAGCATTCATAAACATGCATTTTTTCCTCAATACTTTTATAACAGCTACACTAAATGCTGTCTAACAGCATGTGTTTTTGTGAACTGGTTTTCTCATTGCTGAAACATATGAGATCTGAATCAAATAAATCTTTTTTTTTGTTGGAAGATCACACATGTTTATTCTAGATCTATTGTCCCTGACTATCTTGCGTAATGAAAGTATTTTCTTGTTTAACAAAAGTGTTGCACCTGTGTCTTTGTCTTGCTTCTGATGATTTTTGAAAGGATAAGTCTGACTGTTAGGTAAAGGTAAAATCTCAGTTTACATGCCATTAAGGCATACTGGGGATATGGTGTTAGGCCTGTATTGAGCTGTGGTACATGAAAGTGTGATGTGGTCAGTATCATACCTGGTTGCATTTACCTTCCCAGATTTCTCTGGTATCCATTTTTAGAGGCTGGGTGGAACCTGTGGCCTTTCTAGTGTTGTCTACCAGAAAAAAATCCCCCAATGTTGGGACTTGAACCTGGTACCAGCCAACTGAATGCCTAACCATTCAGCCAACCAGGCCACTAAGTCTGACTATAAGGATAGTTGATATACTAATGATATTGTATTTTCTATCATACCAACTTTAAATATTTGTCTAAATCCATAAAATGATCAAATCTGTTATAACCGAATACATATCCAAGACTTGCTCCCTATCCATTCTTTTTTCTCAAACAAGTAAACACCTGCTATTTTTCAAAGATTCTTGCACAAAGTTCCATTGCTCTTCTTCTGCTTGGGTGTCTACAAGTTTCTTTGGCGGTTCATCTGTTTGGTCATCAGAGTGTCCACATAGCAGAACAGTATCAACAAACACAAAGCCAACCGTATGCTTGGTGCTGACAGAGAACTCCTTATAATAATATAAGTCTGGGAAGTTCCTGAATAAGTGTTAGACAAAAGTAATATTTTATTAATGTTTAGAAAATGGGAAATAAGACTTTGAAACTGCAAGACTTTGAATCTGAGTTCATAATGGTACACTGCAGGATTTCATTTTTAAAGATATATGCAGTTATCATAAAAAATATAAAAAATAAACTTAATAGATACCTTTATTTACTTTTGACAAAGATATATATCATCAATAAGGATCCATTTTCTGTTAATTGTTAGCTTTTTTTTTTTTGCTTTGTTCTGATCTGAATTACCTAATGCATCTGTCATCCCTGATCTCCCTTTGACTTTCACTCTTATATTGAAAAGTAGGACTTGGTCTACTTCCCGAGGATTCTGTATTATTGCTATCCAGACATAATCCTCAATGACTAATTGTTCTTATCTTATATCTTATATCCTCTCCATGCCGTTAAACGTCACATAGGGCTCGCAAAGTAGTTCACCTTTTTTTTAAAGTGAAAGCCAACACATAACCAGTAAACTACACTGAAATGTTTCCCTTCTTGTGCACTCTAGCCATCTGACAAAAGCATCACAATGTTTTAAGGCATTCAATGAGCACAGGCAGAATCTTTACATGACAACACACTTGCAGATTGTGCTCATGTCCTGAAAAATATCCACTGGCTCTGTACTTTTCCAGCATGGGCTGCATTCTGTCCACCAAGCATTTGGTTGACCCATGAAATGCAGTTGAATAAACTGGGTAATGGCCAGCTACAAACAGATAGTTGGCTCTGAGGAGGCATAAAAATCATGCAATGCCAAAAAAAAAAAAAAAGACTCCATATTTTTATAACAATACTCTATGATAATGGAATGTATAAGATAGGAAAAAAGTAGGAGCAGCTTTATTACTTAACGATTACAAAGTTGTGACGTTTCGGCGTGAGCCTTAATCATACAAAAACATACAGGACGAAGAAATAGAGAGAGGAGATAAAGTATAGATTCACATGAATACTATTAAAAAAAAAAAAATTTTTTTTTAAAAGAGTACTCAGCTGTAAATTGCAAGGTGTGGCTTGTCTGGTGGTGTGTGTCAGGAATGGATCTAGTGGGACGTGGAGACTGTTTAAATAGAGACCTGTGACATGTGGTCAGTGGGTTGTAACTGGGGGTGGTGGATGGGGAACCGGGGAGGGGAGAGAGAGTGACGCAATACCGACCTAGCTAGGAGAAATTGAAACAGATGATTGGGGAAGAGGGGTTGCAGAGAAAATAGCGGGGTTGCAGAGTGATGCTGTGAGGAAGTTTGAAAAGTAAGCGGGGTTGCAGAGTGATGCTGTGAGGAAGTTTGAAAAGTAAGAAGGGGTGGATTTAGTGGAGAGGTACTATAATGATTGAAGAAGATAGTGTTACATGTAACTAAACAGCGAGTTTAACCCATGTGGTTACAGCGTACCATAATTTTGAATGCAGTGGTTCTCAAGTGACAGGCGGCTTGTGTCATCTGCGTGACATTGTTTAATGGCTGTTATCAGAAAATCAGATTTGCCTCTGTGGTTGGGGCCATTGAAATGATTAGGGACTGGTTTCGAAGCATGCTGGGCGATGTCGTACAGATGTTTTTGCATGCGGCCCCCTAATCTGAGGCCAGTCTCACCGATATATGTTATCCTGCATCTTTTGCAAACGATGACATATATCACATTTCGGGACTCGCGCGAGTTCATTCCACTTTATACTGAGTATTTTCCTGAGGCATTTGTTTTCGAAAGAGTCTAATTTCTTGTCTCTTTCTTTAGTTGTTTTCCAGCTTTCACATGCATAAATGAGGGTGGATATTACATTTGAATTGAATAAGTTCACCAATAATGAACTTATAATCAGTTCTGTTTATATTTTATTGATATTTGTTATAGTGATATAGTGTAACAAATATACCTCAAGTTGTTTGTACTGTGTATCATGAACAACTTGGGTGCACCTCTCCTTGGACAATATTTCCACCTTCAGATGTACTCATGTATCTATAGTGCTGATGAATTCAGGGTATACTGTAGATGAATAGTGCCAAAGTAGTTATCATCTGATATACTTTTTTCAGTTTTTGCTTGGCATGGAATCTGTACCATGTGCAATGTGAATCTAGATTTTTGGAAGAATTACTCACAACTGGAAACAAATCTAATCATTTATAAACATGCATGAGTATGAATGGCCAATCTGATAATGGTGCAGCATTTTGGACAAAATGTCTACATAACTGCTGCTGTTTCCATTCATCAGGGTTCTCATTAGTGATATGGTGTTCATGCTATATGCTGAGAGAGGATGCTGGAGCATCTATGAACTCCTGAACAAAATGATCACAGCCATCTAACATTTTAGCATTCATAAACATGCATTTTTTCCTCAATACTTTTATAACAGCTACACTAAATGCTGTCTAACAGCATGTGTTTTTGTGAACTGGTTTTCTCATTGCTGAAACATATGAGATCTGAATCAAATAAATCTTTTTTTTTGTTGGAAGATCACACATGTTTATTCTAGATCTATTGTCCCTGACTATCTTGCGTAATGAAAGTATTTTCTTGTTTAACAAAAGTGTTGCACCTGTGTCTTTGTCTTGCTTCTGATGATTTTTGAAAGGATAAGTCTGACTGTTAGGTAAAGGTAAAATCTCAGTTTACATGCCATTAAGGCATACTGGGGATATGGTGTTAGGCCTGTATTGAGCTGTGGTACATGAAAGTGTGATGTGGTCAGTATCATACCTGGTTGCATTTACCTTCCCAGATTTCTCTGGTATCCATTTTTAGAGGCTGGGTGGAACCTGTGGCCTTTCTAGTGTTGTCTACCAGAAAAAAATCCCCCAATGTTGGGACTTGAACCTGGTACCAGCCAACTGAATGCCTAACCATTCAGCCAACCAGGCCACTAAGTCTGACTATAAGGATAGTTGATATACTAATGATATTGTATTTTCTATCATACCAACTTTAAATATTTGTCTAAATCCATAAAATGATCAAATCTGTTATAACCGAATACATATCCAAGACTTGCTCCCTATCCATTCTTTTTTCTCAAACAAGTAAACACCTGCTATTTTTCAAAGATTCTTGCACAAAGTTCCATTGCTCTTCTTCTGCTTGGGTGTCTACAAGTTTCTTTGGCGGTTCATCTGTTTGGTCATCAGAGTGTCCACATAGCAGAACAGTATCAACAAACACAAAGCCAACCGTATGCTTGGTGCTGACAGAGAACTCCTTATAATAATATAAGTCTGGGAAGTTCCTGAATAAGTGTTAGACAAAAGTAATATTTTATTAATGTTTAGAAAATGGGAAATAAGACTTTGAAACTGCAAGACTTTGAATCTGAGTTCATAATGGTACACTGCAGGATTTCATTTTTAAAGATATATGCAGTTATCATAAAAAATATAAAAAATAAACTTAATAGATACCTTTATTTACTTTTGACAAAGATATATATCATCAATAAGGATCCATTTTCTGTTAATTGTTAGCTTTTTTTTTTTTTTTTGCTTTGTTCTGATCTGAATTACCTAATGCATCTGTCATCCCTGATCTCCCTTTGACTTTCACTCTTATATTGAAAAGTAGGACTTGGTCTACTTCCCGAGGATTCTGTATTATTGCTATCCAGACATAATCCTCAATGACTAATTGTTCTTATCTTATATCTTATATCCTCTCCATGCCGTTAAACGTCACATAGGGCTCGCAAAGTAGTTCACCAATTTTTCCTGTCTTCAGTGAGTCTTTCAACCTCATCAAGAGATTTTATGCCTGTTAATTTGGCCTCTCTTAACAATGTCCTCTTCAGAGTTTCATGCGATCTGCCTCTTTTTCTTTGGCCTGTTGTGTTCCACTTGATAGCTTAATTGTTCAGTACACCTCAAATTATCTTTTCTTCCTTCATATGCATTTACATTTACATTTGTTCACAATAATTTTAACTAAATAAACTTAACTATATTTGTGCTAACCATGGTTTGTAAAATCCAAGGCCATTCATTCCCTCAACCTTTCAGAAAATTTGAGAGCTGATTTCATGTTATAAAACCCTCTCTCAATATCCATCATTATAATTTGTTTTTCAGCCAAATCTAAATTCACCAACCATCTTTTGGAATATCTGGAATACAAAATCTGAGCTGTTACATTTCCTCTGTGATCATGATTTCCAGCCACAATATACCAAGGTACTTGCAGTGAACTGGCAGCATAGACATCTTCAAAGGTTTGCTGTTAAAAAAGAAAATACCACAAATCACATTTCTGTCTGTGCTTATTATTATTGATTATTATGCTGAAATTATTATTGATCTCTATCCTCAAGAATGCTCAGTACTTGTATAGTCACAACAGTAAAGCTGAACAGTTTAAACTTATGAACAGATCTGATGAACAGTTTGACAGGAAAAATTAAAAAAAGAACTATCTGCTAAACTGTCAAACAAGAAATAAAATAAAAGAGCTATCTAAAAGAACACATTATCTAGACCTTATTTAACACACTACAAACTATTTTCTTTTGCGCTTGCATGATGTCAGTTCAGTTCTGAATCTGTCTGATATACAGTAGAAACATTTTCAAATAAATATCCTGCTTTTCATCAACACACTGACAGCCATGTGTACAATGTACTTTAGTGTGCCTCACTCTGCAGGCAGATATTTTCAATTTGTACTGACAAATATTTATCAGTCAGTCATTCCATGTGCTATTAGAGTTTCTTGGCATGTTTCCAGAAGGTAGTTTGTCATTGCTTTCCTTTTGTGCAGTGATAGTAATAGTCACTGATCGTAGTCATTGTCCCTACAGTGAGATCATATACCTACTATCATAGAATGGCGACCACAACCAACATTATCTGTCGGCTGCTCTCTCATTCCATCCACCACCTGCTCCCATGGCTTCACGTCACCCTGATCGGGTAACAGAGAAATCTGGAAAGGTAAATGCAGCATGATACTGACCACATCAGACTTTCATGTGCTGAAGGTCTTGGAAATATGGTCCTAACACCGTATCCCCAATATGTCTTAACGGCATGGAAATGGGGATTTTATCTACCTTACCTATCCCCTAGTTGAAATGCTTGCAGTATTAATCATCAGTTCTTACTGACTGACTGATAAAAAGAATTCTATTTATTTCTTGCTTGTTTTACTTTTTCTTGTGAACTGATACACACATTTCCAAGCATATAATGAGAACATAATTATTTCCTGCTTACATTAAACCTCATATCATGGACATTCACTACGCCATTCATGTAAAAGTTATCCCCCAGTAGCATGATGAATTGTGGTGAGTAAAGCTCTGCCATCTTTCCCAATTCCTGTGCTGTGCAGCGCTGAAAATAAGTTGTGTATGGTTCAATATCCAATCCACCAATATCACCAATAACAAAAAACCTGAGACTGTCAATGGAATGGCTTCCTGTAAGCAACAAAAAGAAAAAAAAATCCTAACGACTCAAAGTGCTTATAGTTATGTTGAATATTTGTTAATAGTGATTAAGTAAAGCAATTTGCTTGTATTAGTTGTTAAAGTTCATGTAAATACATATTACATTTTCATTTAGTTATATATGGCAAAGTTGACATCATGAATTACATACAGTAAACCAAAACATTAAGAAAAAATGTCCTTCTCATTTAGTCAAATCTATATCCCCATCTCCCCCCCCCCCTCCAAAGTGATTATTTCCTATTTTGATATTTGGAAATATGACAAGCGTCATTTATGACAATGACACTTCAGCTTTCAAGACAAAGGCACGTGGAAACAAAATATAGAAGAAGTGGCTAATATATGAAAATGTAAAATGGTTTGTTATGACTGTCACAAAGCAAGTTTGCAGGAGAAGATTTGTCTGTGCCCGATGGTGGGATGATGAAAGACGAGCAGTGTACGGTGATGGACACATCATTTTTTTTTTCACTGTGCCGTTCACATAGCACGTTCGTCTCTGCTTCCTTGTTTTCAGATCCGATCACCCGTCCTACTAATAGTTAATTAAATGTTGATGCACTTCTGACAAACTGACTTTTTCAGCTTAAAAGCATCTGATATTATCGTCTAAATCATTCATATTTAATTAACACAAACGAAGGTAAAAGATTTGCCATATCTGTATTACCAGGAAGGAGTATACTGGTAAGAAAGATAAATACGGAGGTCGCCATTTTGGCGAGTCACGTGATCGACGTACAAATATATTCATTTTATGGGATAGTCGTTAATAGTGGGGACCTTAACCTTTGAATCGAGAACCCCCGACTATTATTGTGTGTCTGTTAATAATATCACCGCTTTCTTCTCGTGCATTATGTAACTCTCTCTCTCTCTCTATATATATACACACTTATACTTTATTAGTTAACGAGCATAGTCTTAATGTTTCTGTTTACACCCTAATCATACAGGATAAAGAAATAGGGAAATAAGGTATAATATAGATTCACATGAATGAATTACAACGAATAAGAATGAAGTTGAGCTTGGAGAGTGGCCATACTCTGCTGATGGCCTAGAGATGGGCCTTCTTGCACTCGGCACACTCCTATTTGTGCTCGGCCTTTAACCTCAGTGTTGTTCAAATAAGAATGGGGGAAATAAAATAGAAAAAGAGAGAAACTAGCTGTGACTTGCAAGAAGCTACGTCCGAGAGTGAAGAGAATCCACCAGTTAGTGATAATTGCTCTAGCGTGCATGAAAAAGACTCCCATTCATGAGTTTTATATGATAAACTAAGAGTACCTCTTCTAAAGTAAGAGAAATGACTGCGCTAAAAGTTTTTGTGTCCATCTTTCTTACAAGAAGAATACCAAAAGAGCAAAGCGTTAAGTTCTGTTTTTCGTACTTTTATCTATCGTGTTGTTTTTGTATATGATCCTTGGAAAAAATGGGGTTTTTTTGCCGAAATATTAGATCGCTATTATGTTTTTCATTTATACGATCTCATCTTACTTTCTGCCATTCTTTTTCCTAACCACTTTCCTCACTCTTTACTTTGTTGTTGTTGTTGTTGTTGTAAAACTGAACCATACATCTTCATCTACATTCATTGCTATAACCTGTTTTACTGTAGTCATCATTTCTGTTATATTTGAACAGACATACCTCATGTTATCGCACTTCGCTTTAAAACAATTGTTCGTGTTTATTAATTTCAGAGTATGTCTTCTTCTTTCG
Organism: Achatina immaculata; assembly: GCA_009760885.1. Taxonomy (NCBI): domain Eukaryota; kingdom Metazoa; phylum Mollusca; class Gastropoda; order Stylommatophora; family Achatinidae; genus Lissachatina; species Lissachatina immaculata. Next base: position 51,137,022 of record CM019720.1, on the reverse strand, counting down.
ATGTTTTTTTTTTCGATAACATATCCTCGAGTGAGTTGATCAGTGTCATTTTTCCTACTGCGTTTGTGTGCTTCGTGCCTCCGTGTCACATTCTGGCAACTCTCGCAAGATTTCAAACTTGTCCTTTGTTATTACAGTGAATGTCCAGTGTGTACGTGAAAGGAGTTATATCTTACATCCTTCCCGTGCCGTTAAACGTTACATATTGCTCGCATAGGAGTTCGCTAAGTTTTCCTGTTTTCAACGAGCTTTTCAACCTCATCAAGGGATTTCATGCCTACTAATTTGGCCTCTCTTAACAATGTCCTCTTTAGAGCTTCACGTGGCAGACCTTTTTTTCTTTAGCCTGTTGTGTTCCACTCAATAGCTTGTTTTGGGATTCTCCGATTGCTTTTTTTTTCCTCATCACGTGACCGATATATATCCAACTCCTTTTTCTGATCACCTATGAGACAGGTTGTTGCTCACTCATCTGCCTTATCTCTGCATTGTTCTTGAATTCGTTCCACTTTATATTATAAATCAAAAGCTATAAATTAGTGAAATGGGCATGTCAAACGCCGAGATGGCCCAGAAGCATGGCTGATGATTGACTACTCACTCAGTCAGTCAACACTCATCACCATCGAGGTAAGACTCCACCAACAAAACAAGATTACAATCCAACGAAGGCTCGGATGGTGAAGAGTGAGCATTTGTTTCGCAACAAAGTATTTTTAATTTTGTACATTACATTGTTGTCTTTTAAATCTAACGTATCGCACACTTAACAGACCAGTGCAGTGATCGCGTTAACTGGCAATTACCGGTAAATTACCGAAGAAACTTTTAAAGTTTGTCGGTTACCGTATCTGGTTTATATTATCGGAGGCCTGGAAAAAAAAAAGCAACCAGCGAAATCGGATGGAGGATAATCAGGCAAGTAGACTGATGATGCTCAGTTTATATGTAGGACAATCAGTTTTGACTTTGGTTCAGTTAAGCACTTTGAAAAGAATAAATCTCGCCGCAAATACAGTAATTTTTTTAAAAATCACACTTTTAATTCGCGCTGATATTTATAAAGTGCTTTTGATTAAAAATGTGCATAAAAGTTTGAAATAACGAATGTTGTATTTACAAAATTAGTATTTCAAAAAAGTTCTTCATCCAAGGTGAAAGACGGATGCAGTTAAACCAGTTAGAAAAATCCTAGCAGTTCTTCACCTCTTCCAAGTAAAGTCCAATCAATCAATCAGTCAGTCAATCAATCAATCAATCAATCAATCAATCTATTACCCCAAGATCTGAGGGCTCCACCCTTAACCAGAAATATCAGAGTACAGTGTGAAAGTTATATATGGTTATCGGCAGGCCCTATAAGAGCATGGTCCAGCCGGTGCGCTACTCCGGAGTCCAGAGTTTTCCCCCTTTTTTAAGTTGTGTATTTATATGGCTTTGCGGTCTCCTTTTGTACTTAGTGAAAGCGTGATCAGCCGAATTTTAAAAAAAAAAAGACTCAAAAGTTTCAAAATCAGACTCTGGCGTCATTGCATTCAGCACAGTCTCATATATTCTCCTCCGCGTGCCGTAGCATCCATCCAAGAGTATGTTTGCTAATAGTTCCCATCAAGTGTTGGTTTTTTACGATGCGTTTTTTGCCACACAGTTCAGATTTCCTACCAGCACCCTTAATTTGTCCCAGCTCTAGCAATCGCTTCACAGTTACATTGTTTTTCCATTTCCGCTCTTCATTTTCCCGCAGTCTTTCCAATATGGCTTTAGCAATGTCACCCTTGTGTTAACTGCCTTTCGAAGCCCAGAATAGTGTACGGATCCTGGACGGAGAGATGCAGTTCACGTAATGCGGGAGTGGAAGACCTATATAAATGGAAAAAAAAGCGTGCGGGAAAGGCCACACTGAGCATAGCCAGCGGGCAAATGGTGGAGCAAATTCAATCTCGTCTGTGGTGTTTGATATGGAAATACTTAGCCCCAGTCGCCCAAAATACTGTGTTGTATGATTCATGATGATTATTGTTCTCTGAATGGCAGTGGATGCCATCATGGTGTTAATTTCATGTAAACTTCATGAAGCTGAGAGGAGAGCAGAAAACCAGAGGACAGGGCGGGGAGCTAATTTAGTCCCGTCTGGTTAGCCCTGGCGACCTCACAATGTTTGATTCAAATGTACTGTGGATTATATGATGTATCGTAAATCATACTGTGCTGTCGGATTATCTTTACTTTCGTCGAACGTGAAGATTTCGCTGATTCTGTTGAATTCTGCCATATTTGGATGGGCACACCTAGGTCCATCATATGTTATTCAATGTGTTGGCACAAAGTGAAATATGTTATTCAGTGTATGGGCACAAAAATGAAATATGTTATTCAGTGCATGGACAGAAATGGAAATATGTTATTCAGTGCACTGGCACAAAGTAGAAATATGTATTCAGTGCATTTCGCACAAGTGGAAATATGTTATTCAGTGCATTGGCACAGGGAAGTTTTATGTTGGATGGGGAATGGAGATTTCATGGCAGCAGTGGCTGAAATGTGTTACCAGTGCATCGGCACAATATTGAGATAATGTATAATTGCTTAGTAGGGCCAGATGAGCCCAGGCCAATCTGGTCCACTGATTTAGTTGTTACTTAGTTATAGATAATACATTGTATTTATGTCATGCCTTGATTATTATGATGATACATGTTGATGTCCTGTTTTTGTAATGTATGTGGTGGCGTCACCTTGATATATGTAGAGAGTGTAATAAATGGATGTAAATTGTTTGTTGACTTGGCGACATGTATTTCATGTTGATGTGATGTATGAATGTGTGTAAGATGCTGAATTAACTGGCATACAGTGTCCTTGGAGAGGAGAATATGGGTTGGCGGTCATGGGGGTCATGAGATCTTGGCTACGCAATATGGTAGCACATGCCAAGGGAATGCCTAAAACAGCTGGGTTGATTTAATTCTTCCCAATCTATCCATAAAATGTAGATTTAGCGCCAGCTAAGTTTACACTTGCCTATTCTCAAACCTGTCGTTTATTTTAGCGTGTTCAGCCAGCCTGTCTGCTACTTCATTGCCATGTACTCCCGCATGCCCTGGACACTAAAGCCACGTTAGGCTCATCACATCTGACTGGCTTAACTGATGAACCCATTCTTTTCGAAGCAATTTTTTCTCAATCTTACGAAGCCTAGCCTGTGAATCCGTCATAGTGACGCCATGAGCTACATCATGGGCAGCCAGCCATTCCAGTGCCGTCGACACAGCTTCAATTTCCATTTGCAGATTTGACGTGATGGCTTCAAATGTTCTCGTCCATTGCGGTAGACAAGAAAACCCCAATCACATTTTTGCTGTTCCAAGACATTGAGCCATCTGTATATATTACCGAGTCAGAAAACCCGCAATGATGCTGGATGAGATCTTGAACCTAAAGTTCAACTGCTCCCTGCGCATATTCGATGCCCTTCTGTATAATAACCTTTGTTATTTGAGGTAGGTCATGTACCTGTAGCCAGTCATCACTTTTAGGCGCCTCAACTAGATCGCACATTGACGTTATTGTATCATCAGCCTCAGCCATCCAGGATCAATCTCGTTTGATGCGTCTTCCCTTTATCAACCCCAGCTCCTTATGAAGGGGATGGTCCTTCATGCCAGCGACACTGATGCATGCCTTTACCTGAGCATACCTGTGTTTTGACCTAAAAAAATTACATGTAATTTATGCTTCCAGAGCTGTATATAGTTCTTGTGCTTAATTCTTCGTTCTGATGTTTAAACCTATGCACAGATGGCATCTTGTACATTTGATAAAAATAAAGAAATTATATCTATGAAATCTTGAAACATTCTAGCAAATTCATTTTAAGCTCTAAGGATAAGTATGTGATGTGAGAATGATAGAATTGAGGGAGGAGAGGGGAAGTGAACATTTTTCTGAACGAAGTGGTTTAGCGCGCATTACACACGGTCAGTGTGTGACTGGCTCTATCAGCGGAGGCACACTTAAGTGGGTGTTGGAACGGAAGGCGGAGCACATATGGGAATGCCCGGAGCACGGGGATGCCGGTCTCTGGTTACAGATCACAGTATATGACGTTTTTCGCTGGTTACTGTATCGTAGTCAAGATGGCTTCCTGCCCAACATTCGGACAGTGCAAGATGTTGACAGCCAAGGACGTAGAGCAGATTGCAAATAAAGAGGTAATCAAAGCACTAACTATCCGTCGTAGTTTGCAACAGTTGCTGCAGTCTCATTCAGTTTCCCCTTACGGGCTTGTCTCTCCGCTAGCTGCAGTGAAATAAGTTTGACAAACTGATTACAAAAACGTCAAATCTACAAACAGCCTTCTCAGCTTCCTAATGAATTCATCATCATTATGTGCCATGCTTGGAGGCATTGGCGACCACATCTCACCACAGTTTCCGATCTTTCATGCTATTCATCAGTTCTGTTGTTATGCCTCTTCCATGCCATCTTGTCAAACCATCTAATATTTTCTCTCTTGGTCTACCTCTCTTATTCCTGCCTCCAAATTTCACTGTTGTCATGATATTTTCTGTCCATCCTCTTCTCATTATATGACAAATAAACAGAAACTGGTCACGCCCCCCGTCTCCCGGTGTGTTTATTAATGTTCGTTTCTCGTTGGCTTTCCTTATACATTCATTCATTTTATATTTTGACTGTCCACGGTACTCTTAATTAACATTGTTCGTAGGAAGCCCATTTCAGTTGCCTTTAATGCTTTTGTTGTTGCTTTTGTTAGTGACTATGATTCGCTTCCATGTATACTAGTAATGTCTCAATATAGCATTTCAAGACTTTTTTTCCCTGGTACTTTAAGAATTACACGAGTAAAATACATTTTCCTCACTATTTTTTCACGCCGACATGGTAGCTGCTACATTAAATTTATATGCAAAATAAAATTACCTTATAATTTAAGAAAACGGGACCAGCAGAGGTAGGATGATTTCTTATTCTTCGTCGTCGTCTGCCCTCAAAAGGGCTTTTGTTGGTTCGTGCTACAGTTACGCTTCTTGCGACCAAGGCGTCCGATTTCGGCATGATGTATTTGTAATTGGGCTTGTCTTCCCACAGCGATCCCTTCTCACTTGTCCAGACTACTGTCTCTTTCCAGGGACACCACTGGGAAGTAGTAAAGGGTCTTGGCTGGTTAAAGTTAGCCGGCCCAGACAGAAGAAGTCAACTACGGATCTCTGACCGCTGTCTCTTTCAGCATCAGTAGTGCGTTCTGGTCAGTATGATATAATTATTGCAGCTATCTTAGGATGCATAACAGAAAGGCCCCGGGGTTCACTCAGTGTCTAAAAATGGGTATCAGAGAAATCTGGGAAGGTAAAGCGGCCAGGCGTGATACTGACCACATCAGATTTTCATGTGCCGAAGGTCATGGAAAATATGGGCCTGACACCGAATTCCCAGTATTCCCTAATAGCATGGAAACGGGAATTTATTTATTTTTATCTTAGGATACAGCTGTATTTGTAGCTAACCTATTCTTTAACACGATTATAATTATTTCCAGTCTAAATCTTATGCCAAACATTCTATTCAGTAAGTAGCTTATATGAGCTCAATTTATATTAAAACTATTTAATTAAGAAAAAAAAAGTAGAAACAGCTTTATTAATTAACGAGCACACTGTTTTGATGTTTCGGTTTTGCAAAACTGTTATCACAGTTTTACTGCAGTATCTTCGTGTATAGTTATGTATACTTAGTTATGTATACTTATATATACTTAGGTATGTAAACTTAGTTATATATACTTAGTTATATACTTAGTTATATATACTTAGTTATATATACTTAGTTATATAAACTTAGTTATGTAAACTTAGTTATATATACTTAGTTATATAAACTTAATTATATATACTTAGTTATATAAACTTAATTATATATACTTAGTTATATGAACTTAGTTATATATACTTAGTTATGTAAACTTAATTATATAAACTTAGTTATATAAGCTTAGTTATATATACTTACTTATATAAACTTAGTTATATATACTTAGTTATATATACTTAGTTATATAAACTTATACCCTAATTCTTAATGTATGAGCTCCACGTGGTGTTGCTTACATTTAACATTGTCCATTTTAAAAGCTGTCCACATTTAACATTGGCCACTTTAAAAGCTGTCCACATTAAACATACAGTACACAGAAAATAAAAGTACACCAAGAAATGGGGGCGTTTGAGTGGCGAAGTGGTTAATGTACTGGTCTCATGACAAAGGTCAGGGGTTCAAATCTGGCCGGAGGGGCCCCAGTCACCCAACTGAAGAAATGGATACCCGACTTCTTCTGGAGTTGAGGAAAGAAAGGTGCCAGGTGTGATACTAACCATATCACAAGGAAGGAAAGGCGGCCAGGTGTGATTACTGACCATATCACAAGGAAGGAAAGGCGGCTAGATGTGATACTGACCATATCACCCTCTAGTGTGCTGACAGGTCAAGGAAAATATGGGCACTAACACCATATCCCTATGTGGCTCTAAGGCATGACAAGGTTACCTTTACCCTTACACAAGGAATGGGCCGTATTATTTTTTTTTTTTAAATTCCGTGCTGCTGAAAATGTTGCAATAAAATATGAAAACGGTTAAAGTATGTTCTAGGCAAGCTATGCACATAATAATGTAAATTGACATGTTTATTATTTTTTATTACAGCCAAGAGCCGCTAAAGCATTAGCAGCAGAGAAACTTGGTGTACCACTACAGTTTGATGTCAGTGATCAGCAGTATCAGCTCGTTTCTTACATTTATGACAACATCATATTTGCCGCAGAAAGAGGATTTCCATGGGAGCATGTGTGCCTTGTGGTGAAGTTTGCACATGAGTATCTCGGAAGAATTCTTGGTGAGACAGTAACATCTTCGTGATTTGTTTCGTTGTATGAGCCACAGGAGGAAAGATGCTGCCCAGTTTGGCAGTCACATAGCCATAGGTGACATACTAGCATCAGAGCTAGTGAACCTTAGCCGACCAAGATCCTGTCGCACCTCCCTGTTGGTACCCCCGCCCCCTTTCCCAGGTAACAGGCTAGTCCGGGTGATAGTGTAAGGATCATCATAGCCACAAGGGTGGTGGAGTGTGCTAAAGAAGCATCACCCCTCTCCTCCCCCCTCCTGCGTTTACCTGGATTCAGGAACTGAAAAAAAGTCATCATATCCTTCTCTCAAGCCAACACAAATACTGTGCCCCAACACCTTCACAGCATCGGCTTCAAAAACCACCAGGTCACAGTTTCAGGGAGACAAAAGACAAGTATGAGCTACTAAAAATATTGAAACAAACTATTGCAGTGGTGATTTAAAATGCTAAATTGAGTCTATCTTATTATATGGAAGTGAATCATGGACAGTAGGCAGGTCTGCACAAAAGTCATCGGAAGCAGCAGAAATGTGGTTTATTAGAAGAATGTTGTGAATTCCATGGATAGCAAAGATAACTAATGGAGAATGTAGGAGAAGAGCTGGAGATAAAAAAAAATCTTGTCAAAAAAATAAGAGAGAGAGAGATTGTACTTTCACAGAACATTCAATGAGAAGAGGGGGCATTGAAAATATTATAAAAGGAAAAACTGAGGGAAGAAGAGTCAGGGGAAGACAGAGAGAAGTGATATTGGATAGTTTGACGGAATGGCGTGAGAGGAGATCTCTAACAGAGCTGATGGCCTGTATGAAGGAGATCTCTAACAGAGCTGATGGCTTGTATGAAGGAGATCTCTAACAGAGCTGATGGCCTGTATGAAGGAGATCTCTAACAGAGCTTATGACCTGTATGAAGATCTCTAACAGAGCTTATGGCCTATATGAACTAGATCTCTAACAGAGCTTATGGCCTGTATGAAGGAGATCTCTAACAGAGCTGATGGCCTGTATGAAGGAGATCTCTGACAGAGCTGATGGCCTGTATGAAGGAGATCTCTAACAGAGCTTATGGCCTGTATGAAGATCTCTAACAGAGCTTATGGCCTGTATGAAGGAGATCTCTAACAGAGCTGATGGCCTGTATGAAGGAGATCTCTAACAGAGCTGATGGCCTGTATGAAGGATTGGATACTATGGAGAAGCATAATACCCAACACCAGATGGCATGCCACCTGATGATGATGAGTGGTGGTTTAGCGGTTAGCTCACGTACCTGCCATCTGATGGTCCCTGGTTTGATTTCGGATTCGGTGAACTTTTTCATACTGACTGATACTGCGGCCAACTCAGCCTAAAAAACAAAAGGGGCAGCTTGGATTTCCCTAGGAAAAGTGAGGACATGTGCTGACATCCCTACCTCAAATGTTGTGGTGAGCTAGAAATGTGAAGGTACTAACACTTCACATCCCTGCAGCATGAAAATGCCATGGGACATAGAGACTGCAAACACACATGATAAATATGAGTAGTAAAAATAAATAAACCATTCACCTTAGTATGCTCTCTCAGCCACTCATTTGCAGGAATTGATAATGAATTTTGACCATATTTATCATAGAACTCTTCAGTTTCCTATAGCCTCGCCTGCATTATTGTTATTTAAAATCAAGTTTAACTTAGCCCCCCACTCCCCCCCACACACACATGCACATGGTGACCTGGTTGGCTGAGTGGTTAGGCACTCAGTCTATTAACTGGGTATTACCAAGTTCAAGTTTCAACAGTGGGGATTCTTTTTCTGGTAGAACCATACCAAAAAGGGCCCCTTGGTCCACTCGGCCTCTAAAAATGATTACCATAGAAATCTGGGAAAGGTAAATGCGGGTAGACGTAATACTCACCACATCACACTTTCACGTGCTGATGGTCTTGGAAGTGCAGACCTAACATTGTATCCCCAGTACGCATGGAAGAGACTTTTTTTTTTACACATGCACACATACACGCACAAAAGTAAATTATGCTGTTTATACTTTGGTTGTAATGGAGAAAAACTGATTTGCGATGGTCACAGTATTGTTTTCAGGGGCGTATTGAACACTGACTTGTAATCAACCCATTTGGGTAAGAATGGGGGGCAAGTTTAGGGAGCAGGTAAGTTTAGGGAGCAGGGAAGTTTAGGGAGCAGGTAAGTTTAGGGAGCAGGGTTATGTTAGGTTTGGCAGATTCTTTAAATATTCAAGTGTGTAAGTAGTGGCGGTTAAGTGTTGCATGATTAAGCATCACCAAACCATTTTAAGAAAGCTTTGGATAATGATTAAACTCACAATTTTTGAACTTCATAACATTACATCTATGTCATTCATTTGCATGTCCTTTGCGGAACTCCCCCCACCCCCCACCCCACCCCCCACCACCACCACTAACAGCACTCCTGCAGTCCTCTCGGTTGTAAGCAAGATGGCCTGCTGCTGATGCATCCATTTTCAGATCATCAACAATATCCTGCAACCATCTTCGCCTTGGTCTTTCTCTCTTTCTTTTTCCCATTATGTACTCTTCCAAGACGGTCTTCTCTAGATTATCATGCCGCTTAATGTGTCCAAAATATTTAAGTACATCTATCTACAACTGCCTATTTTTTTTCTTTGGTAACCCAAATTTGGATTGTTATTAAAAAAACCATAGTTCTTTTCAAAATGGTATCTAGGTCATTTTAATTAAACGCATCATCCACAAATATAGCAATTATTTTGGGTGTTCTTATTTTAAATTTAACCAATCAAATGTGTATACATTTACATAAATTTGCATTATGCATGTGTGCTTTTTTAAAAAAAAATATTTCAGCTCCAGGACACCAGCTTCCAGATGCTGTTTTAGACATCAGAAAAAGTTCTAATTTCCTAGCACCTTTAAATGACAGACATAAGAAACAGTACATAGATTTTATCTTTGAAACAGTCTTGTGCCACTTCAGTCTATACAAGTTAGTCTTCACTCGTGCCAGGGATTCATGGAAACAAACGGTAGGTTTTTAAATATTAAAATAGTTAAACATCGTTAGAAATTGCTGAGATTCTTTGTATATATTTGTGTGCATTCAGCTAATTAGTCTGTTTTAAATTGCATGTATTTGAAATAAAAGTCTTGCAGGAGAATGCTGCTTTATGGAAGTGTTGGCTTACTTTTCAGAAAGTTCAGCTACATGATATGTTAAAAAAATTTCAGCATCATTCTCAGACGTCAATGCCTGTAACCCATTATCAGATAAGATCGTATCATACAATCTTAGTCAAGCATTTTGAAAGCATATAGGTACTAAACCTAACAACCATAAATGAAAAAAAAAGATTCATTCATATATACTACTGGACAAAAGTTAAGGGCCGGTTATTCATTTCAAGCATATGTCTATTTTGATTGCTGTACTAAAACTGTAAATAAATTTATTGTAGAATCTTGATTAAATTGCGTTCTCAGGCAGTCCTCTATGCAGCCGGGGCATAAACAACACCAACTGTTCATCACAACAAGTGTAAAAATCGCACGCAGTAGCATCGTCCTAGACAAAATGTTAGGGCATTTTTAAAGTGTCAGCATGACCCAGCAGACAATTCAGTCGTGCTGATTTGTGCTGCACGTGCAAGAAGCATCCTTAGTGAACATTTCTCACCTTCCAATCATTTTTATTAAAGCGGCTAAGGGGTATTTTTGTCATTCGAAAAACACCATGCCACCGCGAAGGCGTTTTAGCACCTTTGAGCGTCATCGGGTCATAGTCTTGATTGAAAGCGGTTTATCTGCCGTGAAGTTGCACGGCATTTGGGGATGTTCCATTCTACGATCAAAAGACATTTGGAGCAATTTCGCGCAACCGGAGGAGTAGAAGACAGGCATCGTTCAGGCTGACGTCGTTGCACGAGTAGACAAGATGACAGATACCTGCAGCTGTCAACACTTCGCAACCGGACAGTAACATCTTCCACTCTCAGAAACCAGCTAATGAATACGGCAAACGTCAGTGTTAGTGGCAGAACAATTCGCAGGCGTTTAAGAGAATCTGATCTGGCTTCACGACGACCAGCAATAAGAATACCTCTTACTCCAGCTCACCGCAGACCTAAAGTTGCCTGGTGCCGGCAGCACATCCGTTGGACGGAACAATTTTTTTTATAAATAGGAAACTACGAGGCTTTGGTACGGTAAAGTAAGAGTTGGACGAGGTGCCAGTGGGGTGAAATTCTTTTCACGGATGAATCCCGCTTCAGTATGTCCTCAGTGATAGCAGAATCCATATTTGAAGAAGGCCAGGGGAACGGTTCCATGACGCCACTATCCAAGAGGTGGATCGTTCGGAGGGGGATCAATCATGGTCTGGGGTGGCATCAGCAGGCACGGCAGGACTCCCCTCCATGTCATTCATGGCACCCTAATTCTCCAACCCATTGTCCAGCCTACCTTGCAAGCCATGGGTGCAGGGGCAATCCTGCAAGACGATAACGCAAGACCACATCGGGGTTTTGTCGTAGAAGATTTTCTTCAACAGCAAAGGATCATTAGAATTGACTGGCCAGCTCGGTCGCCCGATCTGTCGCCCATTGAGCACATTTGGGATGTCCTAGGCAGATGGGTTTCGACAAATCATCCTCCACCTGTTGATGTCACCCAGCTGACGCTTTTCCTTCAACAAGAGTGGCAGGCTATTCCACAGAATGTCCTAACAACCCTGGTTAACTCGATGAGGCAACGGTGCGTTGAATGTCTGGCAGCGAACGGTGGCCACACGCGATACTGACATGTTTGTTGTTTGAAGACCATTCTTGCGAATTTTTTGACGAGGGGTGAGTGATTTCGCCAGCTTTGTGTATTCCTGTTCCGATTTACAAATGAAATGATTGAATTTGTTCAGTTTTAAATGCTGTTTTCTTTGCTACTAATGGCTTGTTTGTTAACAGTTGATTTTGTTTTTGTAAGAATTGAAAAATCGGCCCTTAACTTTTGTCCCGCAGTATATTTACTGTTAGTAATGAGGTAAGCAAAAGTACTAACGATCCGTCATCATTAGGCGGTGATCTCATTCAGTTTCCCCTTACAGCCTAGTCTCTCCACTGTTTGCGCTGAAATGTGCTTGACAAATTGATTACAAAATGTCAGATGTGGCTAACAGGGGCAGATTCCTTTCTCAACTTCTTTATGAATTATACAAGTGAAATATATTTCTCCTCACTATTTTGATGGTGACATGGTAGATGCTACGTTAAATTTGATTCTCAAACCTTTTATCAGCATGAGAAACGGACATGGCAACTGAATATTGCTGTATCCAATAAGCCTACCGTGAAATAATCATTATGTATAAACTAGGAAAAAAAGTAGGAACAGCTTTATTATTCAACGATAACACACTTGTGACGTTTCGGCGCGAGCCTTTGTCAAGCGAAAACAAAACAGGACGAAGAATCAGAGAGAGGAGACAGAGTACAGATTCACATTAATTTGATATTTAAATCTAAAGGATAATTACAACAAAAATAATGTGACATTCAAAATAACAAGGCACAAAATATGAACAACTTTGCTGTAAACTCGGGCACCCTGTCAAGAGATGAAGCCACACTTTTGATATACCGAAGCAGGAAGGTGACAGGATGAAGGAAGTTACAAAAATGGCAGCTGCTAGCTATCCGTGCCTTTAAACTGTTTTATGGAGTCTGGAAATTGTAAAACTAAAACCTGAAAGCAAAAACTCAAAATGTTAGAAAACAATGCTGTAAATGAGCTTGTCTCTGTAACTACTGGTTGTAATGATCCATGTTGTCATAAATTAACTCACATCTGTGCTGATCTGTTTCATGTTTTACACAAAAACAAAAAAATTGCAGACTGCACAAGAAGTTGAGGTACCTCCAGTTTTTACCCCACTTTCTGTGGGAGCAGATGTTGCTGTTTCGGAGTATGGTAGTTCTTTGCAAGAGATCGAGGAGCTGGAAGCACAGGCACTGCAGCTGCAGCAAGAGAGGAAGGAGAGGTATGGTTTCATTCTGTGACTTTCGTCCTTTTAAAATATTAGTTTGGACATTGATAACGTGTTCTTAGTATGATGAACAGGCCCCCAAATACAGGGAAATAATATAAATAAAGGTCTCAAAACCTCATATTCTGATATGCAGTCAAATATATACATACAATGTCTTTGAATATTCCTGTCACAACAATGTTTTATTTTTTTTAAACCAAACCTGTGATGGTTATAAAGTGGAAGACACCAAAGAAATAATAAGAAGGATAACAGCGAGAGAATCCTTATATAAAAAGTGTAGTAAACTGGGGGAGCTGCCTAAAGAGAATGAAAGAATGTTAAACGCACGTTTACAAAGATTTGAAAAGATCCAACTAAATCGCTATGATGTGCAACAGAGAGGAGTGAAGAAAGACTCCAAATGAAAGAGGGGAAAAAAAAATTCAAAAGCATGGAATTTTAGGTAAGAATTAAAAATTAAAAAAAGAAAAAAGAATGTGGATTCTGTAGCAATCAGTGTGTAGTGTCTATTTTTCTACCATTCAGAAATTTTATGGGTAAAAATGTTTGACTTTACTAAGCAGTAAAAATATTTTATTTTAAAGATAATAGAATACATATCATTATTATATCTTCCTTTTTCTCTTATAATTGCTTACAGATGGACTCTTTTGACCTCACAACATCAGACACTTGAAGATCTGAAAATGGTTGATTTTCCATTCTCAGAAATAGTAAGTCCTCACTCCGTATATGTGGCAAGAACATTATTCATTTTGACAATCAGGAAAATATGTAACAGCTAAATTTATGATGTTATGCATTTATTTTCCTCGTTCTGAATGCTTTAGGACTTACTGTTTCTCTTCTGCCCTGTGATGGTACTGATGATGATGATGATAACATCGCTCCCATGACTGTCTTCTTATCTTGACCCTTTGAAAATAAAGTATGTTCATTCGTTCTTCTTATCTTGAGGCAAACGCCAAAAAATGAGTGGATTGTCTCCCGTTGATACATTAAAACTGTGTGTGTGTGTGTGGGGTTGTGGTTGTGTTGGGGGTATGGGTGGGGGGTGTTTTTCTTTTTCATAGCTACTAATTAACTGCAGTCATTACAATTTCAATAATTTCTTGACTCTTTTATAGTCAGCGCTTATGTATCAGTGATGAAAATGGGAACTATGGTTCCACTGTAACACCAGCTCACTTCTTAAAATTGTTACTTGATGTTAAGAAGCTTCTTGTGAATGCATTAGTGATCAGTGTGTTTGCCATCATTAAGGGACTTGCCCTGTCATTTGGCTAAAGAATATATGAATTTTACATCAGCTGAATCAAGTCTGCAGAAATGTGATGTATGGAGAGGCAGACACATTGGAACACATAGAAATGGTCAATAAAAACTTAGCACTATATCATGACTTCCTGGTAGGATATCAGATTACGGTACAAAACCAGGGTTGGAGGCTAGTCATTGTTGACAGTCAACATTTCTTGAGGAGTAATTAAAAAAAAAAGTTCATTATGAAAATCAGATCTTTAAAAAAAAAAACTTCTGTAGAAAACATTCTTACAGTCTGGTCATGTAGATGCCAGTTTAAAAAAAAATAGAAATAAAATAACTGTGTCTATACATTTTTTTCAATTTTTGTTTTTTAAATTCAAGTTTTTTTTAAAACAATCATATAAGCTAAATATAAACTTCTTATAACTGATGTTAAAAATACTGGGGCTGTGTTTATTATAAACTTTGTTTGGTAGACTAAGAATTCTTTCTCAGTTGAAATGGAAGTTGTGTTGCATACATTTAAAATACTTCTTGGACACACTGAATGTGCACATTTGAAATAGGGCAAATTAACCATGTAAGAGCATAAATCTGAGTAACAGATATCCATTTAAAAAACATGTGAAATTTTCCTATTTTAAAAATAATTTTGCCGAGATATAAAAAAAAGTATGATCCTAGAAAATGTTACATGCGCATCATAGGAAGTCATGAAAGTGATTTTTTTTAAAGAGTGTCCCACAAGTTGCTAATAAGTTCATTGACAGATTGTCCCACAAGTTGCTAATAAGTTCAACGACAGATTGTCCCACAAGTTGCTAATAAATTCATTGACAGATTGTCCCACGAGTTGCTAATAAGTTCATTGACAGATTATTGCTAATAAGTTAGAGTTGCTAATAAGTTCATTGACAGATTGTCCCATGAGTTGCTAATAAGTTAATTAACAGATTGTCCTATGAGTTCCTAATAAGTTCATTGGATGACCACATCATAAAAGGCAAAGAAATACAAATACATCGCTTCTCGGCCTTTTAGCTAAGATCAAAGGGATGAGATCACTTGGCAAGCCCTCTTGGCAGGTGCCCTGATCAACAAGCCCTTTGTTTAAGACAAAAGTGTCGTTTTTTTAAAAAAAACTAAACGAGATGCCTGAGGCCTGCCCTGTACATATGCTGCCAGAGGCAAGGTCCACATCTTGTTACGGGTGGACCAGGTATTGCAGCACCGCCGGGTTTATGGCCTGTTGTTTTCGTCAAAAAAATTGAAAAAAAAAAGAAATACAAATAAAATCAGAGAGAAACAGTCTATCTTTGTACATGACTCAAGAAGAAAATGTAGGAATGCACTCTGAGAGCAGAGGAAATGAAGAGAAGTATACAGAATCTGCTGAACATACACTGGCAGACTGGTGTCACTGAGTGCTTAAAAGGCTGTAAAGTAGATTATCAAAGACAAAGGGGCTGTGGAGGAAGATGCTGTTCAAAAGCAAACAGCAGGATTGGAAATTCAAGATAATGCTTATAACACTTTATGCTATGACTTACGGAAAAAAAAAATCATATTATACAGGGTTATTCACAAGTCAGTTGAACATTTCAAACATTCGCAGCAAATAAACTACGTAACGGATCATGATTATTCTTATGCCGAGAGAGAGAGAGAGAGAGAGAGAGAGAGAAGCTCTTCAAATTTTTTTTTTAAAAATAAAGCCGGCGCGCAGAGCTCCCGTGATTTGCGACTAGGAGGTAGCAAATATGGTGTTCAGTAAACATGAGCAGTCATTTTGTGTTTTGGAATACACTCGTCCATTGTGACTGTGCAGCGACGATTTCGAACTGAACTCCAGAAGGCAGCACTTCCTCCTCGGCAGGGACGTCCAGGACCAAGCGAAGAAACTGTGAATTATGTTAGGGAAGCTTACCAGCGAAGACCCCGCCTTCATGATACTATTGAAAACAGACGCTGCCTTTTGGAGTTCCGCTCGAAATCGTCGCTGCACAATCACAACGGACGAGGCTCTTGCATATTCCAAATCACAAAAATGACTGCTCACGTTTACTGTACGCCATATATGCTACCGCTGCCTTCCTATATACAAACCACTGGGGCTCTGCGCCGGCTTTATTTAAAAACAAATAAAAAACTTCAGAGTTTCTCTCTCTCTCTCTCTTGGCATAAGAATAATCATGATCCGTTATGTAGTTTATTTAAAATTTTGAAATGTTCCACAGACTTGTGAATAATCCTGTATAACAACAACAAAAAAAGTTGAAATGTAAATGTCTTGAATCTTGCAAATTTGCAGACCTTGAAAACTATAGTAATGGACATCCTTGCTGGTATATCTGAGAAGAAGGAAAATGAGCTCAGGACGAAAGCTGATGAAATAATCTCCAATCTCAATCAGCTGTTTAAGAGAAGCATTATTTTGCGACAAGGTAAATTGGATTTGTTGTTCAGTAAGAATCAACGTGCATCTTTATCCTCATAATATTTTTTTTCCCTTTCAATTGAGGATATGTTGTTTAGCTCATGCCTGATCATGAGCTGTTTAAAATGGTTCTTAAAGGACTAAAAGTAAAGTAAATGCAATCATACAGTCTTGTTTTATAGTTGGGAGTTAATGGTTCTGAACTGCCATAAATACTGGGAAAACAGACATCGTCTCATTTCCTGGCAAAAGCCAGCTGTTATGATGTTTCAGTAGCAAAAAAAAGTACCTATGTGTTGTGGATGTTGTACAGCAGCTTTAGAGTTTAATGTTTTGTGTTTAAAAAATGAAATCTATAATATTAATATAGCCATTTTCTTCTTTAAAGGGCAGTATTGAATCAAGTAGATCTCAGCTGTCTGTGGAGGCGTCAAAGTAGCTTTATGCTCACATACCTCTCTCTCTCTCTCTCCCCCTCGCATGACTGATTCTATCAATATTTCATTGATTGTCAGCTAGAGTGATAAGTCAGATTTGTGTTGTAAGGTGGTGCCTTTTTTGTGTTTAGGGGAAACTGAGTGGTGGACTGGCTAGCGCACCTGTCTCTCATGGAAAAGACCAGTGGTTCAGATCTGACCAGAGGCATCCCAGTTACCCAGCTGTAGAAATGGATACTTAGCTTCTTCTAGAGCCAGGGAAGGAAAGATGGTCAGGCACAAATGCTGACCACGTCACTCCCTAGTATGCCAACAAGTCATGGAAAATAAGGACACTAACATCATATCCCCCCTCTTGCCTCTATGGCATAATGGGGCTGTCATTACTTTTTGTGCTTATACCTCTGGTAATAATATAATTTCCGCTTCTTTAAACCCTGCTGTGAGCCATTTAAATGACACATTTCTAAAAATTGAAAACATGCTTTTGTTTCTCAGTGAAGAATTCATGATAAACTACTGCAAATGCTAAAGATAGGCATTATGGCATTTCTGGCGGTGAATTTTTTTTATTACAAATAATATTCATGCGTCATGGGTGTTGTTCAGAATGTTAAAAGTTAAGTACCTTTACAATATTGCATATTTTACAGTAAAATGTCTGTTTTTTTCCTACAAGAAAAGTCAAAAGAATTAAACAACAAGCAACATTTCTCTCCCCCCCCCCCCCACCAAAAAAAAACCAAACCCAAAAAAAAAAAACCAACAAACTTTGTAATATATAACAATGACAAAAAGACAGGTTGAAAATGAGAATAATGCCTGGCAGTCTGCACAGTTTGTTCATTTAGCATCATCTGTGGTGATCGGAGCATTTTTTTTTTTTCAGTTGAGTTTCATGGTGCAAAGATGTGGCTAATGTTTTTTTTTTAAAGAAATAAACTCAGATCTCATCTCAGATTTACAGTGTAATTCTCACTCGTCTGTGTAATTTAATGTTTTTTCTTTTTCTTTTTCATTTCACAGTCACAACAACAACAACAACAACAACAACAACTACTACTACTACTACTACTACTACTACTACTACTACTACTACTACTACTACTACTACTACTTCGTCTTCTTCTTCTTCAACTGTGAGCTGGTGTTCTTTGCTGCCAATGAGGCGAAGATGTGGAGGCACAGCATTGTGCCATTTTGGGAGCAGGTTATGGCAGCTATTTGTTATTTTCCTGAGAGGAGGTAGAAAGCAAGGGGGTGTGCAATACCTCTATATCAGACTCCACCACCATGGGGATCATGGTGATCCCTGTCTTGTTAGTCAGGCAAAACCTGCTACAGGAGGTACCCACAGAGAAGTGGGACAGGGTCTTGGTCAACTATAATTCGCCAACCCTGACTCTAGCATGCCAGCCGTGGATTGCCAAGTTAGATAGCATCTTCACACCATATAAATCTCTTACCAATTTGAACTGCAGT
Source organism: Achatina immaculata (assembly GCA_009760885.1). Lineage (NCBI taxonomy): Eukaryota > Metazoa > Mollusca > Gastropoda > Stylommatophora > Achatinidae > Lissachatina > Lissachatina immaculata. The sequence goes on along the minus strand of CM019720.1, from coordinate 51,118,431 downwards.
AGTTATGCAAGGAGTGATCAAAAGCCAAGTATGAATTTTAGTTTTATGAAAACATTTGTAGTGAACCTAAATTTTCACTAATTAATTCTATTATATTTTTTCCTCTAGTAATATAAATCTCCTTTTTTTTTGCTTTTAATTTGCCGTTGATCAGTTATACAAATCATCACAACTAAATAGTATTTTAGTTCTTATAAACATTAAAATGTGTAGTGCATGTCATGTGCGATTGATTCTTCAGTTCTGTCATTTGAAATAGGTTTCTGTGGAAGTAAGGGAAGGTATCAAAGCACCAAGGTATAAAGATGACCGCTTAAATCTAAGAACATTCCAGAATTTATAACATAAATTACAACATGAGGCAAAGGAACATCAGCAAAAAAATGTGTCCATGATATTTGAAGAACTCTTCCGTAGCATTTACATTCAGAGGCTTTTATGTGTTTCTCAGCTGTTTTGTTAAGTGTCCAGGTCTCACAGGCGTATGTTGCGATGTGAAAGTTGCATGCGCACTCAACCAAACACTGCAAGTAATTCACGGTGTATGTCTGAGAAGTTCAGACTTGTGACATGCAAAGATGAATGCAGGAAACCCTTCTACAGAAATTGAAACAAATACAAAACTCCTTATGTCATCAGAGGAAGTACCCTGTCTGAGACCAGAACTCCTGAACACTCTTAAGAGTCATCCCTTGGGGTCACAACCCTTAGAGGTCTGTAATTGTTTTAAAATTTCCGTTCCCAGACTCGAGAGCGGTCATGATGACATAAAATACCGAGACACATCTTAGCTGGTTCTGCCACACAGGACTTGAATCAGAAGTGACAAATTAAGCCATTTAAGTTATTACTGTTTATTGCATGTGCTCCCCCACACAGCATGAATGTTCTCCCCACATAGCATGAATGTGCTCCCCCACACAGCATGAATGTTCTCCCCACACAGCATGAATGTGCTCCCCCACACAGCATGAATGGTCTCCCCACATAGCATGAATGTGCTCCCCCACACAGCATGAATGTGCTCCCCCACACAGCATGAATGTGCTCCCCCACACAGCATGAATGTTCTCCCCACATAGCATGAATGTGCTCCCCCACACAGCATGAATGTGGTCCCCCACACAGCATGAATGTGCTCCCCACACAGCATGAATGTTCTCCCCACATAGCATGAAGCGTGGGGGTTTTTTTTTGTTGTTTCTGATATCCTCCTCATTTTTTTCCTGATATTTCTTTGCCTCATATTGTGATTTATGTTATATATTCTGATATCCTCCTCATAGATCCATATCAATGGAAACAAGATTCAGAGTATTTAAATGTTACATCAAGCCAATTTTGTTTTATGGATGTGAAGCATAGTCCATGTATAAGATAGTACAGCGAGAAATGGAGGCCATGGAAATGTGGTTCATAAGAAGGATATTGAAGATATCATGAACAGCTAAGAAAACCAATGAATAAGACTCAAGAGAGGCCGGAGTTAAAAAGGCAAATTACAGCAAAGATCAGAGGCAGACAAGCGAGATTTGTAGGACATTTTCTGAGAAGAGGAAAATTGGAACTCACTGTGGCAAGTGGAAAAATTGAGGGAAGAAGAGACAGAGGAAAACAGAGAGAGAGAGAGAGAGAGAGAGAGAAGTTACTGGCTAGGAAAAAAATCACCAGCAGATCTCATAATCAAGTCTAAAGACAGGAAATTGTGGAGAGAAATGATCGCCTATGCCACGCAGCACGGCACTTGATTGATTGATATCCTCCTCGTGCTCTTGTTCTTCTTGACCCTTTATGCCTAGTTCTTGCACAAGTTTGAAGCTGATGCTGCTGAAAACCCTCTAGCTCCTACCTGCACTATTCTGTTACCTTAGCCTTTATTCCTTCCACTTGTCTTGACGCAGATCAGCGTAGTTCTTGCTTTTGAATGTGTGCTACTTCTTTATTCTAGTCTTGATTCAGGACCACAAACTCGATTATTGTTAGATCCAGCTTTGCTTCTGAGCAGTCTACAATGTCTGGTCAATTTCTAGTTTTTCAGATGATCCTGGTGGATCAGAAATGACTGAAGGAGGCTACTAGAGACAAGCAAAATAAAAAAGTACTGTATTTGTGGCTAAGATTTTTTTTTTAAATCAAAGAGAAACTGAGGTACCTGAATGATTCAAGGATTCAGTCCTGAAGTTCATGCCAGAGATTGTTTGGACATGTTCTGTGTATACAGAACAGCAGCTGAGCAAGACAGGCAGTAGACTGAGATCCACAAGGAGAAAGAAGGCAGAGCAGACCTAGTGACAGAGTTCTGAAGTTCATGATAGACACGATGGGAAATAAATGAGGGAAACCCATGATTATGTTGCATTGGAGGAATAACATTTTTTTGTGACAAAGGACTGATGATAACAATGATGATGATGATGTGATACTGATGATAATATGAAGGCAAACCAAATGAAAGTTATAAAATCCAAATAAAATATCTGAAAGAACAGATAGAAATCTCTTAGTAGTATCAACTGTTAGCACCAAAGATGGGGACATCAGTAAGCAGACAGTCACATAGAAGCACACCGGGAACAATGCATGTTAAGATGGTGACTATATTACAGACATACTCCAAGGAAGAAATCCACTCTGTCATTCAGTTCTTGTTTTTCAAAATTCTGAACTTCTCAGACATACACTGTGAAATATTTGCAGTGTTTGGTTGAGTGCGCATGCAACTTTCCCATCGCAACATACGCCTGTGAGACCTGGACACTTAACAAAACAGATGAGAAACACCATAAATGCCTTTGAATGTAAATGCTACAGAAGAGTTCTTCAAATATCATGGGCACAAAAAAGATCAAATATATCTATACTACAAGAACTTAATATTGAAGAAGGCTGGCTAGTAAAGAGGATTAAGCAAAGAAAACTGAAATATTTTGGACACATTAAACGTCATGATAATCTAGAAAAGACCGTCTTGGAAGGGTACATAATGGGAAAAGAAAGAGAGGAAGACCATGGCGAAGATGGTTGCAAGACATTGTTGGTGATTTTTAAATGGATGCGTCAGCAGCAGGGCATCTTGCTTACAACCGAGAGACCTACAAGAGTGCTGTTAGGGAGGCAAAGTTCCGCAAAGGACATTCAAATGAGTGAATATATGGTTGAGTGCATGTGCTAGGATCAAGTCTACAGCTATGTAGAGACAGGCATTGCAAGTTCACATGACGCCAATCATCCTGGATAAGCAACAAGGTGGTGACTCTTGCAAACATTCAGGATGTAGATGCTCTCATATGAGGCAACTGCCATGTCAGTATTTCTAACATTTCTGCAGTTAAGGCTCCATGTTCGCCATCATTCATGATAAGCTGACATTTAAAAAAAAGTGTCCACAAGATGGATGCCACAAGGATTGACACTTTAAATTAAAAAAAAAGATTACTTCAGTATGTGAACTGAATCTGTGGCACTTTGAAGATGAGGGTCCAACATTTATCAGTAGGACAGATGTGCAAATGATTTGCAAAACATGGGGACTGTATTGAAAATAGGGGGTGTTATTTTTCCTGTAATAAATGAAAGTTTTGTGTAATTGACATTTTAAAAAATTTCGCTTGATTAATCCCCTTAAAAATAATAATTTATAGATTAATAAAAACGACATATACAAAATACAGGTATCTATTTTGCTGCACAGGGTGATCATAATGTCCATCCTGATTTTAAAAAATGTATCTTAAATATCTTATATCTTATATCCTTCCCGTGCTGTTAAACGTCATATAGGGCTCGCACAGTAGTTCGCCAATTTTTCCTGTCTTCAGTGAGTCTTTCAACCTCATCAAGGGATTTTATGCCTGTTAATTTGGCCTCTCCTAACAATGTCCTCTTCAGAATTTCACGCGGTCTGCCTCTTTTTCTTTGGCCTGTTGTGTTCCACTTGATAGCTTTTTTCTTAAAAACTGTGCTACATAAAAATATGAATGTTGTGGCATTATGTAGACTAATTCCTTTTTTTTTTGTTCATCTACAGGTAGTGCTGCAGTCACCAGTGTCAATAAATGGCATCTATGAAGGCGAAAGCTTAGTGTGTTCTGGTGTATTATGAAACAAATTTGCCGGTTACATTTTAGCACCGTGGGCACCATGTTAAGCAGACATTACCTTGATTTTTTTATAGCAGTATCTTAAGGACAAAGTGATCAACTCACACGTCCCTGATACTGAATCTTTGAAAACAAGGATAATGGATGCTTAAGATATAGTGATGAAAGAGATGTTAGAGAACACAAGAAAAGAAATTGAGTAGCACTTAGACATTCTCCAAGTAATAACTGAAACACATCATGCAGTGCGCAGATAAAGTTAAAAAAGTAGGGGGAGGGAGGTGAAGACATTGTCCGATTTGGCCATCAGTGACCCGTAGCTGGCATGCTAGCATCAGGGATAGTGAACTAGCTGGCATGCTAGCATCAGGGATAGTGAACTAGCTGGCATGCTAGCATCAGGGATAGTGAACTAGCTGGCATGCTAGCATCAGGGATAGTGAACTAGCTGGCATGCTATCATCAGGGATAGTGAACTAGCTGGCATGCTAGCATCAGGGATAGTGAACTAGCTGGCATGCTAGCATCAGGGATGGTGAACTGTAGCTGACATGATAGCATCAGGGATGGTGAACTATAGCTGACATGCTAGCAGCATGGATGGTGAACTATAGCTGACCAAGACCCTCCCTCACCTCTCTGTTGTTGCCTCTACAAACAGGCCTGGCCTGGCTGATGGGGCAGGGGAATGGCAGTGGAGTTAGCTAAAGAAGTATTGCCTGCTTGTTAGTTCTACCAATGGACTGAAAAAAATAGCTGCCATAACCAATTCCCAATCTGATGTGATGCCGCATCAGCAGGCGGCAGAGAACATCAGCTGGCAGTTCCAGGGAGATTGAAAAAGAAGTAAAAATAAAACACACACACACACCACCCCCCCCCCACCCCCCCCCCCCCCACTGTATGAAATCAGGGAAAGTCTTTATGCTAACCCTGTATATCAGCATATCTGAAGTTAATAGAGTTACTAATGCTATCTCACCATTCCTACCAGGTGCACTTCTGAGACTGAAATCAGTTAAAGTGGGTCTACCACAAGTAAGCAAAGGTACAACTTCAACGGTATGGAAAGTTCAGCGCTGAAGCCACGTCTCTTTAGAAAGAAACAGAAGTACGAGGAGGATCACACCGAAAGTCGCGAGGTAGAAAAAAAAAGTTAAAAACATCAAAATTTATAGATTGAGAAAATATAAATGTATCGCCTTAACTTTTCTTCACTTTTCAACATAATCTCAATTTCTCTGCCACACATTTTTCCCCATCGCTGCGCAAGTTTCAAAAATCTCACGGTAGAATTCCTTTCCAGCTGACCGAAGGCATAGACGCACTGCTTTCTGGATGTTCTCTCCTGTGTCGTAGTGATGGCCTTGCATTTGTTCTTTCACACAACCGAAAAGATGGTAATCACTGGGTGCCAGGTCGGGGCTATAGGCAGGGTGTGGAAGAATTTCCCAACCTATTTTCTGAATTTCCTCAATTGTCTGGAGAGCAGTTTTTCTCACAGCTTTGTGATCTTCAGTCAACAAACGTGGGACCCAGCGGGTACAAACGTTTTTATAGCCTAGGGTTTCAATCATTTCCTCTACTACATTATGCCATGTTTCAAGATTTACAGTGATTTCAGATACTGTGACACCTCTGTCTTCTTTAATGATGTCGTCAACCCTTTCCACGTTGCATTCAGTGGAGGCATATCTTGGATGCTCGTGCTTCCATCTTTAAAATGTTTCACCCACCTCCTAACATTTCTAGCACCCATACACACATCTCCATAAGCAAGCTGAAGTCTTTGGTGAATTCCAGCAGCGGGGATTTCCTCTTTAACGAGGAACTCACTAACAGCACGTTGATGAAACGAAACTTCAGCACCTGCCTTTTGTTTCGGCTCCGCGTGGTCACTTGACACATGATGGTGACGTCATGCGACCTCTGCATGAAGTGCAAAGGATGCAGGTTAAGACGATACATTTATATTTTCTCAATCTATAAATTATGATTAAAAAAATTGCTCACGACTTTCAGTATGACCCTTGTATACGAAAACATTATTCATCAGATATTAATAAAACTGAAAGATTATGACTGTATCATTTTACTCAAAACGCAATCATCCCCATGATAAACATTAACACCAGTTTCCTATAAACATACATTTGTACTAATCCTCACCAGGATTTAAGAAGAAGAAATGTAACAAAGTTTTACTCTATCAGAATTCTTTTTTTTTTTTTACACCTGCAGTAATACAAGACTTGTGCGATAATTGGATATAGTGTGATAAACTATGATTACTGAATGACATATACAAAATAATATGTGGTAGCTAAAAAGTATATAGTCTGATTAAAACTATGGTTTCAAAGAATTTTAGAGTACAAATGTTTTTTTTCTCAAAGGTTTGACCCAATTTAGATCCAGGAATTGAAATAGTATTTATAACGTTATAACAGGTTTGTTTTTTCAAATTGTTGAGAACAGCTTATTTAAATCACAGCAGAATATAAACGTCTTGAAACTGAACAGATTACTCTGGCTGGGCTATATAGAAATAATGGAAGAGAACGGACAAACAGACAAGTCCGAGGCAGAGATGGAGAGACAGCATAGAAGAGGATGTAAAGGAAAGTGGTGTTACCAACCGGAGAGAGAAGATTATGAATAGGGAGGAATGAAGGCGAGTTTTATCTCTGCAGCAGTGAGCTTTAATGACTTTGAAAGATAGGGATATATATATATATATATATATATATATATATATATATATATATATATATATATACACAGCTACTTCAGTGTCTAAAATCGTTCTTTTGAAACATGCACATGTTAGTAATAAGTTGAAGTTTAAAAGTCAGTGATTCCTTCAGAGTTATAAAGAAGTCATATATATTCACATTCATATTATTTTGGAAAGATTAGCCAACTTATTTGACATCATTCTTGTCTGGGAATAATACTGCCCAAATCGCATCATTCTGCATATGACATCATAGGAAATTTGTTCTTTAATAAACTTCTCTCGATATGACTTGACCTAGCCTGTTTGCGGAGGGCGTTATGGGAGTATGATTTTAACCAACTTGTTTTATCTTCCAGTAGGACGTAGTACAAATGATATTATATGAAAGTGAATCATGGACAATAGGCAGATCCACAGAACGATCACTGAAAATAATAGAATTTGGTTTATCAGAAGAATGTCATGAATTCCCTGGACAGCAAAGATTACTAATGAAGAATGTAAGCGAATATTTGGGGGAGACAAACAAAAATCTTGTTAAAAGAACGCAAGACGGATAATGTACTTTTTTAGGACATGCAACTAGAATAGGGGGAGGGGCAGTTAAATGTTGTAACAACAGGAAAAATAGAGGGGAGAAGACCCAATGGAAGGCAGAAAGAAATGTAACTGAATAGTTTTATAAGATGGTATGAAATCACCAACTGATGGCTTGCATGAAAGATCAGATACTGTGGAGAAACATAACAGCCAACGCCAGTCGGCAGGCACATGATGATGATACAAATGATTTGATCCAGTCGTGTTTTATGTTTTGTTTAAAATTATTTGTTAATATCAGATCTCCTAGGAAAATGGACTGAGTAAACTATTTTATATCACATTTTTATTTGAAAGAATAACATAAACCAAACTGTTGACATACAAGAGCTGGGAAATGATATGACAATAATTGATGCATTACACATAAAACAGGCTGAAGTATAAGATGATCTTAGTCAACCTATTTTACATCAGAATTACAGTTTAGATATATGACTTGAGCCAAACTGTTTTACATGATTCCTGGCCATAAAGAGACATAGCGAGACTGTTTTGTATATACGTTTTATATACAGTTGTAGAATACAGTTATATATACGTTGTATATATATATATATATGCTAAGAAGACAAATGCCAAAAGCCACCAAGATTTCATGTTGCATGCTGGGAAATAACTGTAGCTGTTGTGTTTTTGCACTAGATCTGCTATGGAGGAGTATGAATTAAACTAGTCTGCTTTTTTTAACACTGAAACTGTTTTGGAATTAATATGGTATTAGCCAGTTTGTTTTTACATCAGAGCTCACTTTTCTGTAGTCAGTATGCTAGGGCATAAGACAGCTTCTGCTAACTTCCTTCAAAAGGCAAATATATGCATGACTAATTTCATCATATGAAGACTGTATAAACAAAAGGTAATAAAACTTTATGTATTTATATATTAACGTTAATATATAATTTTAAGAAAAAAATGTACTTTGTGCAGTAAGCAACAGTGTGTGATGATGAAACGTGAGTACATACTGCAGAATACCAATGCAGATCTATGGGTTTCTTCATGCGCGTTAACGATAATGCATGGTACCCTGATTTTTACGATGCGCCTTCTGGCTGGGTACCTCCGACTTCAGCACTTTCCCTTGCTAGGGCAGACTATGATCTTGCTCGGACTGCCATGAAGACAGTGGTGTAGGCTGGCCTGGCCAAAACTTTTGTTTTCCGGCCTCTAGTGGCTGTACAAGCCCCTCCCCACATCAGGCCCAACAGCTTTGAGAGAGTTCCACAGAGACACTCCGACTTTGAGATGAGGAATCCGATGAGTGTTTCAATGATATCCATTCCCCGCAACGTATAATCTGCTGGCTCTGTTTTGTTTACTTCACTCTGACAGCCATTGTTGTAGAGACCCATAGGCTTGTCACATCCTAGATTCATTGATTTCACATCAGACTTTCCTCATCTCCATCGGCGGTCTCCGTGTCCCCATCCGTCCACCAACCTGACATTACATTTTACAGAAACAACAATTACACCTAGTGTTGATTGCTACAGGTTTATGGGCTACTGAAGTAGGTCAGTTTTTAAGCAATCAAATCTTTGTTCCCTGTCTCACAAAGACTATGTTAAGATAAGTGTGTTCTTAACACAATTGTTTCCCAGGGGGGAGACCCTTGGGCTAATTCCAAAAGGCTTTCTACAGTGAGCCACTTAAACTAAGATAGTCTTATATTATAAAAGAGCATTATAGAAACAAAAAAAAATGTACTCTTACGTTCCAAACAGAAATTATATGCTTCATTCACTAGACAGTTTAGTTTACTTAGCAGCTGGTACACTCAGTTTTCCTGTCCAGTATCTTGGCCCTGGAACCATCCTTCAACACTTGGAACATTTTCCTACTCATTTAAATATACCACAGGGATACTGGGTAGACGATAGAAGATTAGCCTTTTCTCACCTACAGGAGTCTGTAAGGGCTTTTATTTTTATCAGTTATGAGACATGCATTGCGTTTGTGTCTATGTGTACATTGGCCGGGGGTGGGGGGGGTTAAACATCGTGACCTTGTGGAGTGAGACAGTGAAAATCTGATATCTTGGAGTTTGATGTTTAGTGTAACAAATAATTGCTGAAATAATACTGATAATGAATATCTCTGCGTCCATGTTCATGAAAATTAAAAATAGAGTACTATTTATCAAATTATGACTGCAGAATTACAAACCTGATGAATATGCTTAGAACATATAAGCTTAGGGAGAAATCATTATTTTATTATCATATAAAATCCTTTTTTTCTTTTCAAAATTTGATATCAGAGATAAAAACTAAAATGAAACTAAGAAAAGAGACATTTAAGTAAACAAAATAATCAGAAATAATGACGGTATGTTAATGACATGTCAAGAGTCATCACGGAATTCAGAAAAAAAATCATTTTCAGAGATGTAAGCTGTGTATAAATGATGAGAGTTTAGACGGTGGAGTGGGGTGAGAGGTCAGGAGTATAAAAAGAAAAGGAAAGTAAGTTGTAAAGAGAATGTGCAAGTTGTTTTATTATTGTTTGGAAACAACAAGTTAGTGGAACTGGAACACCCAAAAGGTCCAACACAGACAGCCTACGGTGTATTAAATGAGGGTTTTTTTAACTGAAGGTAATGACGTGAGTTAAAAAAAACATCTGAAGCTACGAAATAATAACATTTAAAATTGTCAACATCATTAGAGATCTCTTATCTTATATCTTATCTTATATCATTCTAGTGCCGTTAAACGTCACATATAGCTCGCAAAGAAGTTCGCCAATTTTTCTTCGGCGAGTCTTTCAACATCATCAAAGGATTTTATGCCTGTTAATTTGGCCTCTCTTAACAATGTCCTCCTCAGAGTTTCACGCGGTCTGCCTCTTTTTCTTTGGCCTGTTGTGTTCCACTTGATAGCTTGTTTTGGGATTCTCTGATCATTTCTTCTCATCAAGTGACTAACATATGTCTATCTCCTTTTCCTGATCACCCATGAGACTGGTTGTTGTTCAGTCATCTGTCTTGATGCCGAGTATTTTCCTTATGCATTTGTTTTCAAAAGAGTCTAATTTCTTTTCTATTTCATTAGTTGTTTTCCAGCTTTTGCGTGGATAAATGAAGGTGGATATTACATTTGAATTGAATAGTCTTAACTTGGTTTTTGTGCTTATAACTTGTGAATTCCATATGTTCTCAAGATTCTTGAAGATTGATGCTGCTTTTGCAATTCTGATCTTAACTTCGCCGACAAATGAGCTCCTCGGAGTTGGCATCCCTGATGCTCGGTTGGTTAACAGGCATAGAATCCTTTGATATGGTTGAAAGACTCGCCGAAGACTATTTAGAGATATCTACAATGGATATATTTGTGCGGTCAAGACAGAAGAAGGAATGAGCGAATGGTTTCAGATTGAAACAGGCGTGAAACAAGGATGTATATTATCTCCATTACTTCACATGACAGTCTTGGTGATAGAAGCCAACGAAGAAGAAGAATGTCCTTGCTTTTTGGAATTGCCGTAGACTTTATAATGAAGAGATGGTGTACAGGTAAAACCGGATTGACTGGGTACATGGGACCCAAATAGAAGATCTTGATTTTGCTGATGACATAACTCTTATCAGTGACAATGTGAAATCGATGCAGGAAAAAAAACAGATTCCCTGTCTCCCTTGACTAGCAAAATAGGTCTTGAAATTAACAAACAAAAAAATAATGAAACCTCTCATTAATCAAGAAGGAAAAATATATGTAGAAGGAACAGTTGTTGATGAAGTAAACCAATTTGCATACCTTGGCAATTACGTAGACCAAGATGGTGACACCAGTAAGGAAGTTAGAATTGCAAAAGCAGCATTGTCCTTAAAAAATCTTGAGAACATATGGAATTCAAAAGTTATAAGCACAAAAACCAAGTTAAGACTATTCAATTCAAATGTGATATCCACCTTCATTTATCCATGCGAAAGCTGGAAATCAACTAAAGAAATGGACAAGAAATTAGACTCTTTTGAAAACAAATGCCTCAGGAAAATACTTGGTGTAAAGTGGAATGAATTTAAGAACAAAAGAGATAAGACAGATGAACAAACAACTACCTGTCTCATGAGTGTTCAGAAAAAGAAGATGAACATATGTAGGCCATGTGATGAGAACAAACAATCAGAGAATACCAAAACAAACTATCAAGTGGAGCACAACAGGCCGAAGAAAAAGAGGTCGACCACGTGAGACTCTAAAGAGGACATTGTTAAGAGAAGCCAGTTTAGTGGGCATAACATCCCTTGATGAAACTGAAAGACTCGCCGAGAACAGGAAAACTTGGCAAAGAACTGTGCGAGCCCTATGTGACGTTTAACGGCATGTGAAGGATGTAAGATGTAAGCATGACGTGAGTTAAAAACAACTTCTGAATTAAAATTTGAATGCCCTGTCAGAAGCTAGGACTGTTGCACTGTGCCATATTTTTCGGTGATCACCAGTGATAAACATCTCTATTTATATCATGATTATTTCAGTGTTTGAAGATGAAAAATAAACTCCTATAACATATATACAATTTTCTGTGTTTAATCCTGTTGTAAGTCTTTTGTACAGCTGCATTCCATTGTGCATGTGTGTGCGGGAAAGATAGAGAGAGAACTACCTTGATTGCAGCCTGCTGTAGTAAGTGGTTAGCAAAAAAAAAAAACACTTTATTATGTAGAAGTTTACACCGTCCTCGTATTGATGTGGATAAATGCAAAGCCATGTTTGCTCCTAGCGCTTTGTTAGTTTGCGGTCAGGCGCTCTATTATTCTGTCCGTAGATAATATTCTCGATGTTTCTGGTGAAAGGTGATGGTGACAGCATTTCGTTAAGGTTATCTTCATTTCCTACGGCATACGCAAGAAGACAGAACAATGCCTGGTCGCAATAACCCCCTCCCCCAGCTTTACAGCTAACTTCACCATGAATGGTATCAGAGAGCATTTTGAGGAAGTTGAATAGGGTTTTGGTTGACTAAAATCTGTGCCCATTAAAAGCCATCTTTTGCATGGCTTATTTCGCGGTGCTTACACAAATACCGAACTGAAGTGTTTTTAAACCATGGCTGCTAAACACCAGATTACCTCTAAGTCTGACAGCATCCAGACCCTAATCTATGGTTTCTGTTAATCCAAACTATGATCCATGGCTGTGGTTTTGCTGGTCCAACATTATTAATCGTTTTTTTTTTCATTACATTTTATTACAACTTATGATGATCACACATAATCAAGACACCTGATAGAAAACTGTCTCATCGTATAAACGCAGTTTGTCGCAGACCTGCTATCATTACTCTATGGTCAACAATATTTTAAAACTAGGTACCCAAAGCATTAAGAAGATCAAGAGATCATATAATAAATATAAGATTAATAATATAGAAATGTAAAGAATGTAATGTGAATCTATATTTATCTTTTATAGACTATTCAAAGGCATTTGATTATGTACAACACCAGAAAATTTGGGAAATAATGAAAACAAAAATGGAATTTCCAACACATTTGATACAATTAGCATCACTGCTGTATCTAGACCAACAGGCTGTAGTAGGAACAAATAGTAAAACAAAAACTTAGTTTGACATAAAACAAGGGGTCGGTCAGGGGTTCATTTTGTTGCCTTACTTAGTTAACTTGTATGCTGAAAATATAATGTATGTATCAATGAGGAAAAATTGGAAGGAGTGGAGAGTTTTGATTATCTTGGATCACTACTAACTAATAATGGAGATACAATGAGGGAAATTAAAAGGTGGAAATCTATCGCTCTTCAGGAAGTAAATCAATTAAAGAAGCTGTGGAGAGGAACAGACAGAACTACAAAAATAAGATTTTTAAGGGCATGCATCTTTCCCATCGCAACACATACCTGTGAGACATGGACACTTAACAAAACAGCTGAGAAACACATAAATGCCTTTGAATGTAAATGCTACAGAAGAGTTCTCCAAATATCATGGACACAAAAAAGAACAAATATATCCATACTACAAGAACTTAATATTGAAGAAAGCTGGCTAGTAAAGAGGATTAAACAAAGAAAATTTTAATATTGTGGACACATTAAACGTCATGATAATTCAGAGAAGACCGCATTGGAAGGGTACATAATGAGAAAAGGAAACAGAGGAAGACCAAAGCGAAAAAGGCTGCAAGACATCGTTGAGGATCTGCAAATGGATGCATCAGCAGCAGGGCATCTTGTTCACAACCGAGAGGCCTGCAGGAGTGTTGTTAGGGAGGCAAAGTTCCGCAAGGAACATGCAAATGATTGAATGAACCCAAAGCACTTATGTTAGGAAAATTGCTTGCATGCAGATGATTTCTGCCTATAAGGCAAAGCGTGCCAGACTAAACTCAACAGATGGCTAAGCAAAAGTGCATCAAGAACAAGTAGGATACTCCTGTAAAAATCAATCCCATGATATGGGATCCCACAGAAGTTCACGGAGTGCAAAGTAAGAAAACAGAGGGTTTGACTCTAACAAAAGCACTATCTCTGCCCTGCATCAATTTCGGTCTTTGAAAGTATTTTTAAAATAACGTAAATGCTAGTATTACACATGAAATTTAAAAAAAAGGACAAATCTAAAATGTCACTCTGATGACAGAAGCCACCTGGCCCTTGAAAACCGCTTCATACATGAATATGGTGCTTTGGAACAACATGGACTGAAGTCCAAATTCAGCTTTCCTTTCCCCATGGTCATGATATCAGTACAGCATTCTCTCCTTGACTTTCTCTTCTTGTGACTTATACTCTAGATCATTCACCTCAACTACATTCGTTTAATCTATTCTGCTCATCTTCATCTCGACTTGACATCTTTCTTGGCTGTCCCCTCTTCTCCACCTCTTCTTTATTGCTAACCAATCAGACTGGTATCACAACCCACAGGTCTCCATATAAATATTTATTCTTTTCACAGAAAACGCCCTCGGACACGTCATAATATAAATACCGACCCCGCACCTTCCTCGGTTTTTTTTACATTCACAAAGCCTTCAGTAAAGTTGTTATAACAAATAAAATATTTAAAAAAACAGCAACAGTTTTATTCATTAATGAAACACACAGTTGTAACGTTTCGGCTTACAGCTTATAGGACGAAGAAACTAAAAAAAACGAACTGAAGATCTGAATTTACATGTAGAACGTGTAACAAAATAAGAATGGAAATTATGTGTCACGTTATTCGTTGCATTTATATTATACTTCACCATCTATGTTTTAAAAATGAATCCTTGAAAACGATGATGACCAGAGATGTGAGATGAAGTGCGACAGATTATATTTAAGGGATATAATCCATGATAAATCTAGTATTTTTGACGGTTCGATTAAAGCCCTTACTTAAGTATGGCGTAGAGGTTCAGGAAAATGTCAGTTAGAAGCCTTGGGAAAATCATAGGGAATCATGAACTTTATCCTGACATGTTTTATGAAAGTTAAATGTGGAATGTCCAGTTAACTTTTCACTGAAGGTCATTTTTGGACGTTGACATCCCGAGATTTTGATGACTTTTATTGAACTTTCTCTAGACATGTTTTTATAGCTAGCTAAATTTAGGTTGTTTTTGAGAGACTAGTCCAAGGTCTGTAAACAGGCAATTTCATAAAGTTTAGGGTATAAAAGTTCAGGGCATGAGTCAAGTTGTGTGCACTCGCACGGAGTTAGGAATCTCGTGCTATAGTGAAGGTAAAAACAAATATGAATGTGAATTTCACGGAGAGATAGTTTTGGAAGGATGGCAGAGAAAATGACTGTTATATAAAAGAACTCAGAGCTGAGTTGAAGGAGGATGATAATGATTATGATTATGAGGAAAGTTAGAGAGTCATGTAGAAGCTGTGTTTGAGTTGTTTTTTTTTTTCTAGAAGTCGTTGTTGAGTAGAAGTTTTCCGGTTATGCCTTAGATTCATTGTTTAGTAATTGTCCTGTAGGACAAAGTTTTTATTAGCAAGAATGTAATCAGTGTAGTAATATTGTTATTGACTAGACTGAAAGTGTTACAGTGGTTCTCACCTTTTTGATGATGTGTGGCATTGTGGCTGATTTTTGGAGTTTCATAGAATTGTAAGTTGTGTTTTCATTTGTAACTACTCCAATGTTGGTTATTATTGCCTTCCCCATGGCGTTGACCGCATGCCCGGGAAGTACAGTGTACTTTTTTGTGTGATCACCCTGCCATGTTGGCAGCTCTTTGTTTTGCCTCATCTACATGGTTCATCCAACATTCTATTCATCCAATAAATGTTGACTTTGTATTGTAACTTGAACTCTTGCTTCCTTCATGAGTTCAAATTTGAGTCTAGTCATGTGTGTGTGGAAAGTACTGTGACACTCTGTGGTTATTGTAAAGTTGGTGAACCTGGTTTTGTTGCTGAGTGACGCAGTGTATAATAATGTGACAGTCTACCGCTTGGTTTATCAGCAAGTACCAAGCTTACGGCAACAACAACATGTAATAATTCAGTACAGTAGTTTTCAAATCTTTAATAGCAACAGACCATCCTTACAAGTGTCATCTTTTCACACTCATATTCTCCTAGTAGCTGCGCTCTAGGGAGAGACAGTAGTACTATTTGCAGCTGATGATAACTGAAGAGAAATAAATACTGGTTTAGAAGTGCCTGTTGTCAGAATGGAATATTAGAAATGTCAGAATCTCCATGGGTGATGGGAGATGGAGATAAAGAAAAGATTAGGAATGGCAAAACACACATTCAACACCTTGAAGACGGTGCTGTTATCCAGGAATCTGCCCATAAAAAAAAAATAAGATTTGTGAAATTGTATATCTACACTGGAGCAGAAACCTGAACTCTAAGCACAAAAAAAAAATTATGGAGAGAAAGATTAACGCAGTTATAAATGTGGTCCATCAGAAAACTACGTCATGTAACATGGAGGATGAAAAGAACAAGTGCACAAGTTTTAGAACAGCCCCCTCACAGAGATGTAGGTGGGACGGTAACATACTCTCGTAGGATACGACCTGGCCGAGTGCGCCATCAAGACGAGTGAACTGGAGATTCATTACCGCCAACTTTCGTTCTGGAGAAGGCACATGATGATGATAACGGCCAGGTGCCTTGACATCACGCAGCAGTGGAAAGTGAAAACTGTCGGTGCAGCCACAGAAGGAAAAACGTGATTGACCGGACAGAATCGGGAATTCCCAGTATCTTTTGCTTTGCGCACTAATTGTATCCTGAACGTGCAAACGCATCAAAAGCTATTTTTATACTTAACTCTAGTAAACGATAAGTTACAGGAATTGACGTCATGTTCCATTTGTTTTAATGTAAACCTTCTCATGAACACACGACTTTTAAAAAATACCTTCGATATCATATTAAACAATATTGTAATTTTGTTGATATAATTCAGAAATCTTCTTGATGGTTCTCGGACAACTTTTAAATTAATTAAGATAGCATTAGTGACATGAAACAATTAAAATAATGTAAATGCTCTCGAAATTTGAAATAAACCGACGTTGACTCAATGGCATTGTTACGGTATCAATGTCGTTTGAGGGACGCCATAACTTTGATAGGGACCTCTGCTTCGCTGGAGGTCTGAATTATATTTTGTTATGGGGTCAGCCGTTGCGAAACCGCTGACACGAAAACACGGTAAGATAAAAACGAATGAGTCAGCCGTGAACTCTGCGAAAAGCAGCGAAGAGGGACGTGGAGCTGGTGATTGTGAACCAAGATCAAACAGCAAGGCGGACCCTTTGACCGACCCCGCTAGTAATCTTCGTGAACCACTCTATGGTAAACCGTGTAAGGTGGATTCTGACAACGCGCACTCCATTCGCAAGGTATGTTGCAATTATGCCTTCTTTAGCGGAAAAACACACCCTTACGACAGCGATGAAGAACCTTGCCCGAAACAGCTGGCTCGTGAGGACATCTCCAGCCCATCACAGAGTAAATGCAGCCAGGAAAAGGGAACCCATCTTACAGAAAAGTCACGTAATGTCAATATTCCATCAATGGCACCGCCCTGCAATGACCTCCCGACGCCGCCTTCGGATGTGCAGCCTGATAAAGGTAAATTCACAGCTGATACCCTTTGTCTGAAAAACGCTGTCTCGTGTCAGAAGGTTCCGTCGCCACTGAAGCGTACCGGCAGTACGAAGAGCAAGCGAAGCGTGAAAAGACAAGCCAAAGGAGAGGGGAAATTAGTGGCCGGCGCCGGTGATTCAGCGGAAGATATTAACCCGGAAGATCAAGATGCCTGCCGGGATGCCCGCACCCCCTCGCCCGAGTATGATGACCTCGAGGAAGTTGGAGTCGTAAATCCCAGCCACCCGCCACCGGAACTGTCCACGCCGACGCCGCAGACTGGGGAAGGACACTTTCTAGATACAAAAACCGCGCCAGCAGAGAGCAGTGTAGGCGTGTCCATTAGCAAAACCGAAGAGTCTGCCCCCGAACTCGAAGATGAGGAGAAACTCGAGGTGAGCCATTCGATTTTTAAAAAGGCACCAACGTGTGTAGAATATATGGAAGACCAGTATCGAGGTGCAGGAGAACCTTTGTCTGTGCAGACGAATTTTCAAGAAGAGCTTTACATACTGAAACCAGAAACAAAGTCGCTGCCCCTCAAACCACAATCAGAAGTTTCAGATTACGAAAAGGAAGATGGCGTTACGGAGGATTATGGGCGCCTACCTCTGTGTAACAAAAGCCCCAGGACGGGCGGTAACAAGTCCATCAATGCGACTAATTTCATGATGAAGTCTGAAGCAGATTTGGCCTCAGAGTGCAACGAGAACAACGCTATACGTAGTACTGACAGTTTTGGCAATGTCATGAAAGACATCATACTCTCAGGTTCGAACCGCTCCTCCGCCACATCTCTCAACTACAGAGGCAAAGCCCAAATGTCGGACAAGGCTAGTGATAATCTGTCACTAAATCATCCACACGTGGAGGAGATTTTGGCTATTGGGGAAGAATTTATGGATGAAATTGATGACGGATTTCCCCAACAGTCTGTGCAACCAAGCATGAAAGAATGCATGCGGTCCGTAATAGCGACAACTGCTAGCGATCACCGTATCTCCCCGTCTTTCAGAGCAGCCGGCGGCGTGTTTGAGACTGGAAAATTAGAATCTTCTTGCAGTTCATTAGCCAGCACAAAAACCAAAACGAAAGATGGGTTGCCTAAATCAGGGCGAGGATCTGGTGCTGCTACGCCCGTCAGAAAGACCAATTCACCTTCGGCCCTCGGGAACACGTGCAATATCAAGTCTGATTCCAGACCGTCGTCGGCCGCCAGCGTAAAGCACACTCTGACCTCTTATGGGCAAGCCACGTGGCATAGCAGGCCGACCAGCGCAGGACAGGGGAAACATTACAGTGGTATTGAACAGGGACCGGTAGCGGTTGAGGACATAAATCCTGAAGAAATAGGCATATCTCGATCGTGCTCCTCAAGAGAATCGCTGCATAATGCCGGGGCAATCAAGACGCAATCCACATCAAGTGTATATAGACAAACGCCTCCCCTCTCAAGCAGACCAGTCACTCCAAGAGCAGCCACTGACGGGTCACTCACCCCAAGAGCAGCCACTGACAGATCAGTCACCCCAAGAGCAGCCACTGACAGATCAGTCACCCCAAGAGCAGCCACTGACAGATCAGTCACTCCAAGAGCAGCCACTGACAGGTCAGTCACCCCAAGAGCAGTCACTGACAGATCAGTCACTCCAAGAGCAGCCACTGATAGATCAGTCACTCCAAGAGTAGCCATTACTCCAGTAGTAGCCACTGACAGATCAGTCACTTCAGTAGTAGCCACTGACAGATCAGCCACTCTAGTAGTAGCCAATGACAGATCAGTAACTCCAAGAGTAGCCACTGACATATCAGTAACTCCAAGAGTAGCCACTGACAGATCAGCCACTCTAGTAGTAGTCACTGAGAGATCAGCCACTCCAGTAGTAGCCACCGACAGATCAATCAGTCCAAGAGTAACCTCTGACGGATCAGCTACTCATACAGTGGCCACTGACGGATTAATCAGTGATGCCGCTGGCACCAAAGCCATCTCAAGGCCACCATCGTCAAGCGATCAAGTTTATCTTTAACGGAACAGAACCAAGTCCTCTCCATGCCGAGCTCTGAAAGAGGGTCAACGAGAGCATTAGACTCGACGCAAGACAGCGGCCGACCGCAGTCTGTTCATTCAAGGCAGAGTTCTGCTAGGTCACAGTCCCACTTCGGGCTTGACAGATGCTTGCAGTCAGACACGGAGTGCTGTGTCGAAAGTAGCCAGGAAGTGATGTTTGTTGCCCCTATAAAAGTTCGCAGCAGAGCGAGTCATATTGGTAACGGTGAATCTGAATCATTCAGGAGTGAAGCGGAGGAGCATATTTATGTCAAGGACATAGATTCAGGTATTTTGGTGCTGACACAATATGATACAGTGCCAGAGTAAAAAAAGAAGAAGAAACATTTAACCTGAGTTTAATCTCATTACACTTACATCTGTTGTCTTTCGTTCGCTCATATTTCTTCTGCGAATCTCTCTTCCCCCCCCCCCCCTCTCTCTCTCTTTCTCTCACTCGCTCTATGTCTGCTCCATGCCAGTCAGGCGTTGGTTGTCACTGATTTCCACAACCATCTGTTCTTTGTTCTTCCTGTAAGATGTGTGTTGAACCGTGTTCCAATTAACTGCTTTAGTCCGCCACGTATATTGTTTCTCTATCTACCTCTGTCTTTTTTGTCCTTCCAGTTTTTCCCTGCTGTGACTGGGTGTTCCAGTTCGCCTCTTCTCAAAACATGGCCTACAGCTCTGGTTTGTCGTGTTCTGAATTCTGCCATAATTTCTCTCTTTTGCCCAGCCAAACTTCGTCTGTTTTCTTGGCGGTCCGTGGTATTCTCATTAGTCTTTTTAGGAACCACAGTTCTGCTGCTTCCAGTAGATTCGCATCCATATAACAATACGGGTTCGATGTAACACTGAACAATTCTCCTTTTTTTTTTGTGAATTCACGGACAGAGCTTTATCGCACAGTATGATTTTCATTTTCACAAATGCTGACTTGGCATTCTGTTTCTTATTTCAGTTTCGCATCTTCCGTCTTATGTTATCATTGTTCCTAAATACTTGAATTTGTCCGCTTGCTTTAATTCTGTGCCTTTTATTTTGATGCTATATTTTGCTGGTGTCTCTTCCTTGGGTGTTACTATGACCTCTGTCTTCTTTTTATTTTGATTAAGTCTTTTATTCTCGCTTTTTATTTCTTTCTACGATTTTGACTAGCAACGCTTATAGTTCTTATTCTGGGAATATAGTGCAGGATAAGTTTGATGATGGCTGCAGTAAAAGTGGTTGTAGTATAGCAGAGTTAGGTGAAGACGAATAATCAATTTTAGGAAAACAAATAAATAAATAGAGAAATAAATAAAAGGAAAGAAAAGAGAAAAACAAAATGCAATAGTATTGAAAATAAGAATAATGAAATGGTTATGAGAAATAACGAAAACAACCTAATATTTTAGCAAAATGCCGTTATTAAGTATAACAGAGAAGATAAAACAGATAAACATATGTAAAAAAAAGCCCCACTTATTTGACAACTTCATCTGACTCTATTATTCTGCAAATAAAGCGGAATTATCTCATGGAAATTATCCGTTCGTACGACACGGTATTTCGCGAGCTCATTACAGTCTGTATAATATAGTTTTACATCTTTTGCCTGCCGTGTCCCGAATTAATTCTCGTGTGTGCGCCAGTAGGAAGCGATTTACTGTACGTGTTTCTGAAAACGTTCACATGTCCTGCACAACCTGCGTTCTCAGATCACCCTGTGCTGTTCTTCTTTTGGCCCGTTGAGAACGGCTTTTACGTGATAATACATAATAATTGATTCTGAAGTATACTTTTCTTTGTAATTCTATAATCATTATTCACGTAAAGAACTGAAAAAGCAACAGTGAAGATGACATGTTAAGGTAAGGTAAAGGTAATCCTGTCATGCCTTAGAGGAACATAGGAATATGGTGTTAGTGCCCATGTTTTCCTTGACTTGTCAGCACACTAGAGGGTGATATGGTCAGTATCACTCCTGGCTGCCTTTCCTTCCCCAACTCCAGAAGAAGTCGGGTACCTATTTCTACAGCTGGGTGACTGGGGTGCCTCCGGCCGGAAACGAACCCCCGACCTTCGCCATGAGAGACCAGTGCACTAACCACTTCGCCACTCAGACATCCAAGATGACATGTTAGCAGTATTAAAAATACTAACTTGATGTAAATTTCAAATGTTCATATCAGCAGTGATTACCTGGGGTTCTTGTGCATACATTTCATGAGGATGAAACGCTGGAACAGAAGAATAATTCCCACATTAGCAAAAAGAAGGAGGGGGAGGGGGGAGGTGAGTGAAGATGAGAGAAGAATAAGGTCCCTCAGTGGATGGAAGCGACCAACCAACAGTCAGCACGTGGCAGGTAGAGTCAGCACGTGGCAGGTAGAGTCAGCACGTGGCAGGCAGAGTCAGCACGTGGCAGGTACAGTCAGCACGTGGCAGGTACAGTCAGCACGTGGCATGTACAGGCAGTACGTGTCATGTACAGTCAGCACATGGCAGGTACAGTCAGCACGTGTCATGTACAGTCAGCACACACACACACACCTTTAACGTTACATACAAGTATGTATATCGGCGGAGCAGACATTGCATCGAGACCTGATGAAAACAAAATTATTTTAAAAGCTCTTCTAAAAGAAGATAAGTTGTTAAAGATGTTTCATTAAAAAGAATAAGGATTCGTCTATATATCTTTTGTAATAAAGGCAAGTAGAATATACACTTGTTTCCACCATTAATACTTTCACAGTAAGATAATACTTATATAACAGTTACATAACTGGATGGCTGTTTCTTTTACAGCGAATTTAAAGTCACCGCGAACTTCTGCATCACGTGACTGCGCTATTTCTGGCACAAAACTGAATTCCGCGTCAGCAGTCATTACTTGCGAAGCCGCTGCCAGCCCAGATCAGAGAATTGACGAAACACCGGTCTGTGCCAGCGACATCACGGCGTCCTTCGATCTTTGTTGCTTGCCTGGCATATGTGCTACACAAAACCAGACGGTAAAGTCCCTCTCCAGGTCATCGGTGACGTCAAAGTACGGCTGTTTCCAAGAACATCAAGAGGAGCCATCGCAGGAGAACTCTGCAGATTCAAAAGAGACAGTTAGCCCAAGCCAGTCACCGCGGTCTCTCGGAACTGACTCTGCAGCGGTGGGGGTGAGCAGCAGTTTGAACAGAGGAGACGACGAAGACGCGCCCTCCGAATATGCTAACTTGTCAAGCAACTCGGCTGCTCAGACAAACAGCCTGAGTCTGGACAGAATTGGCAACATTCGGAAGCAGCTGTACGAAGAAGGTCTGAAGCCAGCGGAACGTGAAGGAGGCGTGGCCTTCTTCATTCCGGTGACTGAGGATGGGCTGCAGCCCCAGGTCGATGGCTCAGCCGTCGCTGAAAGGCTAACAAAGACAAAGAAGTAGGTAGAATTTATCTCATTGTTGTCTCGTTTCAGTCCCGAGACTAAGTAAAGATGGAACGGAAAAAAGCAAATTTTCCAATACTTTGCCATTCCATCTGTCGGTCTCGTTATCTTTACTTACCCCTACTTGGGGCATAGGCCATCAGCAAGGGCTCACCATTTTTTTCTGCCCTGGGCTATTTCTTCTATGCTTCTCCAGGTGTAGTTGATCTTTTTTTTTATCTCTGTTTCAAGACTCATTGACCAGATGTTTCTAGGTCTACCTTGTTTCCTTTTTCCATGGGGATTCCAGGTGAGAGCTTGTCTGGGTACGTTTGTCGTAGGCTTGCGAAGTGTCTGTCCTAAGTCTTTTCATTGTTATTTATTCCGCTGTGGCTGTTTCATTTTCTGTCATAGCTCTTCGTTACTGATGGTAAATGGCCATATAATCTGAAGGATTTCTTAGCCAGGTGTTAACGAAGATCTACATTCTCTCGGTACTTTTGGCTAATGCTATCTATGTTTGTGGTCCATATGACAGGACTGATTTAACGCTTGTATTGAAAAAGATTTCAGTTTTGTTGTTAGGGATTTTCCCTTGACATTCTAGTTGAATCTCAGCTGTAAAAATGCTGCTGTAGCTTCGCAGTCTTGTCTTGTCTTGTCTTGTCTCCTACGTTATATACCTTTCAGTCACTGCTGGCTAGACTATGCCGCGCATGGAGTGAAACTCCTCCCGGCCAATGAAGGAAATGCGAAAAAGAAATTAGGGTTGCCGTGCGGCGCCGGTGTGAAAAGGTGATGGAAAGGATAAAGTGAAACTTAGTTGGTATGTCCAGTGGTCTCGCAGCGGGAGCTACTCATACCACGGCACCTCTGCTCTAGAGGCCGGCCATGTCCGTTCTACACCCATTCTGGTGAAATATGTCTAAACCGTCTTAAATCAAGGGTGAATTTTGATGGCTACGCATGTCACGGTACCTCTGCTCTAGAGGTCGGTCACGTCCTAAACACGCCCATACTGGGATAATATGCCTAAACCGGCTCAACCCAAGGGTGAAACTTACTAGTGGCGAGGATTCGTAATCCTGGACAAAAGCTCCATCCTGGTCACAACGAGGAAGGGTAGCGGCCACGACCACAAAATGCAGAAGTCGGATACACTGGACCAGGGCAGTCTAGATAGGCAACCACTTCTCACCCGGCGGGGATGTATGCGTGTCCTAATCACGCTGAGGTTTCCCAGTGAGAAAGTCCAACACTGGACTAGATGGGCAACTACCTCTCACCCGGCGGGGATACAAATGTATCCCAAAACACGTCGAGGTTTTCCGGTGAGAAAGTCCAACTCTAGACTAAACTGATGCAATGAAAACCACGGCGTGACGCATTCCCCCTTCTGAGAGACCCGCTAAGAACACAGGCTGAAGCCCTGCGATACTATGAACCTCTTGTGGTCCTCTCGTGGATCTCGTGTGGTACTTTTGGGGACCACAGGGGGACAACGGGACCTATCGAGGGCCACAGGAGTAAGTTCAGTAGGATCACAGGGCGGTCTTGGTGGTAGAAGCGAACGAAGAAGAAGAAGAAGAAGAAGCCTTTCAGTGTTGAGGGGACAAATAGACGTCTTTGACAGAGCTCGACGATTTGCTTTGTATAATGGGATATTTAATGCTTCTGTAATTTCTTCTCTCCACCTCCTGCATGGGCGGCCTCTTCCTCTGTTACATACATATCTTAGTTTGAATGTTTTCTGTGATATTCTGTCTGGCGGTAACCGTGTAATATGGCCAAACGATTGCTGTTTCTGGATATAGTGTAATACTAGTGTTACTCCAAACTTTGGCCTGATGGTGTCATTTCTTATTTTGGTCTCTTCTTGTCACATTTAGTATTCTCCTTAAACATCTCATTTTTGTCGAGATGATTTTTCTTTTGTTCTTGGCTGTTATCGCTGTAATATCTGCTTATGTACCACCCTCTCTGTCTGTACTGCGGTCGAGATATGCGAATGTATCTGCTTCTTCTAATTTCTTATCTCTTAAGGTGATTGAGTTTGTGTTGGTACTTTGCCCTTTGTGCCCAGTAATTATACAGCCATTTCGCAGGTAGTCTTAACACACAGATTAGACCTCCGTTTTTTTTTTTAAGATTTTTCAATTCTGAGCCAAGGTAAAGACTAAAGCGGGTGTTCTCAGCCGGTGAGTCGCTTCTAAAATAAGGTGGCCTTCAAGAAATAAACGTTTTGCGGCTAGTCGCGACTGAAATAAAGTGGCTTTCTTAATGAAGAAAGCATTTATACGGATTAAGTAACTGGGGCTTCTATAGACCAGTGATCGCGTTAACCGGCAGTTACCGGGAGTTTCTTATGTCCTATATCTTATATCCTTCCCGTGCCGTTAAACGTTACATAGGGCTCGCAGAGTAGTTATCTTTATCTACCGGGAGTTTACCGGTAGATAAAGATAAAAACGGAAAATTTTGGAGGTCGTCGGTTACTGTAACTGGTTTATATTATCAAAAACCTGGTAAAAAGCAACCAGTTAAATCGATGAAGAGATAACCGGGCCGCAGATGGATGATGCTCAAAGTGCATCGATGTGAATCAGACAGGTGTGACTTTAGTTAAACACGTGAGCATTTTTTTGTGTGGATCTGGCGGAAAATAAGATGAAAAAAAAACATTAAGAATTTCACATGAATATTTAATTTCGGATGATATTTGTCAAGTGTGTTTTAATTTTAAACTGAAAAAAGATTTTTAAATTATCGAATGCTTCATTGACAGAAGTGGTCTTTAGGAAAGTATTTCATGAAAGGTGAAAGACTGATACCTGTTTAAAAAAAAAAAAATTCTAGCGCGATCACAGCTATAGCCGGATTGAGACCACCTATCTGTTTATGAGAGACCAGTGCCACTAAACAGTTCCTTCTGTTGCAGGTCTAGTTTAAACTATGAGGAGCGCATGATCCTGGCGAACATCAACAGGCAGATGCAGTTGTCCAAGAGAAAGGAGTTTGCTGTCAGAGACATCCGTAACGTGAAAGGAGCTGCATCCGGGTCCGAGGGAAGTGACAGGACTAAACAAAACGACGATGTGGACGATTTCGACGTTTCCTTCTGAAGGGAGCAGACATCCGTGGATTCCATGCCGGTGGACTTAGATTGTTCACATGAGCCTCCCGCCTGGGGTGGCTGTGATGGATGTTATTAGCGTCGTACTGGATTGATTGCCCGAGTTGATTGAAAGCATGCTTTTCAACCAGTGTAGATGGAAGAAAGGGGATGTTTAACTTGGTTAGGAGGTGATTTGTGAAACCGTAGTTGATGCGCATGTGAAAACAGTATAGAGAATGTTTTACTGTATTAAAAGAGAAAATTACATCATATATATTCCATTTGATGGGCGGTATTTGCAGGAGCACACAAAAGAGATGGGATAACAGCTGTAATAATAAAAAAAATAATAATAAAATGTAACGTAAATATGTGTATCTGCCTGTGAGCTGTAAATGGTGCAGAACTCCATCAGCAATTATTTTAACATCCACAAAGTGTAAAAGTCTTTCGTAAAATTTATACAAAATATAAGCACATGTGTACTTGAAACGAAAAGCTTTGTCCCGAGCAAGAATGCCGAGGTTATCTATGCGTGAAAGTGCGTGCCAGGGAAGTTGGTTTGCTTCTGAACGCATCATAAAACTACCATAATTTAATCTTTCTTGTAACTGCTGGAAAAAAAAAACAAACAAACCCCAGGCAATATTTGTTATGCGAATGATGTATCATATCATTATGTACATAAATACTAGATTATTTTACTTTATTTAGATAATATACCGCGTTATTTGTACATTTTTTTTTAAAAGTCGGACGAAATTCATCAAAATCTGCCTTTCTGATTGAAAGTGGTTGGGTTTGTTGAAACTGATGCAGCGCTTTTGGCCCCCCCCCCCCCCCCCATAATGTCTTTACTGTGATGTACTTGCGTCTTGCAGCGTAATATCCTCAGATTTCAAGTTTTAAAATTCTTATGATTATTTCTGGACGTGTAATAAATTCTCTCTCTCTCTCTCTCTCTCTCTCACGAGCGTGCACACACACACACATACACATATATATGTAAGGCAGGGAATAAAATACACTTTGCCGTGCAACACTTGTTAAAATCCAAAATCCTGTCCAAAAACACAAAGATAACAATCTACAGAACTATAATAATAGCAGCCGTGATGCACAGATCAGAAACTTGGAGTACAACAAAGAAAGATGAACAATTGTACGTCTTTGAGAACGAGATCAAAAGAAGACTCTTTGGGCCTGTAAAGGATACCAACAGTGGAGAATGGAGAGCTAGAAAGAACACTGAACTGAACAGCTTATTTAAGTCACAGTGGATTATAAATATCTTGAAACCTAACAAATTACACCTGTTGGGCTATGTAGAAAGAATGGAAGGGAACAGACAAACAAAAACGATGTATGTACAAGAGATGAAGGAAACAAGAGCAAGGAGTAGACCAAGACAGAGATGGAGAGACAACATAGGATAGGGTATAAAGCAAACTGGTGTCACCAACTGGAGAAAGAAGATTAGGAATAGAGAGAAATGAAGGAGAACGTTATCTGCAGCAATGAGCTTTAATAGCTCAGAACAGCTGAAGAAGAAGAAGAAGTGTATGTATATATACGGTTGGTGATGATTTGTTTCCAACTTCAGCTTCAAGTTTGATTTCATCGATCTTTGCTGTAGCACATCAGAACTGGCGAACTTGTCTTGTGGAAACAAGCAGATTTTTAGTAATTGTGACATCGTTGTATAAGAAAGCCAGTATTCTTCTACCGCAGCTGCACTTCTGACACAATTTTCAAATAATATTTGCAACAATAAAAAAAAATAGATAAGATTAATGTGATAGCAAAATAGAGGTAACAGCTTTATAACAAGTGTGCAGGGGACATAATCATGTACTGAACAGTTGTGTCTTAGGAAGTATCTTAGACAAGAATTTAGGAAGCTAACGCTTGATGTGTTATAGATCGTGTGTTAGCAGGCGTAGCAGGGTAAACT
This sequence comes from Achatina immaculata, assembly GCA_009760885.1. Classification (NCBI taxonomy): domain Eukaryota; kingdom Metazoa; phylum Mollusca; class Gastropoda; order Stylommatophora; family Achatinidae; genus Lissachatina; species Lissachatina immaculata. The sequence goes on along the minus strand of CM019720.1, from coordinate 51,090,393 downwards.
TATACGAGATCTACTCTTTATGAAGGAAATAATGATTTGTGTAGCATCCTAACTTTTAATTCTGCCAAGGGCTGTTTCTATTTTGTTTATACGATTTAAAAAATGTTGCTGGAAGATTTCCCTGGATGTTTTAGCTAAATCTTGCTACTAAACTTTCCGCTATAATATTTCGAAAGTGTAATTTAAGAAACTATTAAGAAACTGTATGAACATCAGCGATACATGGATATCTCGGACAAGATTCTGTCTGTATGGGTTATTTTAAAAACAAAATAGCACTATATGTGGCTATACATTTTTTTTTCTATGTTAGTAACATTAATACATTGTGAGACAAGCTTAGATTTACGAGCCTGGAAGCACGTCGTCTTCCATCAGCCAGTGATTTATAATATTTACTTAGTTCTTGCCAAGGTCAAAGCAAAGCACATTTACATGTATTGATTCAAAATAAGATTTGGGGGGGGGGGGGGAAATCTGTTTCTATCTTATGCTGTAGTGTTATTATTTTCTGCTTTAAAAAAACTAGAACATTATTCATAAAAAATCCATGATAAATTGTGTAGTCAACAGATTAAATTAAGATTATTAATCTAATATAATAATCACCCCCCCCCCTTTTTCCCCCCTTCTTTCATAACCACAAACGAAAGCTCGAAAGAAAATTGAGGACAGCAGGGCAAGCAGTCAGATTTTCCTGAATCTGCTTGTAAATTCTCTCTTCCGTGGCAACAAAAGCCCAAATTTTTGACTTCATTCAGCCTTCGTCGTGTGTTTTTGGGCAGTTTTATGACGATGCTTCAGTGTAGCGCCACACGTGCCGATTGTTTTTATATATGAACGCATTTCTCATTTGTTTATATTATATATTGAGAGAAATAAAACAAAAAGTAAAGAAAGCAATGCTACACATTAGTGTTGTTCTATTTCTGCAAATGTAATACTGACATCCGTCTTTGACCGTGTTCGTATATGTGACAGTGGGATGGAACTCCCATTCCTTTTGCTATGATGGACTTGAAGCAGGTAAATCGTCTGATTCTTTTCCTGGGCAGTTCAGTTGACGAAAGTGTCGTGGCCTAAGTTCCAGTAACGTAAGCTAGAAACTGCCGACGAGCCCACAATGGACGAAGGAGGTGCTTACGTAAGGAAAACTAACAAGAGTTTCAGGGCGTGTGAGAAGAAGGATGGGATCGAACCTTGCCATCAGCGAAGTTAAGGCCCCTCCTTTTTTCGTTTATTTATGTTATTATGTATTCTTTCTCAGTCGTTGGACCTTCCGTGGTGCATATAATGTTAGAGACAACATTCATTAACGACCAATGTTCTGTGTTACAAACACAATATCGGAGTCATAGAATATGATGCACTGAAGAGACACAGTGGAATATTAAACCTTCGTTGTTTTAATTAATAAGAAATTATATCAAATATTTCATATACGGTTTTTTCTTCGTAAGACAATCACTAACACGAGATCATACAAAATAAAAATTAAGTATATGCGTACAAAAGAGAGGAAACAGATATAACAGCTGTGAAACATAAGAGAATCTTGTTTTATTTAAACATATTATAATAACGTCTTCTTGTTTAACTCAGCCGTCGTCGTCGGATATATTGTTATATATAAACACACACACACATACATACATACACACGAGCTGTTTAACTGCAGAGGAAGAAGTTTGAAAAGATTTTTAAAATTATAATTAAAAAAACATCGCCATCAGAGCATTTAGATCTGTCAATACGCTCACTCTCAGATGCAACTTCTTGCAAGTCACAGCTAAGTGCTCCCTTCTTTTATTCCTATCACACCCCCTCCCCACCCCCATTCTTATTTGTTGCATATCTTTGACGTATATGTTTATTTTCTCTTCCTTTCCTATCTCCTTTTTCTTTGTGCTTTTGTATGACTAAGGTGTAAAATGAAACGATACAACTGTCTGATCGTTAAGTAATAAATTCTCTTCCCACTTTTCTTCTAAATAGTTTTAAAATTTCATCAACAGAGACACACATCTGAGATTATAAGATGGCAAATATGTTTCCTAATTTGGCAACCTAGCTGGCTGAGTGATTAGGAATTCGGTATACTAATCTGGTGGTACCGGGTTCAAGTCTCAGCAGTGAGATTTTTTTTTATGGTACACACCAAAAAGGCCCTGGATCCACTCAGCCTGTAAGAATGGGTAGCAGAGAGATCTGGGGAGGTAAACGCTGCCAGGGCATGATACTGACCAAATCAAACTTTCACATAGTAATGGTCTTGGACACTCGAACCCAACAGCGTACCCCTAATTTCCTAATTTATCCACGTGGTCATTGTTAAAGTACTGCGATGAAGCAATTTTTCAGAAATGCATACAGGTCAAATTTCCAATAATTCTCATTAATATCTATGCCAGCTAAATCGTATATATATATATATATATATATATATATATATACTGTTAAAACAAAATGCAACAAATACGATGCTGCGATTTAAACTGAAGCTTGCTGATCAGACAAGGGCAAATTGCCTGAAACGTTCACTTGGACATTAACTTCACTTGGTGACCTGAATTGTACTCAGCAGACGATTCGTGAGCACAGAAAAGCGAGATTAGGCAAAACAGCATTTTTGACAATAACTCATGACAGGTTTACGAGAATGCCGTAAAACTTACTGAGCATAAAACTCACTGACCATGTTATTGAATGCCTATAAAAATTGACGCTTCTCGAATCAATTCATTCGAAAATTCAATGCTCAAGTATGGCTCATCTCACTACAGAACAACGACTCATCATCATTGGATTTTTACAGACTGGACAGTCACAGAGTGTAGTAGCCAGATAATTTAATGTGGTTATAAGCACCATTAGTCGCCTTTGGAGACGATTTCAAGAAACTGGCTCAGTTGCAGACCGGCAGCGCAGTGCAAGATCCATAGTCACAACTCCTGCCGAAGACCACTTCATGTGGCTGCGTCACCTCAGGTATCTATTTGGATCTGCGTCCTGAACAGTCCAGTCAACGACAGCAGCTCGTCGAATTTCAGATCAAACGGTCAGGAACTAGCTACACGACGCTGGTCTTTGGGCTAGAAGGCCCTACAGAGAGGTCCTGTTCTTATGGACCGGCATCACCAGAACCGACTGCAGTGGGCGAACCAACATCGTCAATGGACCGTTGCGAATGATTGGAAGGGTTTGGTTTAGTGATGAATCATTTTTTCTGCTCCTGCAACAAGACAGACGAAGAAGAGTTTACAGCAAAGTTCATGAGAGCTACGCCCAGAACTGGGCGGATGAGGCTCCTCCACATGGTGGTGGAGGTGCGCTGGTGTGGGAGACGTCAACTTCATGTGAAGAAGTGACCTGATGCAAATTGAAGGACGCCTAAATGCCCAACGATACGTCGCTGAAATTCTTCGTTCTCGCGTCCTTCCACTTCTGGCTGCAACAGGGTCGATGTTTCAGCAGGATAACGCTCGACCCCATGTGGCACAACTCACTAAGTTCCTCGCTCACAACAACGTCCAGACCATTCCGTGGCCATCCATGCCATCAGACATGAACCCAATAGAACACTTATGGGATGAACTCAACAGACAAATCCGCCAGCGAGACGTGGCGCCAACCAATCTCTAACAGTTGTCTCTTGCACTACGGGAAGAGTAGGCAGCCATCCCACAACAACAGATCCAACGCTAATCGGATCCATGTCAAGGGGATATAGTTCTCTGATACAGGACAGAGGAGGCCATACACCTTACTGAAACAAAGGAGGTCTCAGTCACAAAGAATAAAAGTCCAAACCAAATTTATTGAACATCATTTCATTGTTAAAGTCTTAAAGTGTCTTCATGCCAAGATTGAAACATTAATTCTGTAAAATAAAATGTTGATACAAGTTTGAAAATTGGTGTCCATTACGACTACAGTAGTGTTGCGTTTCTTTTTGTGAACAGTATATATATATATATATATATATATATATAATATATATATATATATATATATATATATATATCACAGTCCAAATGTGGCACTAAAAATTTTTGTTTATTTGCCACGAAGTATAAACGATTACAACATTGAATAAGTAATCTGGTAATTAATGTAGATACTGAATAAGTAATCTGGTAATTAGTGTAGATACTGAATAAGTAATGTGGTAATTAGTGTAGATAGTGAATAAGTAATGTGGTAATTAGTGTAGATTTCTTTCAATAAACGGGAATTTTAATAATGGAGTTAAAGGAAGAATTTGAAAAGCTGGATTTTGCAGAAGTCATTTAACTATGAAAAACAACCAAAAGTAAGAACTTACCCTACAGCTGGGATGTGGAGAGGGAGGTTGAGGGAGGGGGAAGGGGAGGCAAACAAGATTTTTCTGTTAAGCTAGATCATATTATTCGTATCACGAAATAAAGGGACTTTTTATATGCTTAAAAAATCAAAGATATGATCGATCACTTGTGTTGAGTATTTGAATTATAAAAAAAAAAAACCTGACTCTTTGGGGGTAGTTCTTTAAATGATATGGAAAAACTCTAAAGCTTCATTATTGTTCCCTAAAATTTTTATACAAATTTGCACACTGATGTTTAGATTTCTTCTCATACAGCAAATTAAAAACAATTTCATTCTTTCAAGTGACGGGTTCATGATTGATTGAACGCTGCTTTTTTGGTAGCCAATATGAAGCCAGTTATAATGGAAGGCATGGTTCCATGGAGATCAAGAGAGAGAGAGCGAGAGAGAGAGAGACGATGAGCTAGGGAACGATGGGAGAGGACATCACAGATACTTTGAACACTACACTCACAGAAGTAGATATCCTGGCTAAACAACGAAAAGTAATCAGAATCGCTATTAAAAACTAAAATTCACATAATTATCATTCATTTGCATGTCCCTTGCGGAACTTTGCCTCTCTAACAGCACTCCTGTAGGCCTCTCGGTTGTAAGCAAGATGCCCTGCTGCTGATGCATCTATTTGCAGATCATCAAAGATATCTTGCAGCCATCTTCACCTTGGTCTTCCTCTCTTTCTTTTTCCCATTATATACTATTCCAAGACGGTCTTCTCTCGATTATTATGACGTTTAATGTGTCCAAAATATTTAATTACTCTCTGTTTAATCCTTTTTACTAACCAACCTTCTTCGATATTACGTTATTGTAATATGGATATATTTGTTCTTTTTTGTGTCCATGATATTTGAAGAACTCTTAAGTAGCATTTACATTCAAAGGCATTTATGTGTTTCTCAGCTGTTTTGTTAAGTGTCCAGGTCTCACAGGCATATGTTGCGATGGGAAAGATGCATGCCTTAAACATCTTATTCTTGTAATTCTGTCTGTTCCTCTCCACAGCTTCTTTAGTTGTTTTACTTTCTGAAAAGCGATATATGACCTTTTAATTTCTCTCATTATATCTCCATTATTAGTTAGTAGTGATCCAAGATATTCAAAACTCTCCACTCCTTCCAATTTTTCCTCATTGATACATATTTCAGCTGCCTTGTTTGTTGTGTCAGTTGTCATCAATTCAGTTTTCTTCGCACTAAGATAGAGGTTTTGTTCTTCGCTGTTCTTACGGACTGACATTATTAGTTTTTCCATTCCTTTTTGTGTTGTGGACAGTAATACTGTGTCATCAGTATATCTAATATTTGGCATTTCATAACCTCCAATTGTTATGGCATCGTAATATTCTTTGTCTACATCTTCTCTAACATTCCTCATTATATTTTCAAAATTCACATAAGGGGAAAAATCCCAGCAACTTCTTAACGAAATAAACAATTCATCACGTTCAAGAGAACAACTTTTCCACATTATAACTAAAAAAAAGCGCGTTACACATTCACACGAGTCAAAAAATTATCTGTCAAACAACTGTTTGTCGGAAGAGTGTATTATGCTTGTCTACGACAACGTTATTTGTGTGGTTCTCTCGTCTCCACTTCAGCAGCAAAGCCAGCAACATCCCCACCACGGTACAGCAGAACACAGTCATGCACGCGATCAGCAGAGTGTACAGGTTTGGTCTCGTGTGCTCTTGCAGCGCTGGATCGCCTGAAAACACACACACACAAAACAAAGGGAGTAACCTTCGGTGACTGGTATAGATCAAAATAAAAAAGTCAGTAGAAAACAAAAAACAGTACTGAGTAACACTCGGTGACTGGTATAGATCAGAAGAAAAAGTCAGTAGAAAACAAAAAACAGTACTGAGTAACATTCGGTGACTGGTATAGATCAAAATAAAAAAGTCAGTAGAAAAAAAAAACAGCATGGAGTAATAATCGATGACTGGTATAGATCAAAATAAAAAAGTCAGTAGAAAACAAAAAACAGTAGGGAGTAATAGTCGGTGACTAGTATAGAGCAAAATAAAAAAAAATGTCAGTAGAGAACAAACAAACAAAAATCAGTAGGGAGTAACACTCGGTGACTGGTACAGATCAAAATTTAAAAAAGTCAGTAGAAAACAAAAAAAAAAAGGAGCCAGGTAGGAGTGGCGTAATCGATTACGTGTAATGACTCATTTTAAAAGTTGTCAGTGTTCCCCCCCCCCCCCCCTCCCCCAATGCCCACAGCTAGCAGCTACTGAGCCATATATAGGATATAGTGATAATGCTCATAAATTTCACATTATGGCATATTTACTGGTGTAACCATGGGATTCAACGCCATGTCAGGGACCATAAGCTGTTGTAGCATATAAGCGAAACTTCTTCTTTTTCTGCCTACAAATTCCTTGACTCGTTGGTTCCTTAGAGGGCAGTCGTGGTCAGTGCTATACCAGGCCCGTTGTTCTTCCACAACTCCAAGAACAGCTACTGTGTAACCTTCCCCTCCCATCCCGGCATTGCTTTTTATATCTACGCCTACAGCATTTTCTCGGGGCTGGAGACTTACTGGCAGCTACTAAAATAAGAAGCAACGGAAACACCAGTTTTCACTACATTACACAGGCGCTGTAGGCTTAATAGGAAACGTATGTATTATCGAACAGTAACTCCTGACGAAAGGACGAAGATATATGAAGATGACAAAATGGTGCCGAGAAGATAAAGAAATACTGATATCAGTCAGTCATTTCTGTATTCCTCGCGGAACTTTGCCTCCTTAACAGCACTCCTGTAGGCCTCTTGGTTGTAAGCAAGATGCCCTGCTGCTGATGCATCCATATCCAGATTATCAACGATATCTTGCAGTCACCTTCGCCTTGGTCTTCCTCTCTTTCTTTTTTCCCATTATGTACCCTTCCAAGACGGTCTTCTCTAGATTATCATGACGTTTAATGTGTCCAAAATATTTAAGTTTTCTCTATTTAATCCTCTTTACAAGACAACCTCCTTCAATATTAAGTTATTGTAGTATGGATATATTTGTTCTTTTTTATGTCCATGATATTTGAAGAACTCTTTTGTAGTACTTACATTCAAAGGCATTAATGTGTTTCTCAGCTGTTGTGTTAAGTGTCCAGGTCTCACAAGCATATGCTGCGATGGGAAAGATGCATATCCTTAAAAAATCATATTTTCTTTTTTAGTCCTGTCTGCTCCTCTCTACAGCTTCTTTAGTTGTTTTACTTTCTGAAAAGCGATATATGTCCTCCTTTTAATTTCCCTCATTTTATCTCCATTACTAGTTAGTAATGATTTTGTATAGGATTCTTAAAAATAGTTTTGTTTAAAAACACACAGTACTTTATGACTGTAGCCTTTGACAGTTCTCATAGTTCAGTGTCTGTGCGACCATCTAAAATAAGTACAATGGATCACCGGGTCATGGGCTGGTCTAGGCCGCGTCTGTCGGGTGTGGCCCGGGTCGGCCCACAAATACAAGATTATTAGAGCAGTGTTGGAATTATCATTAATAAGTGTCTTACCGACAGGCGTTGGCGAACATGCTTAGACTGTCTATTAACTGTCCACTTGACCTTTCCCTGCGTCTTTTCCCATGCATCTTTCTTGCTGTTATGATGTTTTCAAACCCTTCCCTTCTTAGTATATGTTCATTGAATGACGACAGGCGTTTTCTTATGGGTTTAATTAGTTCCTTTCCAGATTCCATGTTTGTCATCTTAGCTATCCACTGTGTTCTTAACATTCTTCTAAGAAACCACCTCTCAATTTTGTCTAGTGATTTTTTTGCATTGATCTGTTCCTTGTCCACAACTCACTTCCATAGAGCAGGATGGGCACGATGTAAGATTTTAGAATTCCTTTTTTGTTCTAATGTTCTGTGATAAAGATGACACGCAATAAGATGGAAGAATATTGTTCCTGAACATTAAGAAAGGAGACAGTTCGCATTGAGGAGTAGATTCACACGTAGCAGTATACGGGAGATAACTGCTGTTTTTAACAGAAAGGGCAATTATTATGAGCCTCTTTTCGAACTTTTCCGTAGCCGGCTGAGATCCTTCTAGAACATCACGCGGGCTGAGAAACCCAAGACAGAGGATTGTGGGAGAGACTGTGAGTGGGGAGTTAGTCTACGTTTGGGTGTGCACCTGAGAGGATGGTTTTTTTGTGATGTCTCTGTCGAGAAAACGGATGATTATATCTGTTACTGGAGTTGTATGAGTGGACTCGTCACATGGCAGGACAAACTTGCCGGCGGTCAGAATATCGTCATCACCATCTTCATTGTCATCCGATTCATCAATAAGATCTTATGTCACGTGATTAGCAGGACTGGCTTGGCTTCTGCATCAGTGGGTTGCCAACTTCAGGAGTGAAAGAGCCTCGAAGTGAAGTTGATGGCTGGAGACAGTGAATAACTAATCCAGAAACACTCAGCAAACAAACAAACAAACGAACAAACAAACAAACACACACACACTGATACAAGGTAGCACTGTTACGGAGATAATCAACTCACGTGCAATACAAAAGGGCATCCTGTATCCTTTCGCGCATGCGCTGGGGCAATATCCGGTGATGTGGTGGCAAGTTTCATTTTTAGAGCAATGTCCACATGTAGAACCACAACCAAGGCCAAAGGTGTATTTGCTGCAACCTGAGAAGGTGGGCTACAATTTAACCCATGACTGTGCAAAATCTGATGTAGATTTATGATTGTGCTAAACCTGATATAGATCTATGATGATTGTGCAAAGAATGATGTAGAGTTAAGATGACTGTGCAAAAACTGATGTAGATTTATGAAGATTGTGCAAAAACGGATGTAGATTTATGAAGTGGTTATAAATTCTGCCAACAGCAGCTAGGTTTTTGTTTTCTCATCATAAAAACTCGACCAGAGAAAGAGAGAGAGAGAGAGAGAGAGAGCAACAGAAAGAGAAAGACAGACGGAGAGAGATAGAGATAGAGAGAAACAGAGAGGGAGAGAGACAGAGATAGACAGAACGAACAGACTTTTTTTCAATGGGTTAAAATGGGCACACAGGCCCGTCTAACATTTTGCCCTTATCATACAGCTTTCACTCAGTCACAGTCATTCAGCTTTTGTCAGTGAGCATAATAAACATGAAGGAGGAAACACATGAATAAATAAATAAATAAACCACCTCTTGCTCATACACTCCACACACTGATTTACGTAACTACATGAAATAAACGCAATTACATTCTCACATTCATTCTAAACCAACAAATTTATACAAAAGCAGTGTAAGAAATACAACAATTTAACCATACTTTAGATTAAACTAATTCAGACTTTGACAGTATGTATACATATAGTTTTCATACATGCAAGTATATACAAGTACATATATTCACATATACATGTATACATACATGCACATACATACTACAGTAATATATACACACATACACACATATACACATAAACATTCACATGTTTGCACACATAGTTTGAAGGGGCAGCGAATTAAAATGTTATGTCTTTACAGCAAAAATTTGCGCTCTTTTTGAACACACCTTGTACAAACTGAGAACAGTCATGATGCACATTTTATAGTTGGGCAATCTGTGGACGTGCATTAACAGTCATAAAAGTCATGTGGAGTGTCAACAATGTCTATATGCTCACATACTATCAGCGCACAACCGTCCCTGCCATCCCGGCATGCAATGGGTTGGACACGTCCCGTCGATGACGTCACAAGATGATTTGCAGGACCCACAGGTCTGTGCGCAGTTTGTACCGAATTTTCCAGGTCTGCATTCTGAATTGTTGAAAGTTGGAGAATGTATGAACAGTCTGGCTTTAGTATCTGATCTATATAATAATTCATCCATCTGAAATTCGGTCTACACACTTTGCTATCTTTCTCATACATCATGCCATATACCCTTATATTACCATTCATCATCATCATCATCATCATCTGGTGCTGTCTCCCTACGGAAGGTTGGCTGCAGTGGATCTCCACCCCGCTCTGTTTCTTGCCTTCGTAGTGGACCCAGCCAAGCTGGTTCCTCTCCATCTCTTGATATTGTCCAACCATCTGTGTCGTTGTCGTCCTCTTTTCATTCCTCATTCTTGGCCTTTAGAAGGTCTTCATTATACAACTGTGCCTCTTGACGTGCCCAGAGAACCTTAGTTGGCTTGTTTTTATGGTTCTCAAAATTTATCTTTTTTACTTCTAGCTGGTTCAGCATTTCGTTCTTTGCTGCCTTTTCTGTTCACGGGGTACGCCCTAATCTTCTGTTATTTTCATTAACGAGCTCTCCATGCTACCGAAGGCAGACGAGCGACATCAGCTAAACTCTGTCGAGGAGTACTTCTCAAATAATCTCATCCACCGTGGGCAGACTTTCAAATCAGTACGTATAAAGTGACATACATCAGTTCCTGACTTCTAAAGAAAGATCTGTTCTATGAATAGGCAAGGAGCAGACTCGGATGACTCAAAACATTCACGAAAGAATGGGGTATTGTAAATCTCGTTTGATTGTCCTCCTACATGTCACTCTGGAGTAGCATGGTAAAGACTTAAAAGAACGTTCTAAAGATCTGATATTATTCTAAGGACTTCTCTCCCCCCTCTTCCTCGCAACCTATGCGGTGAAGATGTTGAGGTGCAGAATCATTTCGGATTAGGAGCTAGTTCCGGTGACTATTTTTTTTTCAGTCTTTAAGTTGATCTAAAAAGCAGGGAGTGTACAATACTTCTTTAGCAGATTCCACCGCCGTGGGGATTGTGACGTTACCTGCCTAGTTAACCAGGCTAGGACTGATACTGGGGTGGAGGTCAGCCGTGCAGAGCCGCGCCGAGCTGCACAGCGCGGGCTGCTGTTGCACAGGCCGACAGTTCTTGTGGCGAAAAAACGCTCTCGAGTTCCGTGCGCGGGGAGAAAGGCTTTCGCTCCCTTCCCGGACAGCGAGAGTTAAGGTGTTTCAGTGCAGAAGCCAGTAGTTTGTCCGGCGAGCGAAACATATAAACGGCTAGCTAGCCAGGTTCGTGCTAACGGTGTACTACGGTTTTGTCGACCGATAGTCTCGAAACTGGCCCATCTCTCGCAAAGAGTATCGGGTCTGCAGTATGTAATGTGGTTGTGGTTGCTGGGCTTTCTTCTCGTTCGTTAGAGCAGTGAGTGTGAGAGAGAGAGTGAGTGAGAGAGAGAGAGAGAGAGAGAGCATGTCGCCGCCGGTTAAAGGAAATGAAACGCCGCCGGGGTCGAAAAAGATCCGCTCTGAGCAGAGCGTTGTCTCCCTTTCAACGCGTCGGTCTGTCGGCAGATATCCGACTAAGGTTCGGTGAAGCAAGCTATCTGGTTGATCTTGCCAGTAGTCATATGCTTGTCTCAAAGATTAAGCCATGCTTGTCTAGGTTCACACTGTCTCACGGTGAAACAGCGAATGGCTCATTAAATCAGTCGAGGTTCCTTAGATGACACGATCCTACTTGGATAACTGTGGCAATTCCAGAGCTAATACATGCTTACCAAGCTCCGACTCTCGTGGAAAGAGCGCTTTTATTAGTTCAAAACCCGCTGCTGGTGAGATTCTTTAGCTGCCGTGCGTCTAGTTCGGCTCCTCCCGGCCAGAGAAGAAAGGTGCGAATGGGGATGCCATGTGGCACCACTGTGGAAACGGTGAAAGAAAGGATTAAGCGAAGTAAACAGTAGTCATATCACGCCATCTCTGGTCTGGAGATCGGCCACGTCCTAAGTGCACTCATATCGGGCTAAATGCCTGAACCGGCTTAACCCAGAGGTTAAGACACTGCTGGCGAGATTCTTCAGATGCCGCGCGTGCAATGAAACTCCTCCCGGCCAAGGAAGAAAATGTGGAAAAACACTTTAGGTTGCTGTGTGGCGCCTGTGTGAAAAGGTGATAGAAAAGATAAAGTGAAGCTTAATCGGCATGACCAATAGTATCGTGGCAAGAGCTACTCATACCTCGGCTCTAGAGGCCGGCCATGTCCGAAATACACCCATACTGGTGAAATATGCCTAAACCAGCTTACACCAGGGATGAAACTTGATGGCTACGAATGTCACTCTAGAGATCGGTCACGTCCTAAACACGTCCATACTGGGATAATATGCCTAAACCGGCTCAACCCAGTGGTGAAACTTACTAGTGGCGAGGATTCGTCCTCCTGGACAAAAGCTCCATCCTGGTCACAACTAGGACGGGTAGCGGCCACGACCACAAAATGCTGAAGTCGGAGACACTGGACCAGGGCAGTTTAGATAGGCAACTACCTCTCACCCGGCGGGGATGTATGCGTATCCTAATCACGCTGAGATTTCCTAGTGAGAAAGTCCAACGCTGGACTGGATGGGCAACCACCTCTCAACTGGCTGTGATACAATGATATCTCAAAAGACGTCGAGGTTTTCCGGTGAGAAAGTCCAACTCTAGCTTGGATGGGCTACCACCTCTCACCAAGCTGGGATATACTGATATCCAAAACACGTCGAAGTTTTCCGGTGGGAAAGTCCAACTCTAGATTAAACTGATCCAACGAAAACCACGGTGTCACGCAATCCCTCTTCTGACATCTATCAAGAATACAGGCTCAAGCCCTGCGATACTCTGAACCTCTTGTGATCATCTCGGGGATCTCGTGTGGTCCTTTCGGAGACCAAGGGACCTATCGAGGACCACAGGCGTAAATTCAGTAGGATCATAGGGCGGTCTTGGTGGTAGAAGTGAACGAAGAAGAAGAGGAAGGCTGGGGTGGAAAAATGGGGGTGGGGACTCACGGTGAGGTGGGGCTGGTTCTTGGTCGGTCACGGTTTGTCAAGATCGAGGCTAGCATGCCAGCCTTGGGTCGTTGACAGTCACGTCGTTTTTCGTGTTTCTGATACAGAATGTATGTTATATTTGCACCACAAAGTGTTCTGAATACTGAGTTGTTCTGAGCTAGTCACACGCCGTCTTCTTTCTAACCATTGTTTTGGCACAAACAGATACCGGGAGGCCAAGCCAGTCCAGCCTGACTAGTCGATATGATGTTTATTAGACGGACTCGATGATAATGAAGGTGGTGACGAAATGCTGACCGCCGGCAGGCTGTCCTGCCACATGGCATATCCGTTCTTGCGTTCAGAACAATTCCAATAACTAAGACGGGACATCACATCTTCTCGACGGTAACACGAATCCAGCCACACAGCCACACAGCTTCACGTCCAGACCTGGACTGTCTTTCCCACAGTTCACCTGTCAAGGGATTCTTGCGTCACTTGACCGTCTAGAAAAATCTCGAACGGAATGACCCCTACCCCGGAAGTCCAAAATAGAAAATCACAAGAGGGAGAAATTCCTTCACGGTAATTAGCAAATTTCCTCCCTTATTCTGTTTTATTTTTATGTTGTGAGTTATTTTTGGTACGTGGTCCTTGAAAAAACGACATTTGCCGAAACACATGATCGTTGTATGTTCTTCCTTTATACGCACTCATTTTCTGCCCACTTTTCTCAGTCTTTCTATCTTTTTGTAAAACTGAACCATACACCTCTATCTACACTTATTACTATTTATTACCAGAAATGAACACCTGCCCTATTTCTGAGTGAACAAACTCTCTCTCTCTCTCTCTCTCTCTCTCTCTCTCTCTCTCTGAACCTTACGTGCCCAGGGCACTTATAAATAAAGTGAAGAAACTTAGTGTCTGGAGTTGCTCGTGTTGTTGGTTATATTACTGGTATATTGCTGGTTATTATTTGTACGTGCTGATAATGAATCTTTCATAATTGTTTCCCAAACTCACCAATATCGCACCTGGCACCTGTCCATCCCCTCTGACAACCCGTGACGTTGCAGTACCCTGTTACCTTGCCACAAGTGTGGTTGAGGCAGTGACTGCAGGGGTACTGGCAGTTGGGGCCCCACATTCCAGGCATACACTCTGTTGGATGTGACAAAAAAGTTAAACAACGGAGGCAGACCAAAAAAAAGGACACAGCCGTTAACATTTTCGCAGAAATAAACCAGATTTAGGAAGAAAATTAGTCTTTGTTATTATTATTATTCTTTTGTCAATTTTCCTTTTTTTCTTTCCGTTTTTCCCTTCTATTTTTTTTTTATTGAAACACATTTTGCCACTTTCTCTTGACCTTCTGGCAACGCATTTTCTCTTGACCCTTTGGCAACGCACTTTCTCTTGACCTTCTGGCAACGCACTTTCTCTTGACCTTCTGGCAACGCACTTTCTCTTGACCTTCAGGCAACGCACTTTCTCTTGATCTTCTGGCATCGCATTTTCTCTTGAGTCTTTGGCAACGCATTTTCTCTTGACCCTCTGGCAGGGTACTTTCTCTTGACCTTCTGGCAACGCACTTTCTCTTGACTCTTTGGCAACGCACTTTCTCTTGGCCTTCTGGCAACGCACTTTCTCTTGACGCTCAAACAGCAGCGCAGAACGTAAATGAAGAAGTCTTGTATTTCCTCACAAACGCTCTTTATAAACAGACGTTTTGAAAGAGAAACAGATTCAGTAACCACTTAAACGTGTGCCATGTTTTGTGACTGTTATTTTCATGCAGTAACATACAGGGCGGATAAAGTAAGAAATGAAGAGAAAGTCAACACTACATAAATGATGAATAATAATTATGAAAAAAGGGAGATAATATTTATCTAAAATATCAGTCTGTTTTGTTATTACAGCTTTATTGCTGTAGTCTTATGTATATTTATGTGTTTGGTTGTATGTACTTGTATACAATAATCATTTTCCTTTTTTATTTACAGTGTTACAACCGTCCATCTGGGTAGAAGCCCAAAGGAAAGTGTCCCGCACAGCTTGTCTTGTCTTGCCTTGTCTTGTCTCCCTACTCATATGCCTACCAGTGTTGAAGGGACTTCTTCTTCGTTCGCTTCTACCACCAAGACCGTCCTGTGATCCTACTGAATTTACGCCTGTGGTCCCCGAAAGGACTACACGAGATCCCCGAGAGGACCACAAGAGGTTCAGAGTATCGCACGGCTTGAGCCTGTATTCTTGGTGGGTCTCAGAAATGGGATTGCGTGACACCGTGGTTTCCGTTGCACCAGTTTGATCTAGAATTGGACTTTCTCACTGGAATTGAGGGGACAAATAGACGTCTTGACAAGGCTCTGCAACTTGCTTCCCATAATGGGTTATTTTCTACAGCTTCTTCCTTCCATCTCTTGCGTGAATGAAATCCTCCCTCTTGCAGATTCTGTAGATCTTAGTGTGAATGTTTGTTTTTTTTTGTGGCATTCTGTCTGGTGGTAGTCGTGTAATGTGACTTGTTTTTTTTGTGTGTAATACTCCGACCTTTGAGCTGATGGTGTCATTTCTTATTTAGTCTCTTCTTGATACATTTAGTATTCTCTTTAAATATCAAATTTCTGTTGTGATGATTTTCCTTTTGTTTTTAGCTATTGGTGTCCATGTTTGACATTGGTAGCTTGAAGTTAGGAGAAGAATTGTGCTCTTTTTCTGTTTCAGTTGTGATATATTTGTTTTTCAGTAAAGGTGTCATTTATCCAAAGACCTGATTCTTTTTATTGCATCTGTTCTCAGTCTCATCGTCAGCTTTCCCTAATGATGATATTATGCTACCTAGGTACTTGTATTTCAAATGTTCGACTTGTTTCAAGGGTTTGCTGTCTAGGAAGATCTTTGCTGAGATTTCTTCTCTTGCTCTGGTCATGATTTCTGTTTTTTCTTTCAGCACTGATCCTCATGTTGTGTCTTCTACATGCCCTTGCTAAGTTATCCATGTTCTGCTGTAGGTCTTTTTCTGATGTGGCTATTAAGTGCTTAGTTGTCAGCAAAAAAAAAAGGGAGTTCATTTATGGTTCATCTATTTGGTATGTTTTCTGAAATGTATTATGGGCTGATCGGCATTGTTTCTGGAGTTTGGCTGTTGGGTAGCATTGTGATGGAATTTTTATTATATAAAACATGATATGCATAAATTTACTTACAACATTCGGAACTAAAAAAGGAAAACGCTTTCTGATATCGTCAGACTTATTAGTGTGATAACCGCAAAACTCAGTAACCAAAAAAAAAAAAAAAACAAACCAGGTATTAATAAACACAACATTAACCCCTGACCTTTAATACAGAACAGGCCCTCGAAACCAGACTGGCATCCTATAGGACAAACGCCTGTCTGTCTGTCACACACGGAGGCACCGTGGCAGTTGCCGCACTTGTATTGGCAGCTCTGGCCGTGAAGTCCTGGCTCACATTCTGCACACGTGATATTAGACAAAGCTTTCTGTTACTAAAGCCTATATCATGTACAAGTATTTATGGATGCGACAAAAACAGCTTTTAGTCCGGATTTGAAATTCCTAATAAATAACTGAAAAGACATACAGTAAAGGGCACAAAAGGAGCGTTACGATACATTACGAAGACTATATTACTTCACGTGTGAGACATGAACATTTAACCCCGTTTTTTGTAAATCACATTCTGTGTCACAGATCATCATCATCATTATCATCATCATCATGCGCAGTTCCCCCCTCCCCACCCGGAATATATACTTGCATATATAAAGAGATCATATAAAACAACAAATAGTAGGACAGGCAAGCAAAAAAAAAAAACTGAAACAATTCAGATAGACAAATATTTTATAAGTAGATGGGTAGGTTTGCTGGTAGGTAGATCAGCGATTGGTCAGTGGGAAGGTGAGTAGGACGACATGCAAGTAGTTAAACAAACCAGAAAGGTCAGCCGGTAGGTAGCTCCATCATTAGATAGGTAGGCAGATAAGTCAGTATATATGTCGACTTGTAATTAGGTAAGTAATTAAGTAGGTAAAAAGATAGATGAATAGATAGGTCACTATATAAAACACTGGTAGTTAGGTAGGTAGATAGGTAGGTAGTAGATAGGTAGGTAGGTAGTAGGTTGGTATGTTCATAGGTAGGTAGGTAGTAGGTAAGTGTTAGGTAATAGATAGATAGTAGGTAGGTAGGTACATAGGCAGGTACATAGTAGGTAGGTAGGTAGTAGGTAGATACATAGAAAGATAGATAATTAGGTAGGTAGTAGGTAGTTAGGTAGGTCAAAAGATAGATAGATGGGTAAGTCGCTATATATGTTGACTGGTATTTAGGTCGGAAGGAAAGAAGATATTTAGACAGGAAGGTCAATGGACAGTATTTTGACTGAATGATTAGTTTGTGGGTCACTTGGTGATTAGTTAAGTAACCAGATGATAAATGACTAAGAGAGGCTCATAAGAAACAGCTGCTACTACAAAGCTCTTAAGAAACAGCTGCTATTAAACACCTCTTAAGAAACAGCTGCTACTACAAAGCTCCTAAGAAACAGCTGCTATTACAAAGCTCTTAAGACAGCTGCTACTAAACAGCTCTTAAGAAACAACTGCTATTAAAAAGCTCTTAAGAAACAGCTCTCTCTTCTCTCTCTGAACCTTAAGTGCCCAGGGCACATGGGGCTTCCGCAAGGGTTTTCCACAAATGCCTGTCCTTCGCCTTTTTTTTCTGTTCTTGCCCAGGTGAGCCCTCTATTGCTCAACATCCTTTCTGTTGTTCTTCTCCATGTCTTTTTTGGTCTACCCTTACTTCTGCTCCCCTGTGGTGTCCATTTTAGTGCTATTATTGGTAGTGAGTTGTCAGTCATTCGGAGCACATGTCCCAACCATCGCCAGCGTCTTTCCTCAATAATTGTTGTCAGTGGTTTCATCTGCATTTCTGCTAATAAGATGTTATTTCTTATGGCGTTTGGTCAAAATATTTTTCTAATTCTTCGTAAACATTTAGTCTGGAAAGAATTCAACTTGTTTTCTATGGTTTTGGTGATTTTCCAGCATTCACTTCCATAGAGTAGTACACTTAGAACATTACTCTTAAATATCCTGATTTTCATATTTATGCTTAGTTTTTTTTTATTTCCATATAGTCTGCAGCATTGCAAAAGCCTGGTTTGCTCTAGTAAGTCTGCTGTTGATGTCCTCTGTGCTGTCTCCATTTTCTACTACTCTGCTGCCAAGGTATACAAATTCGTTGACCTCCTCCACTAACTTGTTATCTACTCTGAGTACATTTCTGTTGTTCACATTTTGCTTCATTAACTTTGTCTTTCTTACGTTGATCTTTAGTCCTATGTTGTTTGCATTCTGAGTTAGCTTGTTTATTTTATCTTGCATATCTTTGTGACTGCTTGATAATAGACAAATGTCGTCCGCAAAGTCAAGGTCCTCCAGTACTGTGTCAAGGGTCCATTGTAATCCTCTGCGTTTGTCTGATGTTGCCTCCTTCATTAACCAGTCTACTGCCAAGATAAATAATGTTGGTGATAGTACACATCCCTGTTTCACTCCTGTTTGTACCCTAAAGCTGCTGGAGGTATGTTCTCCACAGATAACTTTGCACTGAAAACCCTCATATAGGGCTTTGATTACATTAACTATTTTATGGGGGAGGCCATGCCATCTTAGGATTTTCCACAGTGCATCTCTGTTGACACTGTCAAAGGCTTTCTCAAAATCTATGAATAATGCATATGTTGTGCTATGCCACTCATTTGTCTGTTCTAATATTTGTCTAAGTACAAATATGTGGTCTATGCATGATCTTCCTTTCCTAAATCCTGCCTGCTCTTTCCGAAGTTTTTCCTCAAGTGCTGGTACAATTCTGTTGATGATTATTCTGCAAAATACTTTACTGGTGAGTGGCAGTAGGGTAATGCCTCTCCAGTTCCCGCAATCTCTAAGGTCACCCTTCTTTGGTAGTTTAACTATAAGCCCAGTTTTCCACTCCTCTGGGGCTTTTTCTAGATCCCACATTTGTTGTAATATCCGGCAAAGTTGTTTTGGTGTTTCTGTTTCTTCTGCTTTCAACATCTTAGCAGTCACTTCATCTTCACCTGAAGAAACAGCTGCTACTACAAATTTCTTAAGAAACAGTTGCTACTACAAAGCTCTTACGAAACAGCTGCTACTATAAAGCTCTTAAGAAACAGCTGCTACTACAATGCTTTTAAGAAACAGCTGCTACTACAAAGCGTTTAAGAAAACAGCTGCTACTACAAAGCTCTTCCATTACCAATTTACTGAACGAATATTTAAAAAGAAAATGACCCACGCATTTTATCATCTAATACAAAGAGAGAAAAAGGAAAATAAATGTTTGAACCAGAAACTTTAAAAGCCAAGGTGAGATGAAATAACGTCTCCGATGTACTAGAAATGCTATAAAATGACGGACTCTCTAAGGTGCCTTTTGTTTCACACGCTCCTGATACAGGCCCTTGGTAAATAGAATTATCTATAGCTCTGCTGGAATTCTCAAATTATTGTTTGTTCTGGAAAATTTCATTGGAGATTCAAATAATTACACATTTAGGGATAGAGGAAAACTGAACAGAACCATGTCTTCGAGGGTATGAATTCTCGGATCATATGCGTCTGAATCTTTGAAGAGTCTAATCTCGCTAGAAGCTCGTAGAAGGGTAGGGTTACAGTGTGTTCAATACGTCGCAGTGGGTAACAGAGGGAGGAATGGAGAGGAAGTCACGCCAGGGGAAATAATGTTAAATCAGATTAATTCCTAATTCATGGAATTAAATCCCTTTTCTGATCAATGGAGAGTAAGAATATATTTTAAATTGTGTACATGTCGTATTACTTTTCCCGCTTTAATCGTCCTTTAGGTCAGGGAAGGCAGATGACTGGGGTTCTGTTGAGGTTGTCCTACCGTTATGTATCATAAGTAATTTATCCTTCTTCCAGACTCTTCTCGTAAAGTATCGTATTACTGTACGAGGGTTGATTGATAAGTTCTCGGCATAAGGTACAACGGAATATTTGTGGGCAACCTTTTTGGGATTATTTCTCAACATAGTCTCCTTGCAAGTTTATGCGCTTAGTTCAGCGATCATAGAGCATATAGATCCCTTTTTTGTAAAAGTCAGCATCTTGTGCCAGTAGAAAGTGGTCTACAGCATGAATGATGTCATCATCTGAAGGAAAGTTGCGACCACTGATATCCTTTTTGAGTTTGGTAAACAGGTAATAGTCCGAAGGGGCCAAATCTTGGGAATAAGGAGGATGTAAAAGAAGATAGAAAGCCGCATTCATGAATGGCAGCCATTGCCACCGCCGACTTGTGAACTGGAGCATTTTCTTGATGAAAGATGACTCCTCTCGTCAATTTCCCTTGACGCTTTTCCTTCAATTTTACCCGTAGTTGCTTCACGAGATTAGAGTAATAGGTCCCAGTGACTTTTCTGCTCTTTTGAAAATAGTCTACCAATAGCATATCTTCTGAATCACAAAAGATGGAAGCCATCACTTTGTCTGCAGACAGAACCACCCTTGCTTTCTTTGGAGGTGGGGATCCATGATGTTTCCACTGCTTTGACTGTTCTTTAGTTTCTGGATGAAAATGATGAGTCCAAGTCTCATCATCCATAGTCACAAATTGCTGAAGAAACATTTCAGGATCTGCAGAAAAATGACCAAGATTGTCTCATGACATGTTGAGACGCTGTCGTTTGTGATCAGCTCCAAGAAGTTTCGGGACCCATAGAGCAGAGACCTTTGTCATTTGAAGATCATTGTGAATCATGGAGTGAACACGTTCCTGGGATAAGCCCAACTCAGTAGCAATGTACCGCTCAGTTAGTCGTCGATCCTCCATTATCATGTTATGGATTCTGCCGGTGGATTCATCTGTGGTTACCGTTCTTGGTCTTCCTGGACGGGGATCATCTTCCAGACTCTCCCTTCCATGTTTGAACTGAGCTGCCCATTTCTTCACTGTGCTGTAAGAAGGGGCACTCTCCCCTAGAGTCTCTACCACTCTGCCATATCCTCGTGGATCTCCTTCGATGATAAGCCCTTGTTGCAGAGATAGCGAATGGCTCGATGAGAAATTTTATCCATTTTCTCAATTTCTGCCACCCCTTACCACTTCAGTAGCCTGTTAAAAAAATTGGTTGCAGTTAATTTATTGAAACTTGGTGTTTAATCTTACATTAACCTGATCTACAAATGCACCTAATATCTACTGTGTATTTCAAGTATTTGTACCCTATGCCGAAAACTTATCAATCAACCATCGTATGTCCTCAGAATTTTATTGTGTAAATCTACCTGCTCATAAAATCGCAACAGGCTTTTGTAACAAATCCGTTAATCCTGTCTCAAGATGTACACTGAGAACCATGTATCTACTCTTAGTTTGAAATATTATTCTATCTTTAATGATCTGTTTCCAAACTGTACACCACAAGCAGTGCTCTATTTCCAAACTAAATATAATCACTGATATTCTACTTGTATCTCATAACTACATGCTACATATAATGATCCATTTTAAAACTGTATGAATATAAAGCGTTGAAGAAACTTACGAAAGAAATTCTAACGTAGAGGATCATGACTTCCCGGACGGACAAAAAGCAGCAACCCACAAGACCTCTGGGAGTCATGACTCAGAGCCCGCCCCCCCCCCCTTTTTTTAGAGTGTCAGGAGTTTAATAGGACCGAAACACTTATCTGAAAGGGGGGAATGGCACATCCTCTGATGATCTGAAGGAATTTTGTTGTTGTTGTTCTGCTCTCTGCAGTAGAGAGCACACTTTCTTGAAGCTGAGAGGTGAGGAGTATTTCACCTCTGAGTGTAACTTTTATGTAATTGTTACTGTTCCTGTAACAAGGAGCATCACGCAGTCCTCTTTGACATGCACAACGCAGTTCAGATAACAAATTCCACCCCCACCCCCACCCCAAATATGTAACACAACAGACACTGACAGACTGTACAGTTGGTTTACTTGTAGCTATGTTGATTTCTGTTACAAAAAAAAAAATGGAAGAACAAATTCTGGAAACTAGCGGCGTCGAGTTTCAGAAAAGTCATAGTTTTTTTTATTTTTAGAATGACTGACAAATCCTTATCAAGAACAACTTTAAAGTGGACTCCACAGGGTAAAAGAAGCACAGGGCGGCCTGCAGAGGCATGGGAATGTACAGCAGAGAAAATTCTGGTAAATAAATGACTGACGCGTGGGGGACAGCCAAGAAACGGATAAAAGTGGAAATCCCTTGCCACAAGCAGTCCCTGGGAACTGAAGAGACAGGTGAGAGAGGATTCAATCATAGCGCTGTTACCTGTGTCACACCTGGGTCCCTTCCAACCGGACTCACACCTCCAAGGACATAGGCCAGTCAGCGGGTCGCAGGTGACGTTATCCAGGCACTTGTGGCACCGGTGGACACAGTCTGTACCATACGTCCCCGTCTCACATTCTAGTATTTAAATATGGTTAGATATTCATTATTTAGCTGTTACATATATCACTAATCCTTCATCCACCATGCTCCCATTTCGTAACGCACAATAAAATCAAGTATAAAGTCATTTCATCATATTTTCTTTATTTCATCATTTCAAGACAATTTCTTATTTACTCTTGTAAAAATTATCCTTGATTACATTCAGACACATAAGCTGTTGCCATAGAACGATGCAGAGACCTTTTAATTCAGTGGTCCCCAAACTTTTTTTTCTTTGACGTAGCAGACTCTTGAAACCAGGGATGACTTAACAGTGTCTTACCCGGCCTCCTCTCCTTCAGTCTCCTAAACAGGCTCTCTCTCTCTCTCTTTCTCTCCCTAAATCTTTAGTGCCCAAGGCACATTGGGTCTCCCGCGAGGCTTTTCCACAAACGCCTGTCCCTAGCCTTTTTTTTCCTGCTCTTATGCAGTGAGTCCTCTAATACTCAACATCCTTTCTGTTCTTCTCCATGTCTCCTTTAGTCTGCCTTGTTCCTGTAACCCTGAGGTGTCTATCTCAGTGCTATTTTTGGCAAATGAGTCACCGGTCATCTGGAACACATGCTCCAGCCATTGCCGGCGTCCCACCACTACTTGGTATTACATATGAAATCGACCCAAAAGCCATACTTTGAGAGAACTTATAGATCTGGCATTTTCTGATGTGTAATAAAGATAATATATACTTGCTACGCAGACATTCAGGTTAGCTTTCCCGGGCACCCAGGGCTCTATGAATCCCAGGTGGAGAACTGATTACGTAACTGAATTTCAGTGAGGGAATCTGACACATGCCACCAATAAGGCTAAAAAAATTGGTAAAATAAAACAAAACACATGATACATAACAACAGCATAACATAAACAACAGAGGGCACTGAAAAATCATGAGACAGTCCTTAAAGGCCAGCTCTACTGAGGAGTTTGGAAACAGCGGTAACGGGTTTTTACAGCAAAAGGAACTGGGTAGGATACTAGAAGAAACCCAAATGGTCGAGGGATCGAATCCCCAGCTGAGCGGGATTTTTTCCCCGACCAATACGGTCCACCAACACTTTGATATAAACTAGACACCGTTTTTAACTAGACGTACAAGCGAGGACACTGCAGTAAAACTACAACAACAACTAGTTTATTATACATGGCAGGACCAGTTCTATTCGTGAAGGAAATACAAGCTACACTTGCACGTGATTCCAACGCTGAGACTTTTTCTGCTGTTCTACATTCTCTCATTCCCAGCAACCCACAAGAAAAAGTGAATGTTTTTCTCTTCCTTTCTTATCTTTTTTTATACAACATAAATATAAGTCAACCAGCCTCATTTTCTTTCCTTCTTTTGTCTTGTGTGTATATGTATAAATAAGACTAAATCGAAATACCATAACTCTTCGTTATTGAATAAAGCTTTATTTTTAATTTAATTGAATTTAAATTAAAAATCTCCTAGCGTAAAGAGAGGAATTCATTCATTCATTAATTCGAATGTCCCTTGCGGAACTTTGCCTCCCTAACAGCTCCCCTGTAGGCCTCTCGGTTGTAAGCAAGAGTGTATAAACTAGGAAAAATGTAGGAACAGCTTTATTACTTGACTACAAGGTTATGACGTTTCGGTGTGAGCCTTAATCATGCAAAAAAAAAAAATACAGGACGAAGAAATAGCTCCTCTCTCTATTTCTTCGTTCTGTATGTTTTTGTATGATTAAGGCTTACACCGAAACGTCATAACCTTGTAATCAAGTAATAAAGCTGTTCCTACATTTTTCCTAGTTTATACATTCTGGTATCTCAGCTTTACTGCAGTGCGTCATGTATAGTTATATATTTATACACTAATTATTGGTTGTAAGCAAGATGCCCTGCTGCTGATGCGTCCATTTGCAGATCATCAACGATGCCTTGCAGACATCTTCGCCTTGAGGAATGCTAAGATAAAAATATCTCTGAGGACTGACCAAGTGGCATGGAAAAAACAGCATCTGAATAAATTGGAAACACCAAGGACCATGCAAGATGGAGAAACATGATTGCCAACGATATATGGCACAGCACATAATAGCATGAATAATAATAATAATAATAATGTCATAAAAACCAAACCTAAAATCAAATATAAAACCAAATATAAAAACAAATGGGAAAGGCACCTCCAGGTTATCTGAGGAATGACCCCCTCCCCCCTCCCCCACTCTCAAGCTTCAAGTAGATAGAAAAGAAGGAGTCAAGATCTTTAAAAACTCCAAATAGGCCACTACAGGCTGAGATATCACACATATCACAACCTGAAGATAGACAGAACTGACGAATCACACTTATCACAACCTGAAGATAGATAGAACTAACGAATGGTTGTAGCTCCTGGAAAAAAAATGACAGCCTAGCATCTGCTCCAAGACTGCTGTGCATAAAAAGGAGTTAAAAAAAAAGTACATGTGACCATCATCAGTACCAATCTAGACCAAGCTAAATGAGGATGTCTGCAGCTTTCTTCAAAGACATACAACTCAAATATCCGACAATGGCCAAACAAGAGTGTGAAGGTGGGATTAAAAAAAAAAGTTTACCTTGTTTACACAAATGCCCTGTCCAACCAGGGGCACAGCCATTTTCACATATCCCGGTCACACGATGACAAGGCAAGTTATTGGCGCAGTGCCCGCAGTCGGAGCGACAAGCTCTACCGTAGCGTCCGGTACAGGCTGAAGAAAGTCAATAGAACATGCATTTTGCTTCATAAATTATATTTCAAAGGGACAGAACAAATGACCGCACAAGCATACGCATTTTAGTTCCCCTCCCCCATTCAAGTCAGCAGGATCAAACAGTTTTATCACGTTTATCTCCTTTTTTCTCGAATAACTCTTTTCTTTTGCACATTGTTTCTGTTATGTTTATTTCCCAACTATATAATCACCAAAAGAAAAAAAACAGAATATAGGTACATCAGAAAAGATAGCCATTTTTTGTTTCTTATTGATCGACAGCCATATATCTCTTTTCTAGAAGATGAATAAGCCATTTAGCAATAAGACATTTATATAGTGGCTAATCGGTAACGAAGCATTCATGGAAGATGCATCACGTTTCCAGTATTTTGCTTCTAAAGCAGTGAAGGATAAGAACGCTGGCGACCATGGAAGAACTGATGTTCGTGGAGTAGAGGCAGATGAAGGTGTATGGTTCAGTTTAATAAAAAACAGAAGTTAGAAGAAAGAAAAAAAGGCACCTGAAAGGAACAAGAGAAGAGAATAAGATGAGGAAGTAGAACTTAGAAACAAACAGCAACAGTTGGAGATATCGGCAAGGAGGATAGAAATGACAAAATTAAAAACAAATCTACTAGAAGAATCTCTGAAGGGGAAGTGTCAATTTCTTTGATGTGTTTATATTTTGGTTCGTTAATTTTGTTATCGGACCTGTACAGATTCATCAAGCAAAAACCTCAACAAACAAACACAAGGCAACTTCCTCCAAAGTACCTATCACATACGACTCAATGCATTCCATGTAGAGAAGGGCAGTGGTTGCAGATCTAAACTAAATGCTAGATCACGAGCAACATACAATCAACACAACACTGGAGTCATCTCCCTAAAAACACTCAAGGAAATCCTGATGTCAAACCTACTATATGAATCAGAGAATACGTGAGTATGTTAAAAAGAACGATACAACCTACTATATGAATCAGAGGAGACGTGAATATGTTAGAAAGAACTATAAACGTACTATATGAATCAGAGGAGACGTAAGCACGTTAGAAAGAACGACAAAAATTACTATATGAATTAGGAGATAGGAGCACGTTACAAAGAACGACAAAACTTACTATATGAATTAGGAGATAGGAGCACGTTACAAAGAACGACAAAAATTACTATATGAATCAGGAGATAGGAGCACGTTAGAAAGAACGACAAAAATTACTATATGAATCAGGAGATAGGAGCATGTTAGAAAGAACGACAAAACTTACTATATGAATTAGGAGATAGGAGCACGTTAGAAAGAACGACAAAACTTACTATATGAATCAGAGGAGACGTAAGCACGTTAGAAAAACGACAAAACGTACTATATGAATCAGGAGATAGGAGCGCGTTAGAAAGAACGACAAAACTTACTATATGAATCAGAGGAGACGTAAGCACGTTAGAAAAACGACAAAACTTACTATATGAATCAGGAGATAGAAGCGCGTTAGAAAGAACGACAAAACTTACTATATGAATCAGGAGATAGGAGCATGTTAGAAAGGACGACAAAACTTACTATATGAATCAGGAGATAGGAGCACGTTAGAAAGAACGACAAAACTTACTGTATGAATCAGGAGATAGGAGCATGTTAGAAAGAACGACAAACCCTACTATATGAATCAGAGGACACGTAAGCACGTTAGAAAGAACGACAAACTCTACTATATGAATCAGGAGATAGGAGCACGTTAGAAAGAACGACAAACCTTACTATATGAATCAGGAGATAGGAGCACGTTAGAAAGAACGACAAACCCTACTATATGAATCAGGAGATAGGAGCACATTAGAAAGAACGACAAACCCTACTATATGAATCAGAGGACACTTAAGCACGTTAGAAAGAACGACAAACCCTACTATATGAATCAGAGGAGACGTAAGCACGTTAGAAAGAACGACAAAACCTACTATAGGAATCAGAGGAGACGTAAGCATGTTAGAAAGAACGACAAAACCTACTATATGAATCAGAGGACACATAAGCACGTTAGAAAGAAGGACAAAACCTACTATATGAATCAGAGACTAGAAGTAACAGAAAGTAGACTGCTACATCGCTGACACCTAATACTACTACTACTACTATTACAAACTGCCACTACTGCTAGTATTACTGCTGTCATAACTACTGCTAGTATTACTGCTGTCACAACTACTGCTAGTATTACTGCTGTCACAACTACTGCTAGTATTACTGCTGTCACAACTACTGCTAGTATTACTGCTGTCACAACTACCGCTAGTATTACTGCTGTCACAACTACTGCTAGTATTACTGCTGTCACAACTACTGCTAGTATTACTGCTGTCACAACTACTGCTAGTATTACTGCTGTCACAACTACTGCTAGTATTACTGCTGTCACAACTACTGTTATAGTTCTGTTGCTTTAATTCCTGCCAAACTTGTTACAAATATCACTGCTGCTGCTTCTCCCCATCTATCTACTACTATCACTTTTATTATTAATCTACCACTACTACTACTACTACTACTACTACTACTACTACTACTACTACTCTTCTACGATCACCATTCTCTTGAAACTACTACTGCTATAACGCTACTGCTACAACGCCTCTATGAAAGCTGGTGCTACCAATGTACACCTGAGGTCTTGCTGGTCATGAGCAAGATTTTGACGTTGTGGGCAAGTGTTGACCGTAACATCACATTTACGGGATATACGAAGGGAGATTGATAAATTCTCGACATAAGGTACAACGGATTATTTGTGGACAACCTTTTTGGGTTATTTCTCAATATAGTCCCCTTGCAAGTTTATGCGCTTAGTTCAGCGATCCTGGAGCATTTAGATCCCTTGTTTGTAAAAGTCAGCATCTTGTGCCAGTAGAAAGTGGTCTACAGCATGAATGACGTCATCATCTGAAGGAAAGTTGCGACCACTGAGCTCCTTTTTGAGTTTGGTAAACAGGTAGTAGTCCGAAGGAGCCAAATCTTGGGAATAAGGAGGATGTTCAAGAAGCTAGAAGCCGCATTCATGAATGGCAGTCATTGCCACCGCCGACTTGTGAACTGGAGCATTGTCTTGATGAAAGATGACTCCTCTCGTCAATTTCCCTCAACGCTATTCCTTCAATTTACCCGTAGTTGCTTCATAAGATTAGCGTAATAGGCTCCAGTGACTTTTCCGCCTTTTTGAAGATAGTCTACCAATAGCTCACCTACTGAATCCCAAAAGATTGAAGCCATCAGTGTGCCTGCGGACAGAACCACCCTTGCTTTCTTTGGAGGTGGGGATCCATGATGTTTCCACTGCTTTGTCTGTTCTTTGGTTTCTGGTTGAAAATAATGAACCCAAGTCTCATTAATAGTCACAAATTGCTGAAGAGACTTTTCAGGATCTGCAGAAAAATGGCCAAGACTGTCTCTTGACATGTTGAGACGATATCGTTTGTGATCAGCTTCAGGAAGTTTCGGGACCCATAGAGCAGAGACCTTTGTCATTTGAAGATCATTGTGAATAATGGCATAAACACGTTTCTAGGAGATGCCCAACTCAGTAGCAATGTACCGCTCAGTTAGTCGTAGATCCCTCATTATCATGTCATGGATTCTGCCGGTGGTTTAATCGGTGTTTACCGTTCTTGGTCTTCCTGGACGGGGATCATCTTCCAGACTTCCCCTTCCATGTTTGAAATGAGCTGCTCATTTCTTCACTGTGCTGTAAGAAGGGGCACTCTCCCCTAGAGTCTCCACTATATCCTCATGGATCTCCTCCGATGATAAGCTCTTGATTCAGGGTAGCGAATGACTGCTCGATGAGAAATTTTATCCATTCTCAATTTCTGCCACCCCTTACCACTTTAGTAGCCTGTTAAAAAAAATTGATTGCTGTTAATTTCTTGAAACTTTGGTGTTTAATGTTGCATTAACCTGATCTACAAATGCACCTAATATCAACTGTGTGTTTCAAGTACGTGTACCTTATGCCGAGAACTTATCAATCAACCATCGTAATTTGAAGTTCTCATAGAAAAAAAACCACTGCAAACCATATTCACTGGAAAATAAACTTGTGTAGCTCTATTATAGTGTTGCTATAGCACAGAGGAGCATCAGGAAAATGAAAAATAAAAGTAGTAATTTTTTCCCCATAATTCGAACACATTTTCTTTCGCTGTGTGATTGTTTCTTTTCTTGTAACAGAGAGTATTACACTAACCTCTTGGAGATAAGTGTTTTGTGTACGCGGTGTGTTTATTTTGTGCGCGCGTTATGACTGTTCTTGTTGGGTGGCCGCGCTGCTTAGAGGGAACATTTGTTGCTATTACTTCTATTAATAACATTTTTACTCTAATGTTTAAATGCTACTGTTGATACTAATGCTGCTGTTGCTAACATTGTTTCTGCTGTTGCTGCTGCACCTACCTACTTACCTACCTACCTACCTACCTACCTACCTACCTACCTACCTACCTACCTACCTACCTACCTACCTACCTACCTACCTACCTGCCTACCTATCTACCTACCTACCTACCTACCTGCCTGCCTGCCTACCTGTCTCTGTCTGTCTGTTTGTCTGTCTGTCTGTCTGTCTGTCTTGGCGGGAAAACATTATGACATAAAAACTTTTATACGAGGCTCACAATAACAATGAAAATAATAATGATAGTAATAATAATAGTAATAAATAATAATACTACAAAGTAACCCTTAAGTATTTCTTTCTTTCTTTCTTTCTTTCTTTATTTATTTCTTTACAAAAAATATCAAGACACTATGAAAACTATGCTCATACGGAACGCTAAATAAAGTAAGAAATCGAATGCGCAAGTCTGAAATTGAATTTGTTGGAAACAACAATTGAACACAACGGGGAGAAGGGTAGGGGCCAGTTTATTGTGGAATTGTGAAGCTTCACGAGTCTGGGGCAAGCAGTGTTGACAATTTGTTTGTCCAGCACTTGAAGTGTCTCGGGCTGGAAATATCTGCCGCCCCTGCCGCCCCTGCTGCTGCCCTGAGTGGTCTGGGCATGGATAGAATTCTAGAATGAAAGATGGAATTTGGATGACAGTATATTGGGGGAGAAAAAAAAACAGACAATAATCCAAGAGAGGAAAAGTCTCTAGGTCGAGGACTCTATGTGGGACTCAAGGTTCAAGAAATGAGAGTGGCGGAAGAGGGATTTTAAAACAAAAACCCAGGGAAGGTAATTTCGGTCAGACAGTGGAGGATGTGGTGATATCGGTAGAGACAATGGAATTAAAGGAGAGTTGTTGAAAGATATCCCGTAAAAAAAAAGATAAAACTAAAAAAAAGGAGGTGGGGGGGGGGGGACACAACCAAAGTCAATAATTGGTGCAGAAGAATTAAATTATCGTCTTTATGTGCACATCTGTACTAAGTGAAGTGGATTAATTTCAGTAGAAAAGTAGTGCTGAATCAAGTGCACATTCATGACTGAAGCTATAGTGAAAACTAAATGAGAAGGCATGCTAATCGACTGTGACTTGTGATCTATTTTTAAAAAAAAAGGCTTTGGGTTCGCAACCCGGTGCCAGCAGCTTACAGTCGTCCCAGCTGGAAACATGGGACCTCGACGTACTAATACTGGGGAGACTAGCTTCAGAATGCAGAAAAATGTCTGCGTTTCTGTGTGCAAGGCAAGGCGCACTGGACTGCATTGTATTCACAGCTGTCAGCGAAAGATGGAAAGGTATAATAGTAATTGAATATTACTCTCGTGAATAAAGATGACTTCCGCTAAATTCACGGGAAGATGGAGCTCAAGACTGAATATGAAATAGACAGTACTGAGGCACTTAGATGTTTCAGTGTTAGCAAGAACAAGGAAAATAACGGGAAACGTGATCTGATTCGTAGAGATCTGCAGTTAGAGGGTTAAATGTTAGCTAAGAATGTGAAAATAACGTGGACATGTACTGAAAGGGTTACAAAAACATGGACTAAAAATGGTTTAGAACAATGGTTCCCGACCTCTTTACATTCAAAGACCACCTTTCCAGTTGCTTAGAAGCTGCGAACCACTGGTTTATGTACATATCCCAATGTCATAAACCTTTGCTTTTATTCAGTATGTGGCGGTTAATACCAAATTGATAGGGTAGTCCTGGACAAAAGGCTGAGATCCACTGGGTTTAAACACTTTTGCAGCTTTGAGGACTTCAATGTTTTCGAAAGAAATAGTGCGACAGACTTTCTAATTAATTAATTAATTAATTAATTAATTAATTAATAAATTCATTCATTCATTCATTCATGTGACATGTCCTTTCCAGAACGCTGTCCCTCTCACAGCCTCTCAGAATGCAACATGGTCTTGCCCAAGCTGACCGGCGTCTTGCAGTGAGACATTCAGACTTTCTGTGATGTCCTGCGTCCACCTGCGCAGAGGTCGTCCCTTTTCTCTTTTGCCGGGCTCTATGCCTTCTACTATCAACCTCTCCAAGCTGTTGTGTCTCTCGATGTGACCGAAGTATCTCAGCTTTCTCATTTTTATGGTGTTAACGAGCCTGTTTTCTGTGACACCTGATCCAATCAATATTTATTTGATTTTCGTTCTATCCATGATATTCTACGTTCCCTTCTGTAACATCTCATTTCAAATGCTGTTATTCCCTTTTATAGTGATTTTATTAAGTGTCCATGTTTCACTTCTGTATGTTGCCACTGGGAATACGTAAGCACTTAGTAAACAAAACTTTTTTTTTTTTGGTACCTTTCCACATACTTTTTCATTTGTGCTAGTTTCTCTGATGCTTTAGTTTCTACTTTAGAAAAATACGTACTAGCCAAAAAGTGTAACATTTTTTAACCGATAAATAGAAAACTATAGTCATGGGACTTACGTGTTGTACAGGAAGATCCTGTGTAGCCATCTCTACATCCGGTCTTGCATGACCCAGAGACTGTACTACAGAGCTCTGCAGGATCCGCACATGAACACTCGTGTGAGCAGTCCATTCCAAATGTGAAGGGCGCACAAACTACTCCCAGAATAAAAGAAAAGCCACACATACACGGGCGTAACAAATAAATAAAACAAAGATATGAAAGTCATAAGAGTATCAAGTTACAAGATTACATTTTGTAAGAATAACTAAATAGAAGGAGGCAGATGAAATAGATCTAACAAGTGTGCTTTAGTGAAGGCGCTTTTTGATAAGGGATAATTAATCTGTACCATCTGAACCATTTTATAATGTAGAAATCTATTGTAGTTTAGCTTCTATCACTGGAGAATATTTCTTGCTCTTAGAAATTGCTCTTCTTCTTTTTCTTCCTTTCTTCTTCTTCTTCTTCCTTTCTTATTCTTCTTCTTCTCCTTCTTCTTCTTCCTCCTTCTTCCTCCTCCTCCTCCTTCTTCTTCTTCTTCTTCTCCTCCTTCTTCTTCTTCTTCTTCTTTTTCTTCTTCTTTAATTTTCAGAGTCATTAAGGCTCACTGCTGCAGATAAAGTTCGCCTCTGTTTCTCTCTATTCCAAAACTTTTGTCTCCAGTTGGTGACACTATTTACCTGTATACATTCTTCTATGTTGTCTCTCCATCTCTGTCTTGGTCTACCTCTCGGTCTTGTTTCCATTATCACTTGTACATACATCATTTTCGTTTGTCTGCTCTCTTCCATACGTTCTACATGCCCCAACCAGCCTAATCTGTTCAGTTTCAAGATTTTAAAAAATCTGATGTGATTTAAATAGGCTGTTCAGTTTAGTTCTTTTTCTTAACAGCGATATAAATTCGCATCAGCTTCGTGTCTCTATATCGCTTGTTCATCAAGTGATAAATCAGTGCAGCCCAAGGTGATTTTTTTTCTTTGTAGCTAAGTTTTGACTGTAGTAAACTGGTCAGAAACGTCAAGCATCTTTAGTTGTCTGTATGTTTGTTGTTACACAATGAAACAACTTTTTTTACGCATTACTTTTTGTTTACATTACGAAACGTTTTTTTTTTTTACATTACAGATGTTTCAGTTTCACCTTCGTGAAAACATTACATCCAGGCATGCAAAGTTGTCAACATACTCGAAGCTTGAGCTATAGAAATGAAAATATCAATGAACTGTTTCTATGCGAAAAACAAAACCCTGGGAGTACCATGAGCTTTTAGCCCGCTCATCAAGAGAATCCTACTAGAAAGTCTTAACATAATCTATTAGACGCCCGGAAACTTATTACTAGGCCAATACGTTTAGAGCTGACACATTCCAGAGGGCGCTGAAAAGTTACTGGCTCGTTCAAGAAGAGAACGACCTAAAGCCACGAAATAAGCACATTATTCCACATATACATCAGGGAGTTCAACACACCTGGCATATGTTTCCTCACGTTTACTTAACCCTAAAAAAATCGAAAAAAAATCAGATATTTGGTCACTGAAATACTGGTCTTTTGCTGCTGTCATCTCAAAATCATTAGAAATTTCCTTCCTTCAGGAAGTTCTTGTAAGGTTGGGAATCAGGAAACAAGTCAGATGGAGCAAGATCTGGAGAGCAGAGCGAATTATCTAAGCACTTAAACCTCGAATTCTTCAAAGCACGCAGTGACTTGTGATGAAGCTCATTGTCCTGCAAAAGGAGACCGCCTTTACATACTTTCCTCGCCGTTTGTGGGTGTCTATTCTTTAATAAAAGGTAAACATAAACCTGTCATGCCTTTAGAGGCACATAGGGATACGGTGTTAGTGCCCATATTTTCCTTGACCTGTCAGCACACTAGAGGGTGATATGGACAGTATCACGCCTGGCCGCCTTTCCTTCCCCAACTCCAGAAGAAGTCGGGTACCCGATTTCTACAGTTGGATGACTGGGGTGCCTCCGGCCCGATTCGAACCCCTGACCTTCGCTATGAGACACCAGTGCATTAACCACTTTGCCACTCCATATGCACAGCAAAATTAGATTACTACGTTACTTTACGTTATCCTTCCTCTTGTACCGTGAGCTGTCCAGGGTTGATGCAGTAGCGTTTCTGGACCATAAGAGTGGCCTATGTGATATTTCGTGAATGTTTCTATAACTCCATCTATCCATTCTTTTACGGGATCTTCCTCTTGATCTGTGTCCTGTAGTTCTCTGGTTGAAGACCCTTGCGGCTGGCTGTATATGCTCATCCTCAATAAGTGACTAAACCCCACTTAATTCTTTGTTTCTGTATGTATTTAGGCACGATGTGGTTTCTGTATGTATTTAAGCATGATGTGGTTTCTGCCAATCGTCTTGTGTCGTCATTTTTATCTTTTCCATCCTAGTGACGTTTGCTGTTTTTCATCTCATGTCACATGTAGATATTTTATTTTGCAGTCTCTTGGTTAGTGCCTATATTTGACATTGGTAGCACAACGTTGGTATGAACACGCTATTAGTTAGTTGTCTCATGATTTCGGGCGGATATATTAGGGTGAGAAAGCAGCCGGGATAGCTGGTATGTAATGGCATTGGCTCTTTGTGTTCGAACATCAATTTCTCTGTCAAGCTTCCAATCTTCTGTAAACATACGACCAACTGAATTGAAAACTTGTTGGATTTTGTAGTTAGGTTAGTATTTTGCATTAACTGAAATTTTTTGAAAATAGTGTGCAATCAAAATATTTAAATTATTCTCCCCCTCCCCCCAAAATAAATAAATAAATACATAAATAAAGTGGTCATAACCTTTCCTGCTGACTTGTGGGTCCTGAATTTCTTCGTCCGTGGAGAACTTGAGTTGCCATACTGCAAGGACTGTCGCTTAGTTTCAGAATCATCTTGATGTAACCAGTTTTCGTAGCACTGACGAGTCGTTCAAAGAAATTTAACATTAGATCCGTCAAAATGCTGCAACGTCAACTTGGAAAGTCTCAATTCCATTTCGTTTCTCGTTGGTATTCAAAGATTTCAGGCCCACTTGGCTGACAGTTTCTGCATACCAAGATGCACTTGCACACTCCTGGGTTATCTCTAGTGTCTCAGCAGTTATTTGAACCGAAATTAGTCGATCTGGCAAAAAAGCAGCTCACGAACACAGCCAATAATTTCTTAAGTTGGCACCGTTGAAGGCCCTTCAGATCTTTCGGTCTCGAAATCTTCACGCTGAAATTTGGCACATCATTTCTTAACAGCTGAGTAAGATAGACACTTGGCATTCAATGTTTGCATCATACACTCATGGCATTCCTTTAAAGGTCTCTTCATGACGGTCTACAGTTTCATACTTGAAAGTTCAACATCTTTCGCTGACATGGTTTTGTTACTGATCAGAAAAACAGCAGAAAATTAGCACTATGACCCTGCAAATGTCTCTTTACATTGTAAAATAACACTCTTTCCCATCTACAGTGGCAAAATTACGTTCTGTTTTGGGACGCGGGTCGGGCCGATAACTTTTCAGCACTCTCACGTGTTGGCCAGTTCGCAGTTCAGTATTCGGCAGCATTGTTCTTGTATAATTTTTGCTGTAGTCTGCGTGATCCCGTCTAGGAACATCTCTCTAACTTGTGTAGAATAAGTGTAATAGAGTGATTGTTATATGACAAAGGACAGAAAGTTAGACGAGCCTGCGTATCCAATTCTTCACACTTTGAAAATAAATCTCGATCTTTCGTTCGTTCTGACTTGCTACCGTTTTTCCAGCATTAAATATGTACAGTTTCATCACACAGGAAACATCTTGATATAACCTGTGTTAAAAAAATACACATGCATTTACCAGAGTGCATTTCAGTTAGTGTTCTTTTTTTCGTGTAGCTATGTTGAGCAATAGGGGGCTTACCTGGGCAAGAGCAGAAAAAAAGGCGAAGGACAGGCATTTGTGGAAAACCCTTGCGGAAGCCCCATGTGCCCTGGGCACTTAAGGTTCAGAGAGAGAGAGAGAGAGAGAGAGAGAGAGATGTTTAAAATGGCTAGCCTGAAGACCGTTCTTTGCCTGGCGTGAACCTGTTTCCTGTGTTTACAACTGAAGATAGATAGATAGATAGATAGATAGATAGATAGATAGATAGATAGACAGACAGACAGACAGACAGATAGATAGATAGATAGATAGATAGACAGATAGACAGATAGATAGATAGATAGATAGATAGATAGATAGATAGATAGATAGACAGACAGATAGATAGATAGATAGATAGATAGATAGATAGATAGATAGATAGATAGATAGATAGATAGATAGATAGATAGATAGATAGATAGATAGATAGATAGATAGATAGATAATTACTTTCCAGAATAAGTTGTGTGGTTCTGAAAGGAACTTAAAGTTTAATTTTCTGGCTTTCTGTTGAAGTAAGTAGTCAGTGCACCTGGCCAGCAGGGTTTCGAAAAGCATGTCGCCAGGGCTCGTATTTAGCGAGCAGGGGAAATGGTGAGTATCACGTGCCGCGAACATCGAGACTTCCTAAAGCACAGGGATGTTGAAGTGATAGCATTTTTTCTAGTTCTCTTCCCATCCATTCACTCCTCCAGGTGGAAAAATACGCAGACATTAACCAATTGTGTCATTAAGGGGAGTGAAATTAACCGGAGAAAAGCCCTTTAATTACTTATGGGAGTTGGCCGGGGGATACAAATTTATGTGACAATATCTGGGTTGTAACAATAAAGCGATGTGACATTAAATGGGTTCGACTGTATATTAAAACACCAGTTTGCTTTGAAAATTGAAGTATTGCAGTGGAAAGGGATTACTAATAAGATTTGAACGCTAAACGAACAGCCCAGAACGGCATCTTACCAAACACGTAAACTTCACACAGAGTTATCTGTCCTTGTGTGTTCATTATTCCGAAGTATCGTCCGGCAGTGGGCAGGTCGCAGGAGAATTGCGTTGCTTTGTGGGATGCCGGAATCAGAGTGCAAGGTTTTCCCAAGAACGTGTCGATGAAGTCGCTGACGTGGACACGAATTCTGCCTGGCCGGGCTGTCTGATTGGCTAGAATGTGGAACAAATAGATCAGTAAATGTGTTTTTTTTTTGCTTCTTCTTCTCAGTGGGGTACCGAAAGGTGTCTAGAGTGGGCGAACTATCCAGGGTGCTGGCGTGTTCTGGGGGAAGAGGCGCCAAATCGGAACATTTTTTCCCCTTTATTAACCTTGCTATTTCATTGCAAAGTGTTATAAATAAATGGTTTACATAATGAAATAGAGATTTTACAAAAATATAATTCCCATGTGTGTGTGTGTGTGTGTGTGTGCGTGTTGGAAAATGAAACCTCTCATCTGCATCTACAACGTTTCAAGACAGAACTAAGTAAAGAAAAATAATGACAGACAACTCATTTTAGTGGCAACCGGTAAATATTCCAGACCACTTTCTCGGCTTCGCTAAACACTTTATAAACTGAGCTTGTAACTTTAGGTAAAGATATAGGGAGGGAGAGAGGGGTATATGCCTTGAGGGCCCAATATGGCACACAGCATTTTTTTTTCTTTAATGGCCTTGCTACTTTCTTGCAAATTGTTATAAATAAATAGTTTACATAAAGAAATAGTGATACAAAAATCTAAATCACGTGACAGTGAGGGTGTGAAGTGTTAGTGCCTTTACATTTCTAGGCTGGTGTAGCATTTGAGGCAGGGATGTCAGCACATTTGAGGTAGGGGTGTCAGCACATATGAGGTAGGGTTGTCAGCACATTTGAGGTAGGGTTGTCAGCACATATGAGGTAGGGGTGTCAGCAAATATGAGGTAGGGGTGTTAGCACAAATGAGATAGGGATGTCATCACATATGAGGTAGGGATGTCATCACATATGAGGTAGGGCTGTCAGCACATATGAGGTAGGGGTGTGAGCACATATGCACGGTGCCTTTGTTTTCCTAGGGAAACCCCAGGTACCCATTTCTTGGAGGCTGGAGGCTGGGTAAAGACTGGCCCGAAAAAAAAATTCCGCCTGAGAGCGAAAATGAACCAAGGACCTTCTAAAAAGAAATAGAACATCTACTTTTTGTGGGTTGTTGGTGGGGAGAGGGGGTTTCTAGGTCACTCTGTCAACGACAGTATTCGGTACACCAGTTCTGTCTATCTATCTATCTATCTATCTATCTATCTATCTATCTATCTATCTATCTATCTATCTATCTATCTATCTATCTATCTATCTATCTGTCTGTCTGTCTGTCTGTCTGTCTGTCTATCTATCTATCTTTCTTTCTTTCTTTCTTTCTTTCAGTTGTTACAGTTCTGATTGAAATCTTTCATGTGTTGAGAAAAACTGAATGAAATTACTCTTGTTAATTTTTTCTTCTTCAGACATATTTGCTCTTCTTCTTCTTCTTCTTTCCAGAAGCATGCTATGTGATAAGCCAAGTCAGCGGGTGTGACAGTCGAAAGAAGTTACTTCCCCAGCCTGTTTGAGCAGTGCAGCAAACATTTTGTCCAGAACTCAACCTCTCCCGCCAGCTCTACACAGAGTGACTTGACGGTCTTATAGTAAAAAAAAAAAGTTTGTAAGACTTCGTGAGTAGTTTTTACAAAACATACTTCAAATACTGCATTCATTCATACATTTACGACAACCGCCAACAGTCACCGTCTCCATTCCGACTACATTTCAATGATTACTCTCTCCTACGAATTAGCCTAAGGACAGATATCTTACTTCATGCACTGCCAGCTGCCATAATAATCAACATCAAGAAAATATTCGCATCAGACCACAGTCGCCAAGCATCCATGAAATTAGACTAAAAATTCTCCCAAAGCTTTCCGGTGAAAGCATGACAAAAACTAATCATGGATAATGCGAAGATAAACAGGGATATCTGTGGCAGATGGAACAGATAAACAGGGATATCTGCGGATGCTGGATTAGATAAATAGGGTCATCTGTGAATGCTTTACAGAGGTATATGCGATTATTATTGGGAGTTCTTCAAGGATGCAAAGTATTTATTGATAATGTCCAGTATAAATAGCACCTGAAAGAAGTAATTATTTTGTTGTTGTTGTAAATGTTCTGAAGAAGTTAGGCGGGTAACATCTTGTTTCAAAGAACTCAATTAATATATCAAGGTTTATACAGAGTTGAAACGTAAAACAGTATATATATATATATATAAATCACGTCAAAGTATCCAATGAAAAGGCTAGATCTTGCGAGTAAAATTTGCTGATGGAAAAAATGACCACTGTTTCCTTGCCGTTCAAGAGATTCAGATTAGTTGTTGTTCCTGTTCTATTCAGAATAGCTGTTGTTCCTGTTCTATCTTCCTGAAACTCAAAATAAGGACAATAATGATCCCACCTTACCTCCATCCCACCCCCTCCCCTTCAGCTAGCTCTAGCCTCCGACCGGGACGCCAGCAGAGAGGTTGGGGTAGGGTCTTGGTTGTCTATGGTTCGCCAGCCCTGACTCCAGCAGTGAGGTTGGGGTAGGGTCTTGGTTGTCTATGGTTCGTCAGCCCTGACGCCAGCAGTGAGGTTGGGGTAGGGTCTTGGTTGTCTATGGTTCGCCAGCCCTGATGCCAGCAGTGAGGTTGGGGTAGGGTCTTGGTTGTCTATGGTTCGCCAGCCCTGATGCCAGCAGTGAGGTTGGGGTAAGGTCTTGGTTGTCTATGGTTCGCCAGCCCTGACGCCAGCAGTGAGGTTGGGGTAGGGTCTTGGTTGTCTATGGTTCGCCAGCCCTGATGCCAGCAGTGAGGTTGGGGTAGGGTCTTGGTTGTCTATGGTTCGCCATCTCTAACGCCAGCAGTCCACTGACTTCCCCACCTTCTAACTTACATTGCAACCTCACCCCAAAAACTCTCTCTCACACACACACACATATATATATATATTGATTACAGCATATTCAGAATGATAATAATTTCTGACAGAGCCATATAAAGGCTCGAAAATCTGGCGAAAGTCCTCTCTCTCTCTCTCTCTCTCTCTCTCTCTCTCTCACCGAACATAATTTCCATGTAGAAGACATTCCTTTGAGCCATCATGTCTGCGCGCCACCATCCAGTCCTGTTGCTAGACGAAGTCACACAGGTTTTGGCGTCTCCATCAACAGCCCGAGCACCTTTCGACCAGTCAGGGGTCTTCATGTCGGTAGGGACAC
Organism: Achatina immaculata; assembly: GCA_009760885.1. Lineage (NCBI taxonomy): Eukaryota > Metazoa > Mollusca > Gastropoda > Stylommatophora > Achatinidae > Lissachatina > Lissachatina immaculata. Next base: position 51,049,914 of record CM019720.1, on the reverse strand, counting down.
CAAGGACAACATTCTCTTTGAAGATAAAGAAAAGGATGCAAGGAAGTTAGTTGTTAGTTACGTAGTTATTAGCTAGGAAGGAAGGACCATCATGCATGCACTTCGGACATATCCATAGATACTCTGACCTCCTCTTTAGTTTCTCCTTCAGTTTACATTGCCTGATGGCACATGTTCTTTCTTTTGGTTGACAGATCGCCTGGAGCTGTTGATGAAGCCTTTTTATTTTACACCAAGAAGATTGTGAAGCCATAAAAAGCGACCACAAAATGGAGATTAGAGTATCCTTTCTTTTCCACAGCGGTTTCCTGTATTCCCTTCAGTAAAGTTTATCGGAAAGGTCTAATAAGAACAAAGTATGGCAATTTCCTGGATACAAATTCATAATCAGAAGGCCAGAACTGCTGCTACAGCGAAGTCACTATTCATTATTTTAAAAAAAACAAACCGCAGAAGCGTCTTGTCTTATATTACAACACTTTTATCGATTCACCGTGAAGATTGACCACGCCAGAGACAGTCGAACTCATATTCTATACTCGCTTAAAGTAGATTTAGACAAAAGATGAATGGTGTATTTTAAAATAAAATAGGAAATAGAGGGGAGAAGAACTTAGCGAGGAATGATAACAAACAGTGAAATGGTTATGAAAAACAGCAACGACCTAATCTCGGACTTCATCAAGGAAACTATAGAAGATAAATCAGATACAAACAGCCACAACCTATAATCTTGGCCATCATCAAGGAAACTATAGAAGATAAATCAGACAAAATCACGCAAAGAAATCTGGGTTCCGCTCTGCTAGATCCAGTTTTATCACAAACATTATCACGCGCATTCTTCACCATTTATCTTCTCTTAGAGTAGTGTTTCTCAACCTTTTCTGCATTATGCCACACTTCAACGCCTCGAAAGTTTGGACCCCCCCCCCTTTCCCCCCCCCCCCCCGCAGCGTAATAGTCAATCAAGTTGTAAAAACGTGTAATATAAATGTATTCTAACCCCCAACCCCCAATATTCATATTGCTGGCCAGCACCATCTTAGAGGAAGGTCCAGAAACAGAGCTCATCATGCAGCGTGACCACTGATGATCTAGCGGATGCTCCTTAGTGGAAGAACGGTTTGCGAAACTTTGATACCACCGCTAGCTAGGAGGGTCTTGGCACGTCTTTTCCCACTGTGACCCAGGAACTCAGAGAGTTTTTTTAAAAAAACCGGCTGTATTTACTGGAACGAAGGAGCGCATGAACACGGCCAGCTTTCGAGATTAATTTGTCACGTTCGCATTTGACAAGGAGAATAACAGCGGTCACTTCTCCAGCTTCCGTTGCCCTTAATGGCATCTTTGGGAATTTCTTTTTCTCTCATATTTTTTTGTGTTATTTTGATCTGCTCTAAACGGTTTTCCTGTTGTTTTGTTTTTTTTTTTATCTTTAAATTCTCCACTCCTCGTCATCTAACACATACACAGACGCGAGCAACACAAAGCTCCAGTTCTGTTCTTAATGTATAACTCACATTTTACGTAGATCTGGCTGTTAACAGCTGTTCTCTGTAATATTCTATGTCCCACAAGACGAAGCAGAATGTTCCAGATTGATCCCTTGACAGTCAAATCTTGAATGGCCTAGGCTCCGTCTTGGCTACCAGCTTTTTTTTTTTTTTTGCAGGCAAAATTCCGCGTCATAACAGCCTGACGAGCGAGAGAAATCCTTCCGATCCCAGTTTTGGTGACCTTGTAATAATTGGGATGTTCGCTCCCTGAATGCATAAGCAGCAGATGATCTTGCTTACAACCGAGAGGCCTACAGGAGAGCTGTCAGGGAGGCAAGGTTCCGCAAGAGACATGCAAATGACTGACTGACTGACTCCCTGAAAGAACGCGTATCATTCTGTCTTTTTTATGTATATGGTGGAACACTCAGGAGACAGGAGTGGATCAGTGGCAAGTGATCTATTCTCCCACCTAAAAGGTTGTGGATTCAGGATCCCTTACCAATGCCCTCCAGTTAACCCAAGTGTATGAATGTAGGTGGATAATATTTACTTGCATGCAATATACACCGGCTTGCACTGTACACAAGAATATCTGGCGAATGGAGTGAAAACAGGATACCATGAGAAGTTCACTTCCAAGACTTAGAGACAGCGCTCGAGTTTTAAAAAAAAACAGGCAGAAATAGACGAACATCAAAGACAAGTGGAATGCAGGTGTCATTATCTTTGCTGTCACTATTCAAATAAGCAACCTGCTCTCTTTCAATGCCTCCGATGCAACAATTGCCAGGGTGTACAATACAGGTTTGCTAATATATACACGAATGAACTGCTCTAAAATACGTTCAAGAGAGTTTGTAATCAGAAAAAAAGCGATAAAGTGTTACGTTGGCTGCGTCTACAAAAGTGTAAGACGAAAGTCTAGATATTTCTAACTACATTCTAACTACGCTGAAAGTGGAGAGCTGTATTCTGCCAACCTGGCCTGGTGGTTTGGTGGCCTGATGGCATTCATTCACATAACCTCTATCTTCGCTTACGCCCATGTGATGAGAACGTCTTTCATTGCTCGGTCGATCGAATAATTCCTTTAATTGATCACATCTTCGCGTGGCGGTTATCTCACTTCCGACTGTTCTCTGAGTGCTTCCTTGTCTGGGTAGCGCAGTAGTCTTTCTGGGCACCTTGCTCAGTGTTAATATAGTAAGACACCTTGCTCAGTGTTAATATAGTAAGACACCTTGCTCAGTGTTAATATAGTAAGACACCTTGCTCAGTGTTAATATAGTAAGACACCTTGCTCAGTGTTAATATAGTAAGACACCTTGCTCAGTGTTAATATAGTAAGACACCTTGCTCAGTGTTAATATAGTAAGACACCTTGCTCAGTGTTAATATAGTAAGACACCTTGCTCAGTGTTAATATAGTAAGACACCTTGCTCAGTGTTAATATAGTAAGACACCTTGTTCAGTGTTAATATAGTAAGACACCTTGCTCAGTGTTAACCTAGAAAGACAGTTTGCCCAGTGTTAACCTAGAAAGACAGTTTGCTCAGTGTTAACCTAGCGAGACACCTTGCTCAGTGTTAACCTAGAAAAACAGTTTGCTCAGTGTTAACCTAGAAAGACAGTTTGTTCAGTGTTAACCTAGCGAGACACCTTGCTCAGTGTTAACCTGTCAGTTAAAAAAAAAACGCCAATTATTTCTTCTGACTTCCAGGTTTCTGACAAATTATCGATAACCACTCTTCAAATAGGTTTCAAATAATTGGAATAAATCCATTTGTCATTCTAGATTCAGTATCGAATAATCTTTTCTGTGTTGATCGTTGGGTCGATGAATATTATGGAAATTGAAAGCCATATCAGCTTCATAGCGTGTGTGATTCATACGTGGAACAGATTTTTCCCCATGTTTTGTGTGTGTGTGTGTGTGTGTGTGCGCGCGCGCGCCTTGTGATGATTTAAATTGTGTGAGAGCTGGCATTGAAAGAATTTGATAAGACACTCTTTGCTGCCTCTTAAGTTCATCCCATGCCCGCAACACTTTAAACGTGAATGCATGTAACAGAATTAATTACAGTGAGTGCGAGAGGCTTACACAGAGAAAACACAAATACTCCAACGTTTCAAGGCTAAAGAGCGGCTCTTATTAGCTCACTCTGTCCTGCTAGAGAGCAGTGAGTCATGACACACACGTGGCAGAGAATGCTTGTCAGAAAGGATCAGTCTGAGCTCGGAAATGTCACTCTGTTATCTTCTACGGGCATTTTCTTTAGTTAATTGTGGAACCCTCCGAGATGAAATCACATAGCCAAAACAGCATCAAATCTGACGTTGTTGCACTTCATCGTGAAACTTTTACTTGGTTTCCCAGATCTCAGAAATAGACATCTGAGAGCTTCGTGCCATACATTTTTTTTTTTATAGTCTTGAGTGTTTGTAAAAAAAAAACAAACCACAGATGCTGCCCGAAGGTTCATGGAGAGGGGTAAAAGGATTCATCTCGAGGCTTCATCCAGCAATCGATTGCGTAATTTCGTGGTTTGATAAATTATTGTTCGGGCGCAGTTCTTAATCAGATGACACGTACATTACAGGAAAATTTTTCTTTACACGCAAGAACGATAACTCATTTCAAATTGAAACTTTACTTTTCCAGTTACCGTTACAGTTAGAGATCGTGAAGAGTCCCCGTGGGGCTGTGAAGGTGTATAGAGTGTTAAAACAAAATAGAGACATCTCTGGGCTGTATCAAAGAGAGGGAAGACAAAGGTGAGTCACGTGATAATAATCTTGGTCGAAAGAAAGGAACCGGGGTCAGTGATATTTAAGACTCAAGGGGCAATACCAACAGAGAGGTGCACTGGATTAAACGAATAATCAGAGTGAGAAAGATAAGAGCAATGTTGTATGCTGGACTTTCGTTGTTTTTTTTTTTTAAGCTGAAGCTTGCAGAAATGGAATGGATATGCACAGAACAAGCGCTGCAGAACAAAGAACATTCATCACTTGCCCCACCGGACAGCGTTGGCAACAATGCCTCTCCATTTTGTGCGATCCTTAGTGCTTCCGGTCAGTTCAAATTGTTTTATTTTTCAAGAATGAGCAAGGAACCTTTCATGAAACAACAAAAGGCCATTTAGTAAAACATTTCTAGAATTCTCATCGGGGTATCTGATTTTACACATAACCGGAATCTAATCAAGGGCAACATAAACATGGGAATGTAGGAAGGAACTGGAGATATGCCTAGACAGCTCTGGAGCATTTTGTTGTAATCCATCCATTTTACAGGCTATAGGAAAACAATCACTAAAGTACCACATTCAGTTAATGTGCAAGTCACGAACAATAAATAGAACAATACAGAATATCAGAGTCATCCAAAATGTGGTTTACCAGAAAATTAGATGAATAAGAAGACAAATGAGAAGAACTAGGAGGACAGAGATTAAGTAAGACCTTACTGGCAAGTTAATCAACATGTACTGTACACCTGGTGAGAAGCGATAGATCTGAAAATTTTGGAAGGCGAAAAATAAAACTGAACGTGTGTCTTTATATCTTATATTCTATCTCCCTGTAACTGCGACATGGCGATGCTGTGAAGATGTTGAGGCAAAGCATCGTGTCGGTTTGGGAGCGGGTTAAAACAGCTTTCTTTTTCTTCTCAGTTCAGTTCCTGGGCGCAGCGAAAAAGCAAATGGTTGCAATACTTCTTTAGCAGACTCCACCCCCCCAGTAGTGACTATGGCGTTCTCTATCTCGTTAGCCAGGTTAGGCCTGTTATTGAGAGTATCAAGGGAGAGATGGGATATAGGGTCTTGGTCAGCTATGGTTCGTCAGCTCTGAAGCCAGCAAGTCAGCTGTGGGTAGCAGATCACTAAAACAGACAGTGTCTACGCGCCCCCCCCCCAAACCAACCAACCAGCCAGCCAACCAGCCAACCAACCAACCAACCAACCAACCAGCCAGCCAACCAAACAACGAACCAACCAACCAACCAGCCAACCAACCAACCAACCAATCAGCCAACCAACCAACCAACCAGTCAACCAACCAGCCAACCAACCAACCAACCAACCAGCCAGCCAACCAACCAATCAACCAGCCAGCCAGCCAGCCAGCCAACCAACAAACCAACCAACCAACCAACCAGCCAGCCAACCAACCAACCAACCAACCAACCAACCAACCAGCCAACCAACCAACCAGCCAGCCAACCAACCAACCAACCAATCAACCAACCAACCAGTGTGACTTAATAAAGTACATAGTTTCAGTGCTAATACTGTAGGCGGACAGAATCTGCTTAGTTATATAAAAGCGTGGTTTTACGTTACGTCCAGAATGAAACCACGAACAAGTGTAAACATTTGATGCAGTTTCCTTGAAATAAGGACTCATTTTCATATTAGTAACATATTCTAGTATTTAAGGCCTAGAGTCTTTTACTTCAGGATAGTAAAAGAAAACTGAGTATAAATGTAAATTTTATAGACAACTACGCCCGGTGATTTATTTATCCCAATCAACAAAGTTCTATTCATTTCCACAACCTACTAGATTGTTCTACAACGTTCGTTTCATTTCCACAGCCTTGTAGAAGGTTTTACAGAGGTCTGTTCAGTTCCACAACCTTCTAGAAGGTTCTACAGAGTCTAGACGGTTCCACAGAGTTCTATTTCTTCTATTCGACTAGATGTGGGCTTAATTGTCACCGGGACCGTCACCAATCAGCTTAGCGATTCCGAACATTAGGATTCGACACTAATCTCGGTCAATTTGGACATTTTACTTTTCACCATTTTTCAACACCCCCTCCCCCATGCCGATGGTGGCTGAACTAGCGAATGTCACTATTCATCTCTGCGACCCAGAACACTATGGATTCGACACTAATCTCGGTCAATTTGGATATTTTATTTTTCATCACTTCTCACCCACCCTCCCTCCATGCCGATGGAGGTTGAACTTGCGAGTGCCACTATTCATCTCTGCAATCCCGAAAACTATGGATTCGACACTAATATCTGTCATTTTCGATTATTTGTACATGTCACCACATCACACCTCTACCTCTAGGGCCCCCATGCCGATGACGCAGAACTTGGACTTAAATGACATCGGGAGTGTCCTATTCGTCTCAGTGACACCGGAAACTATGGATTCGACACTAATATCGATCGTTTTCGATTATTTTTACATGTCATCCCTATCCCACCCTAAGCCCTAGCGCCCCCCCCTCCCACGCCGTTGGTGGCTGAACGTGGACTTAAACGGCATCGGGAGTGTCTCTATTCATCTCAGCGACCCCAAACACCTACGGATTCGACACTAATATCGTTCATGTTCGATTATTTTTACTTGCATGTCACCCTGACCCCTGTGGGATGATCTAACGCACACGGTGCAGTTTCCAGACTGCAAGTCATATGTTTGCCTGGTTTGGTTGAAATTGCTCCAGGCGTTCCAGCGTGATGCTCTAACATACATACACATACAAGTTTATATGTATACACAACATCACAGAAGTCTACCAAGCGTGAATGGGCCACAGCTCCATCAGCCACGAAATCTGGGAGGAAATGATAAAAGGCTGTGCAAAACATGGAGTGGCATTCCAGTCAAGAGACGTTGCATCATTTAATGAAGGACTGAAGGTCATACTGAAAAGGCATGAGTTTGGAACGTTAAGAGCATGAATCTGGCGCCACAGACATGATGTGGATGTCACACTATGTCAGTCAAGTGTTGTCAAAGAGTTTGAGAAGTTTATCATGAAAATGATGTATTACAGTTTCCATGAAACCCTGAGTTCCATCTGCTTCAAAAGTGGGTTTTTTTTCTACGAGCAGAACATCTGTAAACAAGCGATTTTTAATATACAAAGTAGGAAACGGTAAACAAATATGGGTATGAATAAATCATTTAATATACTGTTTAAAAAACGCAAAAACACGATGTTGCGATGTAAACTGAAGTTTGCTATCAGACAAGCGCAAATTGCCTGAAACGTTCATTTGGACATCAACTTCACGCGCTGACCTGAATTGTACTCAGCAGATGATTCATGAGCACAGAAAAGCGAAACTAGTCAAAACTGCATTTTTGCCAATAACTCATGACAGGTTCACGAGAATCCCGTGAAACGTACTGAACACAAAATTCACTGACCATGTTATTGAATGCCTATAAAAGATTGACGCTCCCCGAATCAATTCATTTGAAACTTCAAGGCTCATCACCACAGAACAACAACTCATCATAATTGGACGTTTACAGACTGGACAGTCACAAAGTGTAGTGGCCAAACAATTTAATGTGGTTATAAGCACCATTAGTCGCCTTTGGAGACGATTTCAAGAAACTAGCGCAGATGCAGACCGGCAGCGCAGTGGAAGACCTATAGTCATAACTCCTGCCGAAGACCGCTTCATACGGCTGCGTCACCTCAGGAATGGATTTGCATCTGTGTCCCCAACATTCAAGTCAATGACAGCAGCTAGTCGAATTTCAGATCACACGGTCAAGACCAGGATGCACGACGTTGGTCTTCGGGCTAGAAGACCCTACAGAGGTCCTGTTCTTACGGACCGTCATCGCCACAACCAGCTGCAGTTGGCGAAACAGCATCGTCAATGGACCGTTGCGAATGATTGGAAAAGGGTTTGGTTTAGTGATGAATCATTCTTTCTGCTCCTGCGACAAGACAGACGAAGAAGAGTTTACAGCAAATTTCATGAGACTTACGCCCAGAACTGCATGGGTGAGGTTCCTCCACATGGTGGTGGAGGTGTACTGGTGTGGAGGACGATCAACTTCATAGGAAGAAGTGACTTGGTGCAAATTGAAAGACGCCTGAATGCCCAACGATACGTCGCTGAAATTCTTCGTTCTCACGTCCTTCCACTTATGGCTCCACCAGGGTCGATGTTTCAGCAGGATAGCGCTCGATCTCATGTTGGACAAGTTACCACCCAGTTTCTCGCTGACAACAACGTCTAGACCATTCCGTGGCCATCCATGTCATCAGACATGAACCCGTCAGAACATTTATGGGATGAACTCAACAGACAAAACCGCCATCGAGACGTGGCGCTAGCCAATCTCCGACAGTTGTCCCTTGCACTACGGGAAGAGTGGGCAGCCATCCTACAACAAAAGATCCAACGGCTAATCGGATTCATGTCAAGGGGATGTCGTTCTCTGATACAGGCCAGAGGAGGCCATACACCTTACTGAAACGGAGGCCTCATTCGCAAAGAATAAAAGTACAAACCAAATTTAATTACCATTATCTCATTGTTAAAGTCTTAAAGTTTCTTCATGCCAAGATTGAAATATTTATTCAGTAAAATAAAATGTTGATACAAGTTTGAAGGTTGGTGTCCATTACGACTACAGTAGTGTTCAGTTTCTGGTTTTTTTTAACAGTATAGTTCTACTGTTACACGGAACAAATTAACAGAAAATGCTTACGCCGCTGACAAATAGGTCCTGACCATCCCTCGGCGCATGCTGCTGGACACCTGCCAGTCACGTCATCGCAGTTCACGTCGTCTTGGCAATGACACGTTAGACGACACTGGCGACCAAATTTTCCATAGGGACATTTGCCTAGGGAAAATTAACAAGTGATAACTTGATGTAACTGGGCTTCTGTTATGCTTGACGAAGGTTTTAAAAATTTATGTATTATTATTATTAATGTATTATTCAGCAATTTGAATGTCCTTTGCGAAACTTTGCCTCCCTAACAGCACTCCTGTAGGCCTCTCGGTTGTAAGCAAGATGCCCTTGTGCTGGTGCATCCGTTTGCAGATTATCAACGATGTCTTGCAGCCATCTTCACCTTGGTCTTCCTCTCTTTCTTTTCTCCATTATTTACCCTTCCAAGACGGTCTTCTCTAAATTCTCATGGTGTTTAATTTGTCCAACATATTTAAGTTTTCTTTGTTTATTCCTCTTTACTCTACCAACCTTCTTCAATATTAAGTTCTTGTAGTATGGGTATATTTGCTCTTTTTTGTGGCCATGATATATGAAGAACTCTTCTGTAGCATTTACATTCAGAGGCATTCATGTGTTTCTCAGCTCTTTTTTAAAATTTTGTTACATTTTGTTAATAAATTATTATTACTGGTCAAACGTCTTTGTCTTTGTGCCTGACAGAGAAGTAAGAATACAAGAAGAAGGCTGAAATGAAGGCAAAGAAGAATTTAAAGGCGTTCAGTGCAGTGCCTAACAACAAGTCCGTTAAACAAACAAACAAACAAACAAACAAACAAACAAACAAACAAACTGCGGCAGAAGTGGACACAGACAGGAGTGCATGTTCCGTGAAAGCGGCTTCCGGTGTATGATTTCCCTGGGGAAAAGCATAAGAAATGATAAGAACACACAGCTATGTAGCACATAAGAAGAGATCCTGCTAACAATGGGATTCATCGAGGCCACCCGCAGTCTAGATAGTGTGAGGGCGGAAGAAGAAATGGTGAACTCGACAGAGGATTACACTTTGAAGACCAAGGTGGGGATACGACAGAGGATTACAGTGTGAAGACCAAAGTGAAAACACGACAGATGATTATACTTTGAAGACCGAAGTGAGTGAGAACACGACAGAAGATTACACGTTGAAGACCAAAGCAAGGACACGATAGAGGATTACACTTTGAAGACCAAAGTGAGGAAGCGACAGGGGATTATACTTTGAAGACCAAAGTGAGTGAGAACACGACAGAGGATTATAGTGTGAAGGCCAAAGTGAGGACACGGGAAATGACATGGAGAAATACCAATGATAATGAACAACATCCATCAAAGTTCTTATTAGTTCATATGGAGATACGTATGTTATGAGATGAATGAAGTCTAGATATCCAACGTTAAGATCCAATTAAGAGAGAGAGAGAGAGAGAGGAAAAGACTCAGAGTTGGGTTATCCTAGGTTTAAACAGGGGGGGAAAAAAAGCAAAACAAAATAAAAAGACAAACAGGAATCGTTTCCCCTTGTATCTGTATAGAGAGAATGCAAAGAAAAAAAGAGGGAGAGAAGTGCTGATTGGAGCTTAGCTTTTTCAGGTCATACTGACTCAAAGTTTCAGGCGTTATGGGCGGAGTCGAGATGTCACTCGGTTATATCTTTAAAGCAAAAGAAAAAGAAATGAGCGAAATCATAATTTTCGTTTTGGTGCTTATGACGAGAGTGGGTGGAGATATGAAATGTATAGAGCCAGGTTCTCATGGAGAAAATATTTTTAAAAAAGAGACTTGCTGAAAAGAAGTCAAATTTGAGTTTGTACATTTGGAAAAAATTCAGAGAGAAGAGACGATCCGAATAGAAAAGAAGGTAATTTTTTTTATCTGTATACGCAAATATAACGAATGTAGCAAAAAATAGCAAATATATCCATAGTACAATAACTTAACAGTGAAGAAGGCTGGCTAGTAAAGAGGATTAAACAGAGAAAACTTAAATGTTTTGAATACACTAAACATCATGATAATTTAGAGAAGATCGTCCTGGAAGGGTACATAATGGGGAAAAGAAAGAAAGGAAGACCAAGGCGAAGATGGCTGCAAGAGATCGTTGATAATCTGTAAATGGACGCATCAGCAGCAGGGCATCTTGCTTACAACCGAGAGCCCTACAGGAGAACTGTCATGGAGGCAAAGTTCCGCAAGGGACATACAAATGACTGAGTGACTGACTGACTGAGCAAAAGTCACTTGATGCAGAGTTAATAATAAATGAAAACCAAATACAAACATTTGAGAAGAGAATCCTGAGAAGAATTTATGTACCAGTAAGAGACCATAAAAACACAACAATAGAAGATAAGAAATAACAAAATAATCTACACATTGTTTAATTCTTTGCTTATAACAACCATTATGAAAAACAACAGACTGAGGTGGGTCTAGCATCTTGAGAGAACGGAGGAGGATAGATGAACAAAGATTCCTATGTAGGAGAGATGAAAGGGGATAGACCAAGAGGCAGACCTAGACAACGATGACGAGACAACCTAGAAGAAGATATATGCGCCCCCTGAAATAGACAACTGACAAAAAAAAGATAAACAACAAAAAGTATTGGAGAAGTGTCTTGTCTGCAGCAATGAACCTCAAAGGCTCAGAAAGCTGCTCGAAGAAGAAGAAGAAGAGTTAATAGTATAACAGCACTAACCTTAAGTCAAGAAATGTAATGCAGAGTTACAGCAGGTACAGTACAACATCCCTTTTCTTACCTTTACCACCGTCAACAGATCTGGTAACCATGGCGACCAGCAGTACAAAGCTTGCACAGACAGAGATATTTATCACGTCACGGGTCAGGGAAGAAGTCGTCATGTGTGGCCAGGGTGTCTGTGACGGAAGTTTGGCTGCCTGAGAACGGCGTTGGATGGTTGAACAAAGATGGTGTATAGGCAATGTCTTATGGTTGTTGCTGCTGCTGGTGCTGCTTGTCCGTGGACGACTGCTGGACACTAATTTCAGTGTTTTTAAATTAAAAGTGCGAATCGAATTCTGAGGTCTTCCACACAGTTTTATTTCATTGCACAGTCAGGCATCAGTGAGTAGTGGCAGAGTTCAGAACAATGTCTGACGGTAGATCTATCCTAGATTATTATGCAGACCCCATTCTTGGAGCTATGTGCTTGCAGTGTTAACACAACATCAGTAATAAAAGTTAACGGAGAATCAGTAGTAAAAGTAAAATGCTACCATAACATCAGTAATAAAAGTGAAATGTTAGCACAAAATCAGTAGTAAAAGAAAAGTGCTATCATAACATCAGTAATAAAAGTGAAATGTTAACGCACATACTACAAATAAAACGTTAGCGTAAAATCAGTAGTAAAAGTAAAATGTTAAGGTGAAATCAGTAATAAAACTAAAATGTTAACGTAATATCAGTAATAGGAAAAAAAGTTAACATAAAATCAGTAACGAAAGTAACATGTTAACATAAAATCAGTATTAGAAAAAACACTTTAACATAAATTCAGTAGTGAAAGTAAAATGTTAACATAAAATATCAGTACTTAAAGTAAAATGTTAAAGTTACATCAGCAATAAAAGTAAAATGGTAATGTAAAATCAGTAATATAAGTAAAAAAAGCTGTTAAACACTCCAGGTCAGACGCAGTACCCAGTGACGGTCTGTAGTATCTCACGGCAGCCTCGCGTAGTTGACCAACACACAAAGAAGTTCTTCTGGGAAAAGAAGAAATCAGAAACTATGAAAACCATATGATTTATAGTAGTCTAGACTAATAACAGGAGCTAGCAGGGGGGGTAGCGAAGTGGCTAGTGCACTCGTCTCTCATGAGATATATCAATGATGCCGTTTCCCAAGTTGGAGATGCTCCGGTCAACCCAATTTTGTAGAAATGGGCAATGGGCAGTCCCGTAAGTGCGGAAATAAATGGCAGTCAGTCATAACACTTGGCCACATCACGCTGTAGTGTTCTGACAGGTCGGGGAATATAACTGGGCCTAGCATCTTATCCCTTATCCGCCTCAACACCAAAATACTGCATATTACCTGGCTAATAACAGAGATTATCTCTTCATGGGTCCGTTTTTTAGAAGATAAATATATAATTTGTCATATTTTAGAAGTATTGTCATAAGACACGGCGCTGCTACCAATGCAAGGGTCAATGAAGTGAAAATTTTGATAACGTCTGTGAAACTATAACTAAAACTTCTTCATCTTTCTCAGCTTTCCGAGCCGTTAAGGCTCATTGTTGCAGATAAAGTTCGCCTCCATTCCTCTCTATTCCTAATCTTCTCTCTCCATTTGGTGACACCAATTTCTTTTATATCCTCTTCTGTGTTGTCTTTCCATCTTTGGTCTACCTCAGGGCATTGTTTTCTTCATCTTTTTTTTACACGCATCATTTTCGTTTGTCTTTTTTCTTCCACTCTTTCTGCATGGTCTAACCAACGTAATATGTTCAGTTTCAAAACGTTTACAGCGGATTATAGTCGTCTGTAATAGTTAAAACTATTGAAAATAATACTGAAACTATACAACTACCACAGTGATAATAGTGGGGACATTTCGTTGCGATATGTATAATCAAATGTATTGAATCATGATTATTTAATAATGGTGGAAGCATTAAAGTATGAGAAAAACTGTTTATCGAATATGCCAGGTTCCTTTGACTCTATGGAAGCTGGCCAGATGGTGAGATGATTGACAAAGATAAAGTCATTCTCATGACAAACGATACAACTTCTCTCTGTGACAGGAACCAGGTACAACATCTCTAACTACACTTAGTAGTTGGACATATCACAGCTGAACTACACTTAGTAGTTGAACGTCTCACAGATGAACTACATTTAGTAGTTGGACATCTCACAGATGAACTACATTTAGTAGTTGGACATCTCACAGCTGAACTACATTTAGTAGTTGGACATCTCAAAGATGAACTACATTTAGTAGTTGGACATCTCACAGCTGAAGTACACTTAGCAGATGGACATCTCACAGCAGAACTACACTTAATGGCTGGACATCTCGCAGCTGAACTACATTTATTTGAGCATCTTACATCTGAACTACACTTAGTTGAACATCTCACAGCTGAACTACACTAAGTAGTTGAAAATCTCACAGCTGAACTACACGCAATTGAACATCTCACAGCTGAATTACACTTAGTGGTTGAAAATCTCACAGCTGAATTACACTTAGAAGTTGGACATTTCACAGCTGAACTACACTTAATAGTTGGACGTCTCGGCTGAATTACATTTAGTAGTCGAACGTCTCATAGATGAACTACACTAAATAGTTCAGCGTCTCACAGCTGAACTACACTTTTTAATTGGACTTCTCATAGCTGAACTACACTTTGTAATTGGATTTCTTACAGCTGAACTACACTTAGTAATCTGACATCTCACACCTCTACTACACTAAGTGGTTGAACATCTCAAAGTTAACTACATAGAGTAGAACTAAACGTCACTTGTCAACGTTAAGCCGCTTTAATCATGAAACGGGATGATGATGATTTTGATGATGATGATGATGGTGAAATTCCTTGATGATAGATGAAACATCGATTCATATATCTCAAAGCGCATTAACTTTAACTCACAGTGCAGGGGAACAAACTCTACAAACCTATATTCTGTTAAATGAAATGATGCTCAGAAAGTTCCATAAACCAACTAAAATTAACCTGATTTTTAAGACAAAAAGAGAAAAAAAAGGAATTATCTGAAGTTTAGTTCAAAGCAGAGATTACACACGATTCAATTTCAGCTTGTAATAACAAATGAAAGAAACTTCTCTCAGTTATTTTACAAAACGGCTTCAAGCCTTTTGTCTGTTATATCTCTAATCATTGTCATCGTTTCGGTACGAAGGTTGGTAGCAATGAGACTTCAGTTTCCTCGCTCCATCGCCTTGATGGTGCACTCATCCAGACTGTATTCTGTCCACTCATATGCTATCTTCAAGTCTACATCTCTGTCCTCCCGTATCTCCTTTTCCTTCAACTCCTTCCTTCTAGTGTTTTTTGTCTTCAGTATATTATTTTGTCTTTTGTTGTGGCGAAGGTATTTTGTTTTCCCTAGTTATCTAACACGGTTGCCATAGAAGCGAGAACACAGTAGTTCTGATGTAGATTTATGTATGAACCATCAAATACAACTGGATTTAAGCGAAAACAATATCTTCGTTCATCCTTGAAGTATGAACTCATGCGTGGCTAGTATTTTCATGGGGCTGAATTTTACATGATATTTATATTTCGTGTAATGTACTTTCAGTCATGTGTGCAGTGTACATGAAAGTACCTCAACCATTAAGATGACATTCTATTTCTTTTTTTGCTCCTAGCACTTTTCGTGACAGTGGTTCTAAACATTTGTTTTGGCTATGAGCTCCCTTCCATCTTAAAACAGCCACAGAATCCTCGTTAAAAATAAGGCAATGAAGGGAACCCGGGTGATGCTAATTTATTTTTTTAATCGAGCCCGTCCATTCGCTGCTCCGTGGACCTCGTAAATTCTTTCCGTGGACTTCTTGGGGGGGTCCATGCATCCAAAGTTGAGAGCCACTGTTTCATAACATAAACATACAAAGCGTCCATTTCATTTTTAACAGCGCTGATGAGGTTCCAGTCCACAATTTTCGCAGGAGAATGTTGCGCGCAGTGGATTGCTTTGCCTTTTGTTTGCAACTGAACAAGATGGCTTCCTTTTTAAGTCCCCGAGGTTTGTCTACCAGTTAGTTACGTTGCCGTATTCTTTCCAGTTCTGTCCTTTAAAGTTACTGCCTCCATTGTGTATATAATTGCGCTCATTAATATAATCACACGCGTTTATTTCCTGTAATTATGTTTTCAATTATTCCTTTTCTTCAAAATAAAAAAAGAAAACACACGTGGAAGTTACCCAGTGAATCTAGAATAAAGAGTTTAAAAACTGGAATCTCTGTCTCAGTTTACGTTTAGTTCGTCAACGAGGAAAGAAAAAGACATTTTTTTTTACAAAGAGATGACTGAGAGGAATCGACTTGGCTGGAAGAATAAAGTAGAAGGAGGCAAATATAGACTTAACAGATGAATCTTTGGCAGATCAAACAGATATACTGACCACATGAAGAGTTGTGGGACGTCGTGGAGATGGACATTTCAGATTTCGGGAGGAAATCCTGGAGATCAGTTATTGAAGCATGTACTTGTTCTGTGGTAGATTTTTGAGAGAGAAGAGGAGGGGGGATATTTTGGGGGAGGGTGGGGGCGTAGAATGAGGAATTTAATGAGAAAAAAAAGCCGCAAGTACAAGACAAACATAAAATAATTCTGAAGTGAAACAGAGACAGAGTAGTTAAACAGAAATGAAAGAAAGCTATGTATATACGTGTTAAAGTATACTTGCTGTGGTAAATGAATAGTCGATCTGTAGGCGTGTAAATGTTAAAGTGAGTGTATATGTGTGGTAACTGAATAACAGATGCGGAGCTGTAAGTGTTAAAGTATGTACGTTATGTACACGAACAGCAGTGATGAAACAGATAAACAAGATCAACGGTAGCTATGTTAGAAGGTCATATTTTAGTTTGAAGCTCATGAAAGTATGCCATAAAAGGTCATATTTTAGTTGGTAGCTCATTAAAGTATGTGATAAAAGGTAATGTTTTAGTTTGAAGCTCATGAAAGTGTTTGATAAAAGGTCTTTTTGTTCTATCCTTTTTTTTTTCCTTGAATGACAGAAGTTGGTCTCCTCAGACAGAGCTTTCTTCTTTCACATCTCTCTGCCCTCGTAATGTAAAGGTATAATCCCCGTGTCCATGCCATTAAGGCATATTTGGGATTCGGTGTTAGGCTTGTATTTCCAAAGATCAAGTCAAAAGCTCGATCAAGCCAAGAAGTTTGAAAATCCAATACAAGTAAGTTCAACAGAATTAAAAGCTCGATCAGGCCAAGAAGTTGGAAAACCCAATACAAGTAAGTTCAACAGGATTAAAAGCTCGATCATGCCAAAGAAGTTGGAAAACCCAATACAAGTAAGTTGAACAGGATTAAAAGCTCGATGAAGCCAAGAAGTTGGAATTCCAATACAAGTAAGTTCAATAGAATTAAAAGTTCGATCAAGCCAAGAAGTTGGAAAACCCAACACAAGTAAGTTGAACAGGATTAAAAGCTCGATGAAGCCAAGAAGTTGGAATTCCAATACAAGTAAGTTCAACAGGATTAAAAGCTCGATCAAGCCAAGAAGTTGGAAAACCCAACACAAGTAAGTTGAACAGGATTAAAAGCTCGATGAAGCCAAGAAGTTGGAATTCCAATACAAGTAAGTTCAACAGGATTAAAAGCTCGATCAGCCAAGAAGTTGGAAAACCCAATACAAGTAAGTTGAACAGGATTAAAAGCTCGATGAAGCCAAGAAGTTGGAATTCCAATACAAGTAAGTTCAACAGGATTAAAAGCTCGATCAAGCCAAGAAGTTGGAAAACCCAACACAAGTAAGTTGAACAGGATTAAAAGCTCGATCATGCCAAAGAAGTTGGAAAACCCAATACAAGTAAGTTGAACAGGATTAAAAGCTCGATCAGGCCAAGAAGTTGGAAAACCCAATACAAGTAAGTTGAACAGGATTAAAAGCTCGATCAAGCCAAGAAGTTGGAAAACCCAATACAAGTAAGTTGAACAGGATTAAAAGCTCGATGAAGCCAAGAAGATGGAAAACCCAATACAAGTAAGTTGAACAGGATTAAAAGCTCGATCAAGCCAAGAAGTTGGAAAACCCATTACAAGTAAGTTCAACAGGATTAAAAGCTCGATCAGGCCAAGAAGTTGGAAAACCCAATACAAGTAAGTTGAACAGGATTAAAAGCTCGATCAGGGCAAGAAGTTGGAAAACCCAATACAAGTAAGTTGAACAGGATTAAAAGCTCGATCATGCCAAAGAAGTTGGAAAACCCAATACAAGTAAGTTGAACAGGATTAAAAGCTCGATCATGCCAAAGAAGTTGGAAAACCCAATACAAGTAAGTTGAACAGGATTAAAAGCTCGATGAAGCCAAGAAGTTGGAATTCCAATACAAGTAAGTTCAACAGAATTAAAAGTTCGATCAAGCCAAGAAGTTGGAAAACCCAACACAAGTAAGTTGAACAGGATTAAAAGCTCGATCATGCCAAAGAAGTTGGAAAACCCAATACAAGTAAGTTGAACAGGATTAAAAGCTCGATGAAGCCAAGAAGATGGAAAACCCAATACAAGTAAGTTGAACAGGATTAAAAGCTCGATCAAGCCAAGAAGTTGGAAAACCCAATACAAGTAAGTTGAACAGGATTAAAAGCTCGATGAAGCCAAGAAGATGGAAAACCCAATACAAGTAAGTTGAACAGGATTAAAAGCTCGATCAAGCCAAGAAGTTGGAAAACCCATTACAAGTAAGTTCAACAGAATTAAAAGCTCGATCAAGCCAAGAAGTTGGAAAACCCAATACAAGTAAGTTCAACAGGATTAAAAGCTCGATCAGGGCAAGAAGTTGGAAAACCCAATACAAGTAAGTTCAACAGGATTAAAAGCTCTTAATACTCAAAGACATTGATTTCTACTGTATGTGTGTGAGTAGACTGGCTGGGGCCTGACATAATGTTATACTTGCCTGTATGGCTATTCAGAGACAAAGATAACAGAGGATTCCCCAGTGTTTCCACACTCCCTTCATCGTACTATCGAAATTACCCAATGATTAGTCTATAGGCATACAACTATACACAAAGCACTGCAGTAAAACTGTGATACCAAAATGTATAAATGTTTATAAAAATGTTTATATTTCTATCAAGGACATGTAGGCAGTTTTGGTGCTGTGTTGATACAGAGGCTGAAATAAATCCTTTTTCCATTTTTTAATTAATTTTTTTTCCATTTTGTATTGTTTGTTACCATTATATCAATGTGAGTCTGTACTTTGTGTCCTCTCTCTGATTCTTCGTCCTGTTTGTTTTTTGTTTGATAAAGGCTCGCGCCGAAACGTCACAAGTGTGTTATCGCTAAATAATAAAGCTGCTCCTGTTATACATTTTGATATCGAAATTACCATCAGCTGTTTTGTTAGCTATCAGGACGATTTCAAAAAATGTCAAAAGCTTGGCTTTACTTTTGATATGAATAGCTAAAAATAGTGAAGAAGAAAGAAAAATCCCAATCTAGCAGCAGTTTTTTGGGAGTCCCATACAATCACCATGTGATTCTTATGCCTTCATAGTGTGATTTTATTCCTCATCATTTTATTCCCATGCCCTCAGCATTTGATTCCCACATTTTCGCCATTTGATTTTCGTACCTTCATCATGTGATTCACATACCCTCATCGTTTAATTTCCACATACTAGTTTGATTCCCATACTTTCTTTAATTTCCACACCCTCATTTAATTCGCTGATAATCTGCAAGTGGATTCATCAGCTGACCCCATCTTGATTACAACCGAAAGGCCTGCAAGAGAGCTGCTAGGGAGGCAAATGGGACATGCAGATGACTGACTGACGTTTGATTCCCACACCTTCATCATTTGACTCCCACATTCCTCATTATTTGATCCCCATTCCCTCATAATTTGACTCGCATACCATTAAGAGGCAAGATACTCCCATTTAAGAACCCTCTCCAATAACAGGTGTCTTTAAGGATTTCTCTAAGCAACATGTGCCACAAAATATAAACTGGAACCATTCATTTTAATTAAATACAAGTAACCCTTTAACATGACTTACGAGATTGTTAATTTTCTTATTCATGTGTACTCATGAAAAACGATGAAGCGAAAACAACGACCAGTGTAGAATTAACGTAAAGAGAAATATAGCCTATCAGATGTTAGTACTGTATTAGAATTATACGAGTTGCTCTCCCGCTGATTTTTTCATCGCGTACATAATAAATTAAATAACGACGTAAAATGAATTTCCTGCAAGAAATAAATTTAGGCGTTTATTAGTATGGAGGAAGTGTTAAAAATCATAGTTGCAATCAAATCTATCCCACAATCTTAGATACATTTGAACTATAAATACAATCTTTATTTATTTTAATACAAACCGCTTCTAATAAATAATGACTAATATTCTGTTTTTAGTGAGACCTTCAGTTTCTTTGGAGACGTACTGCATTTTGAGGATTAAGGCACGTCGTGATTTAAGCAAAGTCAATGACAGTCATGATTTAAACTTGATCAATGATTGATTTTAATGAAGCACCACTCTAGATTCCAGAATGTTTGGAACTGTGTAAACATAGCAGCAAAAAGTCAGGAAAACCGGTTATTAAAGCGAAGATAGTTCTTAATTAACAAGGAAAAACAGCCCAGTTTTTAAAGTGAAACCAGTTCTTAATTAACAACGAAAAATAGCCCAGTTTTTAAAAAGAAGAGAGATCTTTAAACGAAAACAGTTCTTATTTTAAAACGAAAGAGAGCTCTTTAAGCGAAAACAGTTCTTAAGACGACTGAAGAAAATGATGAGTTACGTAATTTTAACCGTTTTAAATTTTGTGAAAAACTAACAATCTGAAGGCAGCAGATGACAGAATGTGGCATGGCGGTGCTTAGACACGTGATCACTGTAACTGGGTCATCAAAGAGTCAATATTACGATCTCTTAAATACCACCGAGAGAAAGCGCCTGCTCAGACTGACGTTACACAAACGATATCAGGATTTCAAAGTAGTCCTTCCGTGTGTTGTATAAAATACTGATTGATGGTATCACTGTCAAGTGTAAATATATGATCGTTCGTGGAAAAGCAGAGCTTCTAGGGGACTGTATTATCAACACAACTTTAGAAGCGAAAAGTGGCAGAAGATCTGCGGTGTTTATAGAAACCCTAAGCGTTATAGGCAGTTTAGAAATCAGTAAGAAATATGCCAGGCATGATGCTTTCTCATGACAGCCCTACATTACAGAACTCACGTTTGAGAAACCAGCAGTTAGAAAATCAACACCAACAGAAGGTAGTAAATCAGACTCTTCGGGCACTCTCACATTTAATCACATTAGATTGTTCTCCAGCACGACCCAGACCGCAATGATTACACGTTTTTAGATGGAGAAAGGGTCTCACAATTGCTTGCTTTGCAATAACAGTTTGGCGGGGAAATTCCCACTCGGAAGTGCCATGTTGTGGTACCGCGCCATCATCTCTTGCCCAAGTAAAATATAGCCGTGGTCTGCGCGAGACATATTAAAGCTCAGATGATATCGATAAAATGGGAACAGATAGTTTGTTGCGAAGCGCTGGAGAATCGATCTACTTAGATCAAAGTTAGTTTTTAATAGAGGATGGTAATCGAAAAATTATACGCATTTCTGAGCTGGATTTGTCGGAAATGGAGAAGTGGATTAAGGGAAGTTTTTGCTTGCGGAGTTTCCCGTTGGCGCTTTCTAATCGGCGTCGATCATTATTGTTTCATTTACAGATAAATTACACATTGTTGTCTGTGCTTTCACCGATTACCTGGGATATTTCTGTCCACAAATTACAGTTCTGATATGGGCGCACAATTCGTTTAGATTACGATATATTCTGCTGATTACAGCTCTTGATGTTGAAGCTGTAATTGCTCAATGTCAGATTCTGAAGAATGAGACATTGTTTTCTATCCCTGATAAATCTACTATTGCTGCTTAATGTTCTCTGAACATATGCCAGTATGTCAGTTCCTAAGATAGTCCTCAGCATTCTGATTCTAGTGATGCTTGTTCTACTCTGAGTTTAGTCGTTTTTCTTGCAGTTGTATACGTGTGTATAACGAGTTTACTTAAATATTTATTATTTTTTTCGTTTCCTTTTTCGCAGTTTCCCCCTTTTCTTTGCTTTTTTTTGTTTCCTTCTTTTCGTTAATCTGTAAGACTACATTACACATCTTCATCTGCATTTACCTGAACATTCTGGATGTGTAAACAACCTGTTATCATCGGACCGGCACATTAGGCTGTGAACATTATTTAGTATACAAGTTGTTGCAAAGATATTCTCCAGTTAGTTCGGGATATGTCTCGGTGGGTGAGCCATCGGGTGACAAGGTGGATGTGGCTGGTTCTTGATACTGAGGCATATACAGTGTTATTGTGCCCTGCATTGATTATGTTGTAATTATATGTGATCTTTGGTTGTTGGCTATGACCCCATCGAGCACCCCGGACTCAATTAGGTTGGTTGTGAATGAGCTCGGTTAGTAGAGATGATTTCATAAGGATGATAGTATATGTGCTGGGTGCATCCATCGATATGTATGGCAAGGTTGTAGTATGGGTTTGGATGGTTTTAATGTACATTATATACTTATGATATGGGCTGTCATACAATAATGCTTTTGGTCTAAGCTGACAAAATGGTATGATTTATTTATGTAAGACACCTCGAACGATAGTTCTGTTATGCATATTTCTTGCTATGAGTTTTGATGTCGTTGCCATGCACATATAGTATACACGTAATGTTGAGTTTCGATATGATGCTTATTACAGCTGTTCTGAGGACAGTTTTATATGTTCTAATGTTCATGAAATGGTAAACTATCTTCTGGAAACATACCAAGAAACCCAAGCAGCAATTGGATGCAACAGCAGCAGGCCATCTTGCTCACAACCGAGAGGCCTACAGGAGTGCTGTTTGAGAGGCAAAGTTCCGCAAGGGACATGCAAATGAATGAATGAATGAATGTTCATGATAAATGCTGTTATGAGGGCCCTCCCTCTTTGACAATGCTTTACTTGTGGGTGAAGTTAATATTCAAAGTCTTGCTGAATATATGTATGTACGAGTAAATATATATATATATATATATATATAGAGAGAGAGAGAGATTGAAGTGATTGCTAACGCTTCTTATGACAACGAAAGTTGATCAGTCAGTCAGTCATTTTGCATGTCCCTTGTGGAACTTTTCCTCCCTAACAGCTCTCCTGTAGGCCTCTTGACGAAGGTTGATTTGAGTGAGAAATACTGTGGCCCTTATGTGTACAGTGTGATGCTTCTAATAGTAAACTTATTATGTTATTATGTTAGTTGTTTTTTTTAAACACTGAAATATTTGTTTTGTATTTGGTATGAGAGATGACGAGAAAGCAGAGTAGACACAATATCTATAGGTTGAACTGTTGACTAACAGGGATCCAGGAACTGGGACGGGTGTGGTCAGATTTTCTTCAAAAAGATTAGGGTTGAGGGTTACAGTAGCTTTATACCATAGGAAGATTTTAATTACTTAGTTACCACTCTCATAAGTCCTTCACTCCCCTCACTCTCCCTCACTC
This sequence comes from Achatina immaculata, assembly GCA_009760885.1. Taxonomy (NCBI): domain Eukaryota; kingdom Metazoa; phylum Mollusca; class Gastropoda; order Stylommatophora; family Achatinidae; genus Lissachatina; species Lissachatina immaculata. The sequence continues at coordinate 51,026,596 of CM019720.1, read as the reverse complement.
ACCTCACTCTCCCTCACTCACCTCAATCACCTCAATCTCCTCACTCTCCCTCACTCACCTCATTCTCCTCACTCTCCCTCACTCACCTCACTCTCCCTCACTCTCCTCACTCTCCCTCACTCACCTCAATCACCTCACTCTCCCTCACTCTCCTCACTCTCCTCAATCACCTCACTCTCCCTCAATCTCCTCACTCTCCCTCACTCACTTCATTCTCCTCACTCTCCCTCACTCACCTCACTCTCTCTCACTCTCCTCACTCTCCCTCCCTCACTCACCTCAATCACCTCAGTCTCCCTCACCCACCTCACTCTCCTCAATCACCTCACTCTCCCTCACTCTCTCTCACTCACCTCAATCACCTCAATCTCCTCACTCTCCCTCACTCACCTCATTCTCCTCACTCTCCCTCACTCACCTCAATCACCTCACTCTCCCTCACTCACCTCACTCTCCCTCACTCTCCTCACTCTCCCTCACTCACCTCAATCACCTCACTCTCCCTCACTCGCCTCACTCTCTTTCACTCACTTCACTCTCCCTCACTTACCTCAATCACCTCACTCCCCTCACTCACCTCACTCTTCTTCACTCACCTCAATCACCTTACTCTCCTCACCTCAGTCACCTCACTCTCCCTAACTCACCTCAGTCACCTCACTCACATCAGTCACCTCACTCTCCTAACTCTCCTCACTCTCTCCCTTACGGATGAATCAATACTGTGCGCAAAGAAGCAGCCAATAACCTCTGCATTTGTCAGCTGTCTAAATTCAGTTCTATACAGCTCTCCGCAATAATCAGATTATAACAAATAAGAAGGGATTAAAATAAGAAAAAATTGGTACATAACTACCACAATCAATCGTTAATGTCATGATCCTTACCACGCCCTCTTGCGATTTATGCACTGTCATGTCTGATTTACAAAGATGAGTCCAGGAGTCAAAGCAATAGAAATGAAATTTCCATGACTGTTGAAATTATCAAAAATAAATAAAGAAAGTGAAAAAAAAAACTATGTAAAACATTCTGATCATCCACCGCATAATGTAGAACATCCCACCAGAACTACACCAACTGTGAAACACTTAAGACTTCAGTACTGGCGACATGAAACAATCCCAGTCTCTACGGTTCCGTAAAAGAACTCAGGCCAACTAAGCCAAGGGATATAACCGCAGATGTACGCCGTGAAAGCAGAAAGAAACTTATGATCATTTCATGTGCTATATATACCCACAGAACAACCGTTTAACTCTTAACCGACAAAGCAAAGCCATGACACAAGAACATTTTAACATTAAAATAGGAACCTATTTTAACATTTGCTTACTTCATTATATTGTACTGTGAGATGTAGAGAAGAGATGCAGTTAGCGTTTTTTTGGACCATATGATTGGCTTCAGTGATGTTCATGTCGTAACGCGTGAGTGTTTTTTACAACTCCATCTATCCACCTTTTCCACGATCTTTCTCATGATCTATGTCCAGTAGTTCTTTGAATGAAGGCCGTCGTGGCTGGCTGTTATGTGTCATTCTCAATAAGTGGCCAAACCACTTAACTCTTTGTTTCTTTATATACTGTAGGCACTGTGTAGTCCCAAAAATTGTCTTATATCATCACTTCTTAGTTTTACCCCGTCCTAGCGACGTTTTTTCCTTTTCTGAGGCATCTCATTTCACATGTAGATATTTTATTTTGCTGCTTCTTGGTTAATGTGCATGTCTGACACTGGTAGCACAACGCTGGTATACATATGCTATTAATTGGTTGTCTCGTGGTTTTTAGTGGTTTGTTAGGGTGAGAAAGTAGCAGAGGTAACTGGTATGTTAGGGTGAGAAATTACTAGGGATTGCTGGTATGTTAGAGTGAGAAAGTAGCGGGGGTAGTTGGTATGTTAGAGTGAGAAAGTAGCGGGGGTAGTTGGTATGTTAGAGTGAGAAAGTAGCGGGGGTAGTTGGTATGTTAGGGTGAGAAATTAGCAGGGATAGCTGCTTGCAATGGTTTTCTCTTTGTGTTCTAACATCAGTTTCTCCACCACCCTTCCCATCTTCTGTAAACATTCAACCAAGATACCGGACTTGAATTCTTGAACTTGTTGGATTTTGTTGTCTTCGATGCAGACGTTCAATGGGCATGGACTCCTGTTGACCTTCATGGTCTCCACTTTAGCAATGTCGATTTTCATATCACATTGTTTACAGCTGTGACGGAGGTTGCTCATATAATCTTGTAAGCTTTTCATGTCGTCGTTTGTAATGCACTGTTCGTCTGTAAATATTAACTCGCTCAGTTCTAGTGGGTATGGGTTTGCTTCCTTCGTTATTTTGTCTGTGTAGATTATAAATAATAGTGCTGACAGTATGCAGCCGTGTCTAACTCCTGCTGTGTAGATTATAAATAATAGTGCTGACAGTATGCAACCGTGTCTAACTCCCGCTGTGTAGATTATAAATAATAGTGCTGAAAGTATGCAGCCGTGTCTAACTCCCGCTGTGTAGATTATAAATAATAGTGCTGACAGTATGCAGCCGTGTCTAACTCCTGCTGTGTAGATTATAAATAATAGTGCTGACAGTATGCAGCCGTGTCTAACTCCTGCTGTGTAGATTATAAATAATAGTGCTGACAGTATGCAGCCGTGTCTAACTCCCGCTGTGTAGATTATAAATAATAGTGCTGAAAGTATGCAGCCGTGTCTAACTCCCGCTGTGTAGATTATAAATAATAGTGCTGAAAGTATGCAGCCGTGTCTAACTCCCGCTGTTACTCTGAACCAGTCCGTGTTCCCTATTCCTGCCCTTACTGCACTTTGACTATTTTTGTATATAGACTTTGTGTTTTGTAATGGATATTCTGGTATCCTTTATTCCTCTAGCACTGCCCACAGCTTGTTTCTGTTAACCCTTTCAAGAAAGCCTTTTCTTGATCCACAAATAAGAAATTAAGTTCCCCGTCACATGTCTCTTCCACAGACGCGTTGTGGGGCGTAAATATTGCATCAGCGCAGCTTCTTCATTTTACAAATCCGCACAGTACTTCGCTCAGGTGTGTTTCTATAGCATTTTGCGTCAGTTTAAAATTATGAACTCCTGACAAAAGAGGAACACCACATGAATGCAGTAATGCTATTTATTTATTTATTTATTTTTTTAGCCGTGTAAACGGTTTATGTTAGTTTAAGAGCTAAAAAAATAGGCCAACTGCGTTTCCATGACTACATTCTTAACCCAAGCAGCCTAGAAAAGGGTCACTGTAAGTGACGAATTGCTTGTATAAAAAAAAATTGGCTCAAATTGAACAGAAAGAAAGACTAGACAGTTAAAAACAAGATTGTGGAAACTTCCAGGATTGTACCAGAGCAAGACATAAGTAGGCAGGAATTAGTAAACTTACACTCTACCCCCCCCCCCCCCCCAAGGACATGTCCTATAAATAGCCAAATTACATGAACTGAAGTAATCCCTAATAATACCTTTCAGAGATGGGCTTTTTTTCCCTTACATCTAGTTCTATAGCAAATTGCTCTGATAATAAAGTAGAAGGTAATTATCATTCGTGATATATTTTGCTATTTATTCTAAATTGCAGTTTACGTTTTCAGTTAGTGATAGCTTTAACATAGTTATTAAAAAAAAATTCTAACCATTTTCATCGTAGATGGTCTGGCTGGCCGGGTGGGTAGGCGCTTGATCTACTAATACGGTGGGCCTGGTTGGCTTGGTGGCTAGGCGCTTGATCTACTAATACGGTTGGCCTGGTTAGCTTGGTGGCTAGGCGCTTGATCTACTAATACGGTGGGCCTGGTTAGCTTGGTGGCTAGGCGCTTGATCTACTAATACGGTGGGCCTGGTTAGCTTGGTGGGTAGGCGCTTGATCTACTAATACGATGGGCCTGGTTAGCTTTATGGCTAGGCGCTTGATCTACCAATACGCTGGTACTATGTTCAAATCAGTGGACATTTTTTTCCTTGGCACCAACACACCAAAAAAAAAAAAAAAAACGGCCCCGAGGTCCACCCAGCTTTCTAAAAATGGCTACCAGAGGAAATCTGGGAAGATAAATTCGACCAGGCGTGATATTAACCACATCACACGTTCATGTGCCGGTGGTCTTGGAAATACGGGCCTAACACCTTATCCCACAGTATGCCATAGTGGAAGGGAAACGGGGATTTTTATCTTTACTTTTTACTTTATTTTCATCTGTAGTATTTCACAATCATGGCCTCCAGCAAAGTAATCTGTTTCATTATCTTTAACGTCCAAGGCTCTATAGATAATCATTATCACGCTATTCTCGATGTTTACATAAAAGGGAATCAATAATTTGCATTAACTAGCGATCTGTTCATCTCCCTTCGGTTTCATAATTTATTCATGTAGTAATTCATTATTTGTTGTCAATTCTTGTTCATAAATCACTTCTTGAAAACATTTTATTTTATTTTATTTGTTCCCTTGATTTTTCTTTTCTAGTTTCGATCATTTCACAGTGGTCAAGCTTCGTTCTGCAGAGGTTTCAAGGCTGATATTACCTTCACAACAACAGGGGAAAAACCTAGGACTACAGAGGTCGCAATCTGGAGAAAAATGTACGTGTGATGTAACAGAGCGTAGTTTCAAGATGAATTCAGCAACACAGGAGAAACTGACAATGAAAAAAAAGACATACAGATATACAGATAGATAGATAGATAGATAGATAGATAGATAGACAGATAGATAGATAGATAGATAGATGGATGGATGGATGGATGGATGGATGGATAGATAGATAGATGGATGGATGGATGGATGGATGGATGGATGGATAGATAGATAGATAGATAGATAGATAGATAGATAGATAGATAGATAGATAGATAGATAGATAGATAGATAGAACATACTTTATTTTGAAAGGATTAAGAATTGGGCACGCAGACCCGTCTAACATTCTGCCCTTCATCATACAGCTTTCTCTCAATCACAGTCATTCAGCATTTATTAATAAGCATTAATAATCATGAAGACATAATTAAATGATTACATAAATAAATAATAAAAATATCTCTTGTTCATACACTCCACACTCTGATTTATGCAACAGCATGAAATAAACGTGCACTCTTACATTCATTCAAAACTAAAATTTATAGAAAAGCTGTTAAAAAATAGAACAATCAAGTCATACTTTAAATTACTTTAGACTATGCTTAGGGAGGCATATAGTCCATATCAAACAGATGTTGACAAAGTTTGAAGTTATAAGAACAAATATTACGTGTAAATTTTACATACGTTGGTAGGGCTGAGTAAGAGAAACTTTTTTTTCAAGATGTCCAGCCTTCAGACAGACAGACAGACAAACAGACAGACAGACAGACAGACAGATAGATAGATAGATAGATAGATAGATAGATAGATAGATAGATAGATAGATAGATAGATAGATAGATAGATAGATAGATAGATAGATAGATAGATAGATAGATAGATAGATAGATACTCATATATACCGTGTGTGTTAAAAAAAGCGCACTTTTTAAATAGCGCACCAATTGGCACAGTGCGCGGTGTGTGGCTACTGAGTGCACCTAGAGCGCGGTGCGGCTACTGACCGCACCTAGTGGCAAGCCTTGACAACAAATAGTCATTTACGCCATTTCGCTATGAGCATCAGTCATCGAGCTACATCAGCTGAAATGAGCACGTGTACAAGCTGTTCGTCGGATTAGTGACAAAGTGACAATGAATAAGCTTATAGAACAACGTGGGTGCAAAATTGTGCTGCTAACGATAAAAACTTTACAGAGACATGATAACTGCTTAACCAAACTCACGAGGAAGACTGTAGGAGCCGAACACAGTGCTATAATGATATACGTTTTTAAAAGGGGCATGACACGATAGGTGAAGATCCCAGACTTGGAGTACTTCCAGCTTAATAGACGACGACCAGGTCTAAAACGTTCGTGGAGTCGTCGTTTCACTGTCCGAAACTATGCTGACGAAATGGAGATTAGCATATGATCTTGCCATCAAATTTTGACTAAAAAACTTAAGATTCCTCGCGTCTGTTAAAAATTCGTGCTGTATTTGTTGACTGACGATTAGAAAGACAACCGCATTGAAATAGGACATGAATTACTTGCCAAATTATCACGGAAATTTTCTTAAGAACATCACAACAGGAGATGAGACATTGAAACTAAGATGCAATCTTAGCAGTGGATGTGGAAAAAGGTCTCCTCGATCAAAAATAGCACGATCAAAAGATCACGCTGTTGTTTATTGTGTATTTGGATTACAAAGCCATTGACCACTATGAATTTGTACCACTTGGTCAGGTGGTAAACAAAACAGTTGTGCCAGGAAGTTTTAGAGAGTTTGAAGGATGCTGTGCGCAGGAAGGGGTCTGAATCGTGAGAAAAACCAGACTTGGATGTTGCACCACGATAATGCTCCATCTCATGCTTCGTTTCTCATCCCCATTTACCTCGTACAATATCAGACATCCGTTGTGCTTCATCCACCCTATTCTCCGGACCTAGTCCCAGCAGACGTTTTTTTCATACTTCACAAACTTAAAACCACTTTGAAAGGAAGTCGTTTAGAAACCATCTTACATCTGACATCCTTCTCGTGCCGCTAAACGTCACATAGGACCCGCATGGTAGTTCGCCAAGATTTCCTGTCTTCGGCGAGTTTTTATTCTCACCAAGGGATGTTATGCCCACTTTAGAAACCACAGAAGAGTTTTAATAATATGCGATAAAAGAACTGCACCAAGCCATACAGGAAGCTTTCCAACAATGGAGGGAACGTTAAGGACGGTGTGTTGTCAGTAGAATGGATTACATTGAAAGGGACAGTGCTTGAAATGTTGTCAAAAGAGCACTCAAGGAATCAATGATAACGTCGTTTCGCATTTACGTCGCTGATTAATTACTGATCTTAATTTAATTATGCGTGGAATAAATTCTTACTTTCCATGCCTGAGCAGTAACGCAGATGTATTATTTCCTTCCAATCTCCTATTCCTGCTCATGTTTTAAAATTCATAATTGCATGCTGTATATGAATAGGATACTGCATATAGAAAAGTATAAGTACAAAATAAAAGTGTATACTTATTTTCCTCTCTATTTTTAGTTGTTAATGCCCATGTCTGTGATTGTTAACACAAAGTTGGGAGGAACTTTCGGTACGGTGCTCTGTTTGTATCAAATGTTGTGTATTTCTTTTTCAGTAAATGCGTCCTTTGTGTACAATTATTTGATTTCTCTTACTGTATCTGTTCAAAATATCAGCATCAATTTTTCCGGTTGATAACACTGTATAGTTTACTTGCTTCTGGGACTAAATATCTAGAATTAAGCATTAGAGAAGTAGAACATTTGTCTGGTTTCATTCATGTCCGTTTCCTTTAAAAAAAAGTTCTTTGTTGCACTGAGATTATCAAAGCTCTTCCAGAAGAAATAAAAGACTGAGAGGATGCCACTTTTGTTTGTATGAATTCACGGAAGTATGATTCAGCCAATGCTGGGTGAACAATACTGGTTACCGAGAACTTCTTTCTTTCATTCTTTCTTTCTTTCTTTCTTTCTTTCTTTCTTTCTTTCTTTCTGTCTTTCTTTCTTTCTTCTATTATCTCCTCGAAACTGCGAGCTGGTATTCTATGCAGCCGAAGCCGTGAATGTTCCTTAGGCACATCACAATGTAAGATTGGAAGCGGGCCATGAGAGTTGTCATTTTCAGTCCCTGAGTACAACTTGAAAAAAGGCAGGGATTTGCAATACATACACATAGCAGACTGCAATACTACGGGGACTCTGTTGATCCTTGACCCGCTGGCCAGGCGAGGGCTGTTACTGGGGGCACCAACGGTGAGGTGGGATAAGGTCTTAGTCGGCTATGATTCGCCAACCCTGAAGCCAACATGTCAGCTACAGGTTGCTGATTGGCAAAACCTGAAGCCAACATGTCAGCTACGGGTTGCTGATTGCCAAAACCTGAAGCCAACATGTCAGCTACAGGTTGCTGATTGGCAAAACCTGAAGCCAACATGTCAGCTATGGGTTGCTGATTGCCAAAACCTGAAGCCAACATGTCAGCTACGGGTTGCTGATTGCCAAAAGGGACAGCGTCTTCGTCCCTGTAATCCAATAAAAAAAAACTTATAAGAATGAAAGGACAAGAGACTTAATGTAGAGTTAGTGACAGACAGTTGGACATAGACTAATGACCCGAAGCTGTGGCTAATGACAATAAGCCACGTGGCAGACCGTAGGATTAAGAAAGTTTGGCTCTTTATACCCCTGAAGACTTGACCTATGGACGGACGCGCCTTACATTTTTCGCTAATAGACATGGCTTTTAGTCTAAATGCACGGCGATAATGAAATAGATATTAAAACATATTAGCAGCCATTTGTTGAAAAGAAATCCCAAACAAATTACGGTAATTGTTCTTTGGCTCATTCAATCTCGCCCGTGGATTGGGGACTTCCGAATTCGATATGTGAATGAGGCAATTCATTCCTTCTGCAGCGAGTAAAATAAGAAACGAAAGAAATAGCAGAGAAATCGACCACTAGATGGAAATTTGACCAAAAATAAACAGTTGTTGTACTTGCATATGAGCACAGCATCTTGCTGACGGTCTGGTATCGTGACGTACGCGACCGAACTCTGCCGGGCGAGACTGCTCCACTGAAGCACCCGTTTATGCCTTTACTCTTATTAACAGATTTATGAATCATGATAAGAAATAATTGCTTATTAGCAATCAGTTTGTTTCGGTTATTTTTTTTCCTTTATTACATGCATTTAAGAAACCATACCAGTCGACCATAACTATATCATTACAAAAGTTTAACAAGCTGGTTTCAAAGAATAAACATTTAACAAAGACAGAAAGTTCTCAAACTAGATAAAACAAACAAGCTAGATAAAATAAACTCGAGTGAAATAGTGTTTTTAATGCTGCAGTCAAGGCAGAGATCAAGAGTGTTTTTAATGCTGTAGTCAAGGCAGAGATCAAGAGTGTTTTTAATGCTGCAGTCAAGGCAGAGATCAAGACAATTTCTAAAAATAAAAACAAACAAAAACTTCCAACTATGACATTTAATGCGTAACAAACTGTCAACCAGAAAAGTAAAGTAGCAGAAATTTTGTCCAAGGCGTAACAACCACAGCTGTTAAATGTAATATTCTATGCTTTAAAGTCTTGAATAAAAATCAGAAATATAACATTTTCTATTTTCGAATAACGATCTCCAGCTGTTACATTCAATATTTTACACTGATTCTTCAATTCGAACATTTACAACTATCAATTTGTCACATTTCTCTTCTTACAAGCTTATGCTATCAGTTTGTAACATTTCTCTTCTTACAAGCCTATGCTGTCAGGTTGTAACTAAGATTTTATATAATGAGAGATAGCAGAGCGCTTTAAAACAAATTTCAAAACGTAGATGCCATCCAAATTTCAAAACGTAGATGCCTGCCAGTACATCAAAAGCTTATAGATCAAACATCACCAAGTAGATGATACGCTGGCATGACTGTTAACAAATATTAAAATATTAATAGATCAAATCTCACCAAGCAGATGCTAAACTGGCATGACGTTTAACAAGTATTAATGGTTCTAAGGACTGTCATAGCCGTAGGTGGGGTGGAGGATATGCTCTCCACTCCAATGAAATGTCTCCAAAACGTGCGTCTCAAATAGCCTCTGACAGTCAAGTCCAGCTCCTGGCCTTCTCGTGGCAGAACTGTTCAAACTGACAGGAAAAGGGGCGAAGGCGAATATCTGGCGCCTGAAAACCAGACGCTTCGGGAAGACGAGAGTCTTATTTGGTAGCTCATCTGTGAGAAGGAAAACTCTGATTTAAAACCCGCTGCTGGCGAGATTCTTCAGCTGTCGTGCGTGGAGTGGGGATCCTCCCGGCCAGTAAAGAAAGGTGCGAATGGGGTTGCCGCGAGGCGCCACTGTGGAAAAGGTGAAAGAAAGGATTAAGTGAAGTAATCAGTAGTCTCGAGGTCAGGACTGTTCAAATCACGGCACATCTGCTCTGGAGGTCGCCCATGTCCTATGTGCAGTCATACCGGGAGAATTGCCTGAACCGGCTTAACCCAGCGGTTAAAACACTGCTGGCGAGATTCTTCGGATGCTGTGCGTGAAGTGAAACTCCTCCCGGCCAATGAAGAAAATACGAAAAATCATTTACTGTTGCAGTGCGCCGATGTGAAAATGTGATGGAAAGGATAAAGTGAAGCTTAATCGGTATGTCCAGTAGTCTCACGGCGAAAGCTACTCATATCACGGCACCTCTGCTCTAGAGGTCGGCCACGTACGATATACACCCATACTGGTGAAATATGGCTAAACCGGCTCACACCAGGGGTGAAACTTGATGGCTACTCATGTCACGATACCTCCGCTCTAGAGGTCGGTCACGTCCTAAACACGCCCATACTGGGATAATATGTCTAAACCGGCTTAACCCAGGGGTGAAACTTACTAGTGGCGAGGATTCGTCCTCCTGGACAAAAGCTCCGTCCTGGTCACAACTAGGAAGGGTAGCGGCCACTACCACAAAATGCTGAAATCGGAGATACTGGACCAGGGCAGTCTAGATAGGCAATCACCTCTCACCCGGCGGGGATTTAAGCGTATCCTAATCACGCTGAGGTTTTCCGGTGCGAAAGTTCAACGCTGGACTGGATGGGCAACCACATCTCACCAGGCGGGGATATACTGATATCCAAAAGACGCTGAGGTTTTCCGGTGAGAAAGTCCAACTCTAGATTAAACTGGTGCAACGAAAACCACGGTGTCACGCAATCTCGCTTCTGAGACCCACCGAGAATACAGGCTCAAGCCCTGTGATACTCTGAACCTCTTGTGGTCCTCTCGTGGATCTCGTGTGGTTCTTTCGGGGACCACAGGAGACTACGGGATCTATTGAGGACCACAGGTGTAAATTCACTAGGATCATGGGGCGGTCTTGGTGGTAAAGCGAACGAAGAAGAAGAAGATGAAGAAGAAGAAATATTAACAGATCAAGTCTCACCAAGTAGATGCTAAGCTAGCATGATGTTTAACAAACATTTGTAGGTCAAATTTCATCCAATACGTGTCAGCTGGTTTAAAGTTCACCAAGTATCCATGGCTACCACCAGCAATACCTGACAGTGAGCAGCCTTGATCCAAAGCGGTGACCTAGGAAGGCAAGAAGCTGTCATATTTGTTCGCTGATGTTTGTTTGGTCAGTGGTTCGTTATATTTTCTTGAGAGTGGACTGCCCTTTCCCAGATAAGATATCTTATCTTAGAGATAAGAGAAATGACGACCGAGGTAAAACTGGCTCTAGTAATGAAGGTAGATGGAGGAGTATTGTTCAATTTCACAAAAAGGTAGAGAAAGAGCGAGGAAAGTTGGGCAGAAATAAGAAGGCAGAAAGTAAGATGAGAAGATATAAATGAAGAACATACGACAAGAAGTACTCGTCTTTCTTATAATGATGAAGCCATAAAAAACTTGTGTTTTTATGTCGTGTTGATTTTTCGTATATGTTCCTTGAAAAACAAAGGCTTTTGGTGAAAAATTGGATTGTTGTATGTTCTTCATTTACATGTGCTCATCTTACTTACTGCTAATATTTTTTTCTGTTCACTTTCCTCACTTGAACTATACTCTCTCTCTCTCTCTCTCTCTCTCTCTCTCTCTCTCTCTCCCATTTCATTTTCAGACCGAGAACATCTGTGGACCTCTCATTACACATAAAGCAGTAAACAGAATTGTTGTTTAATGTCCAGTACTCAATCCATTCGCTGATCTGTGGACTCCCAAAAATCTTTCCGCGGAGCCCATGGGGTCTACGGACTCCAGGCTGAGAACCACTTCATTAAATCACGTTTCTCTTTTGCACTCTATCAGTGACGTTTGGAGAAGTAGAAATCAATCGAAAAGAACACATATTATTGGCGTGAATCTTTGAATGGTAACGTGCTATACTGGATAAGGCGGCGATCAGCCAAGCTGGAGGACAATCTGGCCAATCAACACGATTCCCGGCAATGCAGGATGTTGAGATCACGTGGGCTACTCTGAAGATATCAGACATGAGAACAACAAGACATATTCTAGCCCTGGATATTCAGTCAGCCATTTGCATGACCCTACCGGAACTTTGCCTCCCTAACAGCTCTTCTGTAAGCCTCTCGGTTGTAAGCAAGATACCCTGCTGCTGATGCAGATCATCAACGATTGTCTTGCAGCCATCTTCGCCTTGGTCTTCCTCTCCTTCTTTTTTTCCCATTATGTGCCCTTCCAAGACGATCGTCTCTAAATTCTCATGACGTTTAATGAGAATTACTATCAGAATTACTATACTAGATACTACTATCACGTATATGTTAATTAAAATATGTTAATTAATGTACTCACAAATACGCCCACAGAAGTGACATGACGAGTACGAGATTATTCAGAACAATATAAACACGTAATTATGCTATTCAGGGGCGAGCAGAGTGTGTCGGAGCATTCGGTAAACAGATGCACGAACGGACAAATGAACTAACAATGAAGCAAATAAAGCGACATACGCAAAATTAGAAATAGACAGACAGAAAGACAGACAGACGGACGGAAGGATGGACTGATGGACGGTCGGACGGACGGATGGATAGATGGATGGATGGTCGCATGGACGGACGGACGGAGGGAGGGATGGATGGATGGACAGACAGACAGACAGACAGACAGGCAGGCAGATAGATAGATAGATAGATAGATAGATAGATAGATAGATAGATAGATAGATAGATAGATAGATAGATAGATAGATAGATAGATAGATAGATAGATAGATAGATAGATAGATAGTGGCCTGTAAACTATAATGACTGATCAGTAACTGCCCCACTAAAAGATGCGAAAAGACTCACGTAAACTATTAATGATTTGAGCTGGAATAAACAGATTTCTAGTGGTATGAGCTACCATCAAGCTACGAGAAGACACGCACTGATGATCCGCCAATGTACGTAGCACTCCCAAACAGTTTGTGCGTGCATTAATCCCGTGCTAGCTAAATACCACTGTGGTAAATAAGCTGACGCAGGAGTCACAGGCAATGAGAATGCGGACACGCTGGCAGGCATAGCAACAGTTCAGAGACCCTGAAAATGGACAAGGAGGAGATTGCAAGAGCCACACTGGATAGTCTGCTTATGGAAGACGATATCGGGTTGAATGATGGGAATCACATCAGGAGGATGATCGAATTGGGGGAGAAGAGGGAAAGTGGAAGTTTTGTTTTAGAAAGAAGTGATTTAGCTTGTGTTACTCACAACCAGTGTGTGTGACTGCCTCCATCAGCAGGGGCATATTTCAGTGGGTGCTGGAGCATATATGGGAATGTCCAGAGTGTTGAGATGCCAGTCTCTGATCACAGTTACAGCTGGAATAAACCCCAAACATTTTACTCAGAGCTCTTTTAAAATCTTTTATCTTCCTTAAAATGTTCCCCATGCTTTAAAACAGCGGTTCTCAATCTGTAGTTCGTATACCACAAGTGATTCCTGGTGTACTATCAGGTGGTCCGCTGTTGAGCTATCAGTTTGCTATTTAGTGGCATCTGCTAGATAAAAACAAAGATTTATGGATTCGTGATATTGCATGTAATCTGTTGTCCGCATCTTATATATAAGACATATACATATAAAACTGTTCCTTAGACATAAAAAGCTTCAAAATGATTGCTTCTGTACATATCACATCTCTGTGTACAACTATCTTTTGTTCAGCAACCTTTGTTTTTAATTTTCTGTCCTGTAATATCAGATTTGTCTTGTTATTTTTGACTTAAGATGTCTTCCTGGGCCCAGTTTTCAGTATTCCTAGTTCTTTTAATAACACGCCTGTTTTATTTACTCCTTTAGAAAAAAAATCCTCTCCTTCTTTGTCCTCTCTCACATTATGCAATTTCTTTTCCCTCTGGCACTCTCCAACGTATCTTCTCCCAATTGCACTTCACTTCGGGCTTCTGGAGGACTAACATAAGGGGCCGTAATCAAATTCGACAAGTCCGTCTGTCCGTATTAATTTTCCTATAGTAGCGTAGAGGAGAAAAAGAAAGACAAGATTCTGTGTTTGTTTCCGGTTGCGCAAGTAGTGTTTGAACAAAAATGTCGGACAATACGTGTCCAGAATATTTGGAAAGAAAATCCACGGATGGATGCCGGAGACAGTCCAGGAATAATCAGATGATATGTCAGGAACAAAGCCGCGCAGAGGGGAAAATATATCTTCAGGAAACATCGAAGATTCAGAATTTGTTTTCCTTTCACCGAAAACACTTACTGTTAAAAGATTTTGCAGAAACAATAAGGCTTTCTTCTTAAATAAGCAAGTTAATCTGGAGGTACATTATTACGTTTAAAGGTAATATAGGGGTAAAATATTAAAGGTGATCTGGGGAATATTATTACTTCTTGAGATAATCTAGGGTTATAACATTACATCTTAAGGTATTATAGGGGTACAATATTACAGGTGATCTAGGGGAATATTATTACTTCTTGAGATAATCTAGGGTTATAATATTACATCTTAAGGTATTATAGGGGTACAATATAAGTAATATCTGTCTCTCTCTCTCTCTCTCTCTCTCTCTCTCTCTGTCTTTGTCTCTGAGCATTTAGATGCCCATGGCACATGGGTGCCTCCTCGTGGATTTCCACAAATGCCTTTATTTCGCCTTTTTCCCGCTCTTGTCCTGGTGAGCCCTCTATTGTTCAACAGCCTGTCTGTTGTTCTTATCCATGTCTCCTTTGGTCTACCCTTACTCTTGTTTTCTTCGATGTCCATCTCAGTGCTATTTTTTTGGTAATGAATCATCAGTCATTCGGAGCACATGCTCCAACGATCGCCAGCGTCTTTCCTCAATAATCTAAGTCAATGGCTTCATCTGCATATCTGCCAGCAAGATTTTATTTCTCATCTTTCTGTGGCAAAATATTCATCCAATGCTTGTAAACGTTTAGTCTGGAAAGAATTCAGTTTGTTTTCTATAGTTTTGGTGGTTTTCAATATTCACTTCCTTAGAATGTCCACTTAGGACATTACTCTTAAATATTCTGATTTTTTGTGTGCTTAGCTTTTTTGGATTTCCATGTATTGTGCAGGATTGCAAGGCCTGGTTTGCTCTAATTAGCCTGTTGCTGATGTTTTCTTTACTGCCTCCGTTTTGTTGTCAAGATAAGGCAATTCCTTGCCCTCTTCCTCTGACTTATCATCCACTCTCTGGACATTGCTGTTGCTCATATTTTGTTTTATTAACTTTGTCCTTCCTAGCGCTGACCTTCAGTCCTCTTTTACTAGCATTTTGGGTTATATTATTTGTTATGTGTTGCGTCATAAGTAATCTAGGGGTATCATTTTACGCCTTAAGGGAATATAGATTGCAATTTTACGTATAAGGTCATCTTGAGGTATAGTTTTACACCTCATCTTAATGTAATCTAAAGGTACAATATTACGTGTAAAGGTTTTAGGGAGTAAAAAAATACGTCTTGAGGTAATCTAGGGATACAGTATTGTGCTTTTACAGTATCAAAAGATATATTCTGAATAACTAAATCAAAAACAAAAACAGAATTTTAAAAAGCGATCTATGTAGGGCACATCACTCATTTGAACACACGAAGGTCCTAGAGATCCAAAATAAAAGTTTTTGATAAAAAAAAATTAAAACATAATATAGTCAGAACTACTCTGCAGTCAAGTATACGCAGATAGATCTGTTTTAAAAGTAGCAGCTAAAGTTTGATAAATCCTCATATTAGTTTTCTTTTCCTATTTTATCAGATGGCTAGACATAAAAGGAGAAGAGCAGTAAAGCAACGTTGAGACAAGAGCGACTATGATAGAGTATCCCCTCCACAATTATTTGAAATAAAATTCCTAAGACTCGAAACTGCTCTCTTTACTACTTCAAAATATGGCCGGTACACGCTGGTGAAATAACGGCCCCCACAAAAGTAGGATCTGGCACAATATTACAGCAGAGTATGGGAACAGAATATGTTGGATTAGCTTCGAGAACTGACAAGCAGTACAGAAGTGATATAAAAAAAAATAATAATAATTGAGAAGAGAACCTTAGACTCTAGTAGAACGTGAGAAGAGAACCCTAGACTCTATTAAAACGCGAGAACAGAACCATGGACTCTAGTAAAAAGTGATAACAGAACTCTAGACTCTAGTAAAAAGTGATAACAGAACTCTAGACTATAGTAAAACGTGAGAACAGAACTCTAGACTCTAGTAAAACGCAAGAACAGAACCATGGACTCTAGTAAAACCTGAGAACAGATCCCTAGCCTCTAGTAAAACGTGAGAACAGAACTCTAGACTCTAGTAGAACGCGAGAACAGAACTCTAGCCTCTAGTAAAACGTGAGAACAGAACTCTAGACTCTAGTAGAACGTGAGAACAGAACTCTAGACTCTAGTAGAATGTGAGAACAGAACTCTAGACTCTAGTAGAACGTGAGAACAGAACTCTAGACTCTAGTAGAACGTGAGAACAGAACTCTAGACTCTAGTAGAAAGTGAGAACAGAACTCTAGACTCTAGTAGAACGTGAAAACAGAACTCTAGACTCTAGTAGAATGTGAGAACAGAACTCTAGACTCTGGCAGAGAAAGAGAACAGAACCCTAGACTCTACTCTAGCAGAAAATAGGAATAGAACCCTAGACTCTAGCAGAAAATGAAACCCGAACCCTAGACTCTAGCAGAAAATGAGAACAGAACGCTAGCCTCTAGCAGAAAATGAGAACAGAACCCTAGACTCTAGTAGAATGAGCAGCCCCTTTAGCTAAAAGAACAAAGACTGACTATTCGGCTAACAAGCGCCCCTAAATTGTTTGTGTATTCAGTATTTCGGCGCTGTCTAAATACGACAAATAACGACTGCGTTAAAACTGGTTCTAGTAATGAAGGTAGGCAGAGGAGAGTGGTTGAGTTTTACAAAAAAAAAAGATAGGAGTGAGGGGAGTGGGCAGAAACAAAAATGACACAAACTGAGATGCGTGCGCGCATGCACGCACGCGCGCATATATGCACACGCACACACACGCACACACACACACGCACACGCGCGCGCGAGCGCAAAATGCGTCCGTCTTTCTTACATGAAGAAGATCTGAAAGCTGTGTTGTATTTTTCATCTATTTTTTTCCTTCTGTTTTTATCTGCTGTGTTGCTTTTGTATGTGATCGTTGAGAAAGGGTTTTGCGGAAACATTGGACTATCTTTTGTTCTTCTTTTATACATGCTGATCTCACTCTCTACCATCCTTGTTTCTGCTCACCTTCCTCATTCTTTCTATCTTTTTTGTAAAACTGAACCATACACCACCTATCTATCTTCATTGCTAGCTAAATATCACTACGGTAAATAAACTCATAAACATTCGCAGTAGTAAGCCAAGTAATGCAGTGAATCCCAGTACACACATTATAAAGTAACTATACAGATACTCTTGATAAGGAATAGTGGTAGTAAGTCAAGTAATGTAGTGAATCCCAGTACACACATTATAAAGTAACTATACAGACATTCTTGATAAGGAATACTGCACGTAGGAACAGATGGGCGGGGTTCATTGTTGAACACAGCCGTACAGACGAAAGGAATGAAATTAAACGCAAAGACAGGGCGGTTAAAGACTAGGAGACTAGTTGTTCCGATAAATACCAGCCATAACAATAATATCAACAGAGGAGGACCAGATCACTGTTTTTGGTCCCTGAGATCTTCATTGGTAAAACAAGATGATTACTGTTAGTGTGAGAAGCTATAACACCGGAGAATATTTGGGAATGAAAATGATTCATGAGTAAAGTGAGCAGTGCTATTAATCTTGTGTGTGTAAGACAGACAAAAATCCACAGACTGAAAGGGGGAGATAAAGCTATAGAGAAGAAGAGTCCCGAAAAACTGCTGAACGTCAAGATTGGTAAAAGTTTTGAAATGTCAGGCAATCGCTGGCTAAATATCAAGTCTCTCTGTGGCCTGTTGTGGAATATGTTCTTCGTGTATGACTTCAGACCGTTCACAACTTGTAAGACTGCTCTTGTCTGCTCTCTGGAGATTACTTATTAGAAAGTCGGGTTTGATTGTGAAAATAATGTTTGCTATCCTAGAGGATGATTTGCTTGGAACAGACTTTAAAAACGTTCTCTGTATTTTCAACATTTCTACATACTGTCTCTCTCTCTCTCCATCCCCCTCTCTTTCTCTACTCCTCTCCATTCCTATACTACGTTCATCTGTTATTATAGTCATATCGCAATCCATCCGTCTGTTTCTTCTACAATTGATCCTGTATTTTGTCACATTTAACTCTTTAGCTACGATCGACCGGTATAAGCGTCCCTTGTAGTTTTTTTTTTTTTTTCATCCTGTGCCGACGTGAAGCTGGTGTTTAAGGCCCGTATCAGCAGTCCTAAAGTTTCATGTTCTGTTTCAATGCAACATTCTAATTTCATTTTTAAATGTTTACTTCCCTTTAGACCGGAATTACTCATGGGTTAGTCTTGATTTCAATTATATATATGTGTGTGTGCGCGCGCGCGCGCTCGCGCGCAAACCCCAGCTACCCAAAATTTTGGAGGCTAGGTTGATCCCAGTGCCTGTCGGTCATAGAAAGCCCTGCCTGAATGTGAAATCGAACTAGGAACCTTCTAATTGGCAGGCTAGTACACTAATCACCTCACCACATCGGCATCTCTTAACTACAAGTGAAAATAAATGCTGTAATTATTCCTTATTATCACTGAGTTTTCTTTTGTGCCTACACTTTAGTTTATATACTGAAAAATGTGTATAAAATGAACTATTTAATCAGTAGTCATAAATCATTCAGTTATATGGAGATAGAAGGAAGAGAACATTACCTTATGATACAATTCAGAACTTTTTTCAGATCAAATGAGCTAGAGGGGAAACATTACATGTACGCAAATGTCCTTTTCCACAAGCTAATTTGTAGCCCTCTACTTTTCAGGCGAGTCCTCTCTTTTAGGACTGCTTTGTATCCGTACCGAAATTAAGCGAGGGGACACCAAGGACGAAGATATCACAGTTACAAGAATTCCCTGACAACATGTAACGTAGCTTAACGAAAACCTAACGTAACAAGCCTTGGTCTGGAAGATGCCAGATTTAGAGCTAACTCATCAACCCTGAATACTCTCAAGAAATGAACTTGTATGGCTTATGGAAGTTGTTGATCACTCTGTTAATCACGCAGGGTTTGGGGGTATGTAATGTAAGTATGAATGTATATGTGAATGTATATATGTACGCATGTATGTATAAAATAGGGAATTATGGGAAATGAACCACACAAAAGACGACACGCAGTGATTTATACAGGTTGGGGTCCTGTGAGGGGAAAATAATGAAATGAAAATTGTAATCAATTGATGAAGACGATTTTTTTGGATGTTTTCATCAAGACGCACGTCCGACGGAAACTGGGAGTTAAAGTGTTTAAAGACAAGATAGCAATGGGATAAAAAAAAGGTGGAATGAGAGAGAGAGAGAGAATGAAGGAGAGAGAGAGAAAGAGATGGAAGAATTAAGATGAGATGGATAGTTTTTATTTCTGTTAGAAGTGTGGACAGGCCAAATCAATATCAAACTGAATGTACCCCGACCTGTTGCCGCTTCAGTTCGTCTCTCTCTTGCCCCTTCAGTGCCCAAGATACATATGAGCTGCTGGTAGCAAGAGATTTCCACTTCAGTCGATCTTTCGCGATCTTTTTAGCTGTTTCCCATCTCAGTTTATTCAGCATTTTCTCTGCTGTACATCTCCTTTGCTCTCCGGGTCGTCCCATGCTTCTTTTGCCATGTGGAGACCATATTAAAGCTGTTCGTGGTGTACGCTGGTTCTGTCGTTCTCATATTCTTGTCATTCCGTTGCCACTGTCTCCTTTCAATCACCGTCAACAGTGGTGTCGTGTCTGTCATTGCTGATGGTATTTAGCCAGAAAACTCCTTTGACCTTGCGCAGACATTTTGTTTGGAAGATGTGAAGTGCGCGCGCAGCTTTCTGTGTCGTTTTCCAGCATTGCCATCGCTGCCGTAAGCCACTTAAAATATTGCCTTTTAATGTTCTGCATTTGGTTTTCTGATTTATCATTTATCTTGTTTTTTTAACCTCCAGATATAGTTTGAGCACGGCCCAGACTTTTTGTCGGGCTTTTATTATTCTCGGTGGTTCTATGGAGTACGTTCGCTATCTTGAGAATCTCGCTGGTAGAAAAATACTGGAGCACTTAGAGACATGCCCGAAAGTCTTTCATGATAATAGCGCAACATTTTATAGTTTTGGTCTCGGTATCTTTATATGACCGTCCTGTTGATGAAGGAATGTGATGTTTTTTTTTTTAACCTTGGTTTCTGACGCACTTGTTCACTCCCTATATAACTAATTCTGAGTTTGTACTGTTGAGACCAGAATTCTAATGGATGATTTAAAGAAATGTACTACATGAAGCCGTCATGTTCGTAAAATAAAGAAGATCACTTATACTTGAAGTATCGTAGTAGAGGAGTTATTTTTTTTTACCTGCGGAGGCAATCGGAAGGTTCTCAGGTAAAGATTAAATATCACTAGCCAGTTGTTAGATATTTATAATTAGCCAGTTGCTAGATATTTATGATTAGCCAGCTGTTTGATACTTACGACTAGTCAGTTATTAGATATTTATGATTAGCCAGTTGTTAGATAAACGTGATTGGCCAGTTGTTATATAAGCATGATTAGCCAGTTTTCAGATAGTTATGATTATCAGTTGTTAGGTAAATATGATTAGCAATTTGTTAGGTAATTAAGATTAGCCAGTCGTTTGGTAATTGGTAATTAGTTCCTAAAGAAGACAATGTTAAGAGAGGCCAGTTCAGTGGGCTTAACATCCTTGATGAGGTTGAAAAACTCGCCGAAGATAGGAAACCTTGGCGAACTACCATGCGGGCCCTATGTGACGTTTAGCGGCACGGGAAGCATGTAAGATGTAAGAATTATAACTAGCCTGTTATGTATTGTGATTAGTCTGTTGTTATAAAGTCACATTTAGCTAGCTGTTATATACTTATGATTAGCCAGTTCCTAGATAACTACGTCTGTTGTATACAATTATGATTAGCCAGTTGTTAGATAATTGTGAGCAGTCTGTTGTTAGATAACCGTGATTAGCCAGTTGTTAGATACTTATGGTTAGCCACTTGTGAGATAAATATAAGTAGCCAGTTGCTATCTCTCTTCAGAGTCATCCAAATGAAAAACCTTAAAATTACCACAGAAATTCTAAGCGCCGTTCCGTTGCCATGTAAGATGATACCATCGCTACTAATGACATTTGTAAGGGGGGGGGGTAGCCATAGTGCTTTAAAATTTTTTTAAACTTACACATGACGTCATTGCAGCAGTGTGAAGATGGCTGCTACTCTAAGAGACATGCACAAAAGTGGATCAGAGTTTCTTTCTTTCTGAAAAGATTGTAGTGTAATGAAAAATGATGGCCGATTATCAGATCTGCGACTGCTTCGTTCACGTGTCTCTCGATGACTTTCCATCAGGATGATGAGTTCAACGTCTGCAGACTGACTCTAGTGTGGACGATACACGCTTAGATTGAGGGGTGTACGACCTTGACCGAAGCGTCATCGTCCACGTGATTTGGTAGTAGTTTTCGAGGGTATATATATATATATATATATATATATATATATATATATATATATATATATATATATATAAACATTGGCTTGGATCAGATTAGACGGGCAGTGTCTTGTTTAGTTGTGCCTACGGATGTGCTGTAAATTCATGTGTATTATGGTGATTGCTGGTTATGTTCTGCCCGTTCCCACCTCAAGTGGTGTAAAACTTATAAATGTGCAGTATGCTGTGATGTAGTTTTCTGTATTTGCGTATAAATATGGACATGATTTTCAGTGTGATTTACCAGTATATTGGATGGGCATAACATGTTTGATTCGTTATTATGCTTTCATGTAGACTGATCTTGTGCTGCAGCAACGCGGTTATATAAAGGTGTGTCATGGCAGCGGTAGCTGCGCGGAATAAGTGCCATTGCACATTAGATTCTTAGTGTAGGCTACGTGTAGGGCCAAGAGAGCCCGGGGCACCAGGTCCATCAGGTTTTCAGTAACGTAACACGAAAAGTCATTATCATATGATACCATGCTTAATTACCATTATAATGACACCTGTCTTGATGTCATGTTGATGTCAATGTCAGCTGTATGTGTTGTTGTAGTGGCGTATAGTGAGATTAAAATGTTGTGTCCTCAATTTCAGACTTGGTGATTTGTACTGCATGTCAGTGTATTGTGTATTGATTATATTCTCAGGATTTATGCATAATTAGCGTACAATATACCAAGGAGGGGAGAACCTGGTTTGGCGGTCATGATGGGGGAGCTAGATTGACCTCGAATACGTTAGTACGTGGCCAAGGATTGTTGGTCTGGAACCATCCCGAGAACATGTATTCCTCCCAATAATTATAAATGTAAACTTGCGCCAAACAAGTTTTACAGTATTTTCACTGTTTGTTGCGTCTTGACCTGGGCTAGGCGAGCCAGACAGGGAACACAAGCAGTTTCTGAACCTCCTAACCCCACTCGTGAACCTGCTGAAGTGACAGGCGCGCATCGTTGCATAGAACTTTCATTGGCCAATGAATTTCGATAGGTCTTACTGGTTTAAGATTTTTATTTGGATCAGCCTTGTATTGAAGAATGCGAAAAAAATAAACTTTTCGTGGCCACCTATCTCAGGCAGTTCTGGGCTTATCAGAAGGGTCCAGCGCCATGAATAATAATAATAATAATAATAATAATGTGCCTTCTTCAGAACGTAGGTTGGCTGTAATGAATCTCCAGTTCCCTTGCTCCATCGCCTTGATGGTGCACTCAGGCTGTGTCCTGTCCATTCTCGTATGTTATCTTCACATCTACATCTCTGTCTACCTCGTGCTCTTTTTTTCCCCCCTTTCCACTTGTCTTTCTAGTATGGTCTTCAGTATATTGTTATGTCTTTTTTGTACGGCCAAAGTATTTTGTTTTCTTCATCTTTATTTCTTTGAGAAGTTCACATTGCACTTGGAGCTGTTCTAAAACGTTTATATTTGTTATTTTCATTCTCCATTTTATATGACTTAGTTTTCCGTTGAGCCATATTTCTGCTCCACTAATCTTTATCTCTATCTTTTTGCTCAAAGTCCAGGCTTATGTGCCGTATAATAAAACAGAGTAGATATAACATTTCACAAATCTATTTTGTTTTTATGGGCAGATTCCTGGATAACAACACTGTCTTCAAAGTATTGAATGTATGTGTTGCCATTCCTATACTTTTCTTTATTTCCATCTCACATGCCCCATCTTCAGTTAGTGTATAGCTAGCAGTAATCTGTCACTTGCTCTAGTCTCTCTTTGTTTAAGAGTATATCTATCTGGCGGCTTCTGGCGGCCTTTCCTGGTCGAATTAAAATCTTGACTGGGTTTTGTTCTCTAATAATTTGAGACAGAATCTTGACAAGGCTTGGTTGTTTAAAAATACGAATTAGAATCTTGTCAAGGCTGGGATCTTTAAAAATATGAAGTAGAATCTTGACAAGGCTGGGATCTTTAAAAATATGAAGTAGAATCTTGACAAGGCTGGGATCTTTAAAAATATGAAGTAGAATCTTGACAAGGCTGGGATCTTTAAAAATATGAAGTAGAATCTTGACAAGGCTTGGATCTTTAAAAATATTAAGTAGAATCTTGACAAGGCTTGGATCTTTAAAAATATGAAATAGAATCTTGACAAGGTTTGGATCTTTAAAAAAATATGAAATAGAATCTTGACAAGGTTTGGATCTTTAAAAACGTGTATTGTCATCTCGACTAAGTTAGGATCTTTGAGAATATGAAGTAGAATTTTGTCACAGTTTGGTTCTTTGAATGGAAAAAAAGTAGAATCTATAAAGTGATTGATTTATGTAAAATGTGAGATGGAATCTTCAGCAGTTATGTTATGGGCACTCATTGCTCGCAAAATGGAGTCTTTGCTCAATGCACAAAAAAAAAAAAAAGAAGCAGTGCAAGAATATTATATGTTACTTACAGTCATATAACAAATAGTTACTAATTCTTACCAGCGATCATGATATAAGAAACTCAGCCTATGAGACTATGAAGCAGAATCACGGCGCCACTGAAGCAGGATTCCCCTTACAAGGAGACTACTGGTTTGATTGATTCTTCTTGTGGAGTACAGTTTCAACTTATAAGTTTCTTCTTGTTGCTGGTGTTCTAACCATCACCTAATTTTCTGTATTATACACTAAGAAAATACAACAAGACACCCAGGCTTTCCACTCCACAAAAGATAGTACAATACAACAACTTGAACATAACTTGGCAGTCTTCCGACCAAAACAAACTGGTCAACAATGAGAATTTCCACAAAGCCGATTTGTTGTAGTTTATCATCAGACAACACACATTTATTACAGAAATTTACAGCAACAAATGCCCGGCGTGAAAATGTCTACGCCACATGGGCAAGGAAAACCTTACAAATGATTTATTCATACCAAAAACCATACTTACAGGCTAACCAAGGACTGCAGCCACACAGAAAAACAAACTAAACTAATTCTGACAACAAGACTCGCTCTACCCCATTCTCGTTCGCCCAACACGTCCTTCCAGTTCAACGATCACACATAGACTGCCTAACGACCGGCTTTTTCACACGGACCTTTTTAACGACTTCTTTGCACACGTACTTTCCTAATGACGTAGTCTACGCAACACAATTATTAGCAATACACAAAAACTCTCTGAACAGAATGGCTATTCTGTTACAGAATATCTCCCCACCCCCTAAAGGTAGATATTTGGCGATCAAATATCTCCAACCAAACAAAAAAAAATTGCGAACTTGCACAGAAAACTCTCACGAACTGTGAGCGATAACAATGAATTTAAAGCTGAATATGCAGCTACAAAAAAAATTTCATGCACCCACAATTTGTACAAATTAAGTACGTTAAACATTTGTGGTGCAAACATAAATATACATATATTTACAACATTTTTAATACTGAGTTCTGTGAACTACACCATCTATTTCTACTGCCATAGAAATAGGATAGAAGCAAAGGATGAACTCCTTTTTCGAAGAACACTACCCAACTAGTGTCTATTGTGCTTTTCTTTAGAAATCCCTATAGATTTCAAACTATTCAGTAGAAGGAATCGCAGTTAATATGTTGATCACAACACGTTCTATGAACTGCTTCCCGCCATCTAGTTCCAATAGTGGGAACTTTTCCATAAGTGCTTTATGGAGATCTTTCATCGTGAACGTTTCTAAGTCCACGGTATCCATTATCTGCCCTATTGCCACAACGAGCTTACGATCGGAGACGTACAACTGATCAATCTCCGTATCGCAATCGGCACTAGGTGAAGTCTCTTCAGGGAAATAATCTTCACTGTGAGGACAGTGTTCCTTCTGAGACTTATGGCAGATATCGGCTCTCCTCCGTTTCTTCCGCCTATGCCGAGGTCGCAAGTCATCCACCGACATAGGAACTGCTGAGGCGGAAGCATCCACCTCCATATAGTGGTCTGAGGGAGGAGCTCTAGGGACCACTCTCTGCTGGGTTTCCTTCAGGTACCACGGTGGGAGCCTGGGAACAAAACGAGGAGGCGGCGGAAGAGAAAATCTCTGTCTAATGGGACGCGGCAAGTAAGATCTACAACGATCTTGCTGATATTGCCTCTGAAAGGTCCCACCAGGCAACGATACATTAATGGCGACGTCCTGAACCATAGGACACAATGTATTGGTCGCCCTCTCTACTCTCTCTTTCTGCTGACAGGGACACGGCAAGTCAGTCTGCACAGAGCAATCTACTACAAGCGGGGCTCTGCCTGTGAATAGGCCTCCACAACGCTCACTGACTTTACGACATATGTCTCAGATCCTTGTGACTGAGGGACGTCCCCATCAAGAACGTGAACTGGTACTGGTAGAGAAGTGGCACGATCGAAACTTGCCAACGTTGTCTCCCGCGCACCTGGATGAAAGAACATCTGAAGGTCCAGGGTGCGGAGGTTAGCAAACCACCTCTGCAACTTGACGTCTGACATCTCCTGTTTGCTGATAAATGCGTCCACCAAGGGTCTATGGTCAGTCTTCACAGCGAAATGTCTATTCGCCAGAAAATATCTCAACTTCTGCGTGGCGTAATGGACAGCATACGCTTCTCTCTCGAAAGTAGACCACTTAGTCTGCGAGCGCGACAGCTTCTGCGAAAGAAAATATAAGGGCTCTTCAACTGAGAGTCCATCAGAAGAGGAAGCTGTCTGCACCAAACAGGCTCCAACCGCAACATTGGAAGCATCTGTATACAATGTAAGTGGCTTATGCAAGTCAGGATGCGAGAGAAGCGGTACTTTCGCAAGGCGATCCTTCAAAGACTCGAACGCCATTTGACAGACTGGAGACCATTTGAACCTATGACCCTTCTTGGTGAGGTCCACTATGGGAGCCACAATCTCCGAAAAGTGGGGAATGAAACGTCGATAGTAACTGCACGTCCCCAAAAAAGAGCGCACCTCCTTCACATTCAAAGGAGACGGCATGTCGGCAATGGCTCTGACCTTCTCAGGATCAGGAGATATGCCTGACTGGCTGATGACATACCCGAGATACTTTGTCTCAGAGGCCGCAAAGTGACATTTGGATGGTTTGAGCTTGACCTGGTGCTCGCGCAATCGGTCGAATACCGCCTGAAGATCGCGAACATGGTCTTCGATCGTTCCATCAGTGAACACCAGTATATCGTCAATATAGGCTTGTGCAAACTTGCCTAAGCCCTGTAATACTGTGTCCATGAGTGCGACAAAGGTAGATGGTGCCCCTTTTAAACCAAAGCTCATGTAATTAAAACAGAAAGAACCCAGATGACAGCTAAAAGCTGACTTCTGCTGAGCGTCCTTGGACAAGGGAATACACCAAAAGCCACAACGAGCATCCAAAGTGCTGAAAAATTTGGCTTTGCCTATCGTGCTCAGGATGTCCTCAATGCGTGGCAATGGATATGACAATGAACGGGTCACCGCATTGAGTGCACGGTAGTCGCAGCAGAAACGATGGGTACCATCTTTCTTAGTCACCAAGACAACTGGTGATGACCACTCTGAGATCGTGCGAGAAATTATTCCGTCACGCAACATATTCTCGACGGCCCTCTCTATCACCTCTCTACTCGCCAACGGAGTGCGGTAGGGTTTCCTGGAGATTGGCGGATGATCGCCTGTATCAATCTCCATCTGCACTGTCGAGGTATGCGATATCTCGGAATCAGTCAAGGCAAAGACATCCTTGTTCTGTGCCAACAACCTGGATATTATGTCCTTGTGCACTTCAGGGCACTGAACCTGTCGAACGATAGTCTCAGAACGACTGTCAGGTGTTGTCTCCTCAGTACCAGAAACCTGCTGGATAGAGTCAACTGACTCCGTGAATGGTGTCAATTTTCCTAAAACACATCCACGTCTGAGCTCGATGTGTTTACTAGAATGATTAATTACTGTCAACACGGGATAGCGATTAGTGTGGAGCTCACATACTGAGTCTACCAACTCTATCTCCGGTTGGGACAGTAAGAATGGTGTCTCAAGACCCTGAACCATATAAGAATTGCCAGATGGAAAATATGGTTGGGCTTTCAGTTTAAGAGGAATAAGATTGACGGAACGTGGAGAAAGAAGAGAAGAACGCTGGACACGAAGAATAGAAGCAATGTGTGCATCTAACTCTAAAGGAATCTTCTTGTTATGTATGTTAGTGTATTAGAATTGTAATCGATGACAGCACCAGAACGAGACAAAAAATCACGCCCCAGAATGGCGGAACGGTTCATGTTGCGAACCACATAAAAGCAATGAGAAACAGTGACACCAGCAATAGAAATAGGTAGGTAAACTCTGCCAATTACTCTCATGGAAGCTGCAGTAACAGTCTGCAGAGTGATTCTAGCGGGCAAGAGTTTAGGAGCAGAACGTAAGGATCTGTATACAGAATCCTTGATAAGACAGACACTAGCTCCTGTGTCTAACAATGCTCGAATTCGAAAAGTATCAATAGAAACAAGGACAGAGTAGGAGTCGGGGGATTCGCAGCCACCGAGCGTAGTGGTGTCGCATGCGAAAATGAGACAGAGTGTTTGGCAGATCTAGATGGTGTAAAGATACGGTCGGACACATGGGAGCTATTCATGCGCCGACTTGTC
Source organism: Achatina immaculata (assembly GCA_009760885.1). Classification (NCBI taxonomy): domain Eukaryota; kingdom Metazoa; phylum Mollusca; class Gastropoda; order Stylommatophora; family Achatinidae; genus Lissachatina; species Lissachatina immaculata. The sequence goes on along the minus strand of CM019720.1, from coordinate 50,998,189 downwards.
AGTTTAAATGTACACGATCCTTCCTTTCACTCTGCTTACAAAATCGGGCTATGTGACCTCTCCTTCCACAGTTATAACAAGATCTAGTTTCTTGTGGTAGTGTACTCGCAGGTTTAGCCTTCCTGGTATTCGATCTCTGGTGGTCTATCCTACCCGCTTCGAAGTGTGAAGACGTCCGTCGAGAGTTCTCCTGATGAGAGACTAACTGTACTCTCTGCGAATCCACACAAGGAGACTCTCTGTGTGTCGTCACCTCACCGGACGGTCGAGAACCTGCAATGAAAGCTGTCGGGAACTACAACTAAGATTCACCGACTTCATGAGGTCATTTTCTTGTAAGGCTAAGTCCACCGCCTGTGAAAACAGAACAGGTTTATCTCTTAATAATTTTGATTTCAATGCGCGAGAAAGTAGTGCATCTACAAACGACTGCACCATTTGCCTCTGCGCCAGCGGAGTTACCCATTCCGCCTCAGAGTAAGCAACTCTGGCTGCCTCACTGATGCGATCAGCCAGCGCTTGAATGGGCTCTCCAGGAGACTGTCGAGTAGAGGCTAGCGTATGCCAGGCCTCCTGAGGAGTCTGCAGCACCCCATATCGTGCTAATAAAACAGATACGAACTCCTCCCATGTCTCTTGAATCTGGAGTCGCTGTTTACGAACTCTGCCAGCGAACCTGTGGTGCGTAAATACACCAAGTTCTTCTTACTGGGCACATCAGCATTCCGCATGTCCATAATCTTATTAATCTCATCCAGCCATGGTTTCAATTTTGCTGGGTCCCCGTCGAACTTTGCTACAGCTGACATGACGTGGGAAAACCTCAAGTCATTGCTGACTTGGGACAGGGTATCTTGTAATAACCCCAGCAAATCTGACGTGGATGGAGCTGAAGCCATTGTGCGTCTATCCGTAGTGCACTCTACTTATTGTTAGTATATACCACTGAATCAATACAATGCCACCATATACAGTAATGTCAACAATTATTCAAAACAATGGCATATCAATTATTCATTATCATGCACTAATGCCATCCAACTAATAACCATAGAAAAGAAAATCAATTAAATACCATACCACGCACTAACTAACTACACTGAAGTCCTAAGTTAAATGAAAAGCCACAAGAGTCTATGTACTGTTCCGAATATCACCACTAAAATCAATGTTCAATAAAGTCCCGCTAATAACACTGGAGAAGAATGTCCTACAATGTCTATTCCAAATATAAGTGAATCTACAATGTCTGAAATCCTACACCACACATAAAGAGCACAATCCAAACTGTCCATGTATCAATGTCCACTCCTGTCTATCTGCCGAAATTGTGGAAAACCGTTAATTTTGTCAACATGTTACCTCCCCTGTCCGGATGGAGTTGGTTGAGAAGTAAATGTCGCTTGGAACAACTGCTCTAGTTCCTCACCGGATAGTAGTTCAGGTTCAGTCTCACTGGACTTGATTGCAGGCACAGGTAGGCTTCAGTAGCTGCACTGCCCAGGACCCAGGACTAGATGTGACACAAACTTTCTTTTGGGTAGGCCGGACATCATCGCCGTTTTGAATAACTTCTACGATAACTGTCTCTGACACTAACAAAAATACTATTCCCTAACCAAAACTTGAAAACCACTGACGAAACATACTAGCAACACACAACTGTGGGCTAGAAAAAACGTGCATGAACTGTTAAACATGTAAACAAACACACTGGACGTGACAAGTGGCCTGATACGGCACCACTGAAGCAGAATCACGGCGCCACTGAAGCAGGATTCCCCTTACAAGGAGACTACTGGTTTGATTGATTCTTCTCGTGGAGTACAGTTTCAACTTATAAGTTTCTTCTTGTTGCTGGTGTTCTAACCATCACCTAATTTTCTGTATTATACACTAAGAAAATACAACAAGACACCCAGGCTTTCCACTCCACAAAAGATAGTACAATACAACAACTTGAACATAACTTGGCAGTCTTCCGACCAAAACAAACTGGTCAACAATGAGAATTTCCACAAAGCCGATTTGTTGTAGTTTATCATCAGACAACACACATTTATTACAGAAATTTACAGCAACAAATGCCCGGCGTGAAAATGTCTACGCCACATGGGCAAGGAAAACCTTACAAATGATTTATTCATACCAAAAACCATACTTACAGGCTAACCAAGGACTGCAGCCACACAGAAAAACAAACTAAACTAATTCTGACAACAAGACTCGCTCTACCCCATTCTCGTTCGCCCAACACGTCCTTCCAGTTCAACGATCACACATAGACTGCCTAACGACCGGCTTTTTCACACGGACCTTTTTAACGACTTCTTTGCACACGTACTTTCCTAATGACGTAGTCTACGCAACACAATTATTAGCAATACACAAAAACTCTCTGAACAGAATGGCTATTCTGTTACAACTACACAGTGAATTCGCAAACATTGAAATCCTATGTGGAGATACCGAGACTTTTTGCAGAAAAAAAAACACAGGGAGTCGATATGTTCTCAGCTTCCGGGATTCGCTTGTGAAGAGTACGCCCATTGTTAGGAATGTTTTCAACCATCCTAGTCTATTCACATGTAAAGGTTTGTGTGACAGGCATATTTAAAGGAACCAGAAATCTTTACCGTGATCTTTCATGGCAAGTTCTACAGATGCTTATGCTGAAACTTCCTCCTTTATTGGAGCTCGCAATATACAACGTCTTTGCCAGTAACGTTTTTTTTTTTTCAAACGCGGATGAATATGTAAAATGTAGTACCTTGTAGTACAGGAAATCAATAATAGAGAGACAAGGAAACGTACGTGACAAGATGGAGTAGATAGAAGTAGCCCCGATTTTAAAAAAAAACTGCCGCAGAGAAAATATATAGAGAGGAATAAAATTAATCAGAGAATTATTGATAATATAAATTCACACTTCAGACAAACGAGTAGCCATCTTGTCGCGAAAGGAGAACGAGTAAACCGCTCGGGCATGAAACAAAGCTTTAACAAAGGAATTCTCGCGTTACTCGCACTGTTTAATATTAATCTGATAACGCGACGTCTAAAAACAAAGTGAGATCATACAAAAGAAATCTGTTTCAGAGATAAAACGCTCCCACTGGAATTGAAATTTACGTACATGCCCATGTTCCCGTGTGGTTATCGGGACCCAGATATGGGGAGAAAAGAATAGGACCACTGCCACCTTCCACGTATGTCGTAAGAGGCGACTAAGGAGGTTGGGGGATATGCCAACGACCTGTTCCCTGCAAAAAACAAAAAACAAAAAAAAAAAACTGGAGAGTTACAGAAACTCGGAGAGGAAAGCCAGGAAACTTTGTCTTGGAAAAAGGAATCTGATAACAGAGCTCATGACGTTATGCAGTCAAAACCGAAAGGAAACTGCAGAACCGACATCCTAACTGAGTACCAGGACAGCGATCAGAGACAAGGGGCACACATTGAAGGAAGCAGAGAATTTCCAAGAAGATGGATGACTGGAGAGCTTTAATCCGTGGCCTATGCCATCAAGGGAGTGAAAGGCGATGATGATGATGATGATGATGATAATATACCATGGTAACTGCTAGCAAATTTCAGGAAGTCTCGGTTTAAATAGTCCCCACCGTAAAGGAATATGTAATGGTGAAAACCCTTTCTGAACAATGATTTAATATTAGCGTTTACACGTAAGTTTACAAAGGTTATTACTTCATAGCAAAATTATTTGGACATAACACACTTTACACTGTGTTCCAAGACGGACACCTTATTTTATTTTTCAAATAGTAGCTACGACCAGTGGGGCATCTCTCTGAACATAGGATAAGATTTTACATGTCCGCCTGGTAGAATGTGGTGTCCTGGACACAGAGCCACAGTGTCACCGCTGTTTCGACGACATCCTCGCCGCTCTGAAATCTCTGGCCATTGAGATGTTCCTTGAGACCTGGGAAAGAATGAAAATCATTGGCTGTCAGATCGGGACTATTAGCGATTGATCCAAGTTCTCCGGCCGAAAATGTTGCAAGAATCGAAGCGGCCGTATGTGGGCGAGCCGAGTCATTGAGGTGAAACAAACTTTTTGTCAACAACCCGGGATGATGTCATCTGGTGGCGGCTCGAAAGCGTTCCCGCGTTGCACAGTCACACAGCTGCATTAACTGCTGCGTTCCTTTGCAGGAAATCAACCAGCAACAGGCTTTTCTGATCCCAGAACACTGTAGCCATCATTTTGGTAACAGTTGGCACGGCCTTGAATTTCCTGGTTTGTGGGCGGCTTCCATTTCATGCTTGCGCGTTTCGATTGTGGGGTGCTCAATCAATCAATCAAGTGCCGTGCCGCGTGGCGTGGGCGATCATTTCTCTCCACAATTCCCTGTCTTTAGACTTGAATGTGAGATCTGCCAGTGACTTTCTTCCTAGCCACACTGACAGCCCATCCAGTAACTTCTCTCTCTGTCTTCCTCTGTCTCTTCTTCTCTCATTTTTTCCAGTTGCCACAATGTGTTCCAATTTTCCTCTTCTCAGAAAATGTCCTACAAATCTCGTTTGTCTGCCTCTGATCTTTGCTGTAATTTGCCTTTTAACTCCAGCCTCTCTTAAGACTTCTTCGTTGGTTTTCTTAGCTGTCCATGGTATCTTCAACATCCTATGAACCACATTTCCATGGCCTCCATTTCTCGCTGTACTCTCTTATTCATAGACCATGCTTCAAATCCATAAAACAAAATTGGCTCGATGTAACATTTAAGTACTCGGAATCTTGTTGCCATTGATATGGATCTGTTGCACAAGATGTTTCTCATTTTCTGGAACGCTGACGTGGCCTGAGCACGTCTGCTATATATTTCGTTGTGACATTCCCCATCAGCTGTTATAATTGTTCCTAAGTGCTTGAGTCTATCAATTTGTGCTATTGTGGGGTGCTAATGTTGCAGAAAAAGGTCAATAATAAGAGAGGTAATCGTCCTTATATAAAGGCAACGGTATTTGTCGCCCTTGTGTGACTGTATTTTGTGCAACTTCCGGGGTAGAGGTCGTTTGAGATGGTTATAGATCACGTGAGGCAAGAAGCCTGTGCAAAGGCGAATTGTGGGAAAGACGGTTGAAGGGCAGGCAGTCTAGGTTTGTATATGAACCTGAGCGGATGAATTTTGCCATGTTACTGTCGAGAAGATGGGTGTCTTGCAAATTTTTGGAAGGTACGAATGGACTTGCCATGTGGCAGGACAACCTGCAGGGAGCAGACATTTCGTCATTGCCATCACGTCCATCAAATAAACCTCACATCAATATAATGGACTTGTTTGGGTTTCCGTATCTGTTTGTGCCAGTTCAAGGTTAGAAATAATCTGGGAGTGAAGCTGTTGTCTAGAGACGGTGAATAGCTAATTCAGATCTGCTCAGTGGTCAGAAAAACTGGTCCAAGATATTATTCAATAGTAGCAACAAGTGCCCTACCATACAAAACAGTAACATACAGCTTCACTGTGGTGAACCCATTTTCTTGTCACCGGTGACAATGCCTTCCAGAATGTTTTGGCCGTGAATGGCATATTTGTGCAGGACTGACAAGGTCTATGTCGTTCTCTTTGCCTTGTCATCCTCGGAAAGGGCTCGCGGGGCCTATTCTGCACCCACTTTATGAAGTTCTAACTACACGATCATTCCGGACGCTGTTCCATAAGACAGACTCAAGTCACGTGTCAGTTCGTCGGCTGTCACTTGTCTGTTCTTCAGTTTCGCAGTTTCGAGGCGCGTCTTGTTCGATGCCGTACCTGCTGTCGTGGGTCTGCCACTCATTGTTTTTTTCACTGGTTGTCACTTTGCCGATTCTAAATTTTGCACACCATTTTGCCACATCCTGTCGAGTCATCACACTCTTTATCGACTGCTAGCGACTGCTATCGACTGGTGATACATTCCCGCAGCTGACACGCGCTTTGCGTTCATAAATCGTATCACAACACGAACTTCCTGTTTAGATCGCTGATCCAGTTGATCCTTCATCTTAAAATGGCTAATGTCGCCAAGGTTCTGCTGCACAGTGCTGCCATCTGTCATGGCTTTGTCAACTGGCGAATACGGAAAATTCCGAAACCATGCCCATTAGTCCGACACCAGTTTTATGCGCCTCGTAAACTTACTTTTGTGACGTCTTTTGTAAAGGGGGAAATTTTGGGGGCAGTTTTGGTTTAAAAGGGACAGATAGGTCACTGAGATTTACTGGATGTATGCAGGTAGCAATACCAACAATCAGTCACTATTCCAAAAATGTGTTTACTGCAGGTAACACATAATAATTAAACAGCACATTTTAAAAATATTCATATTAGCGCACAAACATACAAGTAATCTACAAACATGTCAGAAGTTTATATTGCCGGAGATGATCCCTTACGATGACGCGCCGGATCTAACAGTCCAAATCGTCTAGCAAAAGAGAATCGAATGAAGAAAAGTCGTAGCTACGAATATAAACGCACTTCTGCAGGGATACCACAAGGCAAGTAAAAAAAAATACAGGAGCTTAGAAGTAAGGGTAAAATGAAACACCGTCTATTTATTCTTTTCATTTCATGCTTTTAAACTCTCTCTCTCTCTCTCTCTTTATATATATATATATATATATATATATATATAAAGTAAAGGTAACTCTGTCATGCCTTAGAGGCAGATAGGGATATGGTGTTACTGCCCATATTTTCCTTGACCTGTCACCACACTAGAGGGTGATATGGTCAGTATCACGCCTGGCTGCCTTTTCCTTCCCCAACTCCCGAAGAAGTCGGGTACCCATTTCTACAGCTGGGTGACTGGGGTGCCGCGGGCCGGATTCGATATATATATATATTATATATATATATATATATATATATATATATATATATATATATATGTTGTTTTCGGATTCACGTGATGTTTAACGTGAACTTGTGTTCTTCGCACGGCATGGGATTTTAAAATTTCCTTTTCTTTTCTAATTCTGATTTAAACTGAACAAGTTGTTTCATTTCTCACGACCATCAGGCAAGAAACCAACAGTCGTACACTGATGTTGCTACTGCTGTGTTCTCGGCCTTGCCGTTGTTGTTCTTCTCTCCCTCCTTCCTCCTGCTCCCTCCCTCCCGCTCTCTCTCTCTCTCTCTCTCTTTCTCTCTACATTTCACATCACTCCTATCCTTCCTCCCATGTCTCCTGTACGCAAATACAAGGCCGATAACCTCAAACAAAATACCAGAAAGCCATGTCCCATCTTCCTCTGCAGTTGGGCAATCTTGCCTCTGAAGATTATTTAAATTGCAATCCTGTCAGCTGCAACATAAAAATAGGAAAGTTACTGGTAACAAACAAAAAAATTTAAAAAAAAAACTGCCCGAAACATCGCCATCCATCCATCCATCCATCCATCCATCCATCCATCCATCCATCCATCCATCCATCTATCTATCTATCTATCTATCTATCTATCTATCTATCTATCTATCTATCTATCTATCTATCTATCTATCTATCTATCTATCTATCTATCTATCTATCTATCTATCTATCTATCTGTCTGTCTGTCTGTCTGTCTGTCTATCTGTCTGTCTGTCTATCTATCTATCTATCTATCTAAATTAGAACATTAGCTACTAGCTAGATACATTTTCCATGTAACAACACTCTTTATGTTTCTCAGGTTCTCTTTAAGAATTCGTGGCAGAAATATAAACAGTCCTTCGGTCTGAATTCTCGTCCTCGATAAACTATCTTAAGATTCATCTTAATGCGTCCTGGACTTGGCCAACAAAGTCGCAGCAGAATCTCATGTCGTGATCTCCAAGAAAATGAACTTACTCTACAGACAGATCTACGCGATGAAGTCAAGAAACGCTTGGCGAGAATTAAGATATGCGCCATGTTTGAACTCACTGTTAACAGTGCCATGTTTGAACTCACTCTTAACACACATGTTTGAACTCATTCTTAACACACATGTTTGAACTCACTGTTAACACACATGTTTGAACTCATTCTTAACACACATGTTTGAACTCATTCTTAACACACATGTTTGAACTCGCTGTTAACACATATGTTTGAACTCACTGCTAACACACATGTTTGAACTCACTGTTAACACACATGTAATCTCATGTGTGAATTTACGATTAGTTAAATTGACTATTGCATGTAACAAACTGTCAAATACATGTAGCTAGATGTCAAAGTCTCTTTCTACAAATTGTAAGATACATGTATCGAGATGCTGAAGTCTCTTTCTACACATTGTCAGAAAAATACAGCGAAATGCTGAAGTCTCTTTCTACAAATTGTCAGATATATGTAGCGAGATGTCGAAGTCTCTTTCTACAAATTGTCAGATACATGTAGCGAGATGTCGAAGTCTCTTTCTACAAATTGTCAGATACATGTATCGAGATGCTGAAGTCTCTTTCTACACATTGTCAGAAAAATACAGCGAGATGCTGAAGTCTCTTTTTACGGTTATGTAAGAAATATATTTTTTTCATAAGAACGAGGTGCCATTAACATAACCAAAGCCACCAATGAAAATAGCCAGTTGTTATATAAACAGAAATTTCTTTTAAAATTAAAATTGGTAAAATACTAAGAGAACTGAACCTCCAGCGGCCAGGGAAGTTAAATAATTCAAGGTGATTCATAATGGTCTTTGGCATGTCTTCTTGGCTACACGATAACAAAACGCCAGGTCTGTATTGTATATTTTGGGAGCCGTAACTTTGTAAGAGGATTAAACAGAGAAAACTGAAATATTTTGGACACATTAAACGTCACGAGAATTTAGAGAAGACCGTCTTGGAAGCGTACATAATGGGAAAAAGAAAGAGAGGAAGACAAAGGTGAAGATGGCTGCAAGACATCGTTGATGGATGCATCAGCAGAAGGGCATCCTGCTTACAACCGAGAGGCGTGCATGAGAGATGTTAGGGAGGCAAAGTTCCACAAGGGACATGCAGATGGCTGACTCATAGATGACATTCTAGCGTTAAGAGTGGCGAACCACAGCTGACCACTTCTTTGTTGGTACCCCTAGTAACAAGTTAACCCTGCCTAAGGAACAGGGATCGCAATAGTCTCCCATGGCGGTGGAGACTGCTAAAGAAGTACTGCACGCCCCCTGCTTTTGTAGCTCCATTCAGGGACTGAAAATAGCTGTCACAACCCGCTCCCAATCCGGCACGATGCTGTGTCCAAACATCGTCTATGCATCGGGTACAAAGAACATCAGATGGCAGTTTCAGGAGTAGAAGAAGAAGAAAAGAAGAAGAAGAAGAAGAAACAGTGTTTGCATTATTTCCGTAATCGCTACAGTGTTCCAGACGGACACTCGTTCAATAATATTCTGGTCAATATTAGAGGATATAAACTAATAGAGAGATGTTCTGTTCAAACCGTGAGGATATAAACTAACAGAGAGATGTTCCGGTCAAAATGTTAGGATATAAACTAACAGAGAGATGTTCTGGTCAAAATGCTAGGATATAAACTAACAGAGAGATGTTCTGGTCAAAATGTTAGGATATAAACTAACAGAGAGATGTTCTGGTCAAGCTGTGAGGATATAAACTAATAGAGAGATGTTCTGGTCAAGCTGTGAGGATATAAACTAACAGAGAGATGTTCTGGTCAAGCTGTGAGGATATAAACTAACAGAGAGATGTTCTGATCAAACTGTGAGGATATAAACTAACAGAGAGATGTTCTGGTCAAAATGTTAGGATATAAACTAACAGAGAGATGTTCTGGTCAAAATGTTAGGATATAAACTAACAGAGAGATGATCTGGTTAAAATGTTAGGATATAAACTAACAGAGAGATGTTCTGGTCAAAATGTTAGGATATAAACTAACAGAGAGATGTTCTGGTCAAAATGTTAGGATATAAACTAACAGAGAGATGTTCTGGTCAAAATGTTAGGATATAAACTAACAGAGAGATGTTCTGGTTAAAATGTGAGGATATAAACTAACAGAGAGATGTTCTGGTCAAAATGTTAGGATATAAACTAACAGAGAGATGTTCTGGTCAAGCTGTGAGGATATAAACTAACAGAGAGATGTTCTGGTCAAGCTATGAGGATATAAACTAACAGAGAGATGTTCTGGTCAAAATGTTAGGATATAAACTAACAGAGAGATGTTCTGGTCAAAATGTTAGGATATAAACTAACAGAGAGATGTTCTGGTCAAGCTGTGAGGATATAAACTAACAGAAAACCAGATAAGACTCAAGATTAAACGTGCTTAGAAAGATGAAACTTTATCATAATCTTAAAGGAGCATTACAAAAAACATAAAGGTGGAAAATGGAGAAATATGGGTCTGCTTTACCTATTTTGAGAGTTAAGACCTAGAGATAAGAAAAATAAAATAAGAAGTGAAGACAATAAATCAGAACAAAAACTAGAACTAAAAAAAATGAGGAAAAAGAAGAAAAAAAACACGGCCGAGGTGACAGACAAGAAATAATTCATTCCGGTGGTTAATATAGTGAGCAGCAAGTTTCAATATATTCGTGTCCCGTCTTGTGAGATTAATAACAAAAAGCAGAGAGAAAAAGAGAAACGGAAAAGTTCGAAGGATCTGTGCTTTCAAAAAAGGGGCGAAGAATTTGGGGCTCGCAGACCCGCCTGGCATTCAACCAATCATATCTCACCTTTCTTTCTGCCGCAGACATTCAGCTTACACATATGTCAAATACATAATAAAGATTAGCTGTAGAGAAAGGCTAGACCATATGTGAGTGGAAGGCGAGATATTATAACATATAATATAGAAGAGAAACAAAGGGGGGGGGGGGGAAGAGAGATTACAACCGATAGAGTCAGAGATAGAGACAACGAGAAAACGAAGAAACTTTATGTCAGAGTTTAAATGAATACACGGGTGTGAGTGGCTAATTGGTTACTGGACTAGTCTCTCATGGCAAAGGTCGGGGGTTCGAATCTGCCCGGAGGTGCCACAGTCACCCAGCTGCTGAAATGGGTACCCGAGTTCTTCTGCAGTTGGGGGAAGGACAGGCGGCTAGCCGCGGTGCTGACATCACTCTTTAGTGTGCTGACAGGTCAAGGAAAATATGGGCACTAACACCATATCCCTATGTGCCTCTAAGGCATGACAACGTTACCTTTATCCTTACTTTTATATGAACACACATATACAATATACTAATAGACTAAAATATAAAACGTAAAAAACAAAATATAAAACTAAACGTATGTAAAGAAAGCAGGTTATTTTAAAAATTGGAACAGAGAACCCAACAAGCATACGTTTAAGGGGAAAGACATCGTGGAAATTGAAAAAAAAAAGATTTAGGGCTAAATAAACTGAACAACATAAAACCATAGTGGAACAAAACAGAGTAAGTGAATAAATACAAAAGCAATGGAAGAAAGAAGCGCCAGCAGTACTGTATGAGACAGTTAATCTGTAAACTATTTAACCTGAAAACTTGATTATTTGTTACTGGTTTTGTTCATTTTTTTTCCATATTAGAGATTGTACTTCTAAAAGAATTTCACATGGAGTCTGCACAAAAATCATTGGAAGCAGCAGAAATGTGGTTTATTAGAAGAATGTTGCGAATCCACTGGACAGCAAAAATAACTAATGAAGAATGTAGGAGAAGAGCTGGAGAGACAAAAAACCTTGTCAAAAAGATAAGAGAGAGACAATGTACTTTCATAGGACATGCAATGAGAAGAGGGGGCATTGAAAATATTATAACAACAGGAAAAAGAGAAATGGAAAAGATCGAAGGATCTGTGCTTTCAAAAAAGGGGCGAAGAATTTGGGGCTCGCAGACCCGCCTGGCATTCAACCAATCATATCTCACCTTTCTTTCTGCCGCAGACATTCAGCTTACACATATGTCAAATACTTAATAAAGATTAGCTGTAGAGAAAGGCTAGACCATATGTGAGTGGAAGGCGAGATATTATAACATATAATATAGAAGAGAAACAAAGGGGGGGGGGAAGAGAGGGAGATAGAAGACAGATTACAACCGATAGAGTCAGAGATAGAAACAACGAGAAAACGAAGAAACTTTATGTCAGAGTTTAAATGAATACACGGGTGTGAGTGGCTAATTGGTTACTGGACTAGTCTCTCATGGCAAAGGTCGGGGGTTCGAATCTGCCCGGAGGTGCCACAGTCACCCAGCTGCTGAAATGGGTACCCGAGTTCTTCTGCAGTTGGGGGAAGGACAGGCGGCTAGCCGCGGTGCTGACATCACTCTCTAGTGTGCTGACAGGTCAAGGAAAATATGGGCACTAACACCATATCCCTATGTGCCTCTAAGGCATGACAAGGTTACCTTTATCCTTACTTTTATATGAACACACATATAAAATATACTAATAGACTAAAATATAAAACGTAAAAAACAAAATATAAAACTAAACGTATGTAAAGAAAGCAGGTTATTTTTAAAATTGGAACAGAGAACCCAACAAGCATACGTTTAAGGGGAAAGACATCGTGGAAATTGAAAAAAAAAAGATTTAGGGCTAAATAAACTGAACAACATAAAACCATAGTGGAACAAAACAGAGTAAGTGAATAAATACAAAAGCAATGGAAGAAAGAAGCGCCAGCAGTACTGTATGAGACAGTTAATCTGTAAACTCTTTAACCTGAAAACTTGATTATTTGTTACTGGTTTTGTTCATTTTTTCCATATTAGAGATTGTACTTCTAAAAGAATTTCACATGGAGTAGACTGTGAATACTTGAATTTGTTGTGTGTTAGAAATACAGAAAGAGAGAGAGAGAGAGAGAGAGAGACCGAGATAGAGAGAAAGAGACACAGAGAGAGTTACATAGAGAGACAGACATAGATACAGAGAGACACAGAAAGAGAGACAGAGAGGAAAACATTCTTAAGTAAGAGACAGAGAGAGAGAGAGAGAAAGAAAGGAAGAGACAGAGACACACATACACGCAGAGACAAATAGGCACACAGAGACACCCAAAGAGAGACAGAAACAGAGAGAGACAGTGAGAGACTGAGAGAAACAGAGATAGATACACACGAGAGAGAAACGCAGAGAGAGAGAGAGAGAGTGGGGGAGAGAGATGGTTAAAGAATGAGAAGAGCGGAGTTGGAAAATATTTTTTAAAAGTTATAGAACAGCACAACACTCTTTTATCAGCTATGACGAAGTGATAGTTAAAGATACCATCACATAAATAACACTAGTGAATGTAAGAGAAAAACAGACAGATAATGCAGGAAAAAAAGATCCCCCTGACGAGGCTTTCAGCCGGACAGACAGACACACAGACAGAAAGACAGACAGACAGACACACAGACAGAAAGACAGACAGACAGATACACAGATACACAGACAGCCATCTTTTTTTTAAAGTACATGCAATAAATCATGCACATTTTGTTTTCTTTTCTCGCCTACGTTTTAGAATACGACTTTTAAGTTAAAAAAATACTATGAAAAATTTTTAAATACGATTTCTTTCATGTCAGCGGAAAAAAACAACCCAACATTTTCGTTGTCACCATTATCAATGTTCTCACCTGATGGTTCTCCCATTGAGAACATTACTAAAAAGATTAAAAGATGAAGATGGAAGTGGCTCGGCCACAAACTACGAATGGAAAAAAAAAGCAAGACACCCCTCCACCATTTTGACTTGGACCCCTCAAGGGAAAAAGAAAGAAGGAGGGGCCATTAGGAACACGGAGAAGCACAACACAGGAAGAACTAGAGGAAGCGAGAAAGACATGGTTTGAGGTATCCCGACTTTCTCAAGACAGGATTGGCTAGGGGAACCTTTGTTGATGCCTTAAGCTCCGTTGGGAGTCATACATCTTACATCCTTCCCGTGCAGTTAAACATCACATCGGGCTCGCAAGGTAGTTCGCCAAGTTTTTTTCTGTTTTCGGGCGAGTTTTTCAACCTCATCTAATTTGGCCTCTCTTAAAAATGTCCTCTATAGAGTTTCACGTGGCCGATCTATTTTTCTTTGGCCTGTTGAGTCCCACTTGATAACTTGTTTTGACATTCTCTGATTGTTTCTTCTCATCACGTGACCGATATATGTCCATCTCCTTTTTCTAATCACCCACGAGGCAGACTATTGTTTGCTCATATGGGTTATCTCTGCATTGTTCTTGTATCCGTTCCACGTTATATCGAGTATTTTCCTTAAGCATTTGTTTTCATGAGGGTCTAATTTCTTGTCGACCTCTTTACTTGTTTCCAGCTTTCACATGCATAAATGAGGGTGGATATTATATGTGAAATGAATAATCTTAACTTGGTTTTTGTACTTAAAACTTTCGAGTGCTATATGTTCTCAAGATTCTTGAAGGACAAAGCCGCTTTTGCAATTCCAATTCTAACTTTCTTTCTGGTGTCTCCATCCTGATCTATGTGGCTGCCGAGGTATGCAAATTGATTTACTTCTTCAACAGCTGTTCTTTCTCTCTCTCTCTCTCTCTCTCTCTCTCTCTGAACCTTAAGTGCCCAGGGCACATGGGGCTTCCGCAAGGGTCCTCCACAAATGCCTGTCCTTCGCCTTTTTTTCTGCTCTTGCCCAGGTGAGACCTCTATTGCTCAACATCCTTTATGTTGTTCTTCTCCATGTCTTTTTGGGTCTACCCTTACTTCTGTTCCCCTGTGGTGTCCATCTTAGTGCTATTTTTGGTAGTGAGTTGTCAGTCATTCGGAGCACATGTCCCAACCATCGCCAGCGTCTTTCCTCAATAATTGTTGTCAGTGGTTTCATCTGCATTTCCTGTTCTTTCTAGGTATATTTTTTCTTCTTGATTAATATACTCTATTGGGAGAGGAGAGGACTAATGATTAGAGTTGTTACAGTTCCAGTAGCTTGACTCTGTGTTGTTATATTTTGACCCGAAATCTTAAAAAAGCGTTCTTTCTTCGTTATCGAAGAATTTGTTTGTTCACACTCAAAGCTATTTTCTACTATGTTCTCTGTTTTCTAATAAAGGTTTAATCTTTTCTAGCACAGCTCTGGTTTATTCTTGTTTTCTAATAATAGTTTTGCTTCTTTTTGAGCACTTCTCTGATCTGTTTCTTGTTTTCTAACAAAGGTTTACTCTTTTCTAGCACAGTTCTGGTTTTTTTTTTCTAATAATAGGTTTGCTCCTTTTTGAGCACTTCTCTGATCTGTTCCCTGTTTTCTAACAAAATTTTACTCTTTCTAGCACAGCTGTAGTTTATTCTTGTTTTCTAATAATAGGTTTGCTCCTTTGTGAGCACTTCTCTGATCTGTTCCCTGTTTTCGGAGAAAAAATACGTTCTCTTTCGCTGAAAAATGCTCATAACTTATTTCCTTTTCTTGAAAAGACATGTCTAGTACCAACTCCTTTTGGCCTTCCAACACTGTTAGCCCTCGCCATCAGATCGATCTGCTAGCTCCGTCGAAGAGAGTGCCTTTAATCCTTCATGTCTTAACAAATTTCCATAAAATGCATTTTTCTTGTTAATTCCCCGAGCTCTCACTTTGTCAGTTTTTCTGGCTCTCCTTGTGGGTGTTTTCTGCTCAACATGACGTTCCTGCTCAACATGAAGTTTTCTGCTCAACATAGGTTTTTTACTCAACATAAGTTTCTGTCCACGGAAGTTTTCTGCTCAACATAAATCTTCTGCTCAAGATAAGTCTTCTGCTCAACATAAGTTTTCTACTCAACATAAGATTCTGCTGAACATGACGTTTCTGTTCAACATATTTTTTCTGCTCAGTTTTTTTGCTCAGCATAAGTTTCAGTCTTCATAAGTTTCTGTCCACGTAAGTTTTCGGATCAACATAAGTTTTCTGCTCTGTGTAAATTTCTGTCTACATACGTTTCTGCCTACATAAGGTTTATGCTGTGCGTAAATTTCCGTCTACATAAGTTTTCTGCTCTGTGTAAATTTCTGTCTACATAAGTTTCTGCCTACATAAGGTTTATGCTGTGCGTAAATTTCTGTCTACATAAGTTTCCAACCAATACCCAACAAAGACAGTGAAGAAAATGTGGATGAAATATTCAGAGATGGCCGATTAGAAAATAGATCTAGAATATAACCGATTAGAAAATACATCTAGAATATAACCGATTAGAAAATACATCTAGAATATAACGTCCTTTGCGGCTTCATTTTGTTGCCTGAGTTTTCTATGATATTCATGCATTGCATGGCCTGAAGATATGTTCCAGATACAAAGATGAGTAGATGCGTGATGTCCTCTGGCACAAGTGGAGAATATCTGGAAGAGCGAGCTTTCAGAGTATATACGAAAAAAAAAAGGATCACTGACCAAAGAATGCTGTATTTGGAGACAATAGATTTTCTTTTCCTTTTTCTACTTCTTGTTCAGTCTTACTGGAATTACCAGCTGGTGTTCCATGCAACCGATGTGGTGAAGATTTTGAGACACATCATTGTGTCGGAATAGGAGTGGGTTACATCGAATATATATATATATATATATATATATATATATATGTGTGTGTGTGTTGAGCAATAGAGGGCTCACCTGGGCAAGAGCAGAAAAAAAGGCGAAGGACAGGCATTTGTGGAAAACCCTTGCGGAAGCCCCATGTGCCCTGGGCACTTAAGGTTCAGATATATATATATATATTTTTTTTTTTTTCAATCCCCCGATTGTAGCTAAAGAAAAGAAGGAGGCATGCAATACTTCTTTAGCAGACTCCACCACCGTAGAGGGGGGGGGGAACTGTGGGGATCCCACCTTTGTTACTTAGGCTAAGCCTATTACTGTGGGGGGGGGGGTACCAACGAATATGTTAGACAGGGTCTTAGTTCTTCTTCTTGTTCTCAAAATGTAGATTAAAACATCGGCATAATAAAAAAAAAAAACTAAGAGCTCATGACCCACCAGATTCGTTATCCAAAGAATCAGAACAGCAGAGTTTAAAGGGTTAAAACATTTGCTCCCGCTACATTTCCTCCGGAGATCCACCAAACTGGCGGTCTTGCTCTCCACATGAAAGAGTTTCCGGTCTGTAACGTGCCTCTGTTCACTGTTTGTGTCACGTTTGGGCTCACGCGGAAAAAAACGGCACTATCATTATTTTTTTTTATAATTAGACAGTCATGTCTGTAATTTGACAGGCATTTACAAGGGGGGGGGGGAACTAAGACTTGAGAAAAACGATCGAAAGATTTGGTTTTATTTGGTAAAAGAATATCTCCGATAACATCGAAACAAAAGTTGAATGATTTGGAGTTAATTTATTATCCTTTCTCCCGTGATCCCAGGTATCAGCTCTGTGTAGATGCTGAGCAAACAAATTACCTTAAAACTACCCTATTCCTTTATCTGCAGCTGATTCTGCCCATGTCCTCTCTCTCTCCTCTCTCTTCTCTCTCTCTTCTCTTCTCTCTCTCTCTTCTCTCTCTTCTCTCTCTCTCTCTCTTCTCTCTCTCTCTCTCTCTCTTCTCTCTCTCTTCTCTCTCTCTTCTTCTCTCTCTTCTCTCTCTTCTCTCTGTTCTCTGTTCTCTCTCTTTTCTCTTCTCTCTCTCTGTTCTCTCTCTCTTCTTCTTCTTCTTCTTCTTCTTCTTCTTCTTCTTCTTCTTCTTCTTCTTCTTCTTCTCCAGTCTCTCTGGAACAGCGAGATGGTGTTCTCTGCAGCCGATGCTATGAACATGCTGAGGCACAGCATCGTGTCGGATAGAAAGCGGGTCATGGCAGGTATGTTTTTAACCCTTGAGTGCTTCTATGGACTGTTATAGACGGAGGTGGGGTGGAGGATACGCTCTCCACTCCAAGTAAATGTCTCCACAGGCATGCGCCTCAAATAGCCTCTGACAGTCAAGTCCAGCTCCTGGCCTTCTCGTGGCGGAACTGTTCAAACCGACAGGAGAAGGGGCGAAGGCGAATATCTGGCGCCTAAAAACCAGACGCTTCGGGCAGATGAGAGTCATGTTTGGTAGCTCATCTGAGAGAAGGAAAACTCTTATATAAAACCCATTGCTGGCGAGACTCTTCAGCTGCCGTGCGTGTAGCGGGGCTTCTCCCGGCCAGTGAAGAAAGTTGCGAATGGGGTTACCGGAAGGCGCCACCGTGGAAAAGGTGAAAGAAAGGATTAAGTGAAGTAATCAGTAGTCTCGAGGTCAAGACTGCTCAAATCACAGCACATCTGCTCTGGAGGTCGGCCATGTCCTATGTGCACCCATACCGGGCGGATTACCTGAACCGGCTTAACCCAGGGGTTAAACTAAGACTCTGTTAGCGAGATTCTTCGGATGCGGAGCGTAGGGTGAAACTCCTCCCGGCGAATGAAGAAAATGCGGAAAAGCAATTAGGGTTGCTGTGTGGCGCCGAGGTGAAAAGGTGATGGAAAGGATAAAGTGAAGTTTAATCGGTATGTCCAGTAGTATCGTGACGTGAGCTACTCATACCACGGCACCTCTGCTCTAGAGGCCGGTCACGTCCGATATACACCCATACTGGTAAAATATGCCTAAACCGGCTTAAACGAGGGGGTGAAACTTGACGACTACTCATGTCATGGTACCTTGGCTCTAGAGGTCGAACAGTCCTAAATGCGCCCATACTGGGATAATACGCCTAAACCAGCTTAGCCCAGGGGTGAAACCTACTAGTGGCGAGGATTCGTCCTCCTGAACAAAACCTCTGCCCTGGTCACAACTAGGAAGGGTAGCAGCCACGACCACAAAATGCTGAAGTCGGAGACACTAGATAGGCAACCACCTCTCACCCGGCGGGGATATCCGGATATCCAAAACATGCCGAGGTTTTCCGGTGTGAAAGTCCAACTCTGGGCTGGATGGGCAACCACCTCTCATCCAGCGGGGATATACTGATATCCAAAACACATAGAGGTTTTCCGGTGAGAAAGTCCAACTCTAAATCAAACTGGTGCAACCAAAACCACGGTGTCACGCAATCCCGCTTCCGAGACCCACCGAGAATACAGGCCCAAACCCCACGATACTCTGAACCTCATGAGGTCCTCTCGGGGATCTATTGTGGCTATTTCGAGGACCACAGGACCAATTAAGGACCACAGGAGTAAATTTAGTAGGACCACGCACGGGGCGATCCTGGTGGTAGAGGCGAACGAAGAAGAAGAAGAACCCTTGAGGAGTTAAATAGCAAGGGGAATGCGATATTTCTTTAGCAGAGTCCACTACCGTGGAGACTATGTCCATCCCTACCCTGTTAGACAAGCTAAGTTTGTTACTGACTTTAGTAACGAAGAGATGGGACAAGATCTTGGTCAGCTATTGTACGGTTATAGGACATGAGTGTGCAAGTATTCTCCTTAAGCATACATAAACTTATATCCTTCTCATCACGTGACCACCATATGTCCATTTCCTTTTCCTGATCACCCATAAAACTGGTTGTTGTTCAGTCATCTGTCTTATCTCTGCATTGTTCTTGAATTCGTTCCACTTGATGCCGAGTGTTTTCTTTAGGCATTTGTTTTCAAAAGAATCTAATTTCTTGTCTGTTTCTTTAGTTGTTTTCCAGCTGTTGCATGCTTAAATTAGGGTGGATATTACATTTGAATTGAATAGTCTTAACTTGTTTTTTGTGCTTTTAACTTTTGAATCCCATATGTTCTCAAGATTCTTGAAGATCGATGCTGCTTTTGCAATTCTAATTCTAACTTTCTTTCTGGTATCACCATCCTGGTCTATGTAGCTGCCAAGGTATGCACATTGATTGACTTCTTCAAAAATGTGTCCCTTCTACGTGTATTTTTCTGTTTTGATTAATTGGAAATTTTATTATTTTTGTTTTGGACTTGTGAAATTCAAATCCTATTTTGTTAGCCAGTGATGACAGAATATCTGTTTTTTCTTGCATGGACTTCACATTGTTACTGATAAGAGTTATGTCATCAGCAAAATCAATATCTTCTAGTTGTGTCCCATGTACCAAATCAATACTTGTCTTATCTGTGCAACATTTTTATTTCATTATGAAGTCCATTGCAATTCTAAAAAGCAAGGAGGCAGTATACATCCTTGTTTCACGCCTGTTTCAATCTGGAACCATTCGCTCATCCCTTCGTCTGTTTTGACAGCACATACATATCCATTGTAGACGTCCCTAATGATTTTGACAATTTTAGATGGGATTCTATATAGACTTAAAATTCTCCACAATGAATCTCTAACATATATAATGGCCTCCTCAAAATTAAATAGTACTTTAGAAGATAAAACCTTTAAAAGTCACGAAACACCATGGAACATAAAGACATGGGAAGCAGTTGAAACGTAAAAGTTGTAAGTCCAGAGCTTTATCTGATAATAACAAGACCAACCATAGCATATTTCAGCTTCCGTTCTTCTCAGACATCATCATCGGGCAAGTAAAATATAAGGAGCAGATCGTAAGCGAAATGAGCAAAGAGAAAAAAAAAGATGTAAAACCTGCCACTACACATGCAGACATTATAAGCACAGATAAACTACGAGGGTCATACCGAAAGTCGTGAGCAACATTTTTTTAAAAATCAGAATTTATAGATGGAGAAAATATAAATGTATCACCTTTATTTGCATCCTTCGCACTTCATGTAGAGGTCACATGACGTCATGATCATGTGTCACGTTACCACATGCAACATAAACAAAATGGCGGGTGCAGAGGTTTCGTTTCGTCAACGTGCTGTTATTGAGTTCCTCGTTAAAAAGGAAATCCTCACTGCTGAAAATCACCAAAGACTTCAGTTTGCTTATGGAGATGTGTGTAAGGATGTTAGCAGTGCTAGGAGGTGGGTGAAACATTTCAAAGATGGAACCACGAGAATCCAAGTGTAAGGAGTAGATAACAAAGCAAGCAGTTGCCCGGTTTGATTGGCAACCGCACTGGCCAGAGACGGGCTTTTACGGAAATGCGCAGTCCTGCGAGTTTGTCGTTGATCAGGTATATAAGACGAGAAGATAGAAGTTGAAGGGATTGGGATTCATCCCGACGAACTCGACGGTCGCCCTCGAACTGCCTCCACTGAACGCAATGTGGAAAGTGTTGACGACATCATTAAAGAAAACAGACGTGTCACAGTATCTGAAATAGCTGTAAATCTAGGAATAGGACAAAATGCTTTACATGAAATGATTGAAACCCTAGGCTATAGAAAAGTGTGTTCCGCTGGGTCCCACTTGAGGGAACGTCCAGAAAGGAGTGCGTCTGTGCCGTCAGTCAGCTGGAACGGAATTCTACGGCGGGATATTTTCAAACTTGCAGAGCGATGGGAAAAATCTGTGCAGAGAAACGGAGATTATGTTGAAAAGTGAAGAAAAGGATGCAGATAAGGTGATACATTTATATTTTTCTCTAGCTATAAATTCTGATTTTTACAAAAAAAATTTGCTCACGACTTTCGGTATGACCCTCGTATATAGATATTAAGAGTTATGTTATGCTATATAAACAATCTTTAAAAGATTTTCTTTTAAAGAAATGCACTAAAGGATAAAGAAAATTTCAACAAAGCCGCGACTTGCTGAAAGCAAATGAAAGCGAAGTTTTATTATTTATTTAATTAAAAACCAGACCTTTCGACACAGCTAGGCCCTCAGAGGTAGCATGAAACGAAGAGGAAGGGGAATCCTTAAGCAAACACAAAAGCAACTAATCTAATCTAAGTGCCGTGCCGCGTGGGGTAGGCGATCACTTCTCTCCACAATTCCCTGTCTTTAGACTTGATTATGAGATCCGCCGGTGACCTTCTTCCTAGCCACACTGACAGCCCATCCAGTAACTTCTCTCTCTGTCTTCCTCTGTCTCTTCTTCCCTCAATTTTTCCAGTTGTGTTTCAATTTTCCTCTTCTCAGGAAATCTCATATAAATCTCGTTTGTCTGCCTCTGATCTTTATAATTTGCTTTTTAACTCCAGCCTCTCTTAAGACTTCTTCGTTGGTTTTCTTAGCTGTCCATGGTACCTTTAACATCCTTCTTATAAACCACATTTCCATTGCCTCCATTTCTCACTGTACTCTCTTATTCATAGACCATGCTTCACATCCATAAAACAAAATTGGCCCGATGTAACATTTAAGTACTCGGAATCTTGTTTCCATCTATTGCACAAGATGTGTTTTATTGTCTGGAATGCTGACTTGGCCTGAGTGCGTCTGCTTTTTATTTCATTATGACATTGCCCATCATTTGTTATAATCGTTCCTAAGTACTTGAATCTATCAACCTGTTTCAGATTTGTGCTACATTTTGGTGGTATTCTTTTCTTCGAGATGACCATCACTTCAGTCTTATTTTTATTCAGGCTGTGACCTTTACTTTTACTTTCACGAACCACGCTGTCCAGAAGAGCTTGTAGCAACCCTTCACTTTTAGCAATCAGAATTGTGTCGTCTGCATATCTTAAATTTTAAGGTTATACCTGCCAGTTGATATTCCTGGCATGTTCTCTATATTTCTCATTATATTTTTGCTGTACAAGGAGAAGACGTCAGAAGATAAAACATATTCATATCTCTCTCTCTCTCTCACACACACACACACAATAGAGAAATCAATTGCTATGGAAGACTCAGTGCTCATCTCCACAAGATAAAGGTTGCAACAACAGGACAATGCATGTGCTTTATAAGGTCTCCCTACTCCTGAACACATACTACAGACCTGCACCATATACAGAGCCCTCAGAGCCCAGGCATGGCCCGAGGGAGAAGCACGGAGGAGAAACTCTGAGGTTCCTATAAAGACCTCCTGTTGACAAGCGGGGTAAACAGAAGTAACCGGAATCCTTGTTTAGAAAGCTGAGCATACGAAACTGACAAGCAGGTTCACAGGGGCAATCCGAATCCTTGTTTGGAAAGCTGAGCATACGAAACTGACAAGCAGGTTCACAGGGGCAATCCGAATCCTTGTTTGGAAAGCTGAGCATACGAAACTGACAGGCAGGTTCACAGGGGCAATCCGAATCCTTGTTTAGAAAGCTGAGCATATGAAACTGACAAGCGGGTTCACGGGGGCAACCGAAATCTTTGTTTAGAAAGCTGAGAATACAAAACTGACAAGCGGGGTTCACAGAGGCAACCTGAATCCTTGTTTAGAAAGCTGAGAATACAAAACTGACAAGCGGGGTTCACAGAGGCAACCTGAATCCTTGTTTAGAAAGCTGAGAATACAAAACTGACAAGCGGGGTTCACAGAGGCAACCTGAATCCTTGTTTAGAAAGCTGAGAATACAAAACTGACAAGCGGGGTTCACAGAGGCAACCTGAATCCTTGTTTAGAAAGCTGAGAATACAAAACTGACAAGTGGGTTCACAGGGGCAACCGGAATCTTTGTTTAGAAAACTGAGCATACGAAATTGTACGCAGAAGAATAATGAATGTTTGTATGATAGGGTACTTAAAGATGGAGCTTGTACCAGGACTAGCTGAAAAGGACTTGGCTTTTGCTTTGACATTTCTTGCATTTCTCAGCGCTTTTCGGCCAGTAAGTTCTCGATTGAACTCTTTCACTCCAGAACAGCACTAACAGTGTTAGTAAATCTTGCACAGATACGCGAATCAAAGCTCAGAGAGATATTTAGGCAAAGTCCAAATAAAAGTTACAAGTGGTACATTTCTAACCCGGCACATATTTTAAAATTGTGTAGTAACTTCCTTCAAGTTAATTTCTACCAAAATTTCTCATCAGAATTTATTCTAGGAGAACAAGAGACTAAATCAAGTGTGAAAGAGTTAATGGACTAATAAGGGGAAAGGAATGTCTGTTAATACCGAAAGTTCGTTAATAAAACCGAACGCAGAATTATGAGGGCCGTTTTCAACCATTTTTTTTAAAGCTTCTCATATGGGGCAAAGTGGATGAAAATCCAGTCACAAAAAATATCTCGGAAGTAATGTCTCCATTGTCTGAGCTGCTGTTAACAGTAGGCAATACATTCACGATGTCTTAGATCGTGTACGGTTTCCTTGGCATCATTACCATCAACGGGCTTCAGATAATACGAGCCATCAGCCTTGACACGAAGTAACGTAGAAACTGGTGTTTTGCCTTAACCTGCGACCAGGGGTTCTGTGTTCATGTTTGTCGGGCAGTGTGTTTTCAGGGACAGTAAGATAGATCAGGCTAACGTCATCGGGCTTTGTAAACCTGGATGACATAAGACCCTCATATGTAGCAAATTCATCAAAAATTTTCTAAATGACCAACTTGTGAGATGCCTGCAACTAGAGATTCACCGCAGGTTTTCTTGCTCGAAATGTCTTATTTTTTTCCTCCTTAAACGCCACAGCTACTCACGAATTCACTTAACATTTTCTTCTTCGACGTTCAAGTTCTTCCATCTTTCCAGTGCCACGCCGGCAGGCGATGGCTGTCGTGCCACAATTCTCTATTCCGGGTGTTAATTATGAGCTGAACTGGTGTTCTTTATCCATGCCACTTCATCAATCCATCTCTCATCTTCTCTCTTTGTCTGCTTGGGCCTCATTTGCCCTCTGTCCGATTCACATGTTCTCATGACGTGTCCTATGAACTTGGAATATCTCTTCTTGAATGTTGTTAATTGCTTTGTCTCGTTTCTTCTGCCTCTTTCAGGACCTCGTTTTGTAGGATTAGACCTCGAAAAAAATCGTAGACAAAGCACTTTAGTGAGACGTGGGAGAAAGAAAAAAATCACAAGAGAATTACCTGGGATTCGAAAACGGACTTCGGCAAGACGAGCAGCCAAAAAAGGGGACCATAGTTGGCTAAGTCGATAGTATGCTGTTCTCTCGTGGCCAGACGGCTACTCGTCCTACTGGAGTCCGTGTTCGAATCCCAGGTAATTCTCTTATGATTTTTTCTTTCTGTCACGTCTCACTAAAGTGCTTTGTCTACGATTTTTTCGAGTTTTAACCATACAAAACTGTGTTCTCTTACTTTACCGTGTCAAAAGCCTCGCAGTTTCCTATTTATAAAAAAAACAGCAGACTTACTAGAGCAAACCAGGCTTTTGGAGTGCTACAGACTATATGGAAATAAAAAAACTAAGCATAAATATGAAAATCAGGATATTTAAGAGTAATGTTCTAAGTGTACTACTGTATGGAAGTGAATGCTGGAAAATCACCAAAACCATAGAAAACAAGTTGAATTCTTTCCAGACTAAATGTTTACGAAGAATTAGAAAAATATTTTGGACAAACACCATAAGAAATAACATCTTATTGGCAGAAATACAGATGGAGCCACTGACAGCAATTATTGAGGAAAGACGCTGACGATGGTTGGGACATGTGCTCCGAATGACTGACAACTCACTACCAAAAATAGCACTAAGATGGACATCACAGGGGAACAAAAATAAGGGTAGACCAAAAGAGACATGGAGAAGAACAACAGAAAGGATGTTGAGCAATAGAGGGCTCACCTGGGCAAGAGCAGAAAAAAAGGCGAAGGACAGGCATTTGTGGAAAACCCTTGCGGAAGCCCCATGTGCCCTGGGCACTTAAGGTTCAGAGAGAGAGAGAGAGAGAGAAAAATTGTTCCTTTCAGGACCTCTTCCCTTAATCTCTTCGCTGTCCATAGTATCTTTAGTATTCCTCTAAGGAACCACATTTAAGTCTTTTTATTCTCTCTCTCTCTGATGTTCAAGTTCTTGGTCATGCTAAATCAGAAGCCGCGTCGCCAGGATAAAGTCCACAGTCTTCTCCAGATCCTCCCGGCAGCCCCCCCCCCCCCCCCACAGCTTCCGCTGTAGGTCAGAACCCTGTAGCCATGTCCGGTTGCGCAGGTCCGTAATTCACTTAAGTCCCAAATGTCTTCCACGAGTTTCACGTACAGATTTCAACTACTAGACTTCTTACATTAGCACCACTAACTCTCTCTTGAACATAGTATACTAGACTTCTTACATTAGCACCACTAACTCTCTCTTGAACATAGTATACTAGACCTCTTACATTAGCACCACTAACTCTCTCTTGAACATAGTATACTAGACTTCTTACATTAGCACCACTAACTCTCTCTTGAACATAGTATACTAGACTTCTTACATTAGCACCACTAACTCTCTCTTGAACATAGTATACTAGACTTCTTACATTAGCACCACTAACTCTCTCTTGAACATAGTATACTAGACTTCTTACATTAGCACCACTAACTCTCTCTTGAACATAGTATACTAGACTTCTTACATTAGCACCACTAACTCTCTCTTCAACATAGTACTTATACAAAATGTTCTAGGTTTTTATCTTCACCAAATCTTATGTGTCTTCTACTCCGCACTACAGAACAATATATAGAGCCATTAACACCATATGTTGCAGATAACTTGAAACTTGGCCTTTGATTTACGGATGTCAGAAACAGTTTTTTCCCCTTAAATTTCACAAGGACACGCTACTGAAACGCCCTTGTTCAAATTTAACTCTATTATTTTATTTATTTATTTTGCTTTTTAATCAAATTCACACTCTTTCTTATAACTGTTCTATCAGTTGATGCCATTATGAATTATAAGTATAGAAAAGAAATTATTTAATAATAAATAAAGCCACAGTTCAGAAATCACAGAAGGAGTCTGTATACAACCTGATCACACGATAGCTTCAGGAAGACATGACGCTGAAACACAGCGAGTCTACTCCACGTCGTTCGGTCAGTTACATTTGAAATCGTTATATCGTTGTCTGTTAAATCGAGGGTTTGCTATATAAACAATGTTAAGTAGAGAGAACAGATGCAAGGAAAGCACCTGCATTTTCTGGGGGTTTTTTCCCCCTGCTTCACACTGTGTTTTTTTTTTTTTAATCTGTGAAAATTTAACAACTCTGTCACTGAAACTACTACTGAAATATACTACCTTGTCAACATCCAGTCGCCGATACAGGGTGATCTTTCTATAGAGTGTCATAACTTTGTTATAAATGAATACGAAGTTTCAGTTGTTTTTATTTGTTTGTATCTATTTATATCAACCGGCAGAAACCTTGATAGAACTTACATCCTTCCCGTGCCGTCAGACGTCACATAGGGCTCGCATGGTAGGTCCCCAATAATTAGTGTACAGGCTTACAACTATACACAAAACACTGCAGTAAAGTTGTGATACTAAAATGTATAAACTAGAAAAAAAAGTAGGAACAGCTTTATTATTTAACGATAACAGACCTATGATGTTTCGCCGAAACGCCACAAAGTCTGTTATCGTTAAATATCGTTTCCTGTTTTAGGCAAGTTTTATCAAGGGATTTTTGTGCTCACTAATTTGGCCTCTGTTAACAATGTCCTCTTCAGAGTTTCACGTGGTCGACCTTTTTTTTTCTTCTGCCTGTTGTGTTTCACTTGATAGTTTGTTTTGGGATTCTCTGATTGGTTCTTCTCATCACGTGGCATTATAAACTATAAACTATAGACCTATAAACTATATGATAGAACTATAAAATAAAAAAATGTTTTACTCCTAAAAATTTATATCTTCGTATGTATCTATACACCATCATAATCTGGCACATATCATCATAATCCTATATACGCCATAATAGTCCTATATACACCATCATAATACTACATACGTCATCATATTCCTACATACACCAACATAATCTTACATATGCCATCATAGTCCTACAAAACCATCATAATCCTGCATATGTCATCATAATCCTACACACACCATCATAATCTTACATATACTATCATAATCCTACATATACCATCATAATCTTAAATATACTATCATAATCCTACACACACCATCATAATCCTACATATACCATCATAATCTTTAATATACTATCATAATCCTATATTCACCATCATAATCCTACGTACACTACGCTAACGGAATCCTACACGCATCATCATGATCCTACGTACACCATCATTATCCTACAGCCACCACCAGGATCATACCACACCATCATAATCCTGCATGCACTTATCCTGATCCTACATACATCATCCGGATCCTACAACACATCACCATTATCCTACGTTCTCTATAAACATCCCACATATACCATCACTAGTCATCACCTTTGGTTGAAGCAATTCCTGGAAGAAACTATTAAGCTCATCAAACAAAGCTTCCAGATGGTGCACTGTGGTAATGGGACAGTGAAAGTACAGCTGACCACTTAAATATGAGGAGTCACACGATGAAAGTAAATACGTTTGTCTGTTATTGTACATATTTGTCAAACTGCATAAGACCTCTGGGAGTCATGACACAGAGGGGCCCACCCCCCCCCCCCCCTTAGAGTGTCAGGAGTTTAACAGGGCCGAAACACTTGTCTGAGGGGGGGGGGGGATGTACTTCCTCTGATGATCTGAAGGAGTTGTGTTGTTGTTCCGCTCTCTTTAATAGAGAGTTTCCTGCATACGAGGAGTCACATGATGAAAGTAAATACATTTGTCTGAGGGGGGGGGGGTGTACTTCCTCTGATGATCTGAAGGAGTTGTGTTGTTGTTCCGCTCTCTTTAATAGAGAGTTTCCTGCATACGAGGAGTCACATGATGAAAGTAAATACATTTGTCTGAGGGGGGGGTGTACTTCCTCTGATGATCTGAAGGAGTTGTGTTGTTGTTCCGCTCTCTTTAATAGAGAGTTTCCTGCATACGAGGAGTCACATGATGAAAGTAAATACATTTGTCTGTTATCATACACATTTGTCAAACTGCATAAAAATAATCTGGTAACGCTTACCAATGTTTCACGTCATTTACACAGAAACCCGCAAGATGGAGCCCAGTCAATGCCTTGTCCAGACTATTGTTAACTACAGAGGTCGTTCCGAGGGCCAATGTAAATGGTAAATCAGTAGTAGATTCTCTGTAGTGAAGTAGTAGTAAAAGTAGTAGCTCTCTGAGAGGTGGAAGAGAGTAGTAAAGTTTACTTCTCGCCAGTAATGTCCACAGCGGCCAGGGAGAAAGTGGTTATTCATCGGCAAGAAGTAAGATTAAATGTGAGATAGCTGGTAAGGTTAGGTTCGGAGAGGACAGACAGAGGGAGGAGAAATGGGTGTCGGTAGGACAATGAGTGCAGGGAAGTGTTAGTGATAGAGAGAGAGAGAGAGAGAAAAGATCGAGGCAGTGAGTTCGTCATTCGGGGGTACTGAATATCAGAAGAAAGAAGGAGAGAGAGAGAGAGAGAAACAGAGAAGGGAGGACAGACAGAGGGAGTCGATAAATTAATGAGTGTTAGAAAATGGAGACAATATGAGAGAGGTTAGAGAGGAGAGAGAGAGAGAGAGAGAGAGAGAGAGAGAGAGAAATTATGAGTTAGAAGTTGGACTGAAAAAAGATGCTAGTGGAGAGAGAGAGAGACAAAGAAAGGGAGAGAGAAAGATCAGGTTTTTTGTGAAGAGAAAGAGAGAGAGAGTGAGAAAATATGAAAGAAGTTAGACTAAAAAAGTATGAGACACAAGTGTATAGCGAGAGAGGAGAGAGAGAGAAGAGGGAGTGAAGAAGAGAGAGAGAAAGAAGGAGAGAGAGGAGAGAGAAGAAGGAAGAGAGAGAGAGAAAGAAGAGAAGGAGAAAATATGAAAGAGAAGAGACTAAAAAGTATGAGACACATGTTAGAACAGAGAGAGAGAGAGAGACGAGAGAGAAGGAGAAGAAGAGAGAGAAAAATCAGAGTGCTATGTAAACCATGCAGGAAAATCACCAGAACCATAGAAAACAAGTTGAATTCTTTCCAGCCTAATGTTTACAAAGAATGAGAAAAACAGCACTAAGATGGAAACAACAGGGGAACAGAAGTAAGGGTAGACCAAACGAGACATGCAGAAGAACAACAGAAAGGATGTTGAGCAATAGAGGTCTCACCTGGGCAAGAACAGAAAAAAAAGGCAAAGGACAGGCATTTGTGGAAAACCCTTGCGGAAGCCCCATGTGACCTGGGCACTTAAGGTTCAGAGAGAGAGAGAGAGAGAGAGAGATGTAAACCATGTTCATATTTAACCTCTGACCTAATAAAGCAGATAACTTTGTATTCCTCACCCAGCCAGGCAGACTTAAAACCTAAAACCTAGCAGGCGCCGACAAACCACAACGAAGATCTAGGAACACGCTCTTGGCAGCGCTCTCCGAAGTGCACTTTCAGTTTGTAATTCAGTTTTAATAACACTCGGTCCGACATAAAGAGACACTCAAATTTTATGTTCCAATATATCGGGTATGTACTCAGTCCTGTATGTACTCTGCGTTTTCTGTTCCAGCGATGCTCAATGATGAGTAATACAACTTTGCAAGTTCTAGAAATTTTATGAGAAATATCGATTTCAAATTCAACACCGCTGATACACTATACTGCACGTCACACACGAGGGCCAACACATTCACGGAGCAGGCTCTCTGAGATACAATAAATCTATGGAAGCGTTGAACAAACATTCATTGTTCGAGACCAGAATTTGAAGAAAAACTCTCGCTCCCATTTTCTCCCTTCTCTGGGCCTGTTCTGAATTTGATACGCAGAAGAAAACTCCATGAGGTGATCTTTATTAGGAACTTTCTCATTGATGAGCCTGAGAAAATGTTGTCAGATAGCCCGAAATGTTCGCTGCCTACATCATCCATAGAATTTGACTTTGTTCTAGAAGTTCGCAAATTTAAACTCTAGAAAGAATAAGAAGAGCGCCTTACATTAATCTTTGTGATTACATTTTTCTTTTGTAGTTGCTACTCTCTGATAGCTTCCAATTCCTTTTCTTTATATTTTTAAATACTTTATATTATTGTTAAAGCTTGTGAATGTTATATGGTTCCAAGGTTTCAGTCGCCGCATGATAGTGCAATGTTATATACCTTTAAGATTCCAGTGGCTGCCTGAGAGTGAAATATTATACACCTTCAAGGTTTCAGTCGCCGTCTGAGAATCAAATGTTATTTACCTCCAAGGTTGCAGTCATCGACTGAGAATGACATGTTTATACCTCTAAGGTTTCAGTCATGATCTGAGAATGAAATGTTATATACCTCCAAGGTTGCAGTCATCGGCTGAGAATGACATGTTTATACCTCTAAAGTTTCAGTCATCGTTTGAGAATGAAATGTTATATACCTCCAAGGTTGCAGTCATCGTCTGAGAATGACATGTTTATACCTCTAAGGTTTCAGTCATGATCTGAGAATGAAATGTTATATACCTCTAAGGTTTCAGTCATCGTCTGAGAATAAAATGTTATATACCTCCAAGGTTGCAGTCATCGTCTGAGAATGAAATGTTTACTCCAAGGTTTCACTCATGGTCATGGTCTGAGAATGAAATGTTATATATCTCTAAGGTTTCAGTCATGGTCTGAGAATGAAATGTTATATACCTCTAAGGTTTCAGTCATGATCTGAGAATGAAATGTTATATATCTCTAAGGTTTCAGTCATGGTCTGAGAATGAAATGTTATATATCTCTAAGGTTTCAGTCATGGTCTGAGAATGAAATGTTATATACCTCTAAGGTTTCAGTCATGGTCTGAGGATGAAATGTTACATACCTCTAAGGTTTCAATCATCGTCTGAGAATGAAATGTTATATACCTCCGACTGAATCTGGACATATATGTTTCGTGTGTGGCAAAACTTTTATAGCTCGTATAGGGCTAGTTGGTCACACACGGACACACCTCTCCTTACTTTGACTAAGATGAATCTGTGGTCATCATCGAAGACGATGGACGAACAACAACAACCTCCAAGGTTTCGGTCGCCATCTGAGAGTGAAAGTGTGTGAACTGACAGCGACGCGATTTCTCGGATTAAAGGACCCGGATTCAGTTCCCGTTACCGCTGTCATACATTTTTGATCCAGGTGTTAAAAAAGGGTACTCGACTCTATGATGAGGTAAACTGCCTGCAGAAAACGATAAACAATTCCTGCATGATCCTCAGTGGATCATACAAGATTGTCGGTGAAAGTGGTGAAACTGCTTTACAGGAATACGGGACCTGGCGTGTGTGTCCACAGGAGATGAATATAAAACAAGAAGTTTTACCTGCGTTTTTTTTTGTAGGTTACCTAGTTCGTAATTATATCAC
This sequence comes from Achatina immaculata, assembly GCA_009760885.1. Lineage (NCBI taxonomy): Eukaryota > Metazoa > Mollusca > Gastropoda > Stylommatophora > Achatinidae > Lissachatina > Lissachatina immaculata. The sequence continues at coordinate 50,966,168 of CM019720.1, read as the reverse complement.
CAAAGTCGTTGGTAAAAGCAACTCTTACACAAATATGTATATATGTAGATTTTCCTTTTGCGATGAAAGCTATTGCTTTGCTTAAATCTAAGAGGGTAGCTGTGATGGTGACTTCGGTAAAACTGATACTAGTAGAGTAGACCAAGCAGTGGTTATGATGTAGTTTTATGAAAACCAGCCTAGACTTTTCTTGTAAAACTGCACCGTGCAAATCTGTTCAAATCTCTCTGTCTCTCTCCCTCCCCCCACCACCTCCGATCCTTTAAGTGCCCAAAAAAACGCATGTTTGCCCTACCCCCACCCCCAACTCTACCCTATAGTTCTCAAAATACTCTCTGTTGTTCTTCCATGTCTCCTTTGGTCTGAACTTACTTCTGTACATTCATCTCAGTGCTGTTCTGATAAGTCATCAGTCATCCGGAGCACTCACCCCAACCATTGCCAATGCCTTTCCTCAGTAATCGAAATCAATGACTTTTCTGCAGTTCTTCCAGCAAATGTTTTATTTCTTGTGGTATGTGGCCAAAACATTCGTCTAATCCTGGGTAAACATTGTCCGGAAAGAATTTAATCTCTTTTCTGTAGTGTTGATGAAAAAGAAAATGGACATATGTCGATCATATGCTGAGAAGAAACAACCAGAGAACCCCAAAAACAAGCTGTCTAGTGGAACACAACAAGCCGAAGAAAAAGAGGTCGGCCACGTGAAACTCTGAAGAGAAACATTGTTTAGAGAGGCCAGCTTAGTGGGAATACTCTCATCCTTTGATGAGCTTGAAAAGCTTGCCAAAAGCACGAAGTCTTGGCGAGCTACCATGCGAGCCCTGTGTGACGTTTAACGGCACGGGGAGGATGTAAGATGTACGATGTATAGTTTTGATGTTTATACAGCATGCACTTCCGTAGAGTACTACATTTAGTACATTATTCTTGAATGCTCTAATTTTCATTTTTCTTTTTTTCTTTTGTTGCTCAGCGTTTTGGATTTCCTTGTATTATGCAGGTTTTCGAAAGCCTGGTTAGCTGTATTTATCCTGTTGTTGATGTGCTCTCCTTTGCTTTCATCTTCTGCTATCCTACTGCCAAGGTCATACAAAGTCTTTGACCTCTTTCACTAATTATTTTCTGCTCTCAGCACATTGTTGTTGCTCCAATTTTGCCATCTAACTCTACTTTGCTTAAATTTAATTGGCACTGAGATCAGTCGATAACAGTAATAGAATAAAATAAAATAAACGGCTGAAGGCAGGTCAGGAGTTATAATTAAAATGTTAAGACAGAAAACATGCGATATATTAAAAAAGCGCCTGTGAAATCAATAACGGAATAATAAATTAGGAAATAATGAAGCAAGCATAAAACTTTATACATCTTGAAGCGGTATAAAAAGTATAGGATAATATGGAGAGAAAAACAGAATAATATACAAGTAGTAAAATGCACATTCTGTAAACTTCATTACACAGTGCTATGTGCAAGTAACTAAGTTTTTCTGTTTTGAAAAAAATATCCAAGACAAAGGACTGAGAATCTAGGAAATATTTAGTCGTTGTAACATTAGTAGAAAAGCAGGAGGCATTTGTTTATTTACAACATAACCAGGCTTAGTAAATACAAATCTGGTACTTTCAGTGAGAAAACATAATGGTGGTCATTATAAAAATAAATATGCAGATACATTTATAAAAGAAACCAGAGGTTTACAGCCCATTATCTCTTCCTGGTCCACGCCAGCCAGGCGTCGGTAGTCACCGACTTCCACAATCTTTTCTTTGTCCACGGGATGTGTATTAGATCATGCTCCTTGCCATCCTTTTAGTCCGCCAAGTGTCCTATTGTTTTTTCTTCCTCCATGCCATCCTTTTAGTCCGCCAAGTATCCTATTGTTTTATCTTCCTCCATGCCATCCTTTTAGTCCGCCAAGTATCTTATTGTTTTATCTTCCTCCATGCGATCCTTTTAGTCCGCCAAGTATCCTATTGTTTTATCTTCCTCCATGCCATCCTTTTAGTCCGCCAAGTATCTTATTGTTTTATCTTCCTCTATGCCATCCTTTTAGTCCGCCAAGTATCTTATTGTTTTATCTTCCCCCATGCCATCCTTTTAGTCCACCAAGTATCTTATTGTTTTATCTTCCTCCATCCCGTTGTCCCTCACATGTTCCTGCCGTCACTTGGCGTTCCAGTTTGTTCTCAAGACATGTCGTGCAAAATCTGAATTGTCGTATTCTGAATTTTGCCACAATTTCTCTCTTTTTGCGAAACATGGACAGTAAAAAAAAAAGAACACTTAGAATCTACTGGAAGCAGCTGAGATTTGGTTCTTAAGAAGAATGATGAGAATACCACGCAGAGAAATGAGAACAAGTGAAGAGCTTCTAATTGAGACCGGTCAAAAGAGAAGAAATCGTGGAACTTTATAGGTTTGCGATAACACTTGAGGTTTTCTTGTTTGTTTGTTATTGTAACAGAAAATGTCTTTTGAAAGTCAAACCAGTGAAATATTTTGTGATATAATGAAACATTTGTCCATTTGTTTTTCTGTTATTTTACATAACATTGTGAAACTTAACGATCGCTGGAGATTTTAATCTGAATCACCGTCCAGGAATTATTCTGTGCTTTAAGATATAATTTGTAGATATAATTTATTCACATAAGCGGTAAAGAACACTCATGGCATACTTCCCTTGAGTAAACTGGTATGTCTCCACTGTTCACATTTACTTGTCATCCACTGATTCTAAAAGTTGTTTTTCCCCCCATCTCCACAGATCCTTTGTGAGCTAAGTTCCTATAAGCTGATTTCACAGACACCCGTGATAGACACACTGGATGGTTCTGAGCTAGACTATATGTAACAACAGAATCAGTAGCAAATAACTCATAGAAGTAAACCAAGACAGGTCATTGCTGGACGAGACGCATGTGTAAATGACAGGACGATATCTTTACAGTAAAAAAAAAAGGGTAAAAGTTCTCGTTTACATGCTATTAAGACATATTGGAGATATAGGCCAGTTTTTCCAATGCCATCGGCACGTGACAGTGTGATGTGGTCCGTATCGGGCTTGGTCGTGTTTACCCATCCAAATTTTCCTGGTACCCATTTTCAGAGACTGGGTGGACACATGGGCGTTTTATTTATTTATTTATTTTTTTGATGTGGTGGTAGGAAAAAAAAACCCACTGCTGGGTTTTGATCCGGGTACCACCGGGTTAGTATATCAAACGCCTAACCATTTAGCCAACCAGGCCGCAATATTTTTTTTCCAAGCTGTATATTTGGATAGTAAAATGATTTATGGCTGTAAGAAGATTTTTTAGGACATAAAATGCATAATACATAATAGTATCATGTAGAACAAAGTGTTTTTAAGGGATACTGTAAGACAGAATATATTATACAGGTTATTGTAAGACAGAATGTTTTATGTAGGTTACTGTATGGAAAAAAAATGATGGATCGCAGGAATGCAAAAAGAACTGATAAAAAGAAAGTCACAAGAAATAAAAAGTTGAGTTCTGAATACACAGTCACTGCCAGGACTAACAGCGCATGTGCAATTCCAAGATTTTTGTACTGCAAACAAAAATTGATTTTTACAAATCATGTTTAGGAAATGGAGGTGAGTTGGCCTCACACTCTGAGGAAACCCGACACCAGCATAGTACGACAGGCACTGACGTGGAATCCTCAAGGAAATAGAAAACGAGGAAGACCTAGACTTACTTGGAGAAAAGAAATTATGACAGTGCACAGAGACAAGGGATACACATGGAAGAAAGCAGAGAATAATAAAAGAACAGGAATGACTGGAGAGCCTTTATCCGTGGCCTATGCTCTCAATGGAGTAATGTAGCATGGCCTTCTAAGTAAAGATTATAGCATTATTGTTATTAATATCATTATTATTTTGTGATAATGAATATGATTATGAATATGATTATGAATATATTGGAGGCAAAATAGTAACATCAAATAGCAACAGAAAAACGTAGGTAGGAAATGTATAAAAGGTATAAAACAAACTTCCATGACACTAGCATGACAGAACGCTGACAAAAGTAAACAGAGGAGACAGACATATTGAAAAGACAGACACAGTGACGCCGAGATATAGGAAACACTAAAAGAGACGCCAGAGAGTGGGATGGCCAAATGATAACAACGCAGTAACACACAAACAACTAGCCCGAGGTGGTATAAAACAGACATTGAAACTAGATGGATTTAGGAAGGGTCGAGGGTCTTGTTGGCGACAGATAGTCTACGAAATGGCAGGTCAAATAAATAAACGGATTACCCATCAGTGACAGTGCCCAGAGACAAGCGATACACATGGAAGAAAGCAGAGAATAATAAAAGAACAAGGATTTGCCACCGAGCAAACGGATAAACACTAGACAATGCTAACCTGACTGTTTAGGACGTGAGAACCAATCGGAGCAGTCATAGAACCAGTAGACATCTGAAGGCGGAGCCAAAGTACCTACTGGTCGGCCATCAGACCGGACTTCATGATAAAAAGGTGGGTTAGAACAGTCGAAAGGGGAATGAGCCCCCAAGAAGAGGAAGTCCAGAGGTCAGTGGACAAGTGAGGGGGGTCGTCAGAACAAGGACTGTCAAGAGGAAAAGAAAAGATGAGACCAGAAGAGTCGAGAAACCATCAGATGAGGGACAAGAACAGAAGTCTAGAGAAGTAACCAGAGGAACCTTCTCGATAATACACGGCGACTGAAATCGTCAGTTGCTTATACGACAAAGGCAGTCAAATTTCTTAGACACGCAGACTGAGACATAGATAATCGAAGACAAGGGAACAAGGCGCCCAGACGTAGGTAGATGTGTATTGGTGATGAACTTACAAGCTGGCGTAACCAGTGGATAGGTGTCAAGATTGGTTAGCTGTACTTTATACACTAATTAAGAACGATGTGTAATTATTAATGACTTTACTTGTGAAATATATGAAGAATTCTTCTGCAACATGTTACAGAGATATTGATCTAGCAGTGTAAGGAAATAAGCTGTGCCTTTATCATAACTGGCGAAGAGACTTCCATTCTGTAAGGAGTACTGTCTTCGTGACCATGTGCTCTCTTCATTCTGGCCCAGTGAAGCACTCAGTATGTGCATTATGTTTATTGTGTGATCTCTTCATTTTTGGCCTAGTGAAGCACTCAGTATGTGCATTATGTTTATTGTGTGATTTCTTCATTCTGGCCTAGTGAAGCACTCAGTATGTGCACTATGTTTATTGTGTGATCTCTTCGTTCTGGCCCAGTGAAGCACTCAGTATGTGCATTATGTTTATTGTGTGATCTCTTCATTCTGGCCCAGTGAAGCACTCAGTATGTGCATTATGTTTATTGTGTGATCTCTTCGTTCTGGCCCAGTGAAGCACTCAGTATGTGCATTATGTTTATTGTGTGATCTCTTCATTCTGGCCCAGTGAAGCACTCAGTATGTGCATTATGTTTATTGTGTAACCCACGTTTAAAGAGTGACAGATTGAGCAACATAAAAACATTAAACATCTTTAGAACATAACTATATTATAGTGAAAGGTGATACTGATGCCGATGATGATGATGATGATGACGATGATGATGATAATGAAAAGATGGATTTGATTCTTTCAGAAATAGTGAGCAGTTAGGTATTCCATCATGTTGCTAGATGCATACAAAGGAATACAGGTGAACTGATAGGTAAAGGATTCAGATTTAAACAGCTGGAACTCACTTACGATATTTACTACGGCAGGTAGAGAGCTTATTCCCGGCATTAGCAGATATTTTCATTTTCGTTGTCTGCCCAGAGTATAACCACAACAAAGGCAGACTAGAGTGGCCGGTTGTGTAACCTTGCTAAGCTATCGTTCATTGTAGCAAAACTCAGCAACAGAAAACTACTTGTCCCGGATATGTTTAAAGAATAGTTGACAACAGAAATCCTAGGCATATATCTAGGGCAGCCATTCCCATCCTAATATGAGCTCGAATCTAAACCAGCAACGGCAGGTGACCCGCGACCATAAAACAGCACTTTTAGGTGACCCGCGATCATAAATCACCAATGTTGGGTGACCCACGATTCTAAACCAGCAGTGTTAGGTGACCCGCGACCATAAACCAACAACCTGTAGCGAAACGCGACCCTAAACAACAGAGCTATTTGATCCACGGCCCTATAACACCACTGATAGGTGACCCACGGCCCTATAACACCACTGATAGGTGACCCACGGCCCTAAGCAACACTGTGTGGTGATTCTCAGGCGTAAACCAACACTGTAAGGTAACCCACGATATTAAACCAACACTATAAGGTAACCCACGATATAAAACCAACACTGTAAGGTAACCCACGATATAAAACCAACACTGTAAGGTAACCCACGATATTAAATTAACACCGTAAGGTAACCCACGATATTAAATCAACACTGTAAGGTAACCCACGATATTAAACCAACACCGTAAGGTAACCCACGATATTAAACCAACACTGTAAGGTAACCCACGATATTAAACCAACACTGTAAGGTAACCCACGATATTAAACCAACACTGTAAGGTAACCCACGATATTAAACCAACAATGACCCACGGCACTGAAAAAAAAAGATAATTAAAATACTAAAATTAAAAAAGAAAAAGAAAACCAAACTACCTCAGAGTCTCTAATATGCTTGTAATCAGTAAAAATTATGTACAAACGTCACTTCTTAACAATCAAATATTTATCATAGCATCTTCTAGCAACTCTACCTCAGATCCCAATCGACCCTGCCTGAGACTTCTCTCGACCCTACCTCAGACCCCCCCCCACTAACCCTAACTGGGGGTCGCGACCTGAGTTTGGGAGGCACTGTTCTAAGGGCAGAAAGCGGCACGAGATAGATTGGGGGGGGGGAGTACATGGAAAATTTGTAAGGCACCTATGAGAGATCTTTTCCAGCAGTTAACGAGAAGTGGAAAGAACTGGACATAGAAAGAACTGGACATAGAAAGAACTGGACATAGAAAGAACTGGACATAGAAAGAACTGGACATGGAAAGAACTAGACATGGAAAGAACTGGACATGGAAAGAACTGGACATAGAAAGAACTGGACATAGAAAGAACTGGACATGGAAAGAACTGGACATAGAAAGAACTGGACATGGAAAGAACTGGACATGGAAAGAACTGGACATACACCGAGCCACATAGAGACAAGGACTATGTGAATTTAATGATATCTTTCTCATAGGCGAAACAAAGAGGAAACTAAAAAAGAACTAAAAGAGACTGGAACATCAACGTAAACATTGTTATTAATGTGCGTATTTATGCCAGTCAAACAGTGGTAGGGCCAGCCATGGAAGAAGATTCTTATCAGAAATGCAACATCTGATTGCGTAATACCAGTCTCACATAGGCGAGGAGATAAGTAGTTTCGAGTGATATTTGCTTTACATAGGATACAGTAGAACAGAGTGTTCTCTATAGGATAGTGTTAAGACTGAAGATCTTCCACAAGATACTTTAGACCAATTGTTTTATGCTGGATACTGTAAGACAGAATGCATTATACAGGTTACTGTAAGACAGAATGTATTATACAGGTTACTGTAAGACAGAATGTATTATACATGAATCTGTAAGACAGAATGTGTTCTACAAGATACTGTAAGACAGAATATATTATACAGGATACTGTAAGACAGAACGTATTATACAGATTCTGTAAGACAGAAGGTTTTTTTTACATGATTCTATAAGACAAAATGTTCTCTACAAGATACTGTAAGCCAGAAAGGTTTCTACAAGATACTGTAAGACAGAATGTTTTCTACAAGATACTGTAAGACAAAATGTTTTCTACAAGATACTGTAAGACAGAATGCTTTCTACACAATACTATATAAAGTGCCGCGCTAGTATAATGGTTAGTAAACTCGTCTAGCGATCAGAAGGTCTGTGGTTCGACTTCGCACTCGGGCGGAATTCTTTGGGTCCTTCCGGCACCGAGGTCAACCCAGCCTCAAGACTTAGGTACCTGGGTTTCCCTAGGAAAACAAAGGCACTGAGGACAGGTACTGGCATCCCTACCTCAAATAGTGGCCTAGAAATGTGAAGGCACTAACACTTCATACCCCTACTGCATGCAAATGGAACGGAACATAGAAATCTATGAAAGAGAATGTTTTCTCCATGGGATACTGTTGAGACAGAATATTCTTCTCCCATGTATATTCTTTGTCATTTCCTTGTTTTTGTCTTTTTTTTATAATTTTCAGTTCTGCGTTACCTTGTCTCCGTATACACGCTTTAACTATTAGATACATGGGCATTTACCTATCATACAAACATGCATCAATTACATTTCCTTATCATACAGGCATCAAATACACTTACCTATCATACAAACATGCATCAATTACATTTCCTTATCATACAGGCATCAAATACACTTACCTATCATACAAACATGCATCAATTACATTTCCTTATCATACAGGAATCAAATACACTTACCTATCATACAAACATGCATCAAGTACATTTCCTTATCATACAGGAATCAAATACATTTACCTATCATACAAACATGGAGGGCTACAGGAGTGCTGTTTGGGAGGCAAAGTTCCGCAAGGGACATGCAAATGAATGAATGAACAAACATGCATCGTGCACATTCCTCTATCATACAAGCCTCGATTATGCACATTTTCTTAGCGTACAAACATACACCATGTTAGTGATCGCGTTAGCCGGCATTTACTGGTAAATTATCGATAAAAAAAAAGAAGAGAAAAACCGAAACTTTTGAAGTCGTCGGTTACCGTAACCGGTTTATATTATCAACCAGCAACCAGCGAAATCGGTTGGAGGATAATTAGGCCAGTAGACTGATGATGTCCAATTTGCAGGGAGGAAAGTGAGCCAGTTTTGACTTTGGTACAGAATGTGAGCATTTTGTAAATAGTAAATCTCGTAGCGAATAAGATAAGAACAAGTCAGGCGAACATTTAATCCCCGCTGAGGTTTGTAAAAAAGACGCTGGCGATGGTTGGGACATGTGGCACTGATGACTGACGACTCACTACCAATAATGGCACTAAGATGGACACCACAGGGGAGCAAGCAAGGGCAGACCAAAGGAGACATGGAGAAGAAGAACAGAAAGGATGCTGAGCAATAGGGAGCTTACCTGGGCAAGAGCGGGAAAAAAAGACAAAAGACAGGCGTATGTGGAAAACCCTTGCGGAAAGCCCCCATGTGCCTTGACCACTTAAGGTTCAGAGAGAGAGAGAGAGAGAGGAGAGAGAGAGAGAGAGAGAGAGAGATGTTTGTAAAATATGTTTAATGTTACATTTAAAAAAAAGTATAGGGCAACTAATGTTGTATTAGGAAAACCATTATTTCGGAAGGTTCTTCATTCAAAGTGAAAGACAGGTACAAGTGTATAAGCTTTCGAAACCTCATAGCGCCATCAATGCATCAAGTACACTCCCCATCATGTAAGCATACATTCAAATGTGCTGATCATATTTAAAGAAATCTTGCGTGTTTGTTTTTTTTTGCTTTCATTTATTTTATTTCTACATGTCCCTGTTTCGTTGAAGTTCTCATTTCCCCTAACCCTTACAGCTCTCCTACATTTTCTTTGAACTCTGAATGGTATTGAGCGTGGCAGCCTGGACTTCATGTTTCTCCACACTCAAAAGATTGCTCCTATACGCCAGATCAAGCGTGCCCGAAAATAAAACATTGGCAGAGAACATGCTTTACTGCCAGCGGCAAGGGCAAACTCAGTGTTGGAATTCTGAAAACACTCCACTACTCCCCCACCCCGGGGCAGTTCTGCTGGTTGACAAAACATGGGGGTTCACGCTGTCCCTATGATATTCACCCACTTTGATGTGCTAGAGATAAACTTGTAATCTCTGGTGACAACTGGCTTAGAGCGGAGTAGTCTGAGTGTGTCATCCGCGCTAGTTGCAACACTGCTCCCCCTTCCCCCCCTCCCAAGTTCCATGTACTAAAACTGTCGCATAAAGAAAACACATACGTACACACATACGTAGTGAGAGATAGAAAGAAGATTTTCCATTTTCCTGCCCCTTCCCACTCGGCAGCCGCAACTATCCAGGCAAACCACTGCTGACACAATCCAGAATCTACCACACCCACCAACTATCCAGGCAAACCACTGCTAACACAACCCAGAATCTACCACACCCACCAACCATCCAGGCAAACCACTGCTAACCCAACCCAGAATCTACCACACCCACCAACTATCCAGGCAAACCACTGCTAACACAATCCAGAATCTACCACACCCACCAACCATCCAGGCAAACCACTGCTAACACAACCCAGAATCTACCACACCCACCAACCATCCAGGCAAACCACTGCTAACACAACCCAGAATCTACCACACCCACCAACCATCCAGGCAAACCACTGCTAACACAACCCAGAATCTACCACACCCACCAACTATCCAGGCAAACCACTGCTAACACAATCCAGAATCTACCACACCCACCAACCATCCAGGCAAACCACTGCTAACACAACCCAGAATCTACCACACCCCCAACCATCCAGGCAAACCACTGCTAACACAACCCAGAATCTACCACACCCACCAACCATCCAGGCAAACCACTGCTAACACAACCCAGAATCTACCACACCCACCAACCATCCAGGCAAACCACTGCTAACACAACCCAGAATCTACCACACCCACCAACTATCCAGGCAAACCACTGCTAACACAATCCAGAATCTACCACACCACCAACCATCCAGGCAAACCACTGCTAACACAACCCAGAATCTACCACACCCACCAACCATCCAGGCAAACCACTGCTAACACTACTTAGAATCTACCACACCCACCAACCATCCAGGCAAACCACTGCTAATACTACTTAGAATCTACCACACCCACCAACCATCCGGGAAAACCACTGCTAACACTACTTAGAATCTACCACACCCACCAACCATCCAGGCAAACCACTGCTAACACTACCCAGAATCTACCACACCAACCAACCATCCAGGCAAACCACTGTTAATACTACCCAGAATCAACCACACTCACAAACCATCCAGGCAAACCACTGCTAACACTACCCAGAATCTACCACACCCACCAACCATCCAGGCAAGCCACTGCTAACACTACCCAGAATCTACCACACCCACCGCAGTAGAATCAAGATTTACATTATCTCATGCAGTTCAGTCCATCAGCTTTAAGCCAAGCCTTCATAATGTGTATCATCCACAAGCAACACATGTCACCGATGTTCAGACAATGGGAACTGTGACATTTCATGAAATATCTTGTCATTCAGTTATTTATCATTGTAATTTTACCATAATAGTTTACTAGTTGTAGAAAATGGCTCAGATAGTTGATGAGTAGCTACGAAAGGAAGGTCTCAGAATTGGTCATTTAAACATTTACCACCTGTTAGAGAAACTTTCTGAAGCAACTAACATTGTTAATCATAACTTGCACGTCTTTTCCTTTTCAGAAACTTCGTCTAAATAAAAACATAATTGACGAAGACATTAGGATAGACGGTTATAATTTACTTTGACGTGATCCTGCTAGGAGGGTTGAGACAGGATTAGTTGTATGTGTCACCACAGCCATACATTCTTGCCGTAGAACAGACATTGAGACAGGATTAGATGTATATGTCACCACAGCCATACACTCTTGCCGTAGAACAGACATTGAGACAGGATTAGTTGTATGTGTCACCACAGCCATACACTCTTGCCGTAGAACAGACATTGAGACAGGATTAGTTGTATGTGTCACCACAGCCATACACTCTTGCCGTAGAACAGATCTTGAGACACCAGATATTGAATGTATATGGCTGGAAGAAATCAAACTTCCAAAGCATAGCCCAATCGTAATCGGGTTTCTGTATCGAAATCTAAATGCAACAGCATCGTGGTATGATCACTTTACAAGTATGAAGGATTATAGTTTTGTCTTTTAATTTAAAAGATATAATTATTCTTGGTGATTTCAATATTAATTACAGACAGACAGATGCTACATGGAATGATATTGTCTTATCGTACAACTTATCCCAACTTATCACTAAAATTACCAGAGTAACTGAAACATCATCCACACTACATGTATGTAGCTCATCCAGAAAACATTACAGAATGTAAAGTTCCTCACACATCACTCAGTGATCACTATCCAGTCTGTTGCACACGGACAAGACATGGCTTGAAAATCCACAGTAAACATACCAGTATTAAATTTAGAAGTTTTAGCCAATTCAGCTTAGAATCATTTCTGAAAGAGTTACAAGCAGCGCCTCTAGATCACGTGTACCAACTAACTGACCCTGATAAGGCCCTGGAATACTGGATAAAAACCTTTCTGGATATATTTGACAAGCATGTTCCTATTAAGGAGGTGAGAAACATCAAGTGAAGTCCCTATGGATAACATATTAGATATTGCAAGTCATGAGGGAAAGAGATCAGGCCCACAGAAAATAAGGAATTCACTAACTACCGATTACTAAGAAATAGAGTTCAGTAATGAATTAGGCAAGAAAAGAGAAATTACTTTAGGAACCCAGTTCAGAATAAATCAGACAGTAAGTCTATATGGAAAACAATTAACACTCTTGTAAACAAGAGAAAGCAGTCTGACTTGCAGAGTTATAATCTTGTCCCCATTTGTGAAGAGTTCAACAATCGATTCAAAGAAGAAATCAATATCTTAAAATCTTCACTAAAGACCTCTACTTCCGACTTAAGCGAATTAATTCAATTTATAGGTAGCAAATGTGCAAATCTAAAACAAGCCAGTATTCCTTTCATATCAGTTAGTTTACAATTATTTTTCATCTTTAAAGAACAGCAACACAACAAGACTTGATGAAATTAGCAACAAGATATTACGCTACTCAGCTCCAGTAATTACAGATACACTTACATACATTTACAATCAGTGCATTGCACGTTGTCATTTTCCTCAGGCTTTTAATACTGCAAAAATATATCTCCGTTTCAAATCTGGTTCAGAGAAAAATCACTCAAGCTGCAGGCCAATTTATTCTATCAACTTTGTCAAAACCCCTGGAAAAACACATTAAAAAAACAATCTTAAAACACATGGAAGAAAATGATTTGATTGTTGACTGTCAGTCAGGTTTTAGGCCAAAACAATCCTGCCACACAGCTCTCACAAAAATGACAGAATATTGGTTATCTAATATAAACGACGAAAATTATGTGATGTTGTCTTTGTTGACTGTTCATCAACAACAACACATGCTGGAGCTTCACAGACAGAGAATGTTAGTGAACATAAAACTTTAGATCTCATGATTGACTACCACCTCATCTGGAATCATCATATAGACAATGTAACCAAACTCATTGCACAAAAAGTGTACCAGTTTACTAAAATTAAACATTTTCTTGACATAGATACCAGAAGGATAGACTACATATCACAGATACAAACACATTTGGACTACTATTCCACAGTCTGGGATGGTTGTTCCATGTCAAACATGAAAAGATGTTACTCACTTCAAAAACGAGCAGTAAGGCTTATAGATGACAAACATGCAGCACATATTACAAATAAGGACAAACATCTTGATATTCTACCCCTCAAGAAGAGATTTCTTTTCAACAAAGTCAAGTTAATTCATAAAATTCTATCGCACACTGTTCCACGCTATCTGTGGTCGTTGTTCAAATCCAACCCAAAACACAGTAAACGCTTAAGCAATTGTGTTCTCCCAAAACAAAGGTTTGACATGTTTTAAAAAAAGCGTATCTTACTCAGCTGCCCACCTTTGGAATGCCCTACCAACTTGTGTAAAACTTACAAGTAATATTCGTTCTTATAACATTAAACTGTGTTAACATCTGTTTGATATGGACTATATGCCCCCCCCCCCCTAAGCATAGTCTAAAGTAGTTTAAAGTATGTCTTGATTGTTGTAATTTTTAACAGCTTTTCTATAAATTTTAGTTTTGAATGAATGTAAGAATGCAAGTTTATTTCATGTTGCTGCATAAATCAGAGTGTGGAGTGTATGGACAAGAGATACTTTTATTATTTATTTATGGAATCATTTAAATGTGTCTTCATAATTATTAGTGCTCATTAACAAATGCTGAATGACTGCGACTGAGTGAAAGCTGTATGATGAGGAACAGAATGTCAGGCGGGCTTGCGTGCCCAATTCTTAACCCTTTGAAAATAAAGTATGTTTGTTTGTTTGTTTGTTCGTTCTCCTAATTTTCTCAAGTAAGAGGAATTTTCTCAAATGTTCTTTACTCATTTTCTCAAGAGTTCTCCATTCATTTTCTCAAGTGTTCTTTGCTCAATTTCTTAAGTGTTCTCTCTTCATTTTCTCAACTGTTCTCTCTTCGGTTTTCTCAAGTGTTCTCTCTTCTTTTTGTCAAGTTTTCTCTCTTCATTTTCATGTGTTCTTTGCTCAATTTCTTAAATGTTCTATCTTCACTGTCTCAAGTATTTTCGGCTCATTTTGTGAACTATTTTCTCTTCATTTTCTCAAGTGTTTTGCTCATTTTTCAAAGTGTTCTTTGCTCATTTTCTCAAGTGTTCTTTGCTCATTTTCTCAAGTGTTTTTGCTCATTTTCTCAAGTGTTTTTTGTTCATTGTCACAAGTGTTCTCTCTTTATATTCTCAAGTGTTGTCTCTTCGTTTTTTCAGGTGTTGTCTCTTTATTTTCTCAAATGTTGTCTCTTCATTTTTGAAAGTGTCCTTTACTCATTTTATGAAGTATTCTTTGCTCATTTTCTCAACTGTTCTTTGCTAAATTTATCAAGTGTTTTCTTCTCATTTAATCTTTGCTCATTTACTCAAGTGTTTTTCCTCATTTTCTCTAGTGTTCTCTCTTCATTTTCTTAAGTGTTCTTTGCTCATTTTCTCAAGTGTTTTTGCTGATTTTCCCACGTGTTATCTCTTCATTTTCTCAAGTTTTGTCTCTTCATTTTCTAAAGTGTTCTCTCAAGTTTTGTCTCTTCATTTTTGCAAGTGTTCTTTGCTCAATTTCTCAAGTCTCCTTTGCTCAGTTTCTCAAGTGTTCTTTGCTCAATTTCTCAACTGGTTTCTTTTCATTTTATCAAGTGTTCTATGCCCGTTTACTCAAGTCTTCTTGCTTATTTCCTCAAGTGTTCTTTGCTCATTTTCTGAAGTGTTCTTTGCTCATTTTCTCACGTGTTCTCTCTTTCGTTGTGTCAAGCGTTGTGTCTTTCCATTTTCTCAACTATTCTCTCTTCACTTTCTCATGTGTTCTTTGCTCATTTTCTCAAGGGTACTTTGCTTATTCTCAATTGTTCTCTCTTCATTTTCTCTAGTGTTCTCTATTTAGTTTCTCGTTTTTTCAGGTGTTCTTTGCTCATTTTCTCAAGTGTTCTCTTTTTATTTTCTCTAGTGTTCTCTATTCATTTTCCCAAGTGTTCTTTGCTCATTTTCTCAAATGTTCTCTTTTTATTTTCTCAAGTGTTCTTTCTTAATTTTCTCAAGTGTTCTCTCTTTATTTTCTCAAGTGTTCTTTCTTAATTTTCTCAAGTGTTCTCTCTTTATTTTCTCAAGTGTTCTTTCTTAATTTTATCAAGTGTTCTCTCTTTATTTTCTCAAGTGTTCTTTCTTAATTTTATCAAGTGTTCTCTCTTTATTTTCTCAAGTGTTCTTTCTTAATTTTATCAAGTGTTCTCTCTTCATTTTGTGATATGTGGTATGTGCGTGTGAATAAATGTATCGGTATGTATTTGCTTTAAGAACAGTATAGGCATATTTAATATCACGGATAAATAAGTTTAATCTAAAGTATGACTCGATTGTTGTATCTATTATATTTCTGTTCCCAAAAAAATGTGTGAGTTTAAAATGAATGCGAGCATGTAATAAAGTTTATGTTTATTTCATGTAGTTGCATAAAGCAGAATGTGGAGTGTATGGAAAGAAAGGGTTTGTTAATTATTTACTTATTCATTTTATGTTTTTTTTCATGCATATTATGTTCAATAACAAATGCTGAATATCTGTGACTGAATGAATATTGTATGATGAAGGGCAGAATGGTAGACGGGCCTGCGTACCCAATTCTTAACTTTTCGAAAATAAAGTCCGTTCGTTCGTTCTTTCTGCTTGCATACACTTTTCAAATATTCGCTTTAGTGCATGTAATAAGACAGAGATGAACAAAATAGGACGAGAACAATTTAAAACGAAAAAAAAAATTACAGTCCTCATCTAATCCACACATTCTAAATGAATTTTAATTACATGCGATGTAATTATTACCATATTCACACACACACACACATCGCACATGTGAATTAATTTCTTCTTCTTCAGCTTTCCGAGCCATTAAGGCTCTTTGCTGCAGATAGAGTTCGCCGCCATTCCTCTCTATTACTAATCTAGTAAGGGTAAAGAATTGGGCACGCAGGCCCGTCTTACATTCTGACCTTCACCACTCTATCTCTCATTCTTCCCATGCACTCGATTTAATAAGAGTATCCAAACTACATGAGGAAAAAGCATATCAAAAGAGTGTAAAGTTAAACTATTACATTCACAATATAAAATAAGAAGTAATTAACATAACAAAACAGCACACGCACACACGCAGGCATATATATATATATATATATATATATATATATATATAGTTTACTATAACCTTGTATAAAAGAGGAAGACCAAAACGAAGATAGATTGCTGCAAGACATCGTTGACGATCTGCAAATGGATGCATCTACAGCAGGCCATCTTGCTCATAACCGAGAGGCCTACAGGAGTGCTGTTTGGGAGGCAAAGTTCCGCAAGGGACATGAAAATGAATGAATGAATAACCTTGAGCGACTTTGCTAACTCAGACTTAACCGGTTTCTGTAGTCATCTAAGAGAAGTTTTTCACCCAAGCGATGCCCAGCAGTTACTGCTGACACCAGATATCGGGCTGCTTCAGTAGCTTTTGTATGTTCATTTCTTTCCTACATTCTTTTCATACCTGGACCTTACCAAATGATTAACGGTAGCATTAAATCACTGTCTTACACCTAAAACCCTTCCAACTTTAAGCTCTTTAACATTTAAACACTTCTCTTTTGTAAATGTTACTAATTAACGTGTTAAGTAACTGGACGCAGGATAAGGTAAACTGATATCGACTGGTAGCAAACGGTCGTACAACAACCTGGGACATTAACAAGATAAATGATTATGTCGGTTTTGGTGTAACCGACGTCTGTGTAACCGACGGACAATTCCAATTACTCTGAACAAATTTAGCCATAAAACTTTGTGGACACGCAAACAAGAGAAAGATCAATATCTGACAAAGTGTTTACCAATACTGCAGTATCAAGGAGGAAGGCAAACAGTGCAGTTAGCAAATCAAATTACATTTTTCTGAAACAATATTGACCAGTACGTCCAGAGACTGATCCAGATGGCCCATTCTTTTCCGTGAAGAAATAATCTCCTGGCTTATTCGAACTATTATTCAACTTTTACAAAATCCTGTAGTAACAAATGGTGCTGCTGGAAAGTGTCTGGGGGAAAAGAGTGGGGATTTGCTTATGGAAAGGGGATGTTTTATCATTTTTCTGACGTTCCATTGTCTGATGAGACTTTATTTTCAAACTCTCAGCAACAGAACGCAGCCACTGTTTCTTTGTGAAGGCATACTCTGAAGACAAAGAGTGTAAAAGAGTTACTGCTTTAATAATAGACCACTTTGGAGTTTGTATGGCTGCATTTAACCAGCAGCCATGGAAGAAGAAGAAGAAGAAGATAAGAAGAAAACTAAGAGAAGAAGGAGGAAGAGAAGAAAAAGAAGGAAAAGGAGGAGGAAGAGGAGAAGATGAAGGAGGAAGAGGAAGAGAAGAAGAAGAAGAAGAAAGAGGAGGAGGAAGAGAAGAAGAAGAGGAGGAAGAGAAGAAAAAGAAGGAGGAGGAAGAGAAGAAGAGAAGAAGGGGGAGGAAGAAAAGAAGGAGGAGGAAGAGAAGAAGAAGAAGGAGGAGGAGGAAGAGAAGAAGAAGAAGAAGGAGGAGGAAGAGAAGAAGATGAAGGAGGAAGAGGAAGAGAAGAAGAAGAAGAAGAAGAAAGAGGAGGAGGAAGAGAAGAAGAAGAGGAGGAAGAGAAGAAGAAGAAGAAGAAGGAGGGGGAGGAAGATAAGAAGAAGAAGGAGGAGGAGAAGAAGAAGGGGGAGGAAGAGAAGAAGGGGGAGGAAGAGAAGAAGGAGGAGGAAGAGAAGAAGAAGAAGGAGGAGGAGGAAGAGAAGAAGGGAAGGAGAAAGAGAAGAAGAAGAAGACGGAGGAGGAAGAGAAGAAGAAGAAGAAGGAGGAGGAGGAACAGAAGAAGAAGGAGGAGGAAGAGAAGAGAAGAAGAAGGAGGAGGAGGAAGAGAAGAAAAAGAAGAAGAAGAAGAAGGAGGAGGAGGAGAGAAGAGAAGAAGAAGAGGAGGAGGAGGAGGAGAGAAGAAAAAGAAGGAAAAGGAGGAGGAAGAGGAGAAGATGAAGGAGGAAGAGGAAGAGAAGAAAAAGAAGGAAAAGGAGGAGGAAGAGAAGAAGAAGAGGAGGAAGAGAAGAAGAAGAAGGAGGAGGAAGAGAAGAAGAAGAAGAAGGGGGAGGAAGAAAAAGAAGGAGGAGGAAGAGAAGAAGAGAAGGAGGAGGAGGAAGAGAAGAAGAAGAAGAAGGAGGAGGAAGAGAAGAAGATGAAGGAGGAAGAGGAAGAGAAGAAGAAGAAGAAGAAGAAGAGGAGGAGGAAGAGAAGAAGAAGAGGAGGAAGAGAAGAAGAAGAAGAAGGAGGAGGGGGAGGAAGATAAGAAGAAGAAGGAGGAGGAGAAGAAGAAGAAGGGGGAGGAAGAGAAGGGGGAGGAAGAGAAGGAGGAGGAGAAGAAGAAGAGAAGGAGGAGGAAGAGAAGAAGAAGAAGGAGGAGGAGGAGAGAAGAAGGGAAGGAGAAAGAGAAGAAGAAGAAGAAGAAGACGGAGGAGGAAGAGAAGAAGAAGAAGAAGGAGGAGGAGGAACAGAAGAAGAAGGAGGAGGAAGAGAAGAAGAAGAAGAAAGGAGGAGGAGGAAGAGAAGAAAAAGAAGAAGAAGAAGAAGGAGGAGGAGCAAGAGTAGAAGAAGAAGGAGGAGGAGGAAGAGAAGAAAAAGAAGAAGAAGCAGAAGAAGAAGAAGGAAGAGAAGGAGAATAATAATAATCTAAACGCAGAAATAAAAATGCTCAAAATGTTCACGAAGTAAACAACAACATTTAAGCTCAAAGGAAAAAAAAAGTATCGACTAAACGTACCACCAAGAATGAAAGAACTTTATTATCATCAACCATTATTTTTCTTTTGCACGTGTCTGAGCATTACAAACGTGAGCCGTAATTTCCATTTGCCCAACGTGCGTACGGCTGCTGGAAAATGTCTTAGAAGTGAAAAATAAATTCATTGCACTTTTCAGTTTTTAGTTTTGCCAGAGAAAATATTCCGAATTTTTGGGGTCATTAAAAAAAAAATCTAACGGAGAATTCGGGGGGAGGGGGGGGGGGGGGTAAATATAAGTCTGGCTCAGGAGCTTGTGACACTGATCAGGGGCAAGCTAAGACAGAATGTAGCCGGGTTCCATTGTCAAGTTAGACAATGTAGTTAATTAAGATTTTATGTTTCGGGTAAGGCAGGTGATTCAGGTGTTCCAGACAAATTTCCATTCCCTGCTGTCGCTAAGAGGAATTTTAATCTAAGAAATAAAGCGTATCGCTGGATGACTGAAATTAGGTACACACTGTTTTTTACAAACGGGAAACATGGAGGTTTTCAAACCTTAAAGTATTAGAATACAGGAGTGTATGGTTTGACCTCATAACAAACAAACAAAATCATAGACAAAGCACTTTTAGACGTGAGAGAAAGTTTTATAACATGACAAGAGAGTTACCTGGGACTTGAGCCTCGGACTCCCGTTGGAAGAACGATCCTT
Organism: Achatina immaculata; assembly: GCA_009760885.1. Lineage (NCBI taxonomy): Eukaryota > Metazoa > Mollusca > Gastropoda > Stylommatophora > Achatinidae > Lissachatina > Lissachatina immaculata. Next base: position 50,946,134 of record CM019720.1, on the reverse strand, counting down.
CAACCCACGAGGGAACAGCGCTTTAATAAATTTAGTTACCTTTCACCCCTCTTAAAAAAAAAAAGATGTTTCACAGCCAAGGTCATCAATATTTGGTTGAAAATCGTGACACCCGGAAAGGGAAAGAGGCCATAGAGGAACGAGGAAGCCAATAAAGATTGTGATAATAATCAAAACAAAAGTGACAAGCAGATGACAAGAGACAGAAATTTCTCGTTTCCTGATTTTTGTTAGTGTCCACGATAGCCAAGTTTGTTAAACGCGCTCTTCTCTCGTGGCTGGACGGTTGCTCGTCCTACTGGAGTCCGTGGTTCCAGTCCCAGATAATTCTTTTGTCAGTTTTCTTTCTCTCGTGTCTAAAGGTGAGTAGCATACGACGATTAGAAGTTGGATGTTGGTAACCTGAGGTACGTTAAGCCCCGTGCAATTTAAAATTTTTTTAAAATAAAATTGTCAAGTATAGTATTTGAAACTGCTAAAAAAAGTGTTTTTTTAAATGAAAATAGTCAAGTACAGTATTGGAAACTGCTTAAAAAAGGTTTTTTTTTTAATGAAAATAGTCAAGTACAGTATTGGAAACCGCTGAAAAAGTTTTTTTCAGGCATAAATGATATAAGTACCAGTAACTACTCTAATTTTTACAACCGCTGAAAGCGCCCTGGTTTTTTTCAGCATGACAGAACAGAAGCACTTGACGGTTTTCAAAATGAGATCAACAGACGTCATTTTTCACTAATGAACCTTTAATTATGGGCTAATGATCCACATAGAAATGATATTCATCTTGAATAGAAAATTATTAGGTCTTATAACTGATATATCTAGTTAAAAAATATCTTTCACATGGTCTCCATTACACTGCACAATCTGCTAGATTCCATTTCAGAAGCTCAGTATTAGCGTGTCTTGTGGGATGTTTTCATTCTCTTGCTTTATGCAATGTTTTAGATCATTCAGTTGATTTGTAGTGTACACAACACCCTTGAAGTTACCACGCAGGAAAAAGAAGGTCTAGAGGGAAAGTACGGAAAACAGGATGGCCAATCAAATGGCCAGGATGACCGAAACATGAAATGACAGGCCCTTCAAACACGTTACGCTCGGCAGCCATGCGCCCACGCTCAGTGTGTGCTGTGGCCCCCATCTTGCTATAACCATAGGTTTTTTAGATTAGATATAGCACTGGTGCTTTAGGTGAATAAGCTGTTAATCGTTTATATGTAGCATTCGGAACTGACTGTCACTTAACTTTTATATTTCTCTACAAAGAAATAACTTCCTAAGTAACATAGAAACACTTCCTCCTGACAAGCTGAGACTATTAATTTGTTTCGTAATGGACGACTTTGGAGTTTGGATTACTACCATTTAACACTGGAGCTGTGTTTTCCTTTGTTGGGACAGACCTACGCCGACCTGGTGATTTTGTGTCAACAACAGAACCTTCTCCGAACTTCGATGCCCACGTAAGAATAGAGTTCCATGATGGGACACCACGTCAGTTGAGTTGCCTGCGGAGCTGTCTCTGAGCAGCGTTACAGACTATGTTCGAATGAAAACCTGAACACCAGCAGCAAGGTCACGCACAGGCCAAAGCTCCAGGGAGAACTGAACTCCAAGACGGAGGTAATCACGTGGTACCACGTGTGGTGGCAGTGTTGACAATCTTACAGAGCCAAAAATTTCCATTTAAAAAATCTTCAGGTGTTTATGTTCTGCCCTGTTGATGGACACACAGGCGTTCATCACATACAGAGTTTAGTTTCTCTCCAGAAGTGGAACTAGCTGGAAGGCACATGTTGTGACCTAATTACGATAAAGCTATGTTTAGCAATCTGCTTTCTTTTTTTTTACTTTTGTTTTGATTATTATCACAACCTTTATTGCTTCCGTATTCACTTATGCCAGGCCTGCAAGGTAAAAACTAAACAAAACAAAAAAAATTGTATGTATCACAGATAGCGATGCGCATAGTCGTGCCAGTGCAAAATAATGTATGATTTACACTTGCTGGAAAATATGCTTTGTCTCACAAATCGCTTTTGTCTATTCAAAACAGGAGTTTCAAATTATCACGAAGAATTGTTAAACTAACTGTTGAAAACAGATTATTAAAAATCGAAAACTGCAAAACAGTACTTTGCATTTAGAACAAAATTATTTACTCATTAACAGAAGCATATATAGAGAAGCTAAACAGAAGTGAAAAAAATAGCAAATTTTTAGAAATATTTCACTGGTGATATATATACTAAATTATGGAAACATTGCACTGGTGGTATAAGTATTATGAGAAACATCGCACTGGTGGTAAATATATCAAACTATAAGAGACACCGGCATAGATGATGCCCTTAGTTAAAAACCAGTGATAAAATAGGTTAATTTATGCGCAGATATTAGTGGTTTCCAAGCTTTGTTCGCTTGCGTACCCCTTGGCTGCCTATTTCCATAAACTGTGCCCCTTCATATTAGTAACACCGTTTTTTACTGTTATATTGGCTGAGTTTTAAAAAAAAACGTTTTCTACCATTGTCCAGCTACTTCTCGCGTCCCTCTAAACGTCATGCCCCGTTCCCCCAGGTTGGGAACCACTGTTTTAGAGAAAAATTAAATGACCTTTTGAAAAAAAACTTTAAAAAACACTGTCAAAATCTGTTGATATATACAGAAGATGAAGTTGGATAATTACCTAAATCTTGTCTTTTAAGGGATAACTTGTCCAGGGATGACATAGTTTATGCTCTCTGCCCAAATTATAACAAAATAAAACAGGTTTGGGCAGATGACAGATACAGTAGCAGATTAAGATACCGATGACACTTTTTCTTTCATTACGTGTTGCGCCGGACAGGACAGGCTTGGCGATCACGCTTTCTGCATCTTCTGAGATATTTAGCGTTTCCAATCAATTCAGTTGGCCGCCGATGTCCATGCCGTTACAGACCGTCCGTTGAGGTATACCTTTTGTTTTGGACTCTGTCTTCTCTTTCCACTGAATTTTTCAGTCCTTATTCTGCCCGCCCCCCCCTTTCCCCGTAATCATTTAATGCTTGTATACCCGCATATGAAAGGAACATCACAATATGGAAAAGCACTTGGGAGTCGTAGTTAGCTGGGTAGAGATATCCCTCATCAAAGACTTATCTACGTTAGTCTACAGGACGCCTTTGGGCAAAGTGGAGTCCCCGCATAGCCCTTCCCCCGCCCCCCTCTGATCAGGGTGATATGAAGCCATGGGAGGAGGTGGTGGATGGAATGGAGGAGCAGCCTACAGATAATGTTGGTTATGGTTACCATTCTATGATGGTAGGCAAATGATCTCAACGTAGGGACAATGACTACGATCACTGATTGGTACAGTCACTGCACAGAAAGAAAACGATGGGAAATTACGAGTACCTTCTGGAAACAAGCGAAGAAACTCTAACAGCAACTTGGAAGGTCAGATAGAAAAAAAGATCTGGTAGCGAGTCCCCCCTAGGCCAGACAGATCTATATATTTTAACACTGGTGGAGAATTAGGAGGAAAGAATGGAGTGGCTTTTTACTTCGACAGATTAACATCAAAAGCATGACTAGTATACAATCCAGTAAGTGATAGAATCCACACTATCAGACTTAAAGGAACTCCCAGAAATGTAACAATTATCCAGACATATGCACCTACATCAGGAGCAGAAGAGGAGGAAGTAGAAGACTTATAACACACTGCAAACGACGATAGACCAGATACGAAAAAAGGATATTGTATTAACAATGGGGGATTTTAATGCAAAGATTTGTACAGAAAGAGCAGAAGAGGAAGGATATGTTTTGGGAAAATTTAGTATAGGACATAGAAATGAGTCAGGTGACAATCTAGTGGCGTTTTGAATTAAAAATGAGCTGATGGTCGCTAACACACTTTTTTAGACAATATCCAAGAAGACTTTACACATGGACATCACCTGATGGTAAAACCAAGAATCAAATACTCGCAGATTACATTTTAGTGCAAAGAAAGTGTAGATCAAGTATAACTTCAGCGAAAAATCTACCAAATGTCAACTGTGGTACGGACCATGAGTTATTAATAGCAGACATGAAGATAAAGAAAAAAAAAGACACTTAGGTGATTAAGACCACTCCGCTTTGCGTACAACTTGGTTTGACATAAAACAAGGGGTCCGTTAGGGGTGCATACTATCGCCTGACTTATTTAACTTGCATACTGATAAAATAATAAAGAATGTTAGAGTAGATGTAGACAAAGAATATTACGATGAGATAAAAATTGAAAGTTATGAAATACCAGACATGACACAGTATTACTCTACACAACACAAAAAGGAATGGAAAAACTAATTGTCAATCCGTAAGAATAGTGAAGAGCAAAACCTTTATCTTAATGCAGAAAACTAAACTGATGACAACTGACAAAACAAATAAGGCCAGCTGAAATATATATCAACAAGGAAAAACTGAAAGAAGTGAAGAGTTTTTAATATCTTGGATCATTACTACCTAATAATGGAGGTACAATGAGGGAAATTAAAAGGAGGACATCTATCGCTCTTCAGAAAATAAAACAACAAATGAAGCTGTTGAGAGGAACAGACAGAACGACAAAAATAAGATTTTTAAGAGCATTCATCTTCCCTATCGCAACATATGCCTGTGAGACCTGGACACTTAACAAAACAGCTGAGAAACATATAAATACCTTTTAATGTAAATGCTACAGAAGAGTTCTTCAAATATCATGGACACAGAAAAGAACAAATATATCCATACTATATCTTATATCTTATATCCTTCCCGTGCCGTTAGACGTCACATAGGGCTCGCAAAGTAGTTCGCCAATATTTCCTGTCTTCGGCGAGTCTTTCAACCTCAACAAAGGATTTTATGCCTGTTAACTTGGCCTCTCTTATATCCATACTATAAGAACTTAATATTGAAGAAGGCTGGCTAGTAAAGAGGATTAAAGAGAGAAAACTTAAATATTTTGGACACATTAAACGTCATGAGAATTTAGAGAAGGCCGTCTTGGAAGGGTACATAATTGGAAAATGAAAGAGAGGAAGACCAAGGCGAAAATGCCTGGAAGACATCGTTGATGATCTGCGAATGGACGCATCAGCAGCAGGGCATCTTGCTTACAACGGAGAGGGCTGCAGGAGTGCTGTTAAGGAGGCAAAGTTCTGCAAGGGACATGCAGAAGACTGACTGACTGATTGACTGACTGGCTGAGACAAAGCATTCATCCTGTAGAATAAGATTTAGCAAGTGAACAAATCATCCGTGTAGAACAGTATACATGGCAACAGGGAAAAAAACGCAGCTAAAATATCAAGGAATATAGTTCTGCACGAAATGAAACAATTATATCTGTGCAGAGCAATGGAACAAGCCAGCATATACCCGCAAGAAGGTTTAAGGCCATTTAAAATGCTTGAAGACATGGTTAAACGTGCCTCCAACATTCCTCCAGGAACAAACAAAACTGAGACAGGTTTCAGAAAGATAACAGTAAAGATCTATTTGGAAGTGTGCCACATTCTCAAAGTACGTCGAAAGATGTGAATTGTTGAGGGAAAGATGTTTTTTTCTTCTTCTTTGTAATCTTGCGTTGATGGACATTCATTGAAACGTGAAGTTCGGAAAGCGATGGGATGGCGGTGAATGGCTGTTTTCTCCTTGAAATAGCGTATGGATCCATGCTGATCAAACTTCCGTATAAAATTAGCACTTTCACAGGGAAAACTGCTCATATTTAAAACATAAGGAAGAGAGATTTACGTGGTGAAACATGGACCGACTGAATGAAAAGAAAAAGGTTTCTGTGCATGAACATTAGACACAGATTGAGACTCAAAGACAAAGGAAATGTCCACGCATTATTATGTTTCTTACACGGAACAAAAGAGAAAGAAAAGAAAGGTTTAGAGCAAAATATGTAAGAGGTGGACCCAGTTCAAGTTTCTTCGCAGAAAATCAATACATTATTTGAGCCGGTTAGAGACCACCCTAGAAGAGGAAGAGTGGATGGAAAGGAAGAAATTGTGAGCAAACGAAGGAACAGGTAGCTGTTAATTCTGACAGCAAGACAACAAGAGGACAAGCATATGGATAGATAAATGGAAAGAATACAGACAGGCAGACAGACAGCTCATTCTTATCAAATCAGACAGTGGACGACCATTTTTTTTTACGAGAATAAAGAATCTTCCTTTTTTGTACGGGAAGAAATATACAACGAGTAAGTACAATTCTCCCACGTTCATAATTCTTTCTGCTAGTGAGGTTGCGGAAATTTTCTGATTATTCAAATCAGCATAGGTCAGTTGGCCGGCACTGGCTTCAATCATGACCGTGGGCAATGATTAGAAGGTAGGACCAGTGACCGGAAAACCAGAGAAAGCAGCATAGGAAGGATTCATTCATTTAGAGAGAAAGAAAGAGGAAGGACAACAGAGAATTAAATCTATCTATCTATCTATCTATCTATCTATCTATCTATCTATCTATCTATCTATCTATCTATCTATCTATCTATCTATCTATCTATCTATCTATCTATCTATCTATCTATCTATCTATCTATCTATCTATCTGTCTGTCTGTCTGTCTGTCTGCTTACCTGTCTGTCAGCCTGTTTACCTGTCTGTCTTTCCGTCTGCCTGACTGTCTACCTGTTACATCTCTCTACAACATTTAAAACATCCCACACTATTGTTGCTAGTATAAGATGATGTGTTATGAAACTTAACAGAAATACTAAAGTTTGCCCTGTTTTCTGTGTACTGTCCAAACAGACGCTGTAGGGGCAAAGATTGGATCAGTTCTGGGATATAATGTCAGAATGTAAATGAAAGAAGAACTCTAGCAATAATCCATGTCCGCGGAGCAAGATATTGCAACATATATCTCATGGCATATATCATAGCTAATATCACATTTCACATTACATCCCCGATACCACGCAATGAAGCCAGTTAACGTTAGTGAGAATGACTTGTTCGCCATTGGAAAAAAATCCTCAGAGGATTCCGAGAGATTAATAAAACGGAGCAAATGTCGGATCCTTCAAGTTCCATATTCTGTCTCTAATATCCTGGCTTTCTCGTCCGTCTAAATTGCCAGTGTCAGGTTGCTTAGGTCTCCTGTTGTTTTCCTCCCTTCAACATTGCAAAATCCTCGAGGTTTTACTCGGTTTCTCTTTGATACAGATATCGTTGTCCGCCCTTCAGCATGTTTACACCTTTCTCCTGCTTTGCTATACACGTAAATTTCCTAGCCACCTACGTTTCTTACATGTGGATTTTGTTGATCTCTGTAGTATTCAATCTAAATATTTATGTATAAAATACTATTTGTCTTCTGAATGCTTCAGATATTGTACAGTGGTTTGTCTAGTTAGCGAGTTTCTGTGAAAGTGAGAAAACAACAGAAATGAAAAAAAAAAACAAGAAGGAAAATTATGTTAGTTAAAAGGTAAAGCTAAAATCCTCACCAAGGCGTACTAGAGATACTGTCTTAGGCCTGTATTTCCAAGGCCATCTGCACATGAAGGTATGACGTGGTTAGTATCACGCCTGGCCCCATTTATCTTCCTAGATTTCTCCGGTACCCATTTTCAGCGGCTGGGTGAGACCCCGGGGACCTTTTTCACGCGGTGGTACCAGGAGAAAAAAAATCCCCCACCGCTGGGGCTTGAATCGGGTACCACAGGATTAGTAGATCGAGCGCCTTACCACTCAGCCAACAAGGCCGCCAAAATTTTATTAGATACTGGATGTAAATATGTGGACTTCAGAAAATCATTGTAATATTCAGGAGAACATCATAGCTTGGGGCATAACGTGATTGAGATGCAGAGATAAAGAACATTCACGCTACTTCCATTTAGGTTTGTCTGGTATACCTCTCATTTTTCTCACTTCTCCTAGTGGCTCATCTATGTGAGTTAGTGTCTCTGGATGAATTTTCATTTAAGGGGGAATTTTCCATCGGTGCTTGGCCTTTGTCCAGAGTTTTCATATTTCGTATTCACAGTATTTGGTGTCATCTGTGTATCGTTCATCTGTGGACAACATGTCGATTACCGGTCATCTGTATACTACCGGTCATCTGTGTACTACCGGTCATCTGTGTACTACCGGTCATCTGTGTACCGTCCATCTTCAAAGAATCATCCGGTAAGGAACACGAACAGATTTATGATGGTCTAACTTCCACAGACGACATGGTTTGCTATAAAAGATCTACAAAATATTTTATACCTAACCCAATCTTAAAACATTAAACTTTTTTCCTTTAATCCTCTCCTCTCATTCTTCGCTCTGTTCGCCAGAGAAGTTGCAATCTGAAAATATTGCAGGCTGCTCCAATTTCTAACAATGCCTTCACCCACCGAAGCCATAAACCTTGGTATCTTGACCTGTTTGGCCGAGAAAAGACAACGAATTGAAAGGTTAAGTATATCCTGTTTTCAGCCAGAAAATGGCCAGCACCGGAAAGCCTCCACGTTCCGGCTTTAATCGATGTCTGTCAGGTGGGGGGCGATTTCCATTTATAACGTAAATCAAGTGTTATCAAATCAGTTTTGGGCAGTTTAAATTACGACCGGCTAATGGCTCATTTAATGCGTAGGATAAATCCATCAGACTTTTCGTCAAACTAACAGGAAGTGGTACTTTGGCTACAGGTGGTTCAGTGTCTGCGATAGCTCTTTATTCACAGCTCAGCTTTTTCTTCTGCTTCTTCTTCTTCTTCTGCTCCTCGTCCTCCTCCCCCTTCTTTTTCTTCTTCTTCTTCTTCTTCCCTCCTCCATCTTCTTATTCTTTTTCTTTTCCTCCTCCTCCTTCTTCTTCTTCTTCTTCTCCTCTTCCTTATTCTCCTCCTTCTTATTCTCCTATTCCTCCTCCCTCTTCTTCTTCTTCTCCTCCTCCTCCTTCTTCTTCTCCTCCTCCTTCTCTTCCTCCTCCTCCTTCTTGTTCTTGTTCTTCTTCTCCTTCTTCTCCTCTTCCTCCTCCTCCTTATTTTTCTTCTTCTTCTTCTTCTTTTCTCTTCTTCTTCTTCTGCTTCTTCTTCTTCTTCTTCTTCTTCTCCTCCTCCTCATCCTTCTTCTTCTTCTTCAGTCTCCCAGGAACTCTGAATGCATGTTCTCTGAAGTCAACGCTGAAGTGATTTCCAGCCAATGGTGTAGATTAGTAACAGATTCCAGCGTTTTGTTTGCCTTTCTAGAACAGAATGTCTCACTGGATTCTACCGCTAGGACGATGCCATCGAATCCTTCCCCGACTGGCAAGTACAGCAGCCTGTAACAGCATCTGTAAGAGGTGTTTTATGACAAGGCTGTCGCAAGGGCCACAACTCTACCACGGGGGTCGAGTTTCAGGCCGTGGCTAAATCAACTGATTTTTTTTTTTTTTGCCAGCTTTCATAAAAATGAGGGAAAACTGACAGTTACGAACTAAAGGTGAATTGATTGTTTTAAATTAGATTTTCATTACTTTTTATCATGTTTTAAATATGTTTGTTTGTTACTTTTAATGAAATAAACTACCAGTACATTGTCATAAGGAAATGCATAGATACAAACTAGACATGCTAGGAATACAAGAAGCAAGATGGACAGGACAAGGCAGAAGGAAATTAACAACACAGCACACAGAAGATACAATAATATGGTCAGGTAAAGAAGATCATTATGAAGGAGGAGTAGCATTGATTATAACAAAAGAAGCATCAAGAGCATTGCTGAAATGGACCCCTATAAAAGAGAGATTATTATATGCACGCTTCAACTCAAGATTCACGAAGCTGTCTATTATAGTTTGTTATGCACCAACAGAAGCAGCTGAAGAGGAATTAAAAGAAGATTTTTACAACAGCCTCCTCTCACCCAGCGGGGATGCACTGATATCCTAAACACGTCGAGGTCTTCCGGTGAGAAAGTTCAACCCTAGACTAAACTGGTGCAATGAAAACCACGGTGTCACGCAATCCCGCTTCCGAGACCCACCAAGAATACAGGCTAAAGCGCTGTGATACTCTGAACCCCTTGTGGTCATCTCGTGTGGTCTATTTTGGACCACACAGGGGACCACGAAACCTAACGAGGACCGCAGGCGTGAATTCAGTAGGTTCACAGTGCGGTTCTGGTGGTAGAAGTGAACGAAGAAGAAGAAGAAGACAACAGCCTCCAAGCCACAGTAGAAACAATACCCAAGCATGATATGCTACTCATCTTGGGCCACTTCAATGCAAAAGTAGGCGAGGGAAATGAAGATAGAAGAAGAATCATGGGAAGAGAAGGAATCAGAGAAATAAATAAACTGGTGCAATGAAAACCACGGTGTCACGCAATCCGCTTCAGAGACCCACCAAGAATACAGGCTAAAGCCCTGCGATACTCTGAACCCCTTGTGGTCCTCTCGGGGATCTCGTGTGGTCCTTTCGGGGACCACACAGGAGACCACGGGACCTAACGAGGACTACAGGCGTAAATTCAGTAGGATCACAGTGCGGTTTTGGTGGTAGAAGCGAACGAAGAAGAAGAAGAAGAAGAGAAATAAATGAAAATGGAGAAAGACTGTGCAGTTTCTGTGAAGAAAACGTGATGACTATCGGAGGGACAATTTTCCAACGTAAAAACATCCATAAAGTGACATGGAGGTCCCCAGATAAAACCACAGAAAACCAAATCGATCACATACTAATAAATAACAAGTGGAAACAGTCACTACAAGATTTGCGAGCAAGGAAAGGAGTAGATGTAGGAAGTGATCACAACCTTCTGGTAGCAAAAATAAAACTAAAATTAAGGAAAGCCAAAATCAGAGAACACAGAAAGATACATTTTGATACAGGAAAACTGAAAAACCAGCAAACAAAGAATGAATTCTCAATAGTACTTAAGAACCGCTTCAATGTCCTACAAGACGAAGCAGAAATGTCCATACTAGAGTTCAATAAAACACTACAGGAAACAGCAAAAGAGGTGCTGGGATATCGGAAAAGGAGAAAAGAGGAATGGATAAGCAAGACCACATGGGAAAAGATAGAGCAAAGAAAAGAAATCATGAAAAAAATTACTGAACACCAAATCACAAAGGCTTAAAGAACAAGTTTTAAGTAATTATGTACAAAGAGACAAGGAAGTGAAGGAATCATGCCGTCAAGATAAACGTCAATACTATGATAACTTAGCAGAAGCAGCAGAGAAAGCAGCATATGCAAATGACATGAAAACCATATACAAAATCACAAAGCAGATGACAGGTAACTTCAGCACAAGATGTGAGAGTGCAATAAGGACACATAAAGGACAACTGGTCAGTGGAGAAAGAGAAAAAACTGAAAGATGGAGGGAACACTTTAACACCCTACTAAACAGAACACAAGCAGAACAAACAAAAGACATACCTGAAGCAAAAACGGAACTAAACATCAATACAGGACTAATAACAATAAGTGAAGTAAATGAGGCGATAAAGAAGCTAAAATTAGACAGGGCACCAGGTGAAGATGATGTGACTACTGAGATGTTGAAAGCAGAAGAAACAAAAACACCGAAACAGCTTTGCCGGATACTACAACAAATTTGGGATCTAGAAAAAGCTCCAGAGGAGTGGAAAACTGGCCTTATAGTAAAACTACCAAAGAAGGATGACCTCAGAGATTGCGGGAACTGGAGAGGCATTATCCTACTGCCACTCACAAGTAAACTATTTTGCAGAATAATCATCAACAGAATTGTACCAGCACTTGAGGGAAAACTTCCGAAAGAGCAGGCAGGATTTAGGAAAGGAAGATCATGCATAGACCATATATTTTTACTTAGACATATATTAGAACAGGCAAATGAGTGGCATAGCACAACATATGCATTGTTTATAGATTCTGAGAAAGCCTTTGACAGTGTCAACAGAGATGCACGGTGGAAAATCCTAAGATGGCATGGCCTCCCCCATAAGATAGTTAATGTAGTCAAAGCTCTATACGAGGGTTTTCAGTACAAAGTTATCTGTGGAGAACATACCTCCAGCAGCTTTAGGGTACAAACAGGAGTGAAGCAGGGATGTGTACTATCACCAACATTATTTATCTTGGCAGTAGACTGGTTAATGAAGGAGGCAACATCAGATAAACGCAGAGGATTATAATGGACCATTGACACAGTGCTGGAGGACCCTGACTTTGCGGACGACATTTGTCTATTATCAAGCAGTCACAAAGATACGCAAGATAAAATAAACAAGCTAACTCAGAATGCAAACAACATAGGACTAAAGATCAACGTAGGAAAGACAAAGTTAATGAAGGAAAATGTGAACAACAGAAATGTACTCTGAGTAGATAGCAAATTAGTGGAGGAAGTCAATGAATTTGTATACCTTGGCAATAGAGTAGTAGAAAATGGAGACAGCACAGAGGACATCAACAGCAGACTTACTAGAGCAAACTAGGCTTTTGCAGTGCTGCAGACTATATGGAAATAAAAAAAAAAAACTAAGCATGAATACGAAAATCAGGATATTTAAAAGTAATGTTCTAAGTGTACTACTCTATGGAAGTGAATGCTGGAGAATCATCAAAACCATAGAAAACAAGTTGAATTCTTTCCAGACTAAATTTTTACGAAGAATTAGAAAAATATTTTGGCCAGACACCATAAGAAATAACATCTTGTTGGCAGAGGTGCAGATGAAGCCACTGACAGCAATTATTGAGGAAAGACGCTGACGATAGTTGGGACATGTGCTCCAAATGACTGTTAACTCACTACCAAAAACAGCACTAAGATGGACACCACAGGGGAACAGAAGTAAGGGTAGACCAAAAGAGACATGGAGAAGAACAACAGAAAGGATGTTGAGCAATAGAGGGCTCACCTGGGCAAGAGTGAAAAAAGGCAAAGGACAGGCATTTGTGGAAAACCCTTGCGGAAGCCCCATGTGCCCTGGGCACTTAAGGTTCAGAGAGAGAGAGAGAGAGAGAGAGAGAGAGAGAGAGAGAGAGAGATTGTCATAGGAACCTCGCCGGGACATGCAAAAAAAAAAAAGACCAGATGGCCACCAGTTGAACACGCTTGCCAGAAGAGTCTCAGCAAGCTACTGTCCTTTCATTTAACTTCTGCTGTTTCTACTGCATACGTTATGTTGTGCCTTCAAACTTTCATTTAACTTCTGCTGTTTCTACTGCATACGTTATGTTGTGCCTTCAAACTTTCATTTAACTTCTGCTGTTTCTACTGCATACGTTATGTTGTGCCTTCAAACTTTCATTTAACTTCTGCTGTTTCTACTGCATACGTTATGTTGTGCCTTCAAACTTTCATTTCCAGATTTCTTAATGATTTCGTGCTTGAATTTGGCAAGAGAAGAATGCACATGTAGATGCTTTCAAGAAAGCATACATGGATTATCTTTCTCTCTCTCTCTCTCTCTCTAAACCTTAAGTGCCCAAGGCAAATGGGGCTTCCGCAAGGATTTTCAACAAACGCCTGTTCTTCCCCTTTTCTTCCCCTTTTGCCTAGCTGAGCCCGCTGTTGCTCAATATCCTCTCTGTTATTCTTCTCCATGCTCCTTTGGTCTGCCCTTACTCCTGTTCCCCTGTGGCGTCCATCTTAGCGGTGTTTTTAGTAATGAGTCGTCAGTCATCCGGAGCACATGTCCCAACCATCGCCAGCGTCTTTTCTGAATAATCGATGTCAGCGGCTTCATCTGCATTTCTGACAAAAAGGGTGATATTTCTTACGGTGTTTGGCCAAAACATTCTTCTAATCCTTCGTAAACACTTTCTCTGGAAAGAATTCAACTTGTTTTCTATAGTTCTGGTGATTTTCCACCACTCACTTCTATAGAGCAATGCACTTAGGACATTACTCTTAAGTACATGGATATAAAACTTGATTTGTCTTTTAATAATCAAACCTTGTTGCGCCATGCACTGAACTCTTCGGATTGTGTCTGTCCTTGATGGCAAACTTATTTGTTCTTGTGTGAAACAACCCTGTATTTGATTTTATGCAAATAAGCTTCAATGACTTGAACTCACCCCCAGCAATTACTATCAGGTTGAAGCTCAGGTTCAGTACGGTTTGGGCAACACAGCAAACGAGCGTACCTGCTTCGCCGCCTGTGCCACTGAAGTCTCCTGGAATGCTCATGAACCGCCCCACGCCCTGACGAAAAGTTGATCCGTGCGCGATGACTGCGTACATCTCCGCAAATGTCCTCAGTATGGGGACACTCAACAGCCTTGAAGGCAGCTATAGTGCGTCAACCGTCCATGAGCACAGCGGAATGCATCAGCCAAAGACATCAAAATCATTCACAATACTGATCACTGTCAGGGAAAATCCATGCGCTACTGAAAGTAGTTACTATCACTAGACAATACACTCGGAATGTCAACGAAGTTTCCATGAGAAATTATATGATGTACGTACACATTCAGACTTGTCGTTCACGTCAATCGTCAAACCCGGTACACATTGTATTAGTTTCCTTCCTGAATATGCCTGTACACGTCCACAGTGTACCAGCGTGTGTCACCGCCTGTGATATATTTTTAGTAAGCAAAGCTATACACAACAATCTATCGGGGCTGTACTTTCACAGCAGAACATTCAAAGTCTTTACCAGGTTAAAATGAAAATGATATAAGATGGCATACCAGGGACCAAATTAAAAAGGAAAAAAAGCAATCCAAAATGAACAAAAAGGTTAGACTGAAACTCCTCTTTTCACATGTTTTGTAAAAGAGTATACTTAAATAACATATTTAAAATAACTGAATTTATTGAGAGAAAAAGACAGATTTATCGAATAAGAAAATATTACGACACAAATTTTAGCCTTTTTATATCAGGGAAAATATTATCAACAAAATGGAGTATACTGGCTCGTTTCCTTCTTACAAGGCGGTTTTGAAGCAAAGAAATGTCAACTGCTTATTGAAGCAGGAAAGCATCTGGTTTAGCGTAGCACGATCACTCGCCAGTTCTTCCCAGACTAGTTCAATCTTTCAGTCATTAGTCATAGCCCCAATCCAAAATTCTCCTTCTTCTTCGTCTTCTTCTTCTTCTTTGAGCAACTACTGAATTCATCAGTTTTCTGAGTCTTTAAGGGTTATTGCTGCAGACAAGACTGGTCTTATTCCTCTCTGTTCTTGATCTTCTCTTGCCATTTGTCGATTCAGTGAGCGCGTATATATTCTTCTAGGCTGTCTCGCCGATCTTGTGTAGGCCTACCTCTTGACAAAAATCTTCACGCTTTTAAAATAAAGATCGTTCGTTTGTGGACAACCATAAATGAAGCGTTAGTCATCGAACTCCTGCTGATTTGTGTAATCAAAATGTCCCCACAACTCCACTGTCAGAAATAATTATTATTATTAACTACCCAACAAATGGTGATACTGGACAGTCTGAGATGGTGGGAGAGGAGATCACCAACTGTGCAAATGGCCCGCATGAAGAATCGGGTACTCTGGAGAAGCATAACAGCGAACGCCAGTCGACACGGCACCTGATGATGATGATGATGATGACCGAATAAAATCTTCAATGAATACCTTACACATTTCACTGTGAGCCAGAGATGATAAATCTCATAGGCTTACTTTATCTATATCCACTTCCACTAGATATCACCTGTCTGAGGACACAATTATCAGTTTTTTTCCCGACATGTTCTGGTCATTAGAGTCTTCTTCCTGTGAGTCTTGACATCATTTCATGACCTTCAGCTACCTCGGAACAACAGTAACAGCTGACGGACAAGTGCGCAAATGAAATAAAATCACAAATAAGCAGGTAGGGAAAAAGCATTTTTTTATTACACGAAGAAGATACTAACAAATAAGAAATGTCTCTAAAAGTGAGGAAACGAATACCACAATGCTATATTCTAAAAAAGCGATATTGCTATGTGGTGGTGAAACTCAGAGAATCAACAACAACAACAACAACAACAACAAAATGACAAAGAGACTGGAGAGATACGGTTCTTGGAGAAAGATTCAGCAGATACACGGAACAGACAGAAAAAAAACAAATGAAAAGGTCCTCAAAGAAGTCTCAGAACAATGAAACCCAGCAGAAAATGATAAGAAAAGGAAACAGTCAAAGTTTCTTGGACATGTCACGAGAAGACAGAAGTTGGAGAAAATAGAAATGACTGGATAATCCACCCGGAAAAAAAAAGAAAGAGGAGAGAAAGGCCAAGAAAGAAAAAAAAACAACTATATCTCAGTGGACTGATCAAGTGACATGGAAAAAGACAAGCATCTGAATTAACTGGAAACACCAAGGACCGCGGAAGATGGAGAAGCTTGGTCACCAACTCTATCCGGCACGTCACATATTAATAATAACAGTAATAAAATAAATAATAATAATAATAATAAATCATTACCTTCGAGTTGGCAACCTTGTCTGGTCGCCGAATATTAAAAACATTTGTAAGGCAGAGAAGAATGTCCACTATCAAATAAATCGAGAGCAAAGGCAGCAGAAACGTGAACAAAAAAGAAAAAAAAAACACGTAATTAGTATGTAAGTCATGCGAATAATTAAAGTGATTGCATCTTGAGCTATATCTTTCAACAGACTGTCATTTCAGAAGGCAGCATAATGGTCCAAGATATATTGTCATTAACGTAGGAGGGGAAGTCTTTGCGAAAAAGAAGAAGGAAATAAAAGCAGAGGTCGACGATGAGAGAGAACACCGCGCAATCTTATTACAGGACATTGGAAAGAAGAAGATAAAAAAGAAGAAAAAAAACAAGTTACCTCGAGGGACAGAAAGTAGTGGCAGGACAAGATTGATTAAGCCTTCCAACAAGGGACTTAAAACTAAAAGAAGATGAAGTGTGATGGAGTTTACGAAGAAAGTTACGCACGAAAAGCTGCTGGAGGGCGATACGCATGGCTTAACGTAGCAGAAATAATGACTTGGCTCAGATGGTTTTTTCGTTCTTTTACTCCGGGCTGATTTATTTAATTTGGCAAATTTATCCCTTCCTAGCGGCGACGATTCGAAGAGTATGACATGTAACAAACCCAGAGATGGCCCGGAAGCTCGGAGACGATGGACGAGAATAGACAGACCAAAAAAAAAAAGAGGTTTATACAGAAGTGACAAACAGAGGCAGACCAAAACAACGATGGCGTGACAACCCCCAGAAGAAGGTCTACGAGCGCTAGGAGTGGACACTTTGGCAGGAGAAGGCTATGAACAGGGACGAATGGAGACACGTCTTATCTGTAGCAATGAGCCGCAATGTCTCGGAAAGCTGAATGAACAGATGAATGAACAAAACTCTGTATGCGGGGGGGGGGGGGGGGGTATCAAGAGTGTCTGAGCACTTGGAGTTTCTTTATACAATGATAGTTCAAGAAAGTCAAAGTTAGAACTAGTAAGTTACTCTATAGTTCAAGAAAGTCAAAGTTAGAACTAGTAAGTTACTCTATAGTTCAAGAAAGTCAAAGTTAGAACTAGTAAGTTAGTCCATAGTTCAAGAAAGTCAAAGTTAGGACTAGTAAGTTAGTCTATAGTTCAAGAAAGTCAAAGTTAGAACTAGTAAGTTAGTCCATAGTTCAAGAAAGTCAAAGTTAGAACTAGTAAGTTAGTCCATAGTTCAAGAAAGTCAAAGTTAGAACTAGTAAGTTAGTCCATAGTTCAAGAAAGTCAAAGTTAGAACTAGTAAGTTAGTCCATAGTTCAAGAAAGTCAAAGTTAGAACTAGTAAGTTAGTCCATAGTTCAAGAAAGTCAAAGTTAGAACTAGTAAGTTAGTCCATAGTTCAAGAAAGTCAAAGTTAGGACTAGTATGTTAGTCCATAGTTCAAGAAAGTGTCAAAGTTAGAACTAGTAAGTTAGTCCATAGTTCAAGAAAGTCAAAGTTAGAACTAGTAAGTTAGTCCATAGTTCAAGAAAGTGTCAGAGTTAGAACTAGTAAGTTAGTCCATAGTTCAAGAAAGTCAAAGTTAGAACTAGTAAGTTACTCCATAGTTCAAGAAAGTCAAAGTTAGAACTAGTAAGTTAGTCCATAGTTCAAGAAAGTCAAAATTAGGACTAGTAAGTTAGTCCATAGTTCAAGAAAGTCAAAGTTAGAACTAGTAAGTTAGTCCATAGTTCAAGAAAGTCAAAGTTAGAACTAGTAAGTTAGTCCATAGTTCAAGAAAGTGTCAGAGTTAGAACTAGTAAGTTAGTCCATAGTTCAAGAAAGTGTCAAAGTTAGAACTAGTAAGTTAGTTTATAGTTCAAGAAAGTGTCAAAGTTAGAACTAGTAAGTTAGTCTATAGTTCAAGAAAGTGTCAAAGTTAGGACTAGTAAGTTAGTCCATAGTTCAAGAAAGTGTCAGAGTTAGGACTAGTAAGTTAGTCCATAGTTCAAGAAAGTGTCAGAGTTAGGACTAGTAAGTTAGTCCATAGTTCAAGAAAGTCAGAGTTAGGACTAGTAAGTTAGTCCATAGTTCAAGAAAGTGTCAGAGTTAGGACTAGTAAGTTAGTCCATAGTTCAAGAAAGTGTCAGAGTTAGGACTAGTAAGTTAGTCCATAGTTCAAGAAAGTGTCAGAGTTAGGACTAGTAAGTTAGTCCATAGTTCAAGAAAGTGTCAGAGTTAGGACTAGTAAGTTAGTCCATAGTTCAAGAAAGTGTCAGAGTTAGAACTAGTAAGTTAGTCCATAGTTCAAGAAAGTGTCAGAGTTAGGACTAGTAAGTTAGTCCATAGTTCAAGAAAGTATGGAGTAAATGACTAGTTCTAGCTCTGACTTTCTTGAACTATGGAGTAACTTACTAGTTCCAACTCTAACTAGTAAGCTACCCCATAGTTCGTGAAAGTCAGAATTAGAAATGGTAAATTACCCCTCAACTGCGGATAAAATCTAAACAGATTAGCAGAGGTTAAAAAATAAGTTGTCGTCAGTATATCAGCATTAACGAAGGCTGGAATTATGATGGCGGTCTTATACCTCCGCCTTAGATCTGCGAGAATGATTTTCTGTGCAGTCGATGCTGTGAAGATGTTGAGGCACTGCATTGTGTTGAATGAGGAGAAGGTTACGGTGGATATTCTTTTTCAGTTCATGATTGGGGCATGGGAGAGCTGGGAGGGATTATTCTTTAATAGATTCCATCGCCATATTGACTATAGCGACTCACTGTCACTCTTATCCAGGCTGGGTCAGTTACTGGGTGTACCAAAGGTGGGACGAAGCAGGGTCTTGGTCGGCTATGGTTCGCCAACCCATTGCTTCTCCTCGAAATTATAACATAGGATCAAGATAACTAAGATGACTGACGTGAAGAGGTAGGAAAGACAAGCAAAACTTAAAACAAGGGTTAGTCAGTCAGTTATTTGATTGTCCCTTGCGGAACTTTACCTCCCTAACATCTCTGCTGTAGGCCTCCCCGTTGTAAGCAAGATGCCCTGCTGTTGATGCATCCATTTGCAGATCATCAACGATGTTTTCCAGCCATCTTCGCCTTGGTCTTCCTCTCTTTCTTTTTCCAATTATGTATCCTTCCAAGACGGTCTTCTCTAAATTATCATGACGTTTAATATGTTCAAAATATTTAAGCCTTCTCTGTTTAATCCTCTTTACTAGCCAAGCTTCTTCAATTATTAAGTTCTTGTAGTATGGATATATTTGTTCTTTTTTGTGTCCATGATATTTGAAGAACTCTTCTGTAGCATTTACATTCAAAGGCATTTATGTGTTTCTCAGCTGTTTTGTTAAGTGTCCAGGTCTCACAGGTATATGTTGCGATGGGAAAGATGCATGCCCTTAAAAATCTTATTTTTGTAGTTCTGTCTGTTCCTCTCCACGGCATATTTAGTTGTTTTATTTTGTTTTGAAGAGCGATAGATGTCCTCCTTTTAATTGTCCTCATTGTATCTCCATTATTAGTTAGTAATGATGCAAGATATTCAAAACTCTCCACCTCTTCCAATTTTTCCTCATTGATACATATTTCAGCTGCCTTATTTGTTTTGTCAGTTGTCATCAATTTAGTTTTCTTTGTATTAAAATAAAGGTTTTGCTCTTCCCTGTTTGTTTTTTTGTTCATGTGATGCAATAATTCAGAAATACATAAGTACATAATATTTTACTTAAGTATACTTGAATTATTGCACCATATGAACAAAACAGGAGTAAACTATTATAAACACTGTTAACAATTCATCCCAATGGAAAAAAAGAACTAAATATTTTTTTTACTACCACATTCGGTACAAAAGGGCAGACAGAGTGCTCTGAGACGTACAAACTTGTTTGTCCAGCTGCTCACAATCAATCCTTGTTCCTCTAAAACACGCACAGGAAACAACTGAGAAGAATGCGGTGTCAGGAATAAAAGCAACAGGTAGGAAAGAAATTTCAGGTTTTCATCCTTTTGGAACTAGACAAAATGGGCTTAGGAGGGAAAACCAATCGATTGGGGGGGGGGGGGGCAAATGTTATGTTAAAGAGGAATGACGTGACAATACCTCAGGTTCCATTACTTGCTACTGATCGGATGCTAGTGATCAAACTATCTGCCACACGCAACAATATACAATATATATAGATCTGGCGCTGGTGATCAAACTATCTGCCACACGCAACAATATACAATATATATAGATCTAGCGCTGGTGATCAAACTATCTGCCACACGTAACAATATACAATATATATAGATCTAGCGCTGGTGATCAAACTAACTACCGCACGTAACAATATACAATATAGATCTAGCGCTGGTGATCAAACTAACTACCGCACGTAACAATATGCAATATAGATCTAGCGCTGGTGATCAACCTAACTACCGCACGTAACAATATACAATATAGATCTAGCGCTGGTGATCAAACTATCTGCCACACGTAACAATATACAACAGAGATAAGAGAGATAGATGAGGAAAAGAGAAAACACTACAGAAAGTGTCACCAGTATGATTCTAGCATCTAAAGAAAAAACGACAGACACATGTACAGGAAAAGTAATAAAAATGTCGGCTTCAACGTCCACTTCAGACAAAATGGCTCTTGAGAAGTGTCCGCTGTCTCGTGGGCTGAAAGGAGGGCCAGGGAGGCAAGGAATGGTGTCATAGACGGAATGAGAGCCCCCTTGGGGTTTTTTGGGGGAAGAAAATGGAGATAGATGATGCGGTGTGTGGACAGAGGGTATAGTGTCAGAAAATCGTAACAGAGAAAGAACGTGTGTGCAGTGAGAAGGGATTAACAAAAAAAAGTAAGGGAGAATATTCTTAGAATTTGTGACCACGAGAGAAGTGGACCATGAAATAATTGTGTGGTGAAGGGAGAAAGTAAAGGGACAGAAAAAAAGAGAGTTATATGACAGAGAAAGAATAGTATAGTCACAGAACGAAGCTAGACAGAAAAAAAGAAAGGGTAGATGGTAGCAGGAATGCTGCATAAGAACAGAACGTAGCAGGAAAGAAAAATAAAGCAGTAATAGAGAAGATATTACATAGGTAGAGAAGGCAGCTAGACAGAATAATAAACGGTAGATGGTAATAGAGAAGATATTACATAGGTAGAGAACGTAGCTATATTAAAAAAATAACCTGTAGATGATAGTAAAGAAGAACTAGTATAGGTAGAGAATGTAGCTAGATAGAAAAATAAACGATAGATGGTAGTAGAGAAGATATTACATAGGTAGAGAATGTAGCTAGATAGAAAAATAAACGATGGATGGTAGTAGAGAAGATATTACATAGGTAGAGAATGTAGCTAGATAGAAAAATAAACGATGGATGGTAGTAGATAGAGAGCGAAGATAGACAGAGAAATTAAGGGTATGTGATGTTAGAGAAGAACTAGTATAGAGAGCATAGCTATGTAGAAAAATTAACGGTATGTGGTATTAGTGAAGGGCTAGTATAGGCAGAAAACATAGCTAGATAAAAAAAAATAAAAGGGTAGATAGTAGTCAAGAAGGTATAGTATACGTAGAGAAAATAGGCAGATAGATAAAGGAAAAGGTAGACGGTATTATATTGATTGATCCTTGTTTCTAAATGTTTAAAAATTAGGCGCACAGGCTCGTCTGACATTCTGCTCTATAAATCACACTTTCTCTCTGTTCTTCTACAAATGTGCTACGCATGTAACAAACCTAATCAACACTGAAAAAAAATATATATAATAAAGTAAAAGAGTTAACTTTCAGTCTTATCCATGAATCCAGTAAAGAAAGTAACACATACACGTAAAAAAAAAAACTGCTTATTCTGGCAGCAAAGAAGGACTAATACAGGCAACACGTTACTAGAAGTAAAAACAAAGGGTACATGATAATAGGCTTAGTACAGAGCGTAGCCTGACAAAAAAAAAAGAACATTACATAACAAAGTGGTACATGATAGTAGCCTTAGTGTATCCAGAAAGAGCGTCCCTTGACAGAAAAGGGAACATTCCATGGCCATTGGAGATGGAATAGAATAGACAGAGGGAGTATATATATATATATATACAAAAGAAAGGGTAAACGCAGTAGAGAAGGATTAGAGAAAGTAGATGCACAATAGCGGACGCAGCAAGATCTCATTGCTGTAAAAAGGAATACGTGTTAAAAAAGACTGTTATAGAAGAATAGATAATGCATAACATAGATGGATACATGAATTTAGAGTACGGCATGGATGGATACATGGATTTAGAACACGGCATGGATGGATAGATGGATTTAGAAAACGGCACAGAAAAAAAGAGAGAAAATTTGAAGGATTAAAAAATATATAACCCTTCGATCCTTAAGAGCAGTACAAGATAGTCCAAGCCTATAAAAAAAAAAAAAACTCTACAGACAGAATGCAGCTTGTCCCGTAATACTGAGCATTTCATACACGTGAAAAAAAAAAACGGAACAGAAAAAAAAGAACAAGAAAATCAATCCTTACAAAGGGGACATCTCAAAACCACCCCCGTATTAGAACCAGAAAACCGAAAATGCATATCGAACCAACTGCGGTGGGACGAGACTGGAAGTGGAAGGAATTCCATAGGGAAAGAAAGAGCTACTGGAGGAGAAGAGAGCTGATTATAGGAAAGAAAAGCAGACACTCATAGTCAGACACTAGAAGGACTCCGCAGACTGAAGAAAGTATAACACGAAAGCTCATGAATGAGAGAATAGAGAAGTTTAGATGTGCACACGTCAAGTTCAGATTATACGTCTTATCTGTTTTGTTATGACAATGATTAGCTACACTCGGTCACGTGTTGACAGAATCAATTTGCTTTAATACCTCAGACAGTTAATAAACGGTCTAGCAGAAACGTTTCAACAGGTCTCCTGGTAAATTAAGTCATCATCATCATCATCATCATCCTCGTGGTCGTCATCAACGTCATCACGGGCGTCATCGTCAGGTGCCGTAGATGATAGTTCCTCCTGGTACGAAGTGGACATTGACGACTGTAATCGATCTGTTGCCTTTCATTTCCCTTGCCACTTGATCAGATAATTATCTTTCGATTTTCTTTTTGCCTCCTCCCCCCTCCACCTCCCCCCCCCTCCCCCCAAAGTTTTTCAGCGGTTGTCAAGATCTCTAACTGTTCCCTTCTATCGGCCTGTCAAATGGAATTTGACTGTTTTTCCCATATGGTTTTATTTAATTTCCCAACGTTCCGTAGCTTCACTGAGATATGTTTATTGTAAGTTTTCGATACTTTTCTTTCTTTAATGTATTTGTCTTTCACGTTTTCTCCAAAACCTGTAATATTACTTTGTAATTTATTTCGCTTTTTGTAGCATTTTCCCCAGCCCACAGGTCTGTGATAAAGACTTATGCAAGTAAAAGCATCTACTAAGACAAGCTTACAGTATTATGCGCAACAGGGTAACTTACGTCATATAGGATTATTGTCAGGGTTACTTGCGTCAAATAGGATTATTGTCAGGGTTACTTGCGTCAAATAGGATTATTGTCCAGGGTTACTTGCGTCAAATAGGATTATTGTCCAGGGTTACTTATGTCATACGGGATTACGCACATGTTCTTTTCTATCACAGGATGATGCACATGATCATTTATGTTCTACAGGATTATGAAAAGATCATTTATGTTGCATAGGATTATGCACAGGATCACTTTTATGCATAAGGGATCGTTAATTCATGCTTATGCAGTAGGCACTGAATAAAGAAATAAAATTAGTCTTAAGAATGTGATTTATGACACGAAAGATGACAGCTGGAACAGTGAAAAAGAGAAGAAAAAAGAGTTGCACAATTTGACAGAAAGATTTCTTAAAGAGCAAATATGGGAAAAACATCTCGGTCGTAAACTACAGCATATAAAAATAAACTTTTAAACGCCTGGAAAAAACTGGGCGGAAAATTGGTGTATTTGACCTGGTGAGGTACATCAAGATTCCAAGACAAGGCAGACCGGGCAGGGACGAAGGATACAAGGTCACATTTCCTAGAAAGTATTAATTGAAAGGACGTACTTTTTTGTGCGGAACAATGTAATTTATAGACAGAAAGAAGAGAATAAAGAAGAACGCGATATTTAAAATAAGAAATAAAAAAAAAGCAATAGACAGGAAGAAGATTAAGATCAAGGAAATTTCATGTTTTCGGTTCTTTTTGAACAACCCTGAGAATCAAAATAATCTCTCCGCTCCTATAGCCCATGTATCAAGCAGCCTGCAGGGCGATGTTTCATATTTCATCGTGCCAAACTACCGCCACATGACAAAATCAAAGTAAAATCTGTAAACATTTGCACTGACGTTTCTACCACCAGCGCTTTTGTCGCTCTCTGTTGCTGTGCAGTAGACGAAACATCGGGACAGTAAACATCTTATAGTGTAACAAAAATGATTTAAATAAAGGTACACAAAACTGAATAAATCATGCCAAAAAAAAACCGCGAATGAATTTTACAGAAATATTCACGAACGCCATTTAGAAAAGGAATTCTGAGGCCAAGTGAGGTAATGGCCTGCAGCATAGCAGACAATGAGGTGAAACTGACTTGGAAAACGAAATGAAAGCATTGGAGAAAATCAATAATTGAGGTGGGGGAGGAAGGGGAGAGAGAGAGAGACAGAGACAGGGAGACAGAGGGACAGAGAGAATGAATGAATGAATGAATTAATTAATTAATGATTGAATGAATGATCTTTATTTTAAAAGCGTGAAGAATGGGGCGGGCAGGCCCGTCTTACATTCTGCCCTTTATCACTCCATCTTTCATTCTTCCCACACACTCGATTTAATATAAGAAATAGAGAAAGAAAGAAAGAAAGACAGAGAGAGAGACAGAGATAGAGACAGTGAGAGAGAGAGAGCAGAGAGCATTCGGCTCGTTCAAAGAATTAATGAGAAAAAGCTGGGGTATATGTTTTAGAAAAAATCCCAAACATGTGTGTACGTTAATGGCGGTCCCAACATTATATATCATTTCATCAGCCGAAACTCATAAGCCTGGCAAATTTCATGATAAAAATCATGCTAATGACAAGTTAGACTTGCTGTTCAGTGTTGGCAATTTTTAAAAAAACTTTTGTAGAGGAATAATTGATGGGCAAACGATTCAACTTTTTCATGAGCCCATAAAATCTGGACAGCCGTCCCTTTTTTTTTTTAAACCGTCTCGGGTCAGAAAAGCTTACAGCGCCGCCATTTCCTGCTCGACTAATTACTACCACGATGCTGGTGATAGCGGTAAGTGTGACAGAGATGATAATGGTGATGGCGGTGAATGCGATGTCGGTGATGATGTTGGTGATGATGGTGGTGATGACGGTGATGATTTTGGTGATGATGCTGGCGATGGGGGGGGGGGGTGATTATGGTGAGGGTGTTAGTGATGATGGTGATACAGGCCATGGTAACGATGATGTTGGTGATGATGGTGATACAGGCCATGGTAACGATGATGTTGGTGATGATGGTGATACAGGCCATGGTAACAATGATGTCGGTGATGATGGTGATACAGGCCATGGTAACGATGATGTTGGTGATGATGGTGATACTGGTCATGGTAATGATGATGTTGGTGATGATGGTGATACTGGCTATGGTAATGATGATGTTGGTGATGATGGTGATACTGGCTATGGTAACGATGATGGTGATGATGGTCTATGATCCTGACTTACAAGTCCTGGTAAGCTGAATTCACAGTTCAGATTTTAGTCAACCTTTGCAGCTCCTTAACTGTAAAGCACAAATGCTTTCCAACAATACAGTACAAGTACTTGCTGGAAATAGTTTTTGACAACATGTAATATACCACTATATAAAATTAAGTGGTACATATAATATGGCACTATATAAAATTAGGTGGTACATGTAATATATCACTATATAAAATTAGGTGGTACATGTAATATATCACTATATAAAATTAAGTGGTACATATAATATACCACTATATAAAAGTAGGTGGTACATATAATATAACATTGTATAAAATTAGGTAGTACATGTAATATACCGCTATATAAAAGTATGTGGTACATGTAATATACCGCTGTATAAAATTAGGTGGTATATGTAATATACTGTTGTATAAAATTAGATGGCACATGTAATATACCGCTATATAAAATTAGGTGGTACATGTAGTACACCGGTATATTAAATTAGGCGGTACATATAATATATCACTATATAAAATTAGATGATACATGTAATATACCACTATATAGAATTAAATGGCGCATGTAATATACTACTACATAAGATTAGGTGGTACATGTAAAATACCACTGTGTTAAATTAGACGGTACATATAATATACCACTGTGTTAAATTAGACGGTACATATAATATACCACTATATAAAATTAGGTGATACTGTAACAAATAGCGTACATAATGAGAAAAAAGAAAGAGAGGAAGACCAAGGCGAAAATGGCTAGAAGACATGTTGATAATCTGCAAATGGATGATGCATCAGCAGCAGGGCATCTTGCTCACACCCTAGAGGCCTACAGAAGAGCTGGTAGGGAGGCAAAGTTCCGCAAAGGACATGCAGATGACTGACTGACTGACTGTAAAGTGTGATAAATAGTAAAAGTAGAACGCTGAGAATTGACATTCACCAAAATTTCGCAAATTAGCATTAAAAAAAAAGTACTCGGACGGCTCTAGGAGAGATGAGGGGGTTGGGTGCGGGTGGGGGGACGTGAAACGAGAAAGCTGCTATGTTGCATTTCATACAGCGCTGCAATGAAAACATGTTTTATCTGTTCGGTCTAAGTGGTATAAGTAGGCGATGAAGCTGCAGTAGTCGATAACATAAAACCGATCTAGTCTCCACTATGTGGATAAGAGAAAACTGTGTTAACGTCTGCGGTGAGGATGACAGAAAAATGAGTTACACTCTACCGTGTCGCTGACAGAAAACCGAGTTACGTGCTGGAGAACCAGCACAGAATATGAAGTGGTCCCGGGCCAGTCTGTCATTGAACTGGACAAGGAGGATTAATCAATGATGTAAGAAAAGATTGAAACCAATTTTGGCACCAGCTGCAACTCTCGTGGATGTTATGAGTAAAAGTAAATGAGAGAGAGAGAGAGAGAGGGAGAGAGAGAGAGTTTATACATTGTATATGAACTATCTTTATTTTCAAAAGCTGACGAATATTGGCTACAGAGGCCCAACTGACATTTTGCCATACGTCTCTCAACTTTCACTCTGTCACAAACATCAATTTCAGAACAAATATACTATAACTATACTACTGTAACACTATGTACTGTAAATTGTATACACTATACTGTATATACTATATATACATAACCGGCATAAACAAAGCTTACAAGAATATAACTTTCACCTTTGTCACAATATCCATAGGCTGTTCTGTATCATAAAAAAAAGTAAAGGCAACCTTGTCATGCCTTAGAGGCACATAGGGATATGGTGTTAGTGCTCATATTTTCCTTGACCTGTCAGCACACTAGAGGGTGATATGGTCAGTATCACGCCTGGCCGCCTTTCCTTCCCCAACTCCAGAAGAAGTCGGGTACCCATTTCTGTTCTGTATCATAGCAACATTAAAATATATTAAACCATATAATCTTACATCTTACATCCTTCCCGTGCCGTTAAACGTCACATAGGGCCCGCATGGTAGTTCGCCAAGATGTCCTGTCTTCGGCAAGTTTTTCAATCTCATCAAGGGATGTTATGCCCACTGAATTGACTTCTCTAAACAATGTCCTCTTTAGAGTTTCACGTGGTCGATCTCTTTTTCTTCGGTCTGTTGTGTTCCATTTGATAGCTTGTTTTGGTATTCTCTGATTGTTTCTTCTCATCACGTGACCAACATATGTCCATCTTTTTTTTCTGATTTACCAAGAGACAGTTTGTTGTTTGCTCATCTGTCTTATCTCTGCGTTGTTCTTGAATTTGTTCCACTTTATACTGAGTATTTTCCTTAGGCATTTGTTTTCGAAAGAGTCAAGAAATTATTCTTGTCTATTTCTGTAGTTATTTTCCAGCTTTCACATGCATAAATGAGGGTGAATATTACATTTGAATTGAGTAATCTTAACTTGGTTTTTGTGCTTATAACTTTTGAATGCCATATGTTCTCAAATTTCTTGAAGGTCAATGCTGCTTTGGCTATTCGAATTCTAACTTCTTTTCTAGTGTCACCACCCTGGTCTATGTAGCTGCCGAGATATGCAAAATGGTTTAATTCTTCAACAGCTGTTCCTTCTACGTTTATTTGTTCTTCGTCGTTAATGAGAACCTTCATTATTTTTATTTTATCCTTGTTAATTTCAAGTCCTATTTTACTAGCCATTGAAGACAGTTTATCTATTTTTACGTGCATTGATTTCATATTGTCGCTGATAAGAGTTATGTCATCTGCAAAATCAAGATCTTCCAGTTGGGTCTCACGTACCCAATCAATGCCCGTTTTACCTTTGCAACATTTTTTCATTATGAAGTCTATGGCAATTGCAAAAAGTAAGGGAGATAATATACATCCTTGTTTCACGCCTGTTTCAATCTGGAACCATTCACTCATTCCATCGTCTGTATTGACACCACAAACAAATCAGTTGTAGAGGTCACTAATGATGTTGACAATCTTAGATGGTATTCCATATATTCTTAAAATCATCCATAATGATTCTCTGTGTATGCTATCGAATGCCTTTTTTAAAGTCTATGAAATTCATGATTAACGGTCTTTGCTTTTCAATATGTCTTCAAGTATTATTCTTAGAGTGAAGATCTGGTCGAGACAGCTTCTCCCTTTTCGAAAATCTTGCCTGTCCTTCTCTCATTGCAGCATCCACTATATCTTGAATTCTATTCAGAATAATTTTGCAAAATACTTTTGACACAAATGACAGTAATGTTATTCCTCTCCAGTTGTTGCAATCGCTAAGGTTGCCTTTTTTCGATATTTTAACAATGATTCCTTTTTCCATTTAGAAGGGAATTTTTCTTCTTTCCAGAATTTATTCAACACTCTCTATACTTGCTGTATGTTGTCTATATTAATAGCTTTTAACATTTCGGCTGTTATTTCATCTTCACCTGCAGCTTTATTATTGGCCATTAGATACACTGCTGTTTCAATTTCATGCAATGTAATTTCATCTAGGTTTACATTTAGTTGTTGGAATGGTAAATCAGTTCCAAGGTCTATCAGTTCTTTTGGATGTGGTCGATTAGGTAAATCTTGGAAGTATTCGGCCCATCTTTACTTTTGGTCTTTACTTGATGTTAAAATTGTGCCAGTTTTGCTAAGGATTGATCTTTCTTTGGATGCAATAGTACCCGTTAGCCTCTTTTGTATGCTATATAGAGTTTTGCTGTCTCCTGTTTTTGGTGCCTTCTCCACTTCTTTCGCCATATTAAAGTGTATAAACTAGGAAAAAATAGGAACAGGTTTATTATTTAACGAACACACACACACACACACACACACACATATATATATAAAGCTATTAATAAAATAAAAAGTATTTAAATAATAATAAATATAATAACAAATATTTAAATACTAAAAAAATATATATTTAAATAATAAACCTGTTCCTACTATGGGCACTAACATCATATCCCTATGTGCCTCTAAGGCATGAGAGGATTACCTTTACCTTTTATTTACTTTTTTCCTAGTTTATACATTTTGATATCACAGCTTTACTGTAGTGCTTTGGGATAGTTGTATACTTATACACTATTTATCGTGTGTTATTTTCGTCATATTGTCCACGTATTCTCTTTTATCCCTTCTAGCTGAACATTTTACTTTATTGTCTAGTTCTTTGTATGTTTATTTTGCGAAATCAGTTTCAAGATCTGTTTTTACATTCAACATGGCTAATTTGGCTGCCCGTCTTTCACGTATGGATTTCCATGTGTTATCTAATATCCATGCTTTTCTATTTGTTGTTTGCAGTCCAGCACTTGCTTTAGCTGCAGTAATTATATCTGTGCTGTAAGAATGCCAGAAGTCATCTATATCTGTCTCCTCTACTTCACTGAATGCGGCGAACTGTTTAGTAAGTTCCATATTAAAATTACTCTTAGTATTTTCATCCTGTAGAATTTGACTGTTTATCTTTCTGGGTATTGATTTCTTGTGTTGGCTTTTCAGTTTTAGTCTTATTATCCCTATACACAGATTGTGATCACTGTTGACATCTGCCCCATTATATATATATATATATATATATATATATATATATAAGTGGGTGCCTGTGTTGTTGTGTGAGTGTGTGTGTGTGTTTTACATTAACCTACTTTGTTTTTTGCCGCATCAATCTAAACGGAACCACAAATGCACGGAAAAGCTATGTAGGAGCACATCTGTCAAACAAGTATGTCCTCTGGTTTCTACATTCTGTCTCTATACGTTACACTGTGTTTGAAATAGCGCCCCCCCCCCCCTCCAAATTTTGCAATATGAAAAGCGTTCAATCTTTATATATAAGATTTAAAGAGCCGACGCCCCATTACGCCTTCTTGTCGTCCGCACGGTTTCCTCTGTTCACATGATTCTCGACGTTGCTCTCATTTTGTCCATGTTCTACAGCGCATTAGGTAGAGCGGACAAGGAGACATGACTCACAAGGCAAGGACGGCATACATCAGTTGCGATAACAACGGTAGTTTGCCAATGAGAAAGTTGGGAGGGGAGAGAGGGGAACGGACCCACAAAGAATAGATGAAGATTCATCGCTTTTAATTAAGGTATTTAAGGAAGCTGTTGATTAAAACGCATGTTTGTACAATCTGTTCGAGCGATTTTGTTCTCTTGAGAAGCACGGTTAAGTTTGAAATCTACGCTCAGATTTCATGAACTATCTTTATAAAAATCAAACGAAGGCAAGATTGGTTGAAACTTTTTGTTTTTAATGGCGACATCTAAAAGCCACTTAAAAACCTGTTAGGTTGGTAGCAATGATAAATAAAGCCACGCCGTGAAAATAAACATGCATAGAGAATTACTTGAACAGTTGAAAAGTTTCAGGTATTTAGGAAACTTGACAATAGAGGACGGAAAATATGAAACAGAAATTAACAGAGGAATAGGAGTGACAACAACAACAACAACAACAACAAAAAAGCACCTTCAATAGAATGCGGAAGATCCTTGCATCAAAGCAAATATTGCAACAGCCGAGACTACATATCGTAAAGCGCTACATATACTGAATCCTTTATGGCATAGAAGTCTGGATACTGAGTAAGGCAACAGAGAAGAAAACTGAGGCTCTTGAAATGTGAATATACAGAAGAATGTGGGCGCATCTCGTGGGCAAAGAAGAAAACAAACAAAGAAATGCTAAACCAGGTAGATTTGATAAGAGAAATATTGAACATCATAAGAACAAGACAGCCAAGATGCTTTGGACGTATAATAAATATAATACTGTACAGAAGACTACTTGAGGGCAAGATCGAAGGAAAGAGAACAAGAGGAAGAAGACATAGATGGATGGACAGCATCAAGAGATGGACTGGATGCACTACGAAGGCAAGAAACAGAGCAGAGTGGAGATTCATTGCAGCCAACTTTCCGTGGGGGGGGGAGGGAGACAGCAGGTGATGATGATGATGATGATGATGACGATGACGATGATGATGATGATGATGATCTATGTGCCTAGACTGACGCTTAATATCCAGTAACACAGTACAGTGGGGTGTCTAACTTACAGAAACTGTAGCATTACGTGTACCGCTTGATATTACTAGGACACCCGAGTACATGAATACCGTACCCAGACAAATCAGCGCCGGGGACAAGCTTATCTGAAATCTATACTCGAGAACTAATCTGGTAAGGGAGGGTCGGCAAGAGTGATCGGTCCTGTCTGCAGTTTATCAATAGGCACGTTCTTTCCCCTCCCTGGAAAATACAAGTAGACCAGGACCACACGGTTGTCGTTACTGGGGCGTCTGTTAACTTTTTGCTCACCAGTTCTAACTGTCAGAGCTCGTCCGCTCCGATGTACGTTATGCAAACAGCCAGTCAAAGTACGCTTGTAAATAATACGAGAAGGTTAAACCTAATATACTGTAAGTGAGGGATATTGATTACTCTCATATCAGTGCTGGGAAGGAGACACCCTCTCAGTTCCCTTAACTGTGATGTTGGGTTTACTTTTGTGATGTTGGGTTTACTTTTTTTCTTATATTTGATAGTAGCTGCTACCTAAATGTGCGAGTAAAAGATGGTTTTGTGTTCGTAAAGTCTGAGTCCAGTTGTCGTGAAGAACCACACTAGCATTAATACATTAACACTATCTTTGTTTTTGTTTTCTGCCCTTTGAATTCAACTTTGGCTTTCTTTCTTATCCGAAATGAAGATTTATGAATATCATTTATATATTTATTTTTTTAACTGTCGACTTCAGTAGGTTTTTATATTTCAAGGTGGGTAGAGTGATTGAGAGAGAGAGAGAGGGAGAAAGAGAGACAGAAAGAGAAAGAGAGTAGAAAGAGAGACAGAAAGAGAGACAGAAAGAGAGATAGAAAGAGAGAAAGAGATATAGAAGGAGAGATAGAAAGAGAGAGAAAGAGAGAAAGAAAGAAACAGAGATAGAAAGAGAGAGAGAAAGAGAGAGAGATAGAAAGAGAGAAAGAGAGAGAGACAGAAAGAGAGAGAGAAAGAGAGAGACAGAGAGAAAAAGAGAGAGAGGGGGGGGAAAGATGCATGGTTCGTTTTTTACAAAAAAAAAGAAATGAGGAAAGTGGGCAGGAACGAGAGTGGTAGACCGAACAAACAAACGAACGAACAAACGAAAAAACAAACGAACGAACAGACGAACAAACTTTATTTTCAAAGGGTTAGGAATTGGGCACGCAGGCCCGTCTACCATTCTGCCCTTCAACATACAGTTTTCACTCAGTCACAGTCATTCAGTATTTGTTAATGAGCATAATAATCACGAAGACAGAATTAAATGATTACATAAATAAATAATAAACTTATCTCATGTCCATGCACTCTACACTCTGATTATTGCAACAACGTGAAATAAACTTGCATTCTTACATTCATTCAAAACTAACAAATTTATAGAAAACCAGTATAAAAAACTTTACAACAATCAAGCCATACTTTAAACTACTTTAGACTATGCTTAGGAAGGCATTCAGTCCATATCAAACAGACGTTGACAAAGTTTAAAGACATAAGAACGAATATTACTTTTACACGAATTGGTAGAGCATTCCATAGGTGGGCAGCTGAGTAAGAGAAGCTTTTTTAAAAACATGTTAAGCCTTGGTTTTGGGAGAATACAGTTGCTTAAACGTTGACTGTGTTTTGAGTTGGATTTGAACGACCACAGATAGGGTGGAGCATTGCACGACAGAATTTTACGATTTAACTTGGCATTGTTGAAAAGAAATCTCTTCCAGAAAATAAGATGAGTACCTATAAATTAAGAACATAAAACAATCCAATATTTGCATCAAATGCCTTTTTTTTAACAAATGAAAAAAAACAACAAAACAAATAAAAACATGAGAATTATATGAAACAATCAGCATTTAGCTCTTTCAGGATTCTCCACATAAGAAAGACGGGCATAAAATATATATTTTGTTTGTTTAGATGACTGTTTTCCTTATTCCAGCTATGCTCAGCAAATACCTTATTCTTTTTAAAGCAAGAGCCTCTTTGAAAGACAGCTTAATATATAAAATAACAACGCTAGGACGAAGCAAGACATCGTTGACGATCTGCAAATGGATGCATCAGCAGCAGGCCATCTTGCTCACAACCGAGAGGCCTACAGGATCGCTGTTTGGGAGGCAAAGTTCCGCAAGGGACATGCAAATGAATGAATGAATGAGGGCGAAGGAGTGGAAATAGCCTCCTTGGTAAGTGTGTTTTGGTAACAAAATGCAGGAATAAATGCCATAGAAGCTGATTTCAGGTCAGCACACGCAGATGAAGCTGTTTTTTTTTTTTTTTGTTTTTATCTCGTGTTAGATGGGCAGGTTGACGAATCGCTGACTTACAGCAGAGATCTTAGACAATCATTATCAGCTACGCTTGGTCATTCAGACTGTCTGCTAGTCCCAGGGTTAGCGAATCGTTGCTGAGCCCTGTCCCACCTTATCTGTTAGTACTCCAAGTCTCACTTTATCTGTTAGTACCCCAAGTTCCATCTTATCTGTTAGTACCTCAAGTCTCACCTTTTTTTAGAATCTCAAGTCCCACCTATCTGTTAGGACCTCAAGTCCCACCTATCTGTTAGAACCTCAAGTCTTAACTATCTGTTAATACCCCAAGTTCCACCTATCTGTTAGTACCCCAAGTTCCACCTATCTGTTAGTACCCCAAGTTCCACCTGATCTGTCAGTACCCCAAGTTTCACCTTATCTGTCAGTACCCCAAGTTTCACCTTATCTGTCAGTACCCCAAGTCCCACCTTATCTGTCAATACCCCAATTCCCACCTTATATGTCAGTACCCCAACTCCCACCTTATCTGTCAGTACCCCAAGTCCTATCTGTCTGTTAGTACCCCAAGTCCCACCTGTCTGTTAGTACCCCAAGTCCCATCTTATCTGTCAGTACCCCAAGTCCCACCTTATCTTTCAGTACCCCAAGTCCCACAAGTTTGTTAGTACGCCAATTAAAAGGCGCAGCCTGGCTAACGGGACAGGGATCACTAATAGCCCCCAACGCGGTGGAGTCTGCTTAAGAAGTATTGCACACCCCCTGCTTTTTATCTACACTCAAGGTCTGAGAAAAATAGTGGCGGTAACCCAGTCCTATTCCGACACGACAGTGTGCCCTAATTTCGGCTACACACCGACTGCAGAGAACACCAGCTTTCAGTTTCAGAGAGATAACAGAAGAAGAAGAAGAAGAAGATTAATTGTTAAGTCATTGGCGTCATTCTATATGCCATTCAAAGAAGCATACAAATATTTGTGAAGTTCTGTGAGTTCTTTGTGTATATACTGCAGTTATTTGCTCCTTTTTTGTTCATGACATCTAAACTGGTCAATTGCTATTCCCATATTTATCTTGCGTGTACCCCTTCTCATAATGGTTCTCAACAGTAATTGTGTTCACAGACATGAAAAGCTTATTATGCGGCAAAATATATCTACTAAACATAAAATATATGTAGAAGGAACAGTTGTTGATGAAGTAAACCAATTTGCATACCTTGGCAGCTACAAAGACCAAGATGGTGACACCAGGGAGGAAGTTAGAATTAGAACTGCCAAAACAGCATTGTCCTTCAAAAATCTTGAGAACATATGGAATTCAAAAGTTATAAGCGCAAAAATCAAGTTAAGATTATTCAATTCAAATGTGATATCCACTTTCATTTATGCATGTGAAAGTTGAAATCAACTAAAGAAATAGACAAGAAATTAGACTTTTTTGAAAACAAATGCCTAAGGAAAATACTTGGTATAAAGTGGAACGACTTCAAGAACAACGCAGAGATAAGACAGATGAGCAAACAACAAC
Organism: Achatina immaculata; assembly: GCA_009760885.1. Lineage (NCBI taxonomy): Eukaryota > Metazoa > Mollusca > Gastropoda > Stylommatophora > Achatinidae > Lissachatina > Lissachatina immaculata. The sequence continues at coordinate 50,910,170 of CM019720.1, read as the reverse complement.
CTGTCTCATGGGTGATCAGAAAAAGAAGATGGACATATGTAGGCCATGTGATGAGAAGAAACAATCAGAGAATACCGAAACAAGCTATTAAGTGGAGCACAACAGGCCGAAGAAAAAGAGATAGACCGCGTGAAACTCTAAGGAGGACATTGTTAATAGAAACCAATTTAGTGGGCATAACATCCCTTGATGAAGTTGAAAGACTCGCCGAGAAAAGGAAAACTTCGTAAAGAAAACTGTGCGAGCCCTATCTGACGTTTAACGGCACGGGAAGGATGTACGATGTAAGAAACATAAACATGTCTAAGATGCATAGCCAAACTTGGTAGCCTGACTGGCTGAGCGGTTAGTTGCTCGGTCTTTTCCGGTGATAAAGTCCCAGAAGTTGGTATTTTTTTTCTGCCACTACACCAAAAAAGGACCCTGGAGTCCACCCGGCTCCTAAACATGGGTATCAGAGAAATCTGGGAAGGTAAATGCGGCTGGGCGTGATACTGACCGCATCTCACTTTCATGTGCCCACGGTTTTAAAATAAGGACCTAACACCCCAGTATGCCTTAGTGGCCTGGAAGCTGGATTTTTTTCACAAATGCAAACTTATAAATTACTTTTATAATTAGCAGCACACATACATAATGACTGGCTTATGAGAGAAACCATCGTCTAAAAGTACTCTCTACTTCCATCACCGGAAATATTTACTATCAGACGCACTGAGGCAAATTATCGCATAATCTGTGCCTGTGAATATAAGGCCTTATTAAGAAATCAATACAGACAACACTGGAATTCATCAGTCTGTACTCCCAAGTGTCCCAGTCTGTTTCTCTGTTAGTATATTCCATGGTGTTGAGTATGTTTATTTTGTTTGCATTTTAGTTGTTTATATTTAATCTGCACCTTTAGTCTGATCTATCTATCTATCTATCTATCTATCTATCTATCTATCTATCTATCTATCTATCTATCTATCTATCTATCTATCTATCTATCTATCTATCTATCTATCTATCTATCTATCTGCCTGTCTTGTCTGTCTGTCTTCTTTTCCAATCCAGCAATCCACCAGACGTCTTTTTTTCTTTGTTTTCGTTTATTTCTGATTTGGAAGACGTGATTTCTAGTCCAGCCTTTCTCTGTGTGACTTGATTTATTACGGTCTCCTTACAGCAAGGGCACTACTTACCGGAAAGAAAGCCACGAAAAACAAACAGAAGAGTCCCGCTGTCCATCTTATGAACGCGGCCTCGATTGTAAATTCCGGAACTTGTTCGTGAGACGTACTAAAAAGCCTGGACGGGAAATTCAACGAAACAACATAACAAGAAAAAAAAAAGGATGTATCATTTTTGCTGACGAATTTTTGTGTTGCCAAAAACTGTCTGTGATGATATTAAAAGAAAGCATGATACGATGTGGTAGTACATGATATATGACTCCCCAGGGGCTGAAATAAAATCTTAAGAACGTGAAAACACAGCTTCCAGAACGCAGACAACGGCCAAGGTGTAAGGCACAAGGATAACATATAAGCTAAAAGCGTACTCACAATTATATGAACTATGTCAGACGAGGGGCTTTCACACAAACAGGATCACACAAGTGAATACAAAATACAATCCACTGAGGAGGAGGGGCGGGGGAGGCCGTTGCGACCTAAAAGTGAATTAATAATTCAACTGAGTGAAGAAAGTAATCCGAAGTTTAGATTCTAAAACATTAAGAAATAAACCACAAGCAAAAAAGGAGTCGAGCAATCCGAAATTCTGAATATTCCAAAGTCTGCAAACAAGAAAAATGCATGGAGATATTTTCTGTTTGAACCAATAACAAAAACACATCTCCTCGACAAACAAATAACATTATGTTTTCACGTGTTTAAAAAAAACACATTTCATGTAAGCAGAAAACAAAGAGAAGATATCATCGCCGTGCGCGTAGAAAACGAAAACACTCGCGTTATACAAGTCATAAAAAGCGCAGAAAACTACGAAATAAAAATTTTGAAAGGAAGAAAAAGAATATGCCACAGCTTGTTGCTAAAGCATGCTCTGAGATTGTTAACGTTGAGGAAAAAGAAAATAGAGCTCAAAATATTTTAATGAATGACAAAAAAAAAAAAAGACTAAATTAACTGCGCGAGGGTCTGAAGAATTCAATTCAGTGCGTGAAAATGAAACAGGAGTATAAGACAGGAAGAAATACACATTTTTGCAAATAAAAGACTAGAAAAAAGGTGGAAAAAATGATAAAATTCCATTTTCCATGCCATTAAGGCATACTGGGAAAACGATGTTAAGCCCGTATTTCTAAGACCATCAGCACATGAAAGTGTGGTATGCTCACTAACACGCTAGTTACCTTCCTAGATTTCTCTATTGGCTCATTTTAAAGGCTGAGTGGGTTCTAAGGACTGTTATTGCCGGAGGTGAGGTGGAGGATACGCTTTCCACTCCAATGGCGTGCCTCTCAAATAGCCTCTGACAGTCAAGTCCAGCTCCTGGCCTTCTCGTGGGAGAACTGTTTAAATTGACAGGAGAAGGGGCGAAGGCGAATATCTGGCGCCTGAAAACCAGACGCTTCGGTTAGATGAGAGTCATGTTTGGTAGCTAATCTATCGCTGCTGGCGAGATTCTTCAGCTGTCGTGCTGGAGTGGGGCTCCTCCCGGCCAGTGAAGAAAGGTGCGAATGGGGTTACCGCATGGCACTACTGTGGAAAAGGCGAAAGAAAGGACTAAGCGAACAGTAGTCAAATCACGACACCTCTGGTCTGGAGGTCGGCCACGTCCTAAGTGTACTCATATAGGGCGAAATGCCTTAACCAGCTTAACCCAGAGGTTAAGACACAGCTGGTGAGATTCTTCGGATGCCGCGCGTGGAGTGAAACTCCTCCCGGCCAAGGAAGAAAATGCGGAAAAGCAATAAGGGTTGCTGTGTGGCGCCGATGTGAAAAGGTGATGGAAAGGATAAAGTGAAGCTTAATCGATATGTCCAGTAGTATCGCGGCGAGAGCTACCAATACCACGGTACCTCTGCTCTAGATGCCGGCCACGTCCGAAATACGCCCATACTGGTGAAGTATGCCTAAACCAGCTTACACCAGGGGTGAAACATGGTGGCTACGCAGGTCACGGTATCTCTGCTCTAGAAGTCGGTCACGTCCTAAGCACGCCCATACTGGGATGATGTGCATAAACCAGCTCACCCAGGGGTGGAAGTCACCAGTGCTGAGGATTCGTCCTCCTGGACAAAAGCTCCGTCCTGGATACAACTAGGAAGGGTAGCGGCCACGACCACAAAATGCTGAAGTCGGAGACACTGGACTACGGGGGAGATGTTTGCGTATCCTAATCACGCTGAGGTTTTCCAGTGAGAAAGTCCACTCTGGACTGAATGGGCAACCACCTCTCACCCGGCGGTGATACAAGGGTATCTCAAAACACGTCCAAGTTTTCCGGTGAGAAAGTCCAACTCTAACCTGGATGGGCTACCACCTCTCACCCAGCGGGGATATACTGATATCCAAAACACGTCGAGGTTTTCCGGTGAGAAAGTCCAACTCTAGACTAAACTGGTGCAATGAAAACCACGGTGTCACGCAATCCCGCTTCTGAGACCCACGAAGAATACAGGCTCAAGCCCTGCGATACTCTGAACCTCTTGTGATCCTCTAGGGATCTCGTGTGGTCCTTTCGGAGACCACGGGACCTATCGAGGACCACAGGAGTAAATTCAGTAGGATCTCAGGGCGGTCGTGGTGGTAGAAGCGAACGAAGAAGAAGAAGAAGAAGAAGCTGGGTCAACCCCAGGGCCGTTTTGTTGTGTAGAAGAAAAAATTACACTGCTTGAACCCGGTATCACCAGATTAGAAAACCGAGCGACTATCCACTCGGCCAACCAGGCCGCCTTGAATAAAAAAAATATGAAAGAAATATTTATTTCAAAATTCGTTCGTTTTTGTAAGTACAGGAATCGACAAATGAATGAATGAATAATCTTTATTTTTAAAGGGTAAAGAATTGGGCACGCAGGCCCGTCTTACATTCTGCCCTTCATCACTCCATCTTTCATTCTTCCCACATACTCGATTTAATACAAATATACAAATTGCATTAGGAAAAAAACATATCAATCAAAAAACAAATCACAAAAATAGAAGATATGCCTAGACGCATGGTCCTCTAGTTCGAATAATGAGCTCAGGAGATAAGCACAGGGAGACGTTCAGAAATTGGACAGGCCAAATATTGCAGTGCCACTTCCACAGTGAGACTGCCGTAGACCAGTTTTGTTTTCTGTAACATTACAGTGCGGTTTACCCTAGTACTTATAAAAGTATTTTCCGAACCAGTTTGAGAGGGGGCGGTGGGTTTGACGGACTGAAGATCGGTGTTAGAAATATTCCGGAGATATCATTTTGCTCATGAGGTTAAAGTTTTCTTTTTATTTGTAAGATTGATATCAGTGACCATGATCCACTCTATGGAAAAGTTAGAATAAAGCTAAAGAAAGCAGGCAGAAAAGTGAGAAACATCACACTGAATACAGAACTTCTTAAAAATGACCAAGAACTGCGAGAACAATACAAAGTTATTATAACAAATAGATACAATGCAATAGCAAAGATAAATAGTATAGATGAACAATGGGAAATGTTAAGAGATTCTATCCACCAAACTGTTAAGGAGATAATACCATCGAAAAAAGAAGCCCCTAAAAATAAATGGATGACAGACGACATCTTAGGACTGATGGACAAGAGGAGGAGGAGTAAAAATAACGAGGAAAAATATAGCAAGATAAATAAAGAAATAAGACACAAATGCAGAGAAGCAAAAGAAGTGTGGTTAAATGAACAGTGCAGACAGATAGAGGACGCTCATAATAAAGACAGCAAAAACATGCACAAACGAATTAATGAACTCACAGGCAGGAAAACAAAATATACCACAGGATGCCTGAAATCGAAAGAAGGTAAAATGTTAATGGGAAAAGAAGACATTGTGGACAGGTGGACAGAGTATATCGATGAGCTATATGGAGGAGAAAGACCAGAATTAACACCAGATACTGAAAACTGTGATGGACCGCCAATACTTGAAGATGAAATCATAGATGCCATCAAACACATGAAGAAAGGAAAAGCGACTGGGCCTGATAATATAACAATAGAAGAAATAGAGGCACTAGAGGAGACAGGAATAAAAATAATAACCAAGTTACTGAATGATATTTACAACAGTGGTTATATTCCCAGTGACCTGCTTAAATCCACGTTTATAGCACTACCAAAGAAACCAGGTGCAAAGGAATGTGACGACCATCGGACTATCAGCCTCTCATGTCACATAACGAAGTTACTTCTGAGAATCATTATGAGAAGAACAAGGAAAAAGATAAAAATGGAAATAGCAGATGAACAGTTTGGATTTGTTGAAGGAAAGGGAACACACAATGCCATTTATGCTTTACGAACACTAACAGAAAGAGCTTTAGAAGTACAGAAAGATCTCTACTTATGCTTCATTGATTACACCAAGGCATTTGACAAGGTGAAACATAGTGAAATTATTAAAATGCTCGAAGACATCAATATAGACGGAAAAGACTTGAGGATTGTAAAACATCTATACTGGCAGCAAGAAGCAGCAGTTCGAGTTGAAAATAGAATTGGAAAATACCAACCTATAAAACAAGGGGTGGGACAAGGATGTGTGCTATCTCCAGACCTTTTTTCTCTGTACAGCGAGAATATTCTAAGAACAATCATCACAGAACCAGGCATAAAAATTGGAGGATACAATATTAACAACCTTCGGTATGCTGACGACACAGTACTGATAGCTGAGAACCAACAAGACCTGCAAAATCTCTTGGATAAAGTCGCCAAAGAAAGTGAACAGAAAGGCCTTACTTTGAACATCAAAAAGACAGAGACTATGGTTATATCTAAGAAACAGAATCCACCAGCATGCAGTATTAAATTAAACGAAACTATTCTAAAGCAGGTGCAGAAATTCAAATACCTTGGAGCAGTAATAACTTCAGATGGGAAATGCAGAACAGAAATTAGGAACAGAATAGGTCAAGCAAAGACTGCATTTCAGAGAATGAGAAACATATTAACTAACACATCTTTATCAATGAATGTTAGAAAACGAGTCCTAAAATGCTATATTGAACCTATCTTGTTATATGGAAGTGAATCATGGACAATAGGCAAGTCTGCACAAAAATCATTGGAAGCAGCAGAAATGTGGTTTATTAGAAGAATGTTGCGAATCCCCTGGACAGCAAAAATAACTAATGAAGAATGTATGAGAAGAGCTGGAGAGACAAAAAACCTTGTCAGAAAGATAAGAGAGAGACAATGTACTTTCATAGGACATGCAATGAGAAGAGGGGGCATTGAAAATATTATAACAACAGGAAAAATAGAAGGAAGAAGATCAAGAGGAAGACCAAGAGAAATGATACTGGACAGTCTGACGGGATGGTGTGAGAGGAGATCACCAACTGAACTGATGGCCTGCATGAAGGATCGTGTACTGTGGAGAAGCATAATAGCCAACGCCAGTCGGCACGGCACCTGATGATGATGATGATGATGATGATATCATTGAGTAATGATGCTTTTAAAAACAACTTTAATATCACTAAATACTGAGTGACTCATGCTGAATAATATTGTGTAATACATTAGGTCAAGAAAAAAGAAATAACGGCAAGCCTAAGATAAGAGCAGACTATTCGGATGTTTGACGTGGAAATCTGCCACAGAATGGCCGTGGGCTTTGAACATCGGGTTTCTCCTTTAGGAAACATGAGTTCGAGTCACAGTAGGACCCCTATCTTTTTTTTTTTTTTTCTTTTCTGTCGAGCTCCATTGAGAAACTCAGACTGCACAACCAAGGCTACTACTCTAGGTAAGGGGCCATTTATTTCTCGACCAGAAAGCATCTCTCTCTCTCTCTCCCTCTCTCTCTCTCCCACTCCGCCCCTTCGGCTTATACTGAGAAACTAATATAAAAGCTATATTGGGCCGGTCCTTTTTATCATAAAAAAAGACCAAAGAATTGACGATCGAAATGAAATAACAGAAGCCACAGATGGATGTTATCACCAGCATAGAGAAACTGGAACAAGTCACACGCTACAGCTACCTAGGGCACACCGAGGATGGAGGATATGATACAGAGATAAAGGAAATAAGAATAGAAATGGCAAGACACATACTCATCACCATGATGACAATGTTGCTATCGAGGAATCTGTCTGTAGAAACAAAAATATGAGATTTATAAAATGCTATATCCGCCCTGTACCAGCATGCGGAGCATAAACCTGAACTTGAAGTAAAGAAGTCCGATAGAAAGACAAACGCAGCAGAGATGTGGAGTTTCACGAGCGAGGTCATATATCACGGAGATTGAAAAGAACAAATACACAATTATTAGAACAACCACGCATGCAACGCGAACTTCCCAGACAACAAAAAAAAAAGGATAAAGAAAACAAAATACTTTGGTCACATCAAAAGACATACGTGTAATAATATACTGAAGACAAAATTAGGAGAAAAAAATGAAAGGAAAAAGAGCGAGAAGAAGACAGATATGTAGACGGGAAGATATTACGGTGAGTCAAAAATTCGTCACGTTTTTTTTGTGTGTGTCCTAACTTCGGTCAAGGTTCCCCATCTTACACGCTGAACTAGTATTGGTCATGTTATGCTGAAGTAGTGTGTTGCGTCATTCTGAAAACGTGCATTCCCAATTCTAGCCAATGAATAACGAGATAAGTGATCAGCAGAAGGAAATATGGCGGACAGTAAGGTTCGCGTCCTCCTGAAACATTATTGGAAGAAAGGGTTGAATGCCTGTGCAACTGCCCGTGAAATTTGCAGTGTGGAATGGGAAGGAACAGTCGATGACAGCACTGCAAGAAATTGGTTTCAAAGGTTCAGGTCTGGGCCGACAACAATGATAAGTCCAGGTCGGGACGCTCCTCAGTCATCAATGATGAAGCCTTACGCCAAGGAGCACCGATACTCGGCGTTTGTCAGTCCAGCTGAGCTTTTCCCAAAGCATCGTAGTTCAGCATTTGCAGCAGACAGCCTCGACGTGTTCCTCACAATCACACTACCCAGCAAGCGCAGAGAGACGTATCGGCGTCTGTCAACAACTTTTGGCAAATTCACGTGACAAAAGGTTTCTCCGCCTTATCGTCACTGGAGATGATGACAAGTGACTTCTCCTGCGGTACCCCCAACATACATATCCAGTGACTCCAGCCAGGCCATGTGGCACAGCTGATTGTTCGACGAGATCGGTTCGAGGAGACCGCAATGCTGTACATCTGCTGGAGCTTCTAAGGCCCCCCCCCCCCTGCACTGGGAATTGGTTCCATTTGGTCGCTCCGTGGTCGGGAAACTGTATGTTGAGCAACTGAAGCGGGCGCAAGATATTCTGCGCCACCGATACCCAGCACCCATCAACAGGAAGAGGGTACTTCTCAAGCACGACAGTGCCCCAGTGCACACTTCCAACCTGGTCCGTGGACAACTCGAGGAATTGGAGGGAATCGATGTCCTGTTCCATCAACCATACATTCCCAATCATCCGCCCCCCGGCTACCATCTGTTCCGCCCGATGGTACACATTCTTTTTAAAGGGTGAGAATTCAACTCATTGGAAGAAGCTGAAGCTTGTGTGAGAGATTTCTTCGCCTCAAAGCGTTCCGAGTGGCACTACAAAGTACTCCTCGCATTGGCTGAGCGATGGCAGAAAACTATCGAAAGTTATGAACTGTATTTTGAAGAGGTGAAGTTACATTGTTATTAACATTACGTACAACCGAGAACACTGCGTGGTCTTCCTCTCTTTTTTGCCCATTATGTATACCCTTCCAAGGCGTTATACTCTATATTCACACTTTTGACTCAATCCCCAGTAATTTACTAGAGTGGGCAGGATATGGCTTGGCTGAGTACACCATCGAGGCGAGAGTTTGATGAGACTGGGGATTCATTACCTCCAACCTTCGTACAGAAGACGGAACATGATGATGATGTTTATAATGTTATTTGTTTATAGGACTGAAAAAAAAGAGAGTATTACTTCTCGGAATCTGTGGCAAATTTCATGATTTATTATTTCACTGAATCAGAGAACTCTATAAATCTTAATTTTAAAAAAAAAGTAAATGAAAGAAAATAGATTGCTCATACTGACAACATTAACCAGTATCGCTTGATGTTCAGTGCACATAGACGTAGATGTTCAGTGCTCATAGACATAGATGTTCAGTTCAGTGCACATAAAAGTAGTACAAACTCACAATTCAGACTAGCATAAAAAAATGAACTTGGCATATCCGTGGATCAATGCGAATTGTGCAGGAGAGAAATATATCATACAAGATACTCTGGATAGTGTTTTGGCAGTGAAATGTGCTGCCTGGGTAGTGCAGGAGAACTATACTTAAGTCCCACGAGAACTGGATTAGGTATATCAGAATGTAAGACTAAAACAGTTCTGAAATTAGTTGGGTTTTTTTTCCGGTGGTTGCGAAAAAGAAGCTGCAGAAGATAAAGGTGAAAGTAACATTACCGTTTTTATGCCATTAAGGCATATGAGGGAATAGAGTGTTAGGCCCGTATTTCCACGACCTTCGAGGCATGAAAGTGTGATATGGCCGCATTTAACTTCCCAGATTTCTCTGGTACACATATTTAGAGGCTGTGTGGACTTCAAGGCCTTTTATGGCGTGTACCAGGAAAAAAACAAACGCCCCACTGGTGGGACTTGAACCTGGTTTCAAGTACTGGAGTAATATCCCTTGAGACAAAGTGGAACGTTTCACATACTTAGGTAGCACAATATCATTGTCAGAGAAATCTGACGCCGAGACTGAGAACAGATGCAATAAAGCGAATTAGGTCACTAGACAAATGATTCCTTTACCGAAAAACAAATACATCACAACTGAAATAAAAAGACAGATGTACAACACAATTTTCCTTCCAGCTCTATACTATCAATGACAAACATGGACATTAACAGCTAAACACGAAAGGGAAATCAGCGCGACAGAAATGAGATGTTTTTAAGAGATCACTAAATGCGACAGGAAGAGAAGAAATAAGAAATGACGCCATCAGGGCAAAGGTTGGAGTAACAACCAGTTTTACACTACGTCCAGAAACATAAGGTCAAATGGTTTGACCCCATTACAGGATTACCGCCAGAAAGTATAACACAGAAAGAATTCTACTAAGAATGTTAAGAACCAGAGGAGGAGACTACCCATGCAAGAGATGGAGGGAGGAAATTACAGAAACCTTAAATATCCTACTCATTCATTCATTTATTTGATTGTCCCTTGCGGAATTTTACCTCCCTAACATCTCTCCTGTAGGCCTCTCGGTTGTGAGCAAGATGCATCCATTTGCAGATCATCAACAATGTCTTGCTGCCATCTTCGCCTTGGTCTTCCTCTCTTTCATTTTCCAGTTATGTACCCTTCCAAGACGGTCTTCTCTAGATTGTCATGACGTTTAATGTGTTCAAAATATTTAAGTTTTCTCTCTTTAATCCTCTTTACTAGCCAGCCTTCTTCAATATTAAGTTCTTGTAGTATGGATATATTTGTTCTTGTTTGTGTCCATAATATTTGAATAACTCTTCTGTAGCATTTATATTCAAAGGCATTTATGTGTTTCTCAGCTGTTTTGTTAAGTGTCCAGGTCTCACAGGCATATGTTGCGATGGGAAAGATGCATGCCTTTAAAAATCTTATTTTTGTAGTTCTGTCTGTTCCTCTCCACGGATTCTTTAGTTGTTTTATTTTCTTAAGAGCAATAGATTTCCTCTTTTCAGCTGTCCTCATTGTATCTCCATTATTAGTTAGTAGTGATCCAAGATATTCAAAACTCTCCATTTCTTCCAATTTTTCCTCATCGATACACATTTCAACTGCCTTGTTTGTTTTGTCAGTTGTCATCAATTTAGTCTTCCTCGCATTTAGATAGAGGTTTTGCTCTTACGAAATATCATACGAGATGAAACAAACTGCCGAACCCTATAAAGACATCTGTTTGTCCCTTCAACACTGAAAAATATTTGAGAAAGGAGGCAAGATAAGACAAGACAAATTATCTTTTGTCTGTTAGCTTTATCTATTAAGCGGTTAATGTAATTATGCTGACCAAGCTATTCTAAGCGACAAATCACCCGGTACAGAATATTGATTTAGGATAGAACTAATTTCAACTTCTCCAAGCTTGGGAACACATTCAGACTTGTGCTGCAAAGAAAGCTCTACTGAGCGCTGAAAAAAAAGCATGCTGTGACATTAAGATAGTACAAAACGCAAATGCTGGGTTAGTTATCAGATTCACTGAATTCATGTAAACACTCACAAGTTTCGGGAAATACACGTTTTACCATCTACTGTAAGGACATAGATTTTGAACCAGCCATTAGGCACAAAAGTTGAAACCAACACTTACAGAAACGGGGGCCAGATCTCGCCTAACATTTTCCTACTTGTGGATTACATATGGATCTTCTGACAGCCTGGACAGGGTCAGGACACCACGAGTCTTAAAGGTCTCTTCATAGCATCAAAGTAGTGGCTTACCAGGGGGATGAACGAGGTGTACGACCTTCCCAGAAACCGCGTTAAGGAGAGCGCCAAGCCGGGGGGAGGGCAGTTTTTTCTTTATTGGTCTCGCTATTTCTTTTTAAACTGTTACAAACAAAATGATCTACATAAAAAGTAGAATATGCCTATATCTGGCTCTTTGCAGCGAAATTCTTTATTGGTCTCGCTATTTCTTTTTAAACTGTTACAAACAAAATGATCTACATAAAAAGTAGAATATGCATATATTTGGCTCTTTGCAATGAAATTCTGTCTAACTCTCTTCTCAGGTGCCAATAACCATGGCCAAACCATTGCTTCAGCGTAGAGACACCCAGAACAGAAGTGAACGCAGACAATATCTGACATATTCCTCCTTCTTGACTGTTACTATATTGTATCACTGACTGCTTCGCATTTTCCTTGTTTCTTTCATCTGCACTTCCCGACCTTAGCTTTGACAGGAAACAAACAACGATCCAAAATACAGACACTGGCTATTGTGTCAATGGAGATCAATAGGCCATTTGTATGATCTTGTCTTCGACGAGGCCACGACACTCAAGATGTAACAGCAGGAGATAATGACACCAGCTCAGAGAAAAACGAAACTGTAACGGTCACGTTCTGAGAATCATTAGCAAAGAAAATGAAAGAGATATATAAAAATACACGACGCCAGAAAGGATTGAATTATGGTTTAAATATAGCTTTTAAGTGAAATAGAATCTCTTTTCCAATGATGGCCCTGGAGCCCCACAACAACAAACAAGCAAAATAATGACATTTTTCTCATAAACAAGTGCTAACGTGAAGGAAAACGACTGCCAAGTTAAGTATAAATAAGGAAATTAAATGATAATCTTAAGTGATAAGTTGTAGTACAGGATGTTTATAAATTGTACACCGGGGATTATGAATCCGGTATTTTGGTTTTATGAAGAGAGTTTTGAAAAAGTTAGTTGTGCATACATCCTGCTTCACTTAGCCAACCGGAATGAAGAAATTTTCAGTCATCTCCGTGTCCCTTACGGAACTTTGCCTCCCTAACAGCTCTCCTGTAGGCCTCTCGATTGTAAGCAAGATGCCCTGCTGCTGATGCATCCATTTGCAGATTATCAATGATGTCTTGCAGCCAACTTCGCCTTGGTCTTCTTCTCTTTCTTTTTCCCATTATGTACCCTTCCAAGACGGTCTTCTCTAAAATCGCATAATGTTTAAATGAACGAACTATCGTGGGCATATTGCACTTTCGCCAGTTCGATTGTGCTAACCACTTCTCTAGAGAATCGTGTGTCTCGAGGTTCGTACATTTGGAAATCTACCAAGGAGTCGTAGTAGACTGGTATCTACCAGGGAGTCGTAGTAGACTGGTATCTACCAGGGAGTCGTAGTAGACTGGTATCTACCAAGCAGTCGTAGTAGACTGGTATCTACCAGGGAGTCGTAGTAGGCTGGTATCTACCAAGCAGTCGTAGTAGACTGGTATCTACCAGGGAGTCGTAGTAGGCTGGTATCTACCAGGGAATCGTAGTAGGCTGGTATCTACCAGGCAGTCGTAGTAGGCTGGTATCTACCAGGGAGTCGTAGTAGACTGGTATCTACCAGGGAGTCGTAGTAGACTGGTATCTACCAGGGAGTCGTAGTAGACTGATAAGCCATAGAACTTAGCTACCAACAAGGGATCTCTCACTCTGATTTTTTTTTTCCGTAGCTTTTGACTCTCTGAAACTACTGACAGATCAGAGAGTCGGACAGAGCCCGACTGTACCGTGTAACAGTATTCCTGTTTTTTCCTGAGGTGGGAGGCCGTACTGGTGCTCATTCTGAATTGATAAACACAATAAAAGACTACCCCAGGTATGTTTATCATTGAGAAGATATTAACGTGTTGCTATTCAAAAAACAAACAAACAAACTAGTCCAGCATTTACGAAACATTCAAAAACGTTTAATGGCGAACTTGATGTTGGTGGTAGATGTGATGAGAATGGTAATACGACAAGTAGCACAACTTGATCGGGACGACTTCACTAATACTAAAATATATGATGATGATGATGATGGTGATGATGATGGTGATGATGATGAATTAATCACTGACCAATTCAACAAGCAGAATCGCACTGGACGAAGACATATCTGCAGAAGCCCTTATACTCACAACGTTAGGACTTCATAGTCACTGGTCAGGATGAAAACTCATTGAGCTCTGTTGAGCTCCAGTTCTATCAAACTCCCTGTCCTCTCAACCAGTCAGAACTCTCAACCAGCCAGAACTCTCAACCAGTCAGAACTCTCAACCAGCCAGAACTCTCAACCAGTCAGAACTCTCAACCAGCCAGAACTCTCAACCAGTCAGAACTCTCAACCAGCCAGAACTCTCAACCAGTCAGAACTCTCAACCAGCCAGAACTCTCAACCAGCCATAACTCTCAACCAGCCAGAATTCTCAACCAGCCAGAACTCTCAACCAGCCAGAACTCTCAACCAGTCAGAACTCTCAACCAGTCAGAACTCTCAGCCAGCCAGAACTCTCAACCAGTCAGAATTCTCAACCACCCATAACTCTCAACCAGCCAGAACTCTCAACATACCAGAACTCTCAACCAGTCAGAACTCTCAACCAGTCAGAACTCTCAACCAGCCAGAACTCTCAACCAGCCAGAACTCTCAACCAGCCAGAACTCTCAACCAACCATAACTCTCAACCAGCCATAACTCTCAACCAGTCAGAACTCTCAAACAACCAGAACTCTCAACCAGCCATAACTCTCAACCAGCCATAACTCTCAACCAGCCATAACTCTCAAACAACCAGAACTCTCAACCAGTCAGTACTCTCAACCCGCCAGAACTCTTCTTGTCTTGCAGTTTCCGTGCCAGCCAATAACACGGAATAACCGAAATACTCCCTTAAAGGGACTTAACATAATAACAACCAAAACATAAACAATAAATCAGGGGCGTTGACATAACAACATACCTGGGGGTTGAACACACCAAGAACCATATACCTGCTATAACGGCTTTGTGGTGAACTCCACATAAGTATAAAGCTTACAAGTTCGTCGCTGTTTAACACCCTCGCATTTCCCATTCAGTTTATCCTAGACAAAGCACTTGATAACGTTCTGTAGTTGCTCTCTAACTGTTTCCTTTTCACTCACAGCTACGCTGTCTTGTTGGGCACAAGTTTTCATTTGTCAGTTTAACATGATTTTTAAAACAAAATATGAAAATATCTTCAAAGAATTTCTGCACGTTAACTCTTTTGCTCCGGAATTATTTTCTACATTAAACAAGAACACATTTTGTTGAGAAGTTTTGGTCGACAGAATTTGGAAGGAAAGTTTCTTAACAAATTTTTTTTTAAAAAGACATGGATTGGGTTAGAAACTATTTACTGAATTTAAAATTAATAATTTGCTTTACGAGTGAAAGATCTACCATCTCTGGCAATGTTTTGTAGTGAAAGAGTTAAATTTCCAGTGGAAACATCATCTACTGCAAGCATTGCTAGGCTGTATAACTAATTACGGGCACATCCGTGCTTTCTGAACAAAATTATGACATCGTAATTTAATTTTCTAGCGCTATTAGCTCGACGAAGGGAATATTTCTAACACAAAAACTCCGGCAAATACATTTGCCAACACAAACTGTAAATTAGAAGGTCTGGCAGGTTATGAACACACGCACGTCACGTTTTGAATTTAAACTGCCCCTAACATCTTTGGCCAGGTGCCGGAAAGTTTAAGAACTCCTCCCCCGGTAGAGCGGCCTGCAGATATCTCGTTGTTGTTGCTCAGAGAGAGAGAGAGAGGGGGTTTCCAATCTTGTGCAGATCAAATATGTCTCAAGCAGCCCATCTTTGTCTGGACGCGTGCGAAGGGGGTTGAGCGGGGGGGGGGGGGGGGGGGTTGCGGGATTTCCCAAGACGATATCATGCCCCGCGGACGGAGGTTTAAAAGCCCGGATGTAATAAAAAGGGTTGATACATTTCATCAAGAAATTGATAACAACTTTGCTCATCTGATGCGATTTCTTAATGCATATCTTCCCTCCTGCTTAATGAAAGAGAAGAAATATTCAGCCCCACTCGTTAAATCAGTGGACCCTCTGACACAAGGTAATAAACCAGGCTGGTTTCGGAGAGACCGCGCTGTCTTCACGCCGTGCGCCTTAAAAATACAAAGCGTGAACTTCGGCCGTGATAGACACTGTGTATATTTATCTTGCCTGTTCACATTGTTCAGTTTCTCCATAGTTCCCTTATCTGGTGAGCTCTTCGTGAAGCATTCATTCCCGGTAGTGAGCAAGACGAAATAACTAGTTCGTTAATCTCTTGTTCTCTTTCTTCTGTACAGATTCTTGTTATCACATGCCGTCTTTCTGTATACTTCTTTTGTTATCACTTGGTGTCTTTCTGCATATTCTACTGTTATCACTTGCTGTCTTTCAGTACGGAGTTTTATTATTACTTGCTGTCTTTCAGTACGTAGTTTTTTTATTACTTGCTGTCTTTCTGTATATCTTTTATTTTTTTTATCACTTGCTGTCTTTCTGCATACTTTTTTGCTATAACTTGCTGTCTTTCTGTACATTTTTTTGTTATAACTTGCTATCTTTCTCTATACTTTTTTGTTATCACTTACTGTCTTCCTGTATACTCTTTTTTTGTTACCGCGTGTTGTCCTGCTGTACAGTTTTGTGTTATCACTTGCTTTCTTTATGTACAGACTTCTGTTATCATATGCTGTCTTCTATAGGCCCTACACAGATCATGGCATCGGGGTGACATCCATGCCATTGAGCAGCCTTGACAGAAACATACATTTCGTTAAAAAGTTTTAATCCTGCGATATTTTTCACCTCTCATATCTCTACAATTTGTGTCTTCTCGACATTATCGTCATTATCGGTCCTTCCGGACGTACCACTTCAATCTACTATAAACCTTCAGGACTTACCACTTCAGTTTACTATAAACCTTCAGGACTTACCACTTCAGTCTACTAAAAACCTTTAGGACTTACCACTTCAGTTTACTATAAACCTTCAGGACTTACCACTTCAGTGTACTATAAACCTTTAGGACTTACCACTTCAGTTTAATATAAACCTTCAGGAGTTACCACTTCAGTCTACTATAAACCTTTAGGACTTACCACTTCAGTTTACTATAACCTTCAGGACTTACCACTTCAGTTTACTATAACCTTCAGGACTTACCACTTCAGTGTACTATAAACCTTTAGGACTTACCACTTCAGTTTAATATAAACCTTCAGGAGTTACCACTTCAGTCTACTATAAACCTTTAGGACTTACCACTTCAGTTTAATATAAACCTTCAGGACTTACCACTTCAGTTTACTATAAACCTTCAGGACTTACCACTTCAGTTTACTATAAACCCACTGATTCTCATAGCTGTACACCTCCTCTCATCCTAGATCGTGCGATGACTCTAATCCTTTCTCTCAGTCTCTTAGGTTGTGACGACTGTATGCTGATGATCTTGATTTCCAAGATAAAGCTCACACGATGCTGGATTTCTTTCGCCAACCCGGCTATCCTGGATATGTTCTCACTTCGTCCTTGAACCGCATCAGCCATATCTCGCGACAGTAAAGCTCTCACTCCTAAACCATCTTGCAGCTCGGACAGAGTGAGACTGGTACTTACGTACCACCCCCCCCCCCCCCCCCCCCCACACAGTTTGACGGTTAAGGGCATCTTCATCTCTTCCGGGCAGACACCGACAAACGAGAACTCTTTAATGAGCCTCCTCCGATGGCATGCAGACAGGACAAAAACCTCAAGAACCTACTAGTTAGAAGTCGCCTCAAGTCAGCGGACACGACTTTAATCTAGTACCGAACATTGCGGTCGCCGTAGGTGCAATAATTTCCCGTTTGATATTCAAACAATCAGGATCTCCTTCCCAGAGTCCATGTTATCAGTTCAGCAGGTCTTACCTGCACTTCTCGCAACATCTTATATCTTATATCCTTCCCGTGCCGTTAAACGTCACATAGGGCTCGCAAAGTAGTTCGCCAATTTTTCCTGTCTTCGGCGAGTCTTTCAATCTCATCAAATGATTTTATGCCTGTTAATTTGGCCTCTCTTAGCAATGTCCTCTTCAGAGTTTCACGCGGTCTGCCTCTTTTTCTTGGCCCTGTTGTGTTCCACTTGATAGCTTGTTTTGGGATTCTCTGATCTCGCAACATCACCTATGCCATTATGTGCAAGCTTTGTAATATGAAGTATATAGGGGAGAATGGCTTTATGCCTAGGAGATCGGCTTCGCCAGCATCTGAACGACATATCTAAGAAGGAACTAACACCTTTCGCCAAGCACCTCCGCCTAGGAGACTACCAAGGAAAACTGGGATATTGCTGTAACTGCAATCAGCTTCTGATGAACAATCTCGGAAAGCTCTGTAACAGCGCCTTATTTTCCAGGCCGGCTGTCTATACCTACCTGGAATGAATGATAAATTCAGCTTTCTTTAAACTGCTTTACATTTCCACCTAATGGCCACCTCTTTCTTTTTTCTGATTTTCACGCCCAACTTTCTTGTCTTAGCTCCACTCAGATCGTTGTATTTTCTCTTTCTTGCTGCAGGCGATTGAAGGTTAATTTTGCAGCTCTTTCTACCCTTCTTTTGTAGCCTATAGGCTGTTACGTAGCTCCATCGTCTAGGCATCCTAAGCTAGCAGTCTGTTCTGTACTCTTTCTGTACCTTCCTTCATCCACCCCTCTCTGTTCTCTACTCTTTCTGTACCTTTCTCCATCCACCCCTCTCTGTTCTCTACTCTTTTTGTACCTTTCTCCATCCACCCCTCTCTGTTCTCTACTCTTTCTGTACCTTTCTCCATCCACCCCTCTCTGTTCTCTACTCTTTTTGTACCTTTCTCCATCCACCCCTCTCTGTTCTTTACTCTTTCTGTACCTTTCTCCATCCACCCCTCTCTGTTCTCTACTCTTTCTGTACCTTTCTTCATCCACCCCTCTCTGTTCTTTACTCTTTCTGTACCTTTCTTCATCCACCCCTCTCTGTTCTCTACTCTTTTTGTACCTTTCTCCATCCACCCCTCTCTGTTCTTTACTCTTTCTGTACCTTCCTCCATCCACCCCTCTCTGTTCTCTATTCATTCTCTACCTTCCTTCATCTACCTTTGTTATCTACTCTTTCTCTACCTTCCTTCATCAACCTCTGTTATCTACTCTTTCTCTACCTTCCTTCATCCACCTCTGTTATCTACTCTTTCTCTACCTTTCTCCATCCACCCCTCTCTGTTCTCTACTCTTTCTCTACCTTTCTCCATCCACCCCTCTCTGTTATCTACTCTTTCTCTACCTTTCTTCATCCACCTCTGTTATCTACTCTTTCTCTACCTTTCTCCATCCACCCCTCTGTTCTCTACTCTTTCTGTACCTTTCTCCATCCACCCCTCTCTGTTCTCTACTCTTTTTGTACCTTTCTCCATCCACCCCTCTCTGTTCTCTACTCTTTCTGTACCTTTCTCCATCCACCCCTCTCTGTTCTCTACTCTTTTTGTACCTTTCTCCATCCACCCCTCTCTGTTCTTTACTCTTTCTGTACCTTTCTCCATCCACCCCTCTCTGTTCTCTACTCTTTCTGTACCTTTCTTCATCCACCCCTCTCTGTTCTTTACTCTTTCTGTACCTTTCTTCATCCACCCCTCTCTGTTCTCTACTCTTTTTGTACCTTTCTCCATCCACCCCTCTCTGTTCTTTACTCTTTCTGTACCTTCCTCCATCCACCCCTCTCTGTTCTCTATTCATTCTCTACCTTCCTTCATCTACCTTTGTTATCTACTCTTTCTCTACCTTCCTTCATCAACCTCTGTTATCTACTCTTTCTCTACCTTCCTTCATCCACCTCTGTTATCTACTCTTTCTCTACCTTTCTCCATCCACCCCTCTCTGTTCTCTACTCTTTCTCTACCTTTCTCCATCCACCCCTCTCTGTTATCTACTCTTTCTCTACCTTTCTTCATCCACCTCTGTTATCTACTCTTTCTCTACCTTTCTCCATCCACCCCTCTCTGTTCTCTACTCTTTCTCTACTTTCCTCCATCCGCCCCTCTCTGTTATCTACTCTTTCTCTACCTTCCTCTATCCACCCTTCTCCGTATTGCCTTTTCACTCTTTTATCATCTACTCCAAATGGGCGGCTTTTCTTTGGGCCATAAGTATCCCATGGTAGCAAGCTGGGGCTATTGTGAAGCATAATATCATGTTGTTTATCATATGGTACCCTTTGTCCTTTCTCAGCCAAATCGCTGGCTTTCACTTGGTCCTTCCCTGCGTCTTTATGGGGGCATTTTGTGTCCGTCTTTCATACTAGGAGAAGACTAAAAAAGCTAAATCTATATTTTTCATCTATTTTTCTGGTTTTATCTGTTGTATCGTGTATGCGATCCCTGAAAAAGGCTTTTACCGAAATATTGGAATTTTGCATGTTGTTCATTTGGTTGGCTTTCTGCCCACTTTCCTCACTCTTTTGTTTGTGTAAAACTGAACTATACACCTCCATCTGCCTTCTTTCAGCAGAGACTTTTATTATCATATGTTGCCTTTCTCTCTCTCTCTCTCTCTCTCTCTCTATCTATCTATCTATATATATATATATATATATATATATATATATATATATAACATGTCGTCTTTCTGCACATATTTTGCAATCTTCTGGCTTTCAGGACAACGTTGTATCTACATCTTCTGGCTTTCAGGACAACTTTGTATCTACATATTCTCGCTTTCAGGACAACTTTGTGTCTACAGGATCTCAGGCAAAAGTCATCTAAGCTTTAAGGCCTGTGCCATCAAGGAGGAAAAAAAACAATTCAACTTCGTATTGTTGAATGTTATACATGCAATAACCATGCAATAAATGTTGACTGAAATTCACGATGTGAAAGATCATTACCAGACTGAATGACTGGCCACATTGCAGAAGCCTTTACTTCCAGAAGGCCTCTTCTTTCGACCGTTCAATGACTCGTCAATCATCGTCCATGTGTTTTCCTTTTCATTCTTATTGCAGCTGTGAATCTTTCTTTCTCTATCGCATACATGAGAGTTGAAGACACAGTAAATTATCCATCGTCTCCTCTAACATTGCACACTTACCTCAATTGTCGTTCTCATATTTTTTTCTATTATCATATAACAAGTTCACTTTTTACGTTGATATCACATTATTATAGCTTTTTTTTCTAGACTTCGCAAAAATAAATGATTTTCCAGTTGTTTATTTAGAAGGAATTCTATACTCTTACCAATGGCTGTTTAATTTATCTATTAAAATCTCTTACCTAGCTTCTCATACTCATCTTCTATAACATATACATATGTTCTACACCGTATGCGTATCTTCTATAACATGTACATATCTTCTATAACATATACATATCTTCTATAACTGGCATGGGAGACCCCCGTTCTTTCGCCGTTCGCGTTTCATCATTTCGCTCCGTCACCGTTTTTCAGTCATAAATCCCCTACTCACTCGTTGCGTGTTTCCTTTTTCCGTGATGTTTCGCCAAGCCGACAAGACGCACTCGCTGTCTAAACAAGGATGTTCCTGATATCTCCAAAATAGTCACCATGGAGAATTGGCGTGAAAGTGCTTTCGGTGACGCAGCGAAGTCCTTCTTCAATTTTTCACACACTCCTCGTACACCTGTATTAGCTGTAGTACTATAGTTTTGCGTCTGAACGGCGAAGTGGATAGTGCACTGGTCTCTCATGGTGAAGGTCGGGGGGTTCGAATCCGGCCTGGGGGGAAAAATAAAATGGGTACCCGACTTCTTCTGGAGCTGGGGGGGGGGGGGGGGAGGAAAGGCAGCCAGTCGTGATGCTGATCATATCACCCCCTAGTGTGCTATCAGGTCAAGAAAAATATGGACACTGACACCATATCCCCATGTGCCTCTAAGGCATTACAGGATTACCTTTATCTACAGTGCCTTTGCTATAGTTTTTCATATTTAAAGATGCATATTTTGTTTAAGTTTCGCACGTACGTGCAAGTAATATATAATGTGTTATTTAATTTTGGAGGGGGGGGGGGTTCAAAAATGCATAATCAAAGTAAGTAAAGGCTATGCTTTGCCTTTCGCCGATTTTCGCGATTCGTCAGTCCGCCACTCCTTAATTAACACAAAACCGGGAGGTGGGGAGGGGGGGAGGAGCGCGTCCTTCTGGGTTTTTTTTTTTTACAAGATCGCTATCGTAAATCTCTTTATGTTCTTTAATTTCCTCCAAATATCGTGTTCTCCATCACTGTCCATAGTATATCTCAATCTTCCCTTCTGTAATACTGTATTATAGTTAATATATGACGCTTTTCTTTCCACAATATGTATTATTTGTCACTGGCCAGACATTTCGTTCTTTTTCAGTCTAGAAACGACTTACAAGTGTCGGTCATTTTCCATATCCCCAGCTCATTACGCGATTGTGTATATTTATTTCACGTGCATATGATCGTCTTATTTGTTATATACTTGTTTCTTGACTTTCAAATCCTGGTTTTGTTCGTCTGTTGGTTAATGTTTTCCAATTTTAAAAATGTATTATTCTCTTGCGTTTTTCTAATTTGTATCATACCTCCATGTCTAATTCTGTCAAAAGTTTTCGTGTAGTCAGTGAAACACAATTACTCGTATAAATCTGTGTTTACTTCTAGAGATCGTTCTGCTATAGTTCTTAATAAAAAAAAATTTTCTTCTAGAGATAGTTCTGCTATAGTTCTTAAATAAAAAAAAATACTTCTAGAGATAGTTCTGCTATAGTTCTTAAATAAAAAAAATTGTATTATTTATGCTCTTTCCTTCAATGCAATTACCAAAGTTAGAATCACCAGAGAAGTGTTTTTGTAGATAGATGCGACAGAACAATTCCTAGAAAGCCAGAGACACAAAAATGTACCCAGAGAAGTTTCAGAACAACGGAATCTAGTTAAAATTATACGAAAAAAAACCAGACAGTCAAAGTTTCTTGAAATGAATAGGAAGATATGAGTTGCAGAACTTAATTCAAAGGTGAACATGAAGGAAAGGATGGCCATAGAAAATATCTCAGTGGACCAACTAGGTGGCATAGAAGAAAGAAAAACATTTGAACTGCACATAATTACCAAGGATGGCAGAAGACGGGGAAGCATTATCGCTGTCATGCAAGACAAGTAATATATACATATATATGTGTGGTTTGGAAGATACCTGATTTTAAAAGTTGAAAAAAACGGATAGAAAATTATAAGGAATATGTCTGCATTTAACAAAGTATAAACTTTTATTACGCATGAACGAAACAAACATTCGTCTGTTCTCCTTATAACTTGATATGCTAATACAACCTAATGTGGTCATCAAGCACTCATCTTACGTGAGCTTTGGATGAACGTTCGATTAGCTTGTTTTCCGACCTGGTCATAATGTTATAGCCCTGACCTAGAATCTAATATATCTGTCGTCATTTCATTTCTCGTAATTTCACTGCGTTCTATTTTTTTTTTCATCTTTTACACCTGAGTGTTTGTTCTGTTACACTCAAATACGTTTGTTCGACCTTCCTGCAAGTTCTGTTCGCGTCCATATACTTTAAAATGCCATATACAACACAAAAACTCTGACGTGAATCAACAAAAAACTCAGTTTCACTTTTGTGAGTCAATGGTTGAACCAAGGAACAGTAAAGATGAAACGTGGGTTGGAAAAAAAAAACAAAAAGGCTATTGTGTAAAAGAAAATTGTGCTCCGACAAGCAGGATTGGGATATTTGAGTACAAAATGAATTCTCTTTCAATCAAAACATGAGCTGTGCTTTTGTTTCCTAGCTGTTGTGATCACGCTGGCTTTTATTGCTTCTTTGAAATTTTTCGCTGGCGGCTGGCAGGACTTGATGACAGGAGAAACTTGAACAAAGAAACTGAGATTTTCAGGAAGGGGGGTGGGGGGGGGGGGAAAGAATATAAACTTATATTGCTGTAAGGTAAACTTCTAATCTTATTGTTTATCTTTTCAGCATGAAAACGGGTCCAGGAAACACTTGGGGGGGGGGGGAGAGGGGGAGGAAAGAGAGACAAAAACTTGGAAGCGTGTGCTTCTGATATCTGGCAGCCTGTCCAGGCGTAAACTAGAAGCCGTAAACTCTTCTGCAGACGACTAACGACTTCCTTAAGGTTGAGATGTATGCAAATCCCGCATATAAAGATTTTCTGGAGACCTCTTTCCGTGCCTGGAAGTGTCCTGTCCGTGAAGGGGGATGAGACGTTAAAGTGTTCCGTTGTGATTTCCAGTTTCTTTTCTCCAAAATGTACAATATTCAGATCATATTAAGTATACGAACAAAATATCTGCCATAGCAACAACAACAACAACAACAACAAAAACAAAAACGAGCCTCCATTGTGAAGTTCAATAATAAACCAAATATTTGCAGACAACTGAATTAAAATGAATTGTAAGCTGCAGTTGCTCTAGTCCTCGCCATGTTTAAAAAAAAAAAAGACTTTCAGTCCACCTTTCTCTGGTTCTGTATGGAAACTATACGGAACAGACAGGAAGGACAAAATAACTTCGGAAACAAAAACAAAACAAAAACTAAAAGTACAGTACTGATTTTTTCTGGTACACACCAAAAAGGGCCCCGGGGTTGACCCGGCCTCTAAAAATGGGTACCAGAGAATTCTGGGAAGGTAAAGCGGCCAGGCGTGATAATGACCACATCACACTTTCTTGTCCCGACGTTCATGTAAAATACGAGTCTGACTACGTATTCCCCAACATGCCTTAATGGCATGGAAAAGGGAATTTTATCTTTTTTTTTTAACAATTAATGCAGGGGGGAAAAACCTCAGAATTGTATAAGAGACTGCAGACTAAATGAACATGAATACCCGGTAACACTTAGCATACTGAGTACCCTGCCACCAGGTGATGATGATGACGAAGATAATGTGAATATAGCGCTAGAAATATAAATTATGTCCCCTCAGCGTTTACATGGCTTGGAGTTGGAAATGTTAATGCATTAGAAGGATTTTATCTTACAGGGTTGTAAGATAGGGGGAGAGGGGTGTCAACACTTCTCCTGGCTATCTTTACTTTCACCAGCGGAAACCTGTTACTTATGATGTAAACAGAGCTAAACCAATCAAAAATATGTACAACAATATACTTCAGTATCCAACTTTGTGGAATCTAGTGCCTGTGTATCATGGGCACAATCAGCAGGTCTGCAGAAATACGAGGGGTGATTGATAAATTCTCGGCATAATGTACAACAGATTATTTGAGGACAGCTTTTTGGGGTTATTTCCCAAGATAGTCCCCTTGCAAGTTTATGCACTTAGTCCAGCGATTCTGGAGCATACCGATCCCTTCTTTGTAAAAGTCAGTATCTTGTGCCAGTAGAAAGAGGTCTACAAAATGAATGACGTCATCATCGGAAGCAAATTTGCGACCACTGAGCTCTTTTTTTTGACTTTGGTAAACAGGTAATAGTCCGAAGGGGCCAAATCTGGGGAATAAGGAGAATGTTCAAGAAGCTGGAAGCCGCATTCATGAATGGCAGCCATTGCTACCCCCGACTTGTGAACTGGAGCATTGTCTTTGATGAAAGATGACTCCTCTCGTCTATTTCCCTTGACGCTTTTCCTCCAATTTGACTTGCAGTCGCTTCACAAGATTAGGGTAATAGGCCCCGGTGAAGGTTCTGCCCTTTTGAAGATAGTCTACCAGTAGCACACCTTCTGAGTCCCAAAAGATAGAAGCCATCACTTTGCTGCAGACAGAACCACCCTTGCTATCTTTATAAGTGGGGATCCATGATATTTCTACTGCTTTGACTGTTCTTTGGTTTCTGGTTGAAAATGATGAACCCAAATCTCATCCATAGTCACAAATTGCTGAAGAAACATTTCAGGATCTGCAGACAAAAAAAATGGCCACGATTGTCTCTTGACATGTTGAGACGCTGTCGTTTGTGATCAGTTCCAAGAAGTTTCGGGACTCATCGAGCAGAGACCTTTGTCATTTGAAGATCATTGTGAATAATGGCATGAACACGTTCCTGGGAGATGCTCTACTCAGTAGTAATGTACCGCTCAGTTAGTCGTCGATCCTCCATTATCATGTCATGGATTCTGCCGGCTGTTTCATCGGTGGTTACCGTTCTTGGTCTTCCTGGACGGGGATCATCTTCCAGATTCTCCCTTCCATGTGTGAAGTGAACTGTCCATTTCTTCACTGTGCTGTAAAAAGGGACACTCTCCTCTAGAGTCTCCATCATATCTTCATGGATCTCTTTCAATGATAAGCCTTGATGCAGAGGTAACGAATGAGTGCTCGATGATAAATTGTATCCATTTTCTCAATTTCTGCCACCCCTTATCACTTCAGTAGCGTGTAAAAAAATTGGTTGCAGTTAATTTCTTGAAACTTTGTGTTTAATCTTACATTAACCTGATCTACAAATGCACCCAGTACCAACTATTCTTTTGAAGTATTTGTACCTTATGCCGAGAACTTATCAATCACCTCTCGTATCGTTGTAATCAATGGAAATGTGATTTATTAGAAGAGTATTGTAAATTACCTGGACAGTAAGAATAACTAATGAACAATGTATGAGAAGAGTTGGACAGACGAAAAATCTTGTTTAAAAATGCGAGAGAGACAGTGAGAGGAGTAGACATTGAAAATATTGTAACAACAGGAAAAATAGAGGGAAGAAAAGCCAGGGGAAGACTGAGAGTAATGATACTGGACATTCTGACGAGATGGTGTGAGAGAAGATCACCAATGACCTGTCTGAAGGATCGGGTGCTATGGAGAAGCATAATAGCCAAAGCCAGTCGGCACGCACTTGATGATGATGATGATGATGTCTGCCTGTGGAGACATGTTTGCGCTACTCTGAAAGTGGTTGTAGAAATAATAGTGGTTGTGAAAGTAATAAATGTAGTGTAATAAAATTACACACAAAAATTTATAAAATCTTAATTGTCATGGGAGACTTCAACGCCATGGTAGGAAAAGATAACACCGACGTTGAAAAAGTTATGGAGAAAGAAGGAATTGATACAATAAATCAGAATGGAGAAAGATTAATTGAAATATGTCTAACAGAGGGCATGGTCATTGGAGGAACAATATTTCCACACAAAGAGATACATAAAACAACATGGATATCTCCAGATGATAGAAATAGAAACCAGATAGATCATTTTTGTTTTAGAAAACAATTCAGAACATCTCTGAATAGATGTAAGAGCATAAAGAGGTGCAGATGTCAACAGTGATCACAACCTGTGTTTAGGGAGAATAAAACTTAAACTGAAAAGCCAACAAAAGAAATCAGTACTCAGAAAGATAAACTGTCATAGCCTACAAGAAGAAAATACCAACAGTGATTTCAATGTGGAACTTACCAAACATTTCGCAGCACTCAAAGAGGTAGATGAGACAGATATAGATGAATTATAGAATTCATACAGCACAGCCATAATCACGGCAGCAAAAGCAAGTGCTGGACTGCAATCAACAAGTAGAAAAGCATGGATATCAGATAACATATGGAAATACATGCATGAAAGAAAAGAAGCCAAATTAGTCATTTTCGATGTAAAGACAAATCTTGGAAAAGTTTTGGCAAAAGCAACATACAAAGAACTAGACAAAAAGTAAAAAATTCAGCTAGAAGAGACAAAAGAGAATATATGGACAATATGGCAAAAGAAGCTGAAAATGCAGCAAAAACAGGAGACAGCAAAACTCTATATAACATACAGAAGAAGCTAACAGGTGCTATTATCTCCAGAGAGACCAGTCTTTGCAGAACTGCCAACCTATTAACATCAAGTAAAGACCAAAAGCAAAGATGACTCGAACACGTCTAAGAAATACTTAATCGACCACACCCAAATGAATTAATAAATCTTGAAAGCGACTTACCAGTCCCACAACTAAATGTCAACCTAGATGAAGTTACATTGAATGAAATTCAAACAGCAGTGAATCTAATGGCTAACAACAATGCTGCAGGCGAAGATGAAATAACGGTCAAAATGTTAAAAGCTATTAACAGTGACAACATGAGCCAACTACAAAGAATGTTTAATAAAATTTGAAAAGAAGAAAAAGTCCATTCTAAATGAAAAAACGGAATCATTGTTAAAATACCCAAAACAGGCAATTTCGGTGACTACAATAACTGGAGGTTACCTTACTATCTGTTGTGTCAAAGGTGTTTTGTACAGAGATTCTGAATAGAATTAAAGATGTAGTGGATACTGCAATGAGAGAAGAACATACAGGATTTCGAAAAGGGAGAAGCTGTCTCGACCAAATCTTTATTCTAAGAATAATACTTGAAGAACATATTGAAAAGCAGAAACCATTAATACTGAACTTCATAGACTATAAAAAAGCATTTGATAGCATACACAGAGATTCATTGTGGAGAATTTTAAGTCTATATGAAATACGATCTAAAATTGTCAACATCATTAGAGATATCTACAACGGATATGTTTGTGCAGTCAAGACAGAAGAAGGAATGAGCGAATGGTTTAAGACTGAAACAGGGGTGAAACAAGGACGTATATTATTTCCATTCCTTTTTGCAATTGCCATAGACTTTATAATGAAAAGATACTGTACAGGTAAAACCGGCATTGATTGGGTACATGGGACCCAAATAAAAGATCTTGATTTTGCAAGTGACATAACTTTTATCAGTGACAATGTGAAATCGATTCAGGAAAAAACAGATTCCCTCTCTACTTTGGCTAGCAAAATAGGTCTTGAAATCAACAAAGACAAAACAAAAATAATGAAACTTCTCATTAACCAAGAAGGAAGAATATACGTAGAAGGATCAGCTGTTGATGAAGTAAACCAGTTTGCATACCTTGGCAGTTACATAAACCAGGATGGTGACACTAAGAAAGAAGTTAGAATTACAAAAGCAGCATTGTCCTTCAAATATTTTGAGAACATATGGAATTCAAAAGTCATAAGCACAAAAACCAAGTTAAGATTATTCAGTTCAAATGTGATATCCACTCTCATTTATGCAAGCGAAAGGTGGAAATCAAATACAGAAATATACAAGAAATTAGACTTTTGAAATCAAATGCCTAAGGAAAATACTTGGTATAGAATGGAACGAATTTAAGAACAACACAGAGATAAGACAGATGAGCAACCAAAACCTGTCTCACGGGTGATCAGAAAAAGAAGATGGACATATGTAGGCCATGTGATGAGAATAAGCAATCGGAGAATACCAAAACAAGCTATCAAGTGGAGCACAACAGGCCGAAGAAAAGAAGGTCGACTGCGTGAAACTCTAAAGAGGACATTGTTAAGAGAAGCCAGTTTAGTGGGCATAACATCGCTTCAGGAGATTGAAAGACTAGCCGAGAACAGGAAAACTTGGCAAAGAGCTATGCGAGCCCTTTGTGACGAAAGATGTAAGATGTAAGAATAAAATTAGTATCAATTTTGATTCTGCTGGCAGTGATGATAGAAATGGTGGCAGGACAAATAATAGTATTAAAGGTAGTATTGACATTAGAGTATATTTTGTGCTGATGTCGGCAACAGTGGTGGAAACAGTTGCAGCCATATTAGCTTTAGTAGAAGAGAAGAGGAAGAAAAAGAAGTAGAGCAGTAGTAGTAGTAGTAATTAGAGCAGTAGTAGTGGTAGTAGTAGTAGTAGTAGTAGTAGTAGTAGTAGTAGTAGTAATAGTAGTAGTAGTAGTAGTAGAGCAGTAGTAGCAGCAGCAGTAGCAGTAGTATTAGTAGTAGCAGTAGCAGCAGAAGTAGTAGTAACAGTAGTAGTAGCAGTAGCTTTAGTAATAGCAGCAGCAGCAGTAGATGCAGTAGTAGTAGTAGCTGCAGCAGTATTAGTAGTAGTATTAGTAGTAGTAGCAGAGCAACAGCAGCAGCAGTAGTCGTAGAAGTAGCAACAGCAGTAATAGCAGTAGTATTAGTAGTAGCAGAGAAGTATTAGTAGTAGTACAAGTAGTAGCAGCAATAGTAGTGGTAGTAGTAGTAGCAGTAGTATTAGTAGTAGTAGTAACAATAGATGCAGTAGTAGTATTAGTAGTAGTAGTAGCAGCAGTAGTAATAGCAGTAGTAGTAGTAGTACTAGTAGTAGTAGTAAGAAAGCAGTAGTAGCATTAGTAGTAGTAGCAGCAATAGCAGCGATAGCAGTAGTAATATTAGTAGTAGCAGTATTAGTAGTAGTAGTAGTAGTAGCAGTAGTAACAGCAGTAGTAGTAGCAGTAGTGGTAGTAGCAATAGTAGCAACAATAGCAGTAGTATTAGCAATAGTAGTAGTAGTAGTAGTAGTAGTAGCAGCAGCAGTTCATTCATTCATTCATTTGCATGTCCCTTGCGGAATTTTGCCTCCCAAACAGCACTCCTGTAGGCCTCTCGGTTGTGAGCAAGATGGCCTGCTGCTGCTGCGTCCATTTGCAGATCGTCAACGATTTCTTGCAGCCATCTTCGTTTTGGTCTTCCTCTTTTTCTTTTTCCCATTATGTATCCTTCCAATATGGTCTTCTCTAAATTATCATGACGTTTAATGTGTCCAAAATATTTAAGTTTTCTCTCTTTAATCCTCTTTACTAGCCAGCCTTCTTCAATATTAAGCTCTTGTAGTATAGATATATTTGTTCTTTTTTGTGTCCACGATATTTGGAGAACTCTTCTGTAGCATTTACATTCAAAGGCATTTATGTGTTTCTCAGCTGTTTTGTTAAGTGTCCAGGTCTCACAGGCATATGTTGCGATGGGAAAGATGCATGACCTTAAAAATCTTATTTTTGTAGGTCTGTCTGCTCCTGTCCACAGATTCTTTATTTGTTTTACTTTCTGAAGAGCAATAGATGTCCTCCTTTTAATTTACCTCATTGTATCTCCATTATTAGTTAGCAGTGAACCAAGATATTCAAAACTCTCCACTTCCTCCAATTTTTCCTCTTTGATATATATTTCAACAGTATAAGTAGTAGTAGTAGTAGTAGTAGTAGTAGTAGTAGTAGTAGTTGTAGTAGTAATAGTAGTAGCAGTAATAGTAGCAACAACAGCAGAAGGAGTGGGAGCAACAGATTTAACAGTAGTAATTGTTGTTTAAAATTTTCTAAATAGAAAAAGGAATAATTGTTAAAATATCGAAAAAAAGGCAACCTTAGCGATTACAACAACTGGAGAGGAGTAAACATACTATCAGTTGTGTCAAAAGTATTTTGCAAGGTTATTCTGAATAGAATTCAAGATATAGTCGACGCTGCAATGAGAGGACAGGCAAGATTTCGAAAAGGGAGAAGATGTCTCGACCAGATCTTTATTCTAAGAATAATACTTGAAGAACATATTGAACAGCAAAGACCGTTAATTCTGAACTTCATAGACTTTAATAAGCATTTGATAGCGTACACAGAGATTCATTATGGATGATTTTAAGAATATATGGAATACCATCTAAGATTGTCAACATCATTAGTGACTTCTACAATTGATATATTTGTGAAGTCAGTATAGACGAGGGAATGAGTTAATGGTTCCAGACTGATACGGGCGTGAAACAAGGGTGTATATTATCTCCCTTGCTTTTTGGAATTGCCATAGACTTTATAATGATAAGATACTGTACAGGTAAAACCGGCATTGAATGGGTACATGGGACCCAAATAAAAGATCTTGATTTTGCAGATGGCACAACTCTTATCAGTGACAATGTGAAATCGATTCAGGAAAAAACAGATTCCCTCTTCTCCTTGGCTAGCAAAATAGGACTTGAAATAAAACAAAATTAATGAAGGTTTTCATTAACAACGAAGGACAAATATACGTAGAAGGAACAGCTGTTGATGAAGTAAACCATTTTGCATATCTCGGCAGCTATATAGATCACAATGGTGACACCAGAAAAGAAGTTAGAATTCGAATTGCCAAAGCACCATTGACCTTCAAGAATCTTTAGAACATATGGCATTCAAAAGTTATAAGCACAAAAAACCAAGTTAAGATTATTCAGTTCAAATGTAATATTCACCCTCATTTATGCATGTGAAAGCTGGAAAACAACTAAAGAAACAGACAAGAAATTAGACTCTTTTGAAAACAAATGCCTAAGGAAAATACTCGGTATAAAGTGAAATTAATTCAAGAACAATGCAGAGATCAGACAGATGAGCAAACAACAAACTGTCTCATGATTGGTCAGAAAAAGACGATGGACATATGTCGGTCATGTGATGAGAAGAAACAATCAGAGAATAACAAAACAAGCTATCAAATGTAACACAATAGGGCGAAGAAAATGAGGTCGACCGCGTGAAACTCTAAAGAGGACATTGTTAAGAGAAGCCAATTCAGTGGGCATAACATCCCTTGATGAGATTGAAAAACTCGCCGAAGACAGGACATCTTGGCGAACTACCATGCGAGCCCTATGTGACGTTTAATGGCACGAGAATGATGTAAGATGTAAGATGTGATTGTTGTTCTAGCTGTTGTAGAGGTATAGAAGTAAGTGTTGTTGAACATCAGTTGAAAACTGCAAGACTGAAACAATAACACCAACAGCAACAACAACAACATCAACAACAACAACAAAAGCATCTCTATAGACTAGTGCCATCTAATCTTGTTAGATCGTGCTACAAACAATAACTAAAATATCCGGGTTATGACATCAGAAATTTCTCAGTTACAAAAGAAAAAAACAAACAAAAAACAAACAAAAAAGAGGCTTTGGCAAGGTGTTAGAGGTTGTTAGAAAACATTTGTAGTATATTAACCACCAAAATGTCTGTTAACCTTCCCGCTGTTATCATTTCTTCTACTGTTCTTTCCTCTACTGTTATTTCTTCTACTGTTATGTCCGCTGTTGTCATTTTTTTCTACTGTTTTTCCTCTATTGTCATTTCTATTAATTGTCCTCTCCTCTGATGTCATTTACTTCTTTCAGAAATAGTTTTCTTACAGAGACCTTATTAGACATTTAATACAACTTGATGAATTTGTCCTTGGACCGGTTTTCTCTTGCCCTTGAAAGCAAATTATTCGCGCCATCGTCAGGAACCCTTGTCAATTGAACCTCCACATACTCACCACAGAAACCATGTCTGTGACAAAAACCTCATGACACATGAAAACACGCAGGCAAGCATTTTAAGTAGATCAGTGAACCATGCTAGGAAAAATTGCTGCTGGCTCTCTAAGACAAATGTGGCACAGATCCAGCGATTAAACTTCATTTCGTACCAGGCTACGCAGGCGTTAGGAAAAATAAAAGAACCGATCAATTGGTTGGTTCAGCGACTGTGGAGGGAGGCAGGGGATCTAGCAGATATTATTTAAACGAAAAAATAAGCTGCTGGAAGAAAAGACTTCACTGACAAATTTGTATGAGCAATTTAGCCGCGAATGATGGGGAAAGGGATACCAACTTGAGTTACAAAATTCGATCGATTTACTAGAGGTAAGAGAAGGGTGCTCAGTAAACACAGGAGGAAAGCTATTAAGCGCCATACAGTGCTAGAAAGTAATAAAGAGGATACTTCAGCACCGATGGAAGTGCAGAGATGATGGTATTTTCTAACCAATAACGTTTAACCCTCATACGAAACAGTACTTCTAGATAGTACTCTTCACGCTCTTTTATGTCCCATCTCTCACCACTTGCACTGAAACAGGAGCAATATCGAGCAGCCATTAACTAAAGGTCAGCCCTGCTGGGAGCTATTGAAAAACAATGATGTTATGATGTTAGTGTCCATATTTTCCATGACCTATTGGTAAACTAGATCAAAACTGATGTTCTTTAGATTTAATAGGAGCTGTGTATCAATTTTTTTCTTGTTCTGGGGTACATCCTCCAAGGATTAAACCACCAACCATATGCCAGGATCCACTGACTCACTAGGAGCTTGCCAGACAGTGAGATGATTGAGGAAGATAGCAGAGTCACACTCATGACAAACGACTCCCTATTATGTATGTGACAAGATCCATGTACGATATACCACATTTGAACTACACTTTGTACTTGGACATCTCGTAGCTGAAAAACTCTTAGTGGTTTGACATATCATAAATGAAATACACTTAGTGCTTGGACGTATCATAGCTGAAATATACTTAGTGGTTGGACATATCATAGCTGAAATATACTTAGTGCTTGGACATATCATATCTGAAATATACTTAGTGGTTGGAAATCTCGTAGCTGAAATAGTCTTAGTGATTGAACAACTCATAACAGAAATACACTTAGTGGTTGAACATCTCATAGTTGTTACACTTTGTGGTTGGGCATCTCACAGCTGAAATATATTTACTGGTTGAACATCTCACAGCTGAAATACACTTAGTGGTTGGACATCTCATAGCTGAAACACTCCTAGTGGTTGAACAGCTCATAACTCAAATATACTTAGTGGCTGGAGATCTCATAGCTGAAATATACTTACTGGTTGGAGATCTCACATTTGAAGTACATTTAGTGGTTGGAGATCTCACAGTTGACTACACATAGTCGAACAAACTTCGCATGTCAAAATCAAAAGAAAAATCGATTAAATAATGAAATAAGATAATGATGATGATGAAATTCCGTGATGATAGATGAAACATCGATTCATACATCCCAACATGCTTGTGAACATATAGAGCACACAAATAACACTGGCAACAGAAATACTAATCAGCAAATTCTACCATAACATAAAGAAAACACTGGATGCATTTTGGTCTTCTATTTGTCCATTCATTCCACGACTCTAAAAAACAAAAACCAAGACCTTTCTCGTAAGCCGTTGAACAAAGACTGTCTGACCTCTTTCAGATAAAAAAAAATTCCCTTACAAGATTTTCCAAGAACTCTCGTGCTTTGACAAATGCTCGCAGCACGTGATCTTTTTATAAGTCAAAAGCTCAGCTTGGATAACTCAAGGGAAATTATCCCAAAAATTCAACTATAACAAGGGGAAGAAAAACAGCCAAGGGCGTTAATTTTAATTCATAATATACGGCGAACAAACTCTGCAAATCCATATTCTGTGACATACACGGGCAAGAAAATGAATGAAACAGCTCTTTCGCCATTCGGGCGCCGTAGCGATTGGCTGCTTGAACTCATAAACGACATTTTATAAGAAGTCTTCCTTGAACAGCACTTTCCATTTTGTCATTAAGCCTTGACGTGTCGTATAAGGTAATATCCGTTTGAGCCTGCTACCCAGCAGATACATGATAACAAGAAAGTAGGCGTCCCATTCTGCGCGCATTCCTTCCTTCCTTCCTTCTCACTACTGCCAGTACAATGATCGCATTCCTTCCTTCCTTCTCATTACTGCCAGTGCAATGATCGCATTCCTTCCTTCATTCTCACTACTGCCAGTGGAATGATCGCATTCCTTCCTTCCTTCTCACTACTGCCAGTGCAATGATCGCCTTCCTTTCTTCCTTCCTTCCTTCTCACTACTGCCAGTGCAATGATCGCATTTCTTCCTTCCTTCCTTCTCACTACTGCCATTGCAATGATCGCATTCCTTCCTTCCTTCCTTCCTTCCTTCTCACTACTGCCAGTGCAATGATCGCTTGCTGCATTCAAAATGTTACCCAGTCTTCCCCATGTATTCCTGGGATGCTTCTGAATCTCTTCTTTTCCTTTCTGTGTATTTCTTCCTTCAAATATGCCTAGGTCTTTTTTTTCCTCTTCTTCATTAATGTATCATCATCATCATCATCATCATCATCATCATCAAGTGCCGTGCCGACTGGCGTTGGCCAGTATGTTTCTCCAATGTACCCGATCCTTCATGCGGGCCATCTGTTCAGTTGATGATCTCCTCTCACACCATCTCCTCAAACTATTCATTGTCATCGTTTCTCTCAGATTTCCACTGGCTCTTCTTCCTCCCTCTGTTTTTTTTTTTTTGTACAATATTTTCAATGTTCCCTCTTCTCATTGCTTGTTGTATGAAAGTACTCTATGTTTCTCGCAGTTTTTGGACAAGGGTTCATTGCCTGTCCTGCTCTTCTCATACGTTCTCCATTAGTAATCTTTGCCTGTCCTGCTCTTCTCATACATTCTCCATTAGTAATCTTTGCCTGTCCGGCTCTTCTCATACATTCTCCATTAGTAATCTTTGCCTGTCCTGCTCTTCTCATACGTTCTCCATTAGTAATCTTTGCCTGTCCTGCTCTTCTCATACGTTCTCCATTAGTAATCTTTGCCGTCCAGCGAATCAATGTTCGGGTTAATGAATGCTAAAATAAAAAACAAATGTATAAGAAAGCGTGCCTCCGACAACGGGCATCATCTTCATGACTTCACTACTTGTTTTTTTTTCTTTCTTCTTCTTGTTTTACAACAATAATTTACCGGTTTCTTATTCTACTTTTAACAGAGGCAGTTTTGAATGGGGGTGGGGTGGGGGGGGGGTCATGTAACTCTAAGAAGCGACTTCTCGTCATCTTTTTTTTTTCTTCCACAGAATCAGCCAGTTCCGACTTTCTTTCTGAATGTCAGTCACTTGTAAAGATTAAATCTCACCTGAGATAAAAGAATAAAAAAAAGAATAATTCATAAAAGCTTTTATTTTCCGCTGGTGCTTTTATGTTTACTTTTACACGAAAAAAAAGTATACAGTACCGAATGTTGTACTGAAATAAATGGTATTTCGGAAAGTACTCTGTGCAAGGTGAATGAGAAGTATAGTTAACTGTACCGGTTAAAAACAAACAAACAAACAAACAAACAAACAAACAAACCGTGGTCATTGGATAAGAGTAAAGCATTGACCTAGTTTCTAGGGTGAGACGGGTACTGTGGGTTTTAGGACGGTCCTGGGAAAGTCAGAGTCTTTTGATCTCAGTCTAATCTAGATCCCTACCACAGAAAGTGTTATTATTATCATTATTATTATTCGCCACGCCTGACAGCGCTGGTGTTTCCGTTCAGTTTGAATGTTTTCCTTTTTTTCCTCATGCTACTTGAACTGTCCACTAAGATTGTAACAGAATCAGTCAATCAATCAATCATTTGTATGTCCCTTGCGGAACTTTGCCTCCCAAACAGCACTCGTGTAGGCCTCTCGGTTGTGAGCAAGATGGCCTGCTGCTGCTGCTGCTGCATCCATTTGCAGATCGTCAACGATGTCTTGCAGGCATCTTCGTTTTGGTCTTCCTCTTTTTCTTTTTCCCATTATGTATCCTTCCAATGCGGTCTTCTCTAAATTATCATGACGTTTAATGTGTCCAAACACAGAAAGAGGCTTTAAAAGTAGAAATCTCTTTCTCAGCACAGAAAGAGGCTTTAAAACTAGAAATCTCTTTCCCAGCACAGAAAGAGGCTTTAAAAATAGAAATCTCTTTCGATGAAGAGTATCCACGTGAACTACCAAAAGGAATATTTAAAACAAAATTTTAAAAATCTACCATCCAAACACTGACGAGAAAAGAAACGTATGCCTATTTACTCTACTTCCTTTAAAAACACTGACGAGAAAGGACACGTATGCTTATATACCATACTTCCTTTTAATAAAACACTAACGAGCAAGGACAAGAATGCCTATATACTGCATTTCCTTTAAAAAACATTGACGAGCAGGCACAAGTATGTCTTTATACCGTACTTCCTTTAAAAAAACACCGACGAGCAAGGACAAGTACGCCTATATACCGTACTTCCTTTTACAAACACTGACGAGCAAGGACAAGTAAGTCTATATACCGTACTTCCTTTAAAAACACTGACGAGCTAGGACAAATATGTTTACATACCGCACTTCCATTTCAAAACGCCCCCAGCTTTGATTCACAAAATTGTCCCCGTAATTCGGCGTTTATTAGAGGCCATCGTCTATTCAAGGCAGGCATTTATCCGCAAGATGCCAATTTAAGGTTCTACAGTATCGGTATTAGCCGTACGTCTTTCCATAGAAAGACAGAGACGATATACTGTCACATTTATTTTCAGACCTGGCGTTTATTTGAAACATTATTCAGTGTACACACCCACCCACTTAACCCCAAGTCCCCATCCACCATCCCCCCTTCCCCCGCGTTTAACTGAGGCAGACGACTATTTCAGACCCGGCCTTTAATCAAGACAATAAGGTATACTCTAATATAGCATGAACGAAAGAAGAATATCAACAATAAAATAAATGAAATGATCAAGAACGTATGAAATATCTTATAAAAATATCTTTACGGACAGTGTATGAGAGCTCAGTGCATGATTATCAATGGACAAAGATTGATGATAATTCACTTTAGGAAAACGAGAGAAAGAGAAACACTAAGAGACAGTCAGACTTCCGAGTTCGCGAAGCGCGTGTAGATCCATGAGTAAATGTTTTTGCTTATGAATTCCATGGCTCTGCCTCCACAGTTTCCCCAATTTTTTTGTTTCGTTTTTTTTAAAAATCTATTCCAGATTTTTGTGCTGTCTGAGACTGATATTCATGGTTCCAAGAGTTTACTAAATCTCCTCATGTTTCTTTTTATGTGATGGTTATATTTACGTTGCAAAATAAATAAATAAAGTGATCTTTACCCGAGCAAGGTTCCCTTTCATTAGATTTCGTTTGGCTTTGCATGGCGTTAGACACATTAATTTTTTTTTCTTTAACAAGTCCACATTTACAATGTACGGTGTAAGATTAATGCATCTCCGTTTATTACGATTTGTCAAGTTTTTATTTTATTTTATTTTATTTTATTTATTTATTTACTTTTTAAGATTATTTCCCTGTCATTTCTCTGGGAGCCTCTCTTCGTGTCACACTTCGTTAAACCAGGAAGATATTTTGCACGCGTCTGTCTATTAACCTTAAGCATTTCCACCTTAATGTAATTTTTATTTCTCAATACAGCTTATTATATTTTTCTTCCATTTTTTTTTTGTTTCCTGCGTTTGCCATAAAGAGATGCTTGGGTGCACTGTGTCACGGTTTACGGTTACGCTGTCATGTCTGAGCACTTTGACCCGACACAGCTAGCTTCGCCTGGCATGGCGTAACTTTACGGCCGAAATTACGTTGCCATTTTTTTTCCTGTCTGTTAGCAGAAACATCACGTGGACTTGAATAGTCTCGTGGTTTTCTATCTCTTTTTAAGTAGCCAGACGACTGTATGCCGATAAAAACATCACGTGAACTAGAATAGTCTCGTGGTTAGCTTGCTTTCTGTCCATATTTAAGTGGCCAGACGACTGATTGCCGATAGAAACATCACGTGAACTAGAATAGTCTCGTGGTCAGCTTGCTTTCTATCCATATTTAAGTGGCTAGACGACTGATTGCCGATAGAAACACCACGTGGACTAGAATAGTCTCGTGGTCAGCTTGCTTTCTATCCATATTTAAGTGGCCAGACGACTGTACGCCGATAGAAACGCCACATGGACTAGAATAGTTTCGTGGTCAGCTTGCTTTCTATCCATATCTAAGTGGCCAGATAACTGTCTATTACCAGAAACACCACGTGAACTAGAATGGTCTGCTTAGTTTTCTATCCTTATTCAAGTGGCCAGACAACCGTCTATTACCAGAAACACCACGTGGACTAGAACAGTCCGATGGTCAGATTTGTTTTATGGTATGTTTTCTTGGACACTGGAGCGGACATGGCAGTTTTAAAATGTGTGCTCTTACCTTTTCAAATGTACTGTGCTGGGCGGTTTATTTGACAAATGTTTTGCCCAATTTTACTTTTAAAACTGGGCCGTATCTGAAAGCTGGATCTGTTATTTGTAGTTCATATGTTTCATGTTTATTCATACGCTTTTTGTATATGCACCAAGTATATAGGTTCTGAATTATGTTTCCTGGGTTTATTGTATCCGCTGGCAAAAAACATATACTTAGTCTATTTGATATAATAACGCTAATGTGGTGTTTAGTTCTCTATTCTTGTCGACAACTTTTGTCCCTTTTTGTTTATCATCTATTATATGCCATTTTCCCATTTTCCTCATTTCCTTTCGCAAACTTCTGTGAGTTTTTCACGA
The DNA here is from genome assembly GCA_009760885.1 of Achatina immaculata. Taxonomy (NCBI): domain Eukaryota; kingdom Metazoa; phylum Mollusca; class Gastropoda; order Stylommatophora; family Achatinidae; genus Lissachatina; species Lissachatina immaculata. The sequence continues at coordinate 50,870,430 of CM019720.1, read as the reverse complement.
TCAATTTGTTATTGTGCCGCCCGTGCTTTGTCAATGAGAATTGCATCATTTTATTGGGTTCTATTGATCCTTTGCTTAGCTCTTTGTTCAGATCCTGGATATCTTCCTTAGAAATCTCAAATTGGACACGGAATCCTGCTTAAGAATTGCAAGACAAAACTTCATTGAATTTCCAACTCTTTCATTCTTCGGAAATTAATTTCTTTTTTTTTTTTCTTCGTAGATCTCAGATAGATGAGTTTCAAATCAGCTTTCCTTTGCCCTGAAAAGTGCAGAACTGGTCAGCATTCACTTTTTTAATATGCCTGTTATATTACAACGAAGTTCTTTATTTTCTGTCGATAGATTTGTGATATATCAATTTTCCAAAAAATTGTTATCACGACTGTGATTTTGTGCTTACTTCTTTCTTATATTAGATTGGCTTTTCTGCGCTTTTTTGCAAAAAAAAAAGATTTTTCTCGGTATTCATTTCTGTTTCCTCTAATGTCATTTCTTTCATTGACCTTTCCTCTAGTGTCATTTCTTTCATTGACCTTTCCTCTAGTGTCATTTCTTTCATTGACCTTTCCTCTAGTGTCATTTCTTTCATTGTCCTTTCCGATACTGCCATTTCTTTTACTGTCCTTTCCTCTGTTGTCATTTCTTTCATTGTCCTTTCCTTTACTGTAATCTTTTTGCTTATCTTTTATTCGGGTGCTATTTCTTTCATCGTCCTTTCCTCTGTTGTGATTTTGTTTTACTTTTCTCTCTTATTTTGTCATTTCATTGTCTTGCCTTCAAATTTTTTTTTTACTGTTCTGTCTTCTGTTGTTATTCATTTGATTGCGCCTTTCTTCTTTGTCGTTTCTTTTACTGTTCTTTTCGTCTGCTGTCATTTCTTTGATTTTCTTTTCCTCTTTTGGCATTTCTTTTACTCCCCTCTACTCTGTTTCACCGCAACATATGCCTGTGAGACCTAGACACTTAACAAAACATGTGAGAAACACATAAATGCCTTTGAAAGTAAATGGTAAAGAAGAGTTCTTCAAATATCGTGGACACAAAAAAGAACAAATATATCCATACTATAAGAACTTAATATCGAAGAAGGTTGGCTAGTAAAGATGATTACGCAGAGAAAACTTTAATATTTTGGACACATTAAACGTCATGATAATCTAGAGAAGACCGTCTTGGAAGGGTACATAATGGTGGAAAATAGAGGAAGACCAAGGCAAAGATGGCTGCAAAAACATCGTTGATGATCTGCGAATGGACGCATCAGCAGCAGGGCATCTTGCTTACAACCGAAAGGCTTATAGGAGAGCTGTTAGGGAGGCAAAGTTCCGCAAGGGATGTGCAAATGACTGACTCTGTTATCAATTACTTCTTCCGTAAATGAAGTTTTAAAATCTTTCGTTGTTTCACACGCTTTCTCGTAAGTATTCATAATAGTGTGCTTCGTTAGGTCTGAAACAAGCAATAGAAGTTTAGAAGTTAATTTTATTCTTTGTTTTATTTGTTCATGTCCTGCCTCCTTTATGATCAATATACTACTTCTTCGGCGAAAAGTTTATTTTTGTCGTTCAGTTTCCAAGTTAATGGCTAAGGGTTCCCTCCTTATGGTTAAGAGGAATTCCATCGCTAAATTCTGTACTCTTTTCTATCCCTTTTCTTTCTCCATTCTTACAATAGTAAACCATACATTTTCCGATGGTTCTGCCCTTTGCATGTATTCTTTGTAGTCTTAAATGCTTGTTGTGAAACAGTCGATTCGCTGAAGAAAATTAAAAGGTCAGGAAGGTCGATGAGCACTGTATCTTGATTGTTTTATCTTGGCATTTACTCACTTATGTCCTTGGTCAATATTGCCTGGAAACATGCAGTTCTTCCATTTAACCCCTTAGAACCTCCATCTCTTTTCCTCTTATTTCCAGGGTTCGTAAAGGCCCAAATCGATAGCGACGCGGCTTCTACAAACCACGCTGTTTCTTCTGCTGCAGTAGATAAGAATTTTTGCTGATGCCGCTGTGTGTATGTGCATTTGTGAGAGCGTTCTTCTTTCAAGAATGTTATGGACTCCTGATACTGAAACATCCTATATAATGGTTCTTAGACCTTTCTTGTTTTTGGCCGTGGCCCCCTTTTGGGCCGGAGAACAGCCGTGGACCACCTTTTCGGCATGGGAACAGCCGTAGATCCCTTTCCGGGCCTGAGAAAAATTGTGGACCCCCGAAAGGGGCTGAGAAAAACTGTGGACTACCTTTCGGCATGAGAACAGTCGTAAATCCCTTTTCGTGTCTGAGAACAAATGTGGGCCACCTTTCGGGCCTGAGAACAAATGTGGACCACTTTTCGGGCCTGAGAGCACCCGTGGATCCCCTCATTAAAGATAAAGCAATAAATACATCCCAGCAAATCCATTTGCTGATTCTTGGAACCCCTAAACCTTTTAAGGGGTCCTTGGACCTCAAGTTAAGAATCACTGATCCTATATAAACTGCGTAGTTCATTATTTGTCAGCTCCCACGTGGTAGAGGCTAAATTTCAGGAAATAGAACATTCTGGTATTAGATAAATCACGCAAATTTTAACTCTTTCACTCCTAGACTAACTTCCATGCTCTGCCACAATAAATTCTAATTATAAATTTTGATGGAAAGAAACTGGAAGGAAGATACTCTGTAGTTTGATAATATGAGTTGAGTTAGAAATGTGCTACTTTTCGTTATATTTAGACTTTGCCTAAATATCGCTCTGTGGATTGATTTGCATTGGTATGCAAGATCTACCAACCCTGCCAGTGCTTTTTTTGGAGTGACTAAGTACATAAAAACGTATGCAGGAAACTCTCTACTGTAGAAAGCGGAACAACAACACAACTCCTTCAGATCATCAGAGGAAGTAAACCCCCTCCCCCTCAGACAAGTGTTTCGGCCCTACTAAACTCCTGACACTCTAAGGCGGGTGGGCCCCTCTGGGTCATGACTCCCAGAGGTCTTGTGAGTTGTTGATTTTTTTTCCCCGGTCCTGGGATTGAACCCGTGATCTTCCAGTTGGCACTGCACTTTGGAGTGCGTCTTTAGCGATTTAGCTACGGAGGACTGGTATTGGTTGTGGCAAATGAAATTACTTGTGTTCCCAATGCTTGTTTCGCATACTCGAACTTTTACTTCTGTTCTCTTTATGCCATTTTCTCCATTTCTTTCACCACATTTCAGTTACGCTGTTTTTCTCAGTTCATTTTATTATTTGATATATTTCATTTACTGAATAATCGTCCGACTTTCATTTGCGAGCCATCTTTCTTCCTTCCGTCCTATATATTTTTTTTCCTTTCAGAAGTAACCCAACATGGGAAGAACTGAAATCTCACCTTTGGACATTTTCCTCGTTTATTGGAAAGCTTGGTTCTACATCACATCCTGTCTATATAACTTATGTGTTTCTTTGTTAGTACGTTAGACAAGTGCTCCTAAATATATACAAACATGTCATAAGCAGCCCATTTAATTTGTGTGAAGACTCTTTGGAGCATACGTTTCTACAGCGAGAATTGTAATATAGCTTGGCAGCATTTTTTTTTTTTTTTGTTCTTAATATTCAGGGGAGAGATCAGGATCTCAATATGCTTAAAAATAGTAATATCAAGCTACATAAACATCTAGAGCATAGATTTTCAAACGATGTGCCGCGGCATGGCGGTGTGCCGCGAGAGAGTTAGAGGTATACCACCAAATTTTTAGAGTAAAAAAAATATTTTTGATTACTTATATGATCAGCATGCAGTATTAAATTAAACGGAACTATTCTAAAGCAGGTGCAGAAATTCAAATACCTTGGAGCAGTAATAACTTCAGATGGGAAATGCAGAACAGAAATTAGGAACAGAATAGGCCAAGCAAAGACTGCATTTCAGAGAATGAGAAACATATTAACCAACACATCCTTATCAATGAATGTTAGAAAACTAGTCCTAAAATGCTATATTGAACCTATCTTGTTATATGGAAGTGAATCATGGACAATAGGCAAGTCTGCACAAAAATCATTGGAAGCAGCAGAAATGTGCTTTATTAGAAGAATGTTGCGAATCCCCTGGACAGCAAAAATAATTAATGAAGAATGTATGAGAAGAGCTGGAGAGACAAAAAAACCTTGTCAAAAAGATAAGAGAGAGACAATGTACTTTCATAGGACATGCAGTGAGAAGAGGGGGCATTGAAAATATTATAACAACAGGAAAAATAGAAGGAAGAAGATCAAGAGGAAGACCAAGAGAAATGATACTGGACAGTCTGACGGTATGGTGTGAGTGGAGATCACCAACTGAGCTGATGGCCTGCATGAAGGATCGGATACTCTGGAGAAGCATAATAGCCAACGCCAGTCGGCACTGCACATGATGATGATGACTTATATGATAAATATATAGTAAACTTTGAAAATGATAAGAATATATCGCTAACTCCACCAGAGTCCAGCATTTAGAGCGCAGGCGTATCGGTATACAAATCCGTGTTACCAAATGTGTCGAAGTCTGAAAAGCTTGGGAACCACTGACCTGGTGCGCACGTTTTCCTGGTCACTTCCACTTCTCCAATTTCAGAAGAAGCCAGACACACGCTCCTACATCTGGGCCACTGGGGCTCCGTCGGTCCGATTCAAACCACCGATCTGAGGTTCCAGTGAAATAACCACTGCCCTACTCAAGCAGCTAAAGTATCTTAATAATGGTGTTTATTTCCAACATGGTTATTGTAGTTTCCCCACTGTACTAGTGTTACAGATAAGAGATAGTTCTTTTATAAGTTTCCTAATCTGTAAGAGATAGTTCTTTTATAAGTTTCCTAAGCTGAACTTGGACAAAACGTCAATCTTTTCCACTACAGATCTCGTTTCATGCCGTTTATAATATTTAGCAACTAATTTCATGCTTGAGTGATGTTTTTTTGTGTGTGAAGTCCACTCTTCCAATGTTTGTGGGTTTTTTTTCGATGGTGCTGGTGAGGAAGAGGAGAGAGAAAGAAAGAGAGAGAGAGAGAGAGAGAAAGACTGAGAGAGGAGAACTGGGAAAGGTAATGGCAATGTTATTTGCCCGTAAATGTGAATCCACTCAAAGATCTTTTTTTTTTTTCACAGCCTTGTTAGACACCAACTTTCTCAACTAATTTCAGCCATGTGGGGTGAACAGCACACGATCCCAACATCCGTATACTTCCACTTCCTTCATTAGTTTCATCAACAGTTTCTATTTCTATTTCTCATTATTTTTTTATGACAGCGAATACTTCCATTTTACATGAAGGTGGTGGGCGTGAAGACATTGTCTTATCTGGCAATCAGCGATCCACGGCTGAATTTTCTAGCATCAGGGTTGGCGAACCAGAGCTGATTAAGACCCTATCTCACCTCTCAGTTGGGTACCACCAGTAACAGGTCTAGCCAGACTAAATGGATGGCCATAGTCCCCCCATGGCGGTGAAGCCTGCTAACATATTATTGCAACTCCCCCCTCTCTCCCACCCCGATTTTTTTTACTTGGACTCGGAGACTGAAAAAAAAGAACTGCCATGACCCGTTCTCAATCCGACACGATGTTATGCCGCGACATCTTCACTGCATCAGCTGCAAAGAACACCAGCTATCAGGTCCGGGAAGATTGAGAAAGAAGAAGAAGATATGAAGATGAAACTACTTCTGAGAACACGTTCAATATACAAGAGAACGTAGCACTGTTAAGTCGCGGAGGCATCTATGGGAAGGTAGCCCTGTTATGCCACAGAGGCACTTATGGGAAAGTATCCCTGTTATACCACAGAGGCACCTATTGGAATGTATCCCTGTTATACCACAGAGGTATCCATGTGAAGGTAACCCTGTTATACCACAGAGGTATCCATGTGAAGGTAACCCTGTTATACCACAGAGGTATCCATGTGAAGGTAACCCTGTTATACCACAGAGGTATCCATGTGAAGGTAACCCTGTTATACCACAGAAGCACCTATGGGAAGGTATCCCTGTTATACCACAGAAGCACCTATGGGAAGGTATCCCTGTTATACCACAGAGGCATTTATGGGAAGGTATCCCTGTTATACCACAGAGACATCCATGTGAAGGTGACCCTGTTATGCCATAGAAGCACCTAGGGGATACAGCGTTAGTACTCATTTCTCCTTGACCCTAGAGAGTGATACGACCTCCATCTCCCTCAGTCCCCACCTCTTTTCCTCACCCAGGTCGAGAAGAAGATTAATTACTCATTTCAACAATTTGGAAATTTCCCCTCGGTTTCGAACAGCCGACCTCCATCATGACAGCTACACGCACTAACCACATTACTACTCAGAAGGGTTACAAAAACCCAGAAAGAAAGGGAATACATTGAGACTAGAGGGCATATTTCAGGCTGTATCGCGTACGCCGAGGGCACAGATTTTCTGATCCTGTATGTTTGTAGACCATGAGGTAGAGTAAGGTAGAAAGATATCCCAGGAACTGTTCCAAGCTGTTGGGCGATGACATGGCCTCTGAGAGCAGCCTTGTAAGATGTGCAAAAAATATCCTTTTCTCTTCCACCCCTTCGGTTATTGTTACGATTAGCTATCCTGTTTTCATCAATAAACATGGTCTTATTCTCCCTTTAAAACAATGGAAGTCCTCTGGGCCCACCATTAAAACACAGAAAGTCCTTGGGGGGGGGCCCCGCAGCGACACACTGGTTGGACCTCCGCCCCCCTCACACTGGGGGGTGGCACAAGAACAGTAGCAAACCTTTTTTTTCCATAAATTCTGCCTTTCAATGCCTGTGTTAATTACACTCCAAAACTTTGTACTTTAGTACTCATTCTTAGTCCTTTCTCGACTAAGTTCGTTATCCTAGGTAGGTACTTAGTTCGTTATCCTAGGTAGGTAAGTAAAAGGTAAAATTCTCCGTTTCCACGCCATTAAGGCATATTGGGGATACGGTGTTAGGTCCGTATTTCCAAGACCTTCGGCACATGAAAGTGTGATATGGTCAGTATCACACCTGGCCGCATCTACCTTCCCAGATTTCTCTGGCACCCATTTTTAGAGTCTGGGTGGACCCTGGAGCCTTTTTTAGTGTTTATAAAAAAAATCCCATTCGTAATCCTAGGCAAGTGTATATTCACTCTTTTTCGGTTGTCTTTTTTTTTTCTTCTCTCTCGCTATTGATTTATCCCGCTGTTACTACTATTTCTCCTAACTATCCTTTCCGGAGAAAGAAGGAAAGCTATTAACGACGGCGGAAAAAGAAAACCTTATTCAAATCAGTGTTAATTACCCGACCTTCGCATTGATCTCTTACAAGTTCACTAGAATGTCCAGTTAAAAAGTTTACCTCCAGGAGAAGACAAGAAAAAAAAAAGAACAAACCCGAAACGAAACAAAACAGACGGAAAGCAGGGCGACCAGCAACCTGACCTTAGAGATAAATTCTTATGATTTTCGTTCTGAGTACCATCAAAACGAATTCGATTATCTCCAAATTGGTCTATTACCAGGGCAGAATTACATCGTCTCGGGGGGGGGGGGGGGGTGTGGGAGGCAATTAGGCCGCTGGTCCAAATAACCACATCAGTCTCTTAAGTTCAAGGAAAACTTGGTGACCGCTGCTGGACGGTTTGGGAGTACGTTGGTAAATCGAAAGAGGAAAAGTAATTATCGAGAAAGAAATGGCTGGACAAATGCGCGGGCAAAAGGGTCTGAAATAGAGGACATTTGACAACAGAGTAGGGGGTGGAGTGGGGAGGAGGGAGGGAGAGAGGGAGAAGTAGACAGAGAAAGAGAGAGAACGAAAGAAAAGACAGAGAGAAGGAGAGGGAGAAAGAGAGAGAGAATGAAAGATAGATAAAGAAAGAGAGAGAAAGAAATAGAGCGAGAGAGAATGAAAGATAGATAAAGAAAGAGAGAGAGAGAATGAAAGATAGATGAAGAAAGAGAGAGAGAGAATGAAAGATAGAGAAAGAAAGAAAAAGAAATAGAGAGAGAATGAAAGACAGATAAAGAAAGAGAGAAAAAGAAAGAAACAGAAAGAGAGAAAGGGAGAGAGAGAGAGAGAGGCAGGACTCGGGAGAGGAATTTTGAAGTCCGTGTAAAGCTATTTCTCACTCCCTCCCTCCTCCCCGGCATTTAATGATTGGCCCGGTTCTGTTTTCATAAACTACGGGCCCCATTTAAACTGGAGACACTCTCTCGGGGCCCTCCCTTAAAATAGAGAAATCCCTCCAGGTCCCGGAACAATACGTAGGCCGGACCCCTCTGTTACTGGCCCTTGGGTAGAGGAAGGAAGAAGAAATCGATGGATGTGTCGAGGCACGGAGAGGCAGTGAATGATACACATGGCATTATAGACAGACAGACAGACAGACAGACAGACAGACAGATAGATAGATAGATAGATAGATAGATAGATAGATAGATATAGATAGATAGATAGATAGATAGATAGATAGATAGATAGATAGATAGATAGATAGATAGATAATTACCGCACAACAAATCCTTCTTTGCTGAAAGAAACATATTATCCGACTGATAAATAATCACTACATATAAAATATAAAAAAAAGATCCGAGGACAATAAACAATAAAACAACACTCTGTTTTGCCATAGCCATCACTATAAAACGTAATATCCAAGAAAGAAGATTTTTCCTCGTAAAATCCATCTAACAGCAGCAGTAAAACATTTCGGTAATGCCTATCCGTAATCTAGCGAACAGCATCCCGACATTATTGTATTAGTCATGAATATAAAGTACAATTTGGGTTGTACAATAAAACTTAAAATGGAGGTTGTAGATTGTACAGCAGAAATGTAAATGTCAATGATGGATCCCAGCAAAGTTTTGTTTCCTTTATGCAAAAGCTGCAACTTCTCCGAGGCGAAGGTACCTATTAAGTTTTTTTTTTTCATTCATTCTTTTGCCGCTGACACAAGCAAGTCTTAGATATCTATTCTTAGTATTCAGCAGAGAATAAGGTCAAATATGTTGTAATATTGTATTTCTGCAACATATCTGCAGATCCATCGATTTCTCTTTCTAGGATATACATTTTTTTTTCGGATTTTGTCAGGAACTTGGGGTTGGCCATATCTGTTAACAGAAAATGAAAGCAAAACAAAACTTATTGTGTAGTCAACGCTACGTGATGGTTCGCAGTCGGGTGTGTTCAAATATTTTAAACTGAATTTTGTGTTTCTGTGTGCACTGATCATTAAACATTGTAGAATGTATACACTAGGAAAAGAGTAGGAGCAGCTTTATTACTTAACAACTACAAAGTTGTGACGTTTCGGCGTGAGCCTTAATCATACAAAAACATACAGGACGAAGAAATAGAGAGGAGATAAAGTATAGATTCACATGAATACTATTTTAAAAAAATAAAAGAAAAAAATCTTTTTAATAGAGTACTTAGCTGTAAATTGTAAGGTGTGGCTTGTCCGGCGGTGTGTGTCAGGAATGGATTTAGTAGAACCTGGAGACTGTTTAAATAGAGACCTGTGATATGTGGTCAGTGGGTTGTAACTGGGAGTGGTGGATGGGGAACCAGGGAGGGGAGAGAGAGTGATACAATGTTGACCTAGCCAGGAGAAGTTGAAATAGATGACTGGGGAAGAGGGGTTGCAAAGTGATGCTGTGAGGAGGTTAGAAGAGTAAGAAAGGGTGGAACTTAGTGGAGAGGTACTATTAAGCTTTGTAGGTCTGTGATCAGTTTGTAACGTAGGAGGTATATAAGTTGGTTTTTCTCTTGGTAGATAAAACAGTTTTTTTTTTGTTTGTTTATAGACGGGACCAAAGGAAACAAGATTTCCTCCTATCACATGATCTGGTTTACCTGTTTCTCTTTCCTCGGTATCTGTCGATCTAGTCTTCTGAAAACGGAAGCTGCTTATAAACCTGTACTTTCTCGCTCTGTGCCATATTGTGGACGATACACGCTAGGATCGAGGAGTCTACGACTTTGACCGAAGCGTCATTGTCCACGTGATTTGGTAGTTGGTTTCAGGGAGAATGGGGGGAAGGGGATATATATATATATATATATATATATATATTATATATATATATATATATATATATATATATATATATATATTGAAACATTGGCTTGCATCAGATTAGATAGGGAAATATGGTCGGCAATGTATCCTCTTCGTTGTGCTGATATTATTGTGCGTTTAGTATATTCTGCCGAGCCCACCTCATGTGGTGTAGATTATGTAGTTATGAATTACGCTGTGTTGTTGGGTTCTTGTATTTACGTATCGATATGGGAATTTTATGTATGATTTCAGTGTGCTTTATCAGTATATTGGATGGGCAATGTGTATGATTCGTTTATTATGCTTTTCATGTAGACTGATAGTGTGCTGCAGAAGCACAGTTATATGGTGGTGAATAGTCGGATTTACAATGGCTGTGTCTTGTACTTTCAGACTTGGTGATTTGACAGCATGTCACTGTACTGTTGTGTTGATTGAACTTCCGAGGATTAGTTAAAATTGACATTATACCAGTGAGGGGGGAGAGCCTGGGCTGACTGGCATGATGGGGTAGCTAAAATGGTCTCGAGTACGGTATTACATTGCCAAGGGCTGTTGGTCTGTAAACCACCTTGATAAATATTCCTCCTACTAAATATAATTTGTAAACTTGCACCAAACAAGTTTTACAATATCCTGTATGCTTTTCGTGGTGTCGTTTCAATTAGTTAATTAGGTAGTTGGTTGATTTGTTGGATGGTTAGTTGGTTGGATGGCCGTGTGGATGGCTGGTTGGATGGTTGGTTGGTAGGATGATTGGTTGGTTGGCTGGTTGGATGGTTGGACGGTTGGGTGGATGGCTGTTTGGATGATTGGTTGGATGGTTAGTTGGTTGGTTGGATAGTTGGTTGGTTGGATAGATGGTTGGATGGATGGATGATTGGTTGGTTGGTTGGTTGGATGGTTGCTTGGATGGTTGGTTGGCTGGTTGGTTGGTTGTTTGGCTGGTTGAATGGATGGTTATTTGGATGGATGGATGGTTGGTTGGTTGGTTGGTTGGTTCTATGGTTGGTTGGATGGTTGTTTGGTTGGATGGTTGCTTGGCTGGTTAGTTACGCGAATCAGCATCACAACATTCGGAACACGTCCATGTCTGCCCAGCTCCCCGTTGCAGCAACCATCGAAGAGTAACTTCGTCGTCTTCTTTATCAATGCCAACTGTTGCGTGCTGACAGTGATATGGCTTCAAAGAGGAAAAGAACAAGCACAACTGTCAAAGCAAGAAAAATAACGACCGTCTGATGTTTGTATTTGGATAACTGTCCCTGCATCACAGATACTGATGATTGAAACAGTTGATGAACAACGGAATATGCCTAAAGGCTCTATTCAACAAACATCTGTCGAAATCCTACATCCAAATAAAAGAAATGCTAAACAGGTGTGGATAACAGAATAAATTTTTACAACTAATGGATCTTAGAAGAAGTCTTGAGAAAGATAAAGATGAATATAGCAAAAATAAAGTAAGAAATAAGACACGAATGCAATAAAGCTAAAGAGGAGTGGCTAAATACGAAATGTAATGAAGTGAAATAGAGACACACAATCATGGAAACACAAGAGATATGTAGAAACAAATAAAGGAGTTAACAAACAAAAGGGCATACCACAGGGCTGGTTGCGTGAAGTCAAAGGACAATAATGGGCAGAGATGAAATAATGGCAAGATGGAGTGAATACGTTAGGGAACTCTATGCGGACAATAGAAGCGAAATAGATATACGAATGAAGGACCCCACATATTAAAAGCAGAAATGGAAGAAGCCATCAAACACATGAAGAACAACAAAACACCAGGACCAGATAACACACAAAAAATTAGTGTATAGGCATACAACTATACACGAAGCACTTCAGTAAAGCTGTGATACCAGAATGTATAAACTAGGAAAAAAGTAGGAGCTACTTTATTAAACGACTTGTAGTCGTTAAGTAATAAAGTTGCTCCTACTTTTTTTCCTAGTTTATACATCCAGGACCAGATAAAATCATCACGAAAGAATTGGAAGCATTAGGAGAGCTTGGCATAGAAATAACTACCAGATTGCTGAATGACATCGCTGCTGGCGAGATTCTTCAGCTGCCGTGCGTGGAGTGGGGCTCCTCCCGGCCAATGAAGAAAGGTGCAAATGGGGTTGCCGCGCGGCACCACTGCGGAAAAGGTGGAAGAAAGGATAAAGCGAAGCAAACAGTCAAATCACGGCACCTCTGGTCTTGAGGTCGGCCACGTCCTAAGTGCACTCATATCGGGTGAAATGCCTGAACCGGCTTAACCCAGAGGTTAAGACACTGCTGGCGAGACTCTTCAGATGCCGCGCGTGGAGTGAAGCTCCTCCCGGTCAAGGAAGAAACTGCGGAAAAGAAGTAAGGGTTGCTGTGCGGCGCCGATGTGAAAAGGTGAAGGAAAAGATAAAGTGAAGTTTAATCGCTATGTCCTGAAGTATCACTGCGACAGCTACACATACCACGGCGCCTCTGTTCTAGAGGCCGGCCACGTCCGAAATACACCTACACTGGTGAAATATGCCTAAACCGGCATACACCAGGGGTTAAACTTGATGGCTAGGCATGTCACACCACCTTCGCTCTAGAGATTGGTCACACCCGATATACACTACTGGTGAAATATGCCTAAACCAAGCTCACACCAGGGGTGAAACTTGAAGGCTGCGCATGTCATGGTACCTCTGCTCTAGAGGTCGGTCATGTCTCAAACACGCCTATACTGGGATAATATGCCTAAACCGGCTCAACCCAGGGATGGAAGTCACTAGTGGTGAGGATTCGTCCTCCAGGACAAAAGCTCCATCCTGGTCACAACTAGGAAGGGTAGCGGCCACGACTACAAAATGCTGAAGTCGGAGACACTGGACCAGGGCAGTCTAGATAGGCAACCACCTCTCACCCGGCGGGGATGTTTGCGTATCCTAATCACGCTGAGGTTTTCCGTTGAGAAAGTCCAACGTTGGACTGGATGGGCTACCACCTCTCACCCAGCGGGGATATACTGATATCCAAAACACGTCAAGGTTTTCCGGTGAGAAAGTTCAACTCTAGACTAAACTGGTGCAACGAAAACCACGTGTCACGCAATCCCGCTTCTGAGACCCACCAAGAATACAGGCTCAAGCCCTGCGATACTCTGAACTTCTCGTGGTCCTTTCGGGGACCACACAGGAGACTACGGGACTAAACGAGGACCACAGACGTAAATTCAGTAGGATCACAGGGCGGTCTTGGTGGTAGAAGCGAACGAAGAAGAAGAAGAAGCTGAATGACATCTATAACGGTAACTATGTCCCATCAGGCCTTTTGCAGTCAGTTTTCATTGCCCTACCAAAGAAACAAGGAGCAGCTGAATGTGAAGACCATCGAACCTTTAGTTCTAGGAGCCATGTTACCAAAATCCTGCTTCGTATTGTCATAAGAAGAGTCAGGGGGAAATAAAACCAGATATCGTTGAAGAACAATGCGGCTTCGTCGAAGGAAAAGATACAAGTAATGCCATACATATAATGAGAACACTGATGGAGAGATCAATAGAAATTAAGACTGACCTATACTTATGCTTCATAGACTACTGTAAAGCATTCGATAAAGTTAAACACACAGAAATTATAAGAATCCCTGAAGACATCAGCATAGATGGGACCAATAAAGGATGAAACTCATCAAAAACATACATTGGCAGCAATCAGCAGCAATGAGGGTTCAGAACCAAATAGGAGCACTCCAAGACATAAAATTGGGAGTAAGACAAGGATGTGTTCTATCGCCTGACCTCTTCTCCTTGTACAGCGAAAACATAATGAGAAATATAGAGAACATGCCAGGAATATCAAATGGCGGTTACATCCTTAACAACTTAAGATAAGCAGACGACACAGTTCTGATTGCTAAAAGTAAAGAGGTGCTACAGGCTCTTCTGGACATCGTGGTTCGTGAAAGTAAAAGTAAAGATCTCAGCATGAATACAAAGTAGACTGAAGTGATGGTCATCTCAAAGAAATGAATACCACCAAAATGTAGCATTACCATCGATGGCACAAATCTGAAACAATTTGATAGATCCAAGTACTTAGGAACGATTATAACAACTGATCGGAAATGTCACAATGAAATAAAAAAGCAGACGTGCTATGACCAAGTCAGCATTCCAGACAATGAGACACATCTTGTACAACAGATCATTATCAATGGAAACAAGATTCCGACTTAAATTTTACTCGTACATCGAGCCAATTATGTTTTATGGATGTGAAGCATGGTCTATGAATAAGAGAGTACAGTGAGAAATGGAGGCCATGGAAAAGTGGTTTATAAGAAGGATGTTGAAGGTATCATGGACAGCCAAGAAAACTAATGAAGAAGTCTTAAGAGAGGCTAGAGTTAAAAGCAAATTTTAGCAAAGATCAGAGGCAAACAAATGAGATTTGTAGGACATTTTCTGAGAAGAGGAAAATTGGAACACACTGTGGCAAGTGGAAAAACTGAGGGAAGAAGAGACAGAGGAAGACAGAGAGAGAAGTTACTGGATGGGCTGTCAGTGTGGCTAGAAAGAAAGTCACCAGCGGATCTCATAATCAACGCAAAAGACAGGGAATTGTTGAGAGAACTGATCGCCTACGCCACACGGCACTTAGAACTGTCCCTGCAGAGGAATAATATCTGTTTAGCAAGGTGGGGCACACCAAGGTAAACAGAAAACAAGGTTTTCAGTGTTTGAAAAGTAGTATTAAATATTCCCGCCCAGAAAAAGGTCAATGATTACAGGAATAAGTCAAAGCTTAACATAATAATTTGAAAAATATTTTAACTAGATGACAAAATGTCATGAAAATGTCAGTTTCTGCAACTGGAGAAATAAGAATTGTTGTGTGAAGATCCAGCAGATCTGTTGTTTACAATATGGTGCTTACGACGAGACTAGTAACTATCTGATTTTAAAAGTCTTTTTTTTTAACAAAAGACTCTAAACAAACAAAGAAACCAACAGAAGACTTTAAATGAAGAAAATAAATTAACAGGACACTAAATAAACAAAGAAACTATCTAAATAAAGAAAGAAATCATTTAAATAAATAAAGAAACCACGAGGAGACTTTAAATAAACAGAATAAACTAACAGGAAACTCTGAATAAATAAAGAAATTAACAAAAGACTCTAAAAGAACAAAGAAGCCAACAGAAGACTCTAAATAAGCAAAGAAATCACAAAAAAACCCTCTAAATAAACAAAGAAACCAGCCGATAACTGTAAATAAACAAAACCAAAAAAAGAAGAAAACAAGTAAAACTATAAAAAAAGGCTACAAAAAGAAATAAAGACAACAACAGAACCGTTAAATACAAAAGAAACCCAACAGAAGACTCTAAGCAAACTAAAAAGCCAACAAAAGACTCGATCCAATCCGTTGTGTAAAAAGCTAGGGGCATAAACAAAGCATTATGTGTAATCTCCTATCCTTACGTAACCAAATAACGGCAGTCGCAAAATGCGGGCCGGAACCGGAACTCTACTCAACGGGTATTAATCTTGTTTTAACGTTAGCACTCACGTTAACAATCGGCCTTGGAGTCTGTCATTTCTCTGTGTTAACAAAACAGAGAATACAGACTTGCGTCTATAGATCCGATAGCGTAGATAGATAGAAAACTGGCAGGAAGATGTTCCAGAGAGATTATTTCTTGCTGTCTGTAAGATTTCTCGCTTCCTGCTGCTCGTGGACGGAAGATATGAAGTCGTAAAAAAAGGCGGGGATTTATTCCTGTACTTTACGAGGAGAACATTTGTGAGAATTGGTGGAAGGGTGTGCACTGCTTAAAATGATCATGAATATGATTAGACTAGACTGTCAAGGCTGTAATCTTCAGGGAGAGAAAGAGAGAGAGAGAGAAGCAGAGACAGAGACAGATAGAGAGGAGAAGAGAGATAAAGGATGCGTAGAAAGAGAGAGAGAAGACAGAGAGAGAAGAGAGAGGAGAGAAATAAAGGATGCGTAGAAAGAGAGAGAGACAGATGAAGAGAGAGATAAAGGATGTGTAGATAGAGAGAGAGAAGACAGAGAGAGAAGACAGAGATAAAGGATGCGAAGAAAGAGAGAGAGACAGAAAAGAGAGAGAAGAGAGAGATAAAGGATGCGTAGAAAGAGAGAGAGACAGGGACAGAGAGAAGAGAGAGATAGAGGATGCGTAGAAAGAGAGAGAGAGAGGCAGAGACAGAGAGAGAGAGGAGAGAGATAAAGGATGCGTAGAAGGAGAGAGAGAGGCAGAGATAGAGAGAGAGGAGAGAGATAAAGGATGCGTAGAAGGAGAGAGAGAGGCAGAGATAGAGAGAGAAGAGAGAGGTAAAGGATGCGTAGAAAGAGAGAGACAGACGGAGACAGAGAGAGAAGAGAGAAAAAGATAGAGAGAGGAGAGAGAAATAATGGATGCGTAGAAAGATAGCAGACAAAATCAGATAAGTAATCAGTACTGGGGCCTAGCTCTATTGCTAGTCCCAGGTAGCAGCCCCATTACATTCACGGATGCCCAAACGTGTTCGGTCTTTGGCATCAGGATGTCCTTCAACGCTTTTATAGAAATGATTCCAGTGTTGTTTTGGTTGCGTACTGCCCGTGATCTAGCATTTAGTTGTGATTTGCATCCACTGCCCTTGGTTTACATGTAACTCATAGTGGGTGCTTCGGGGGAAATTACTTTGCGAATGTACCTCGAGCTGTTTTGTTTGATGGATTCGTGTAACTCCAGCTTGCCCATTTCGATGAGGCCCTCAGGTTTGACTCCTGTTGCTAGCTGCTCAGCCTTCGTTGCTTCCGTCTACTCCGGCCTGGCCCGGACAGTATGTCCATGTGATGTTTTTGACGTGCGTTTTAACAGTTGTTCACAGATAAATCGGTTAAATCACAGATAAGTAAATGAAAGAAGCGATTCGATGAGGCGAAATAAGGAGTAATTTAATGTTTATGTACCAGACAGGCACTCAGTAACCAGGTCCAGATATATGGTCTAGATTAGCCGTTCTTAACCTTTTTGGCCGTGGGCCCCCTTTCAATCCTGATAGCAGCTGTGGGCCCCTCATAAAAAATTAAAAAACAGACAGAACACAGATGATGCTAAGATTCCTTTAATCAAGCCCAATTGATTTGCTAGCTTGTAGAACCCCCAAATCCAGGGGGTCCCTGGATGCCAGTTAAGAATAGTCATTGGTCGAGACAAAAAATGTCTAGGAGTGAACAATGCAATCGTATACTATAAAAGGTACAGTAGGATACAAATATCCGTTTCCATGGCATTAAGCCATACTGGGGATACAGTGCTAGGCCCGTATTTCCAAGAACTATGCCACATGGAAGTCTAATGATGGTCAGTATCACAGCTGGCAGCGCTTACCTTCCCTGAGTTCTCTGGTACCCATGTTCAGAGGCTGAGTAGACCCTGGGGCATTTTTTTGGTGTGGTGGTAACCGCTGGGACTTGAAACCTGGTACCACCGGATGAGTAGACTGGACGCCTAACCAGTCAGCCAGTTAGGCCGCCAAGTCATATATTTGTACAGCTCCATACATGTCTTGTTTTACTTTGTTTTGCTGTGTTCCAGATGCAGTGACCAGTGCTTAAAGTTGGTCTGAAGGTCTCACCTGTCTAAGGAGTGCGTGCTAGCAGAATTCTGTTCCATCTGGATGGAACATTTTAACCGGACGCTGTAAAATGTTCTTTATTAGCGCCCCCCTTTCGCAGAACTAAGGGAGACAACCTGGTGCTTTTATAAAAGTGCTAACTTCTCAGTGCATCCGCTAAAATAACGTGAAAAACTCATTTACACGCATTTGTGTGAGCTAGTTATAGTCGTCTAGACCGGCGTCGTTTTTATGTTGCATACGTTATGTTCTCTCTCTCTCTCTCTCTGTTCTGCGTGCTCTACTTCAGCCAAAGAGCTAAAGACCCTCTTTCCAGTCACAACTGGCGATTATTTTGAATTTAAGTACTGTGATTTCTCACAGTTAGTTTTAAATTTAATGTCTCTTTTTCTTTTTCCTCATAACCTCAGAAAGCACATGGCTGTGCAGAAAAGCTGGTTACCACAGCGAAAGCTTTTTTTTTTACATTCATTTCGTCCCGTCTTCCCCTGGGAAGGTTGGCTGCGATGAATCTCCACCCAAATCTGTTTCTTGTCTTCGTAGAACACTCGGCCAAGCTTGTCCCTGTCCGTCTCTTGATGTTGTCCACCCACCTGTATCGCTGTCATCCTCTTGCCCTTTTCCTTTCGATCTTGCCCTCAAGAAGGGTCTTCAATATAATATTGGAAAAACTCTTTTGACTACGTTGAAATTATGTATGGTACAACAGGTTATAGCAGTATACTCCTTTTATATTTAATGACAACATTTGTAATTTCCTATACACATGCAGCTTAGTTAGCGAAGTGATTAGGCTCTGGGTTTACTAATCCAGTGGTACTGGGTCAAGTCCCAGTAATGGCGATTTTTTTTAATGGTACGCACCAAAAAGACCCGCAACCACTCACCTTAAAAAATGAGTACCAGAGAAATCTGGGAAGGTAAATGCAGCCAGTCGTGATACTAGCCACATCACACTTTCATGTCCAGAAGGTCTTGGAAAAATGGGTCAAACACCGTACCCCCAGTTTGCCTTAATAGCATGGAAACGGGGATTTTACCTTTACTATACGCATTTCAGAGTAGGAAGGGTTACAGTGGTCAAGAAACTTCTCCTTAAGACCGATTTGGTGTGTAAAGAACGCAGAAAGGTAAAGTTCGTTATTTGTAATTGTTTCCACTGTTTGGTCTTCCTTGATGAAGGACTTCTGGCGAAATATTGATACAGTTTTGCCATCACCTTGTGCTCTTCCTGCTGTCATCTATTGCCATGTCTCCTCTTTCCTTCCATTTCTTATCCTTCATGTAAAAACTGCAACATACACTCCAAAGTGGCTCTAATTCAGTCTTTTAAGACAAAGTTGTTAAGTTTTAACCTTGTCAAAATAAGTTTCAGTGGAGTCAGTTGAGAAATAATTTTCTTATAGTCGCCTCAAAGAACTAGGAACAGAAAGAGCTGAAAAAAGAGAATGAATTTTGTGCGCCCGTTTTCCTGCGTTTCCTAATCTCCCGCCCACACAGTTACTTTATAACATCCACAGTGTGAACAATATCTACGCTGGCGGTATGGCTGTAACCACTGTACAGGTTATGTATAATTTATTCGGCTCAATATGCAGTTACGCTGCCAATTCTGCCAAGCCAAAGAGAAGTCTTAATGGGTCTTAATGTGTATAATTTTTTTTAATTAAACGGTATCATATATATATATATATATATGCCACAAACGTATATTATATAGGGTTCAGTATTATCCAAGGTTTCAAGCATGCTCGTTAAGACATTGAACCAAATGCCCGCATATACGGGGGACTAACATATATGCATACACACAAACACAGATTATAGCTCTGTGAAGGTCCATCTAAGCGGCATCCGTCCAAGATGGAGAGTCTAATAGAGCAGTGATCCAAGCAGGAAGCTGATGCTTTGATACGATTTTCTGAACGCGAAGCGGGTGCCAACTGTGGACATTCATCGTCACCTGGTGGAAGGCTACGAAGATAGTGTGATGAGACGACAGCATGTGCCAAAACGGTGTACAAAATTCTGAAACCAGGCAAGTGACAACCAGTGACTTAGCGCGGAGTGGCAGATCAACGACAACAGTACGGCAGTGAACAAAACGCACGTCGAACGTGAGGCTTTGGAGAACAGACAAATGACTGACGCATAACTTGAGTCTGTCATGTAGAACAGCGTCCAGAATGATTGCGCAGGAGGGGTTTCCTAAGGCATGTACATGATGGGCCCTGCGGGTCCATCTTGAGGACTACATGGCAAAGAGAAT
The DNA here is from genome assembly GCA_009760885.1 of Achatina immaculata. NCBI lineage: Eukaryota > Metazoa > Mollusca > Gastropoda > Stylommatophora > Achatinidae > Lissachatina > Lissachatina immaculata. The sequence continues at coordinate 50,850,455 of CM019720.1, read as the reverse complement.
GGCATATGCCCCGCCATTCCTGCAACAACATGCCATTCACGACCAGGACTTTCTAAACACACTGTCACCGGTGACGACATATGGGTTTACCATAGCACTCCGGAATCGAAACGTGCAAGCATGGAATGGAATCAAGAGGGCTCCCAACGAACCAGGAAATTCAAGATCGTGCGAAGTGAAGCCACCATATTCTGGGATCCGTATGGCGTGTTGCTGGTCCACTTCCTGGAAAGAGGAGCAACAGTTAATGCAGCTTTGCGCTGCGCAACACAGGGACGTTTTACAAGCTGCCATTATTAGTCGTTGTCCTGGACTATTGACAAAAGATATGTTGCTCATCCATGATAACGTTCGCCCACACACGCCCCCTCCGATTTAGGATTACGTGTAACTTTCTCAGTGGAAGAACTTGGACGCGTATAGTACCAACCTGGCACCAAGTGATTTTCACCTCTTCTCAGCTCTCAAACAACATCTCGATGGCCACATACTTCAGAGTGACGAGAGTTTAGAAACAAGAGATGGCATGGGTGCCACATTTTACGAGACGGGCATCGAAAAACTTGCCCTACGCTTAGACATAAATGCCTTGGTCGTCATGGCGTCTGTGATGTGTACAGTGTGTTATGTCTCAATAAAAAAAAATTGCTCTCGAAGTAATAACCCTTGTAAACTTACTTTTGTGAAGACCCTCGTACATACATCAGACAATTTACAGCTTGTACATGAATTAGCTGCCAGATAACTACTAGATGAAGTTGTGAAATGCAACATCCGAGAATGCATTATATAGACAACAATACCACATATATCAACTCGCCAGAGTAGACCAGGAAAAGCTGCATTAATCATGTGAACGAACAGTAAACATGATTATCCCCCATTACAAACGTAAACCGTTCACGCTAGCAAGAGACAAAGTTTTAAACTGACACTAATCAGTTTACAAATTACGTTATAAAAGCTTCAGCGCGTGTACACATTAGTTTAATATAACCAGGCCGTGCAAGCGAAAACGTTAACAGCAACTGGGTAAGATTACATTAGTCGCGGGAAATGAAATAAAAACCTTTGTGACAGACAGAAGATTAAATTATTTATATGTTGCGAGAAAAACACGATAAAACGGTTACAAGTGTCAGGGCGATAACGCTGATTCCATGAATGAAACAAAGGAGGCACAGAACAACGACTCCTTCAAGAGCTGTGACTGTTTTAACTAGCAACCAGGCCCTTAAGCTAAAAATAGCACGGGGCCACCTCCGACCTAAACCGTCCATGGCCCTTCTGGTTGTGATCTCTGCTATTACTCCGAGTGTATGACCTCATATTACGCAGACCAAACACAACTGATAACACACCTATCTTTTGGATAACATAACATGCCAGTACAGTAATAATAGTTATAAATGATTATCACATGAAATAATCTGTGGGTTTTTTTTTTTGGTTTTTTTTTTTGCAGAACACTTTTCTCCTTCACCCCGGGCCACCCAGCCCTTCTAGGCCACTAGGCTTGAAGGTTGTTCAGCTTAACAGGCAATCCTCCACCATTCAAGACAGTTCATTTCAAGGAACGGATCCACCATGAACGCACATAATATCGTGCGAGAAAAAAAGTAGACAGAAATTAATATAACAGTTTATCAACGAGCTCAAAATGACTCCTGTAATAGAAAAGTACAAGGGCACGAGCTACGAGAATTAAAATAAACACAAGCGCCACCCCCCCCCCCCCAAAAAAAAGAAGCTAACTAGAAAACAAACATCTATAAAACGGCATATTAAGTATTAAAGAAAACAAAAGCAGTAAATTAATTTCCCAAAGCGAGACACTGAAACTTTTCATTTACCTGTTTCACAGCTTTAAGATCCAGCCCGGCAGTCTAAAAATCCAGGTTTGAAACTCCCAAAATTGACTGGACATGTAACGAGCCACAGCAAAGCGTACACCACCATCACCACCACCACCACCACACGCCAGGTCTCGCTCCCAGTCCTCGCAAGTTCTAAGTGACAAGCTCTGCCTTTACCTCTCTCTCCGAGACTGCGATCGTGTAGCCTGGTATCTGAGTGGCCAAGTTCTGGAGGGAGTTTCATTAAATATAAAGATTGATGGAATGGGAGTAGAAATTTCAAATGATCGAACTGAGCGTGAGGGTGGTTCACAAAAAAACCAAAAAAAAAAAACAACGTTAATGAATGTTTATTTGAGGATAAAGATCGAGAGTCAATGTATATAATGAACACGTTCGATTTCTTAACTTGATTAAAATGAACGAGGGACCAGAACAGAGAGTGAAAGTCTGCAGGATAAGTAACCAACAATAAGTATGTGACAGAAAGACTGAAAAGGAGACCTGAATACAACAATTTATCAAGCTAATGATTGGATAGATTAAGTTTCTAACTCGGGAAGAAATTGGTCAAACGCATGACTGAGTATGTAATGAATGATTCAAATGGATGCGACTTTCAAAGCAGAAGCCATATTTTCTAGACTGAACGCAAATGACTGAGTCAAAAGCGCAGTCTTTGTGATAAAACTGAGCACAAACCTGAGCCAGGGAGCATCCAGTGTCTGGCCACGTGATAAGTGTTTCAGCGCAGCTAAAAAATACACGACCACAATTAAATAATGAACGGTCATCTTTCTGTGCCTCTAATATGCCTCCTAACGTGCATTTGTGTTTACGTGTATGTGTATATGTTTAAGTATGTGTATGTTTATGTGTATATGTTTATATATGTGTATGTATGTATGTGTATGCATATATATCTGTGTATGTATATGTGTATTATGTAGGTATGTGTATTACAAATACGTATATATTTACATATATCAGATGGCTTGGAGAAGATGTTATGGGTGACATGGTACTTGGAGGTATTACAAATGAAAGGTATGAACTCGGGACAGGTTTTGCTGTCAAGAGAAAAGTATGAGACTCAGTTATGGGCTTCAGTGCCACCAAAGAAAGAATCAGCAGCCTTCGCATCAAGGGAACGAAGAAAAAATATAACAATGATTAATGTGCATGCACCAACAGAAGGTACAGAGAATGAAGTCAAAGACAAATTTTACAACACGTTAGAGTAATAGAGAAGACCCTGAAATATGATATACTGATAATACTAGGAGAGTTCAGTGCAAAGATGGGGAAGGAGGAGTCACACAGACACATCACAGGAAAAGAGAGTCTTCGCGAAACATCTAATGATAATGGATGGAGACTGAAAATATGACACAAGCTTATGGAATGAGCGCACAATTTCAAGATAAGAACATTCATAAACAAACATGGAAATCCCCTGATAATCTAACATGCAACCAGATAGACCGTGTTTTAATTGATACCAAGCAAACAACAAACATACTTCAGATTAGAAGTTACAGAGGGGCTGAATGCAACACGGACCGCTATCTTGTGGCAGCTAAACTAAAATTCAGACTGAAGAAAAATGTTTATAATAAATTAAATAAAAGCTCAATAATAAATAGGGATGGTTTGAAAAGAGAAGACACTAAAGAAAAATTTTTTTAAAAAAGCTAAACCATAAGATAAACACAAGAGGGAATGAAGAAAATAAAAGCATTCATGACAGATGGGAAGATATAAAAATCATTATAAAGAACACAGCAAAGCAATGCCTGCGAGTCAAGACCATAAATAAAAGAAAGAACTGGTTCGATTAAGTGTGCATTGAGGCAGTCACAAAGAAAAGAACAGATGTGGATGAATGACATGGACAACAAAACAAATGAGGACACACAGCGTAAAGAAACTCGAAAAAGCTATTCGTCAATAAAAACGACAATATATGAAAGACATGGCAAGCGAGATCCAGACATGCCATCAGAATAAGAAAAGCAGGGAATTCTATAAAGAATTGCGAACAGAAAGGCAAGGGTATAAACAACATCTACAGGGCTTGAAGGATAGTAATGGAAACATGATAGATAATGAAGAGAAAATCTGTATCAGGTGGAAAGAATATTTAAAAGAAAACTATTAAACTCTGAAGAACCTATAAAAACATTACCAGAGAAATACAGACTTGTGAACCTGAAATAGAGGAACCAGACTTAGAAGAAGTCATCTACAGTATCATGCTTCTACGAAGCAACAAAGCAGCGGGTTCAGATGGAATTGCTGCAGAACTGACTAAGGAGGAGGCCTAAATCTACATGAACAGACATGCGCACTAACACAACAAATATGGAGAGAACAAAAACTCTCTAGTGAATGGAGGAAATCGTTCTTGATCCCCGTATTCAAAAAACGGCGATAAAAGCAAGAGTGAAAACTACAGAGGAATATCCTTACTACAGACAAGCTACAAAATATTATCTGTTACACTTTGAAATAAATTAAAACCATACAACAAGAACATACTGGGGACTATCAAGCAGGTTTTAGGAAGAATAGATCAACCATAGACCAAATATTTTATCAACATCAAAGAGCAGAAAAGTTCTGGGAATATGGAAAAAAAGTATATAATATCTTCATTGACTTCAAGAAAGCCTATGACAGAATAGATAGGAGCAGCTTATGGAAAATTATGAAAGAATTTGAGATGCCTAATAAATTAAGCAATCTGGCCAGAATATGTATGGAGGATGCACAAAATATAGTAATATATAAAGGAAGAAAGTCAGAACCCTTTTGTATAAGAACTGGTTAAAACAAAGTGATACATTATCTCCATCACTATTCAACCTAGTTACTAGAAAAGGTCATCAGAAAAGCGAAAGAATAAAGCAGTACAGAAGAACAAGCTAAAATACTAGGATACGCTGATGACATCGACCCGGTGGGGGAAAATATGCAAGAAGTCATCAATACCTGCATACACCTGAGAGATGTAGCACTAAAAGTGGGCTTGACCATTAACCAAGATAAGACAGAGTATATGAAGATATCAAGAGACCAGAGGCAGAATGATCCAGAGAATATAAACGTTTGAGACATTGTCATTAGGAAAGCAGAATCAAACAAATAGGTAGGCACAATCTTCAACAGAAGCAACACATTAAGCGAGGAAATTAAAAGCAGAGTACAGATAGGGAATAAAATATACTTTGCCTTGCAAAACCTGTTAAAATCCAAAATCTTGTCCCAAAAAACCAAAATAACAATCTACAAAACTAGAATTAGACCAGCCGTCATGTATGAATTAGAAACGTGGATTATAACAAAGAAAGATGAACAATTGCACATATCTGAGAACAAGATCCTAAGAAGAATCTTCGGGCCCATAAAGAGCACCAAAAGTGGAGAATGGAGAGCTAGAAAGAACACTGAACTGAACAGCCTATTTAAATCCCAATGAATTATAAATGCCTGGAAACTAAACAGACTACGCTGGCTATGGCATGTAGAAAGAATGGAAGAGAACAGACACATGAACATTTTGTATCCACAAGAGATGATGGAAGCAAAACCTATGAGTAGACGAAGTCAGAGACGGAAAGACAACATAGAAGAGGATATAAAAGAAGTTGATGTCACCAACTGGAGAGAGAAGATTAGGAACAGAGAGCAATGGAGGCGAACTTTATCTGGAGCAAGGAGCCTCAGAAAGGCTCGGAAATTTTCATTTTGGCGTCGTGCAGATATGAGCATAAACCTACGAAATGTTCTGTTTGGCGTCGTGCAGATATGAGCATAAACCTACGAAATGTTCTGTTTGGCGTCGTGCAGATATGAGCATAAACCTACGAAATGTTCTGTTTGACGTCGTGCAGATATGAGCATAAACCTACGAAATGTTCTGTTTGACGTTGTGCAGATATGAGCATAAACCTACGAAATGTTCTGTTTGGCGTCGTGCAGATATGAGCATAAACCTACGAAATGTTCTGTTTGGCGTCGTGCAGATATGAGCATAAACCTACGAAATGTTCTGTTTGGCGTCGTGCAGATATGAGCATAAACCTACGAAATGTTCTGTTTGGCGTCGTGCAGGTATGATTTTGAACCTACGAAATGTTCAGTTTGAAGTCAAGCAGATATGAGTATGAACATATGAATTTGCCCTTTTCTTCTGCGTATCCACATGTCAGATAATGAATAAACAATTTCATTTATCGTAAATAAGAATTAATGGCGTTACTAGGTACTCTGATTAGCAGCAACACCACTCGTCGTATAATCTTTCGTTATTTTTTGACAGGTTGCAACTTCCACATTTATAATGAAATTATGGTATGGAAATCTTCATGTTTCAGTTCTAACTTTGCCATTCTTGAATAACTAAGTTTCACATTTGTTTTAAAGTTTGTTCAAAATGTACCCTTAACGAATTTAACTCAAAGATTGCGAAATAAATATATTGTCGTTTATATATTTGTATGCAATAGAGGGCTCACCTGGGTAAGAGCGGGGAAAATGGCAAAGGATAGGCATTTGTGGAAAACTCCTTGCGGAAGAGCCATGTGTCCTGGGCACTTAAGGTTCAGAGAGAGAGAGAGAGAGAGAGAGAGAGAGAGAGAGAGAGGATATTTGTCGTTTAATAAGTTCCAAAGAATGCTAAGTGTACCGTGAATCTTAAAATAAAGCAGTTTACAAAGTACACTGTGACTTTTTTTCCCCTCCAAAAGCAATGTAAGTGACGGCAGAGTGGCGGAGTGTTAGATACTAGTCTCTCATGGCAAGGTCATGGATTCGAATCCGGTTGGTAGGGGATCCAGTAACCTAGCTGTAAAAATGGGTACCTGGGTTCTACTGGGGCTGGGTCAGGAAACGCGGCCAGGCGTGGAACTGACTACATCAGCCTCTGGTGTGCTGTCACTTCAAGGAAAGTATGGACACTAACACCATATCCCCCCCCCCCGGGTGCTTTCAAGACATAGCAGGGTTGCCCTCACCATTGCAATATGAACCTTGTGTTTATGAGATGGCAATTAAATTAATAAAAAAAAACAGACATAAAAGTAAAACTAATCAAAAATAAATGAAGACATCTTTTACAGTTTACTGCGTGGACAATGACAGAAACAACACGAGAGAGAGAGAGAGAGAGAGAGAGAGAGAGAGAGAGAGAGAGTCCAAACAATCCAGTCCCCGTAGATTTCTTGAGTGATTAATCTTTTATCTTGCTGACGTCGTCTTGTGTCAGATAATTCATTCATTTATTTGGATTGTCTGACTTCTTGGCTTGTAGACTCGGAGTTTCAGCGCGGGCTCTCCTATTGATTATCTACAGTTGACGCTGACTTTTGTATACTAGCCATGTTTCTTTTGAGACAGATTTGATGGATCTTTAAACATTTTTTTTCCCTCTCATCATCAATAAACCGCTAGAGCTTTGAGTTTTCAACCAAACTAAAGGTGCTTCCGAAATATTTATAGGTAATTAAATTAACTTTCCCGTTTCAAGGTTTCAACCTTGTTTCAAAGATTGGCTTCCCAGTGGATTTTGTCTCTTGTTTCATGTATCTAAAGTGGTTTGTAGTGAACTTAACAGACTAAAGATGCTTTTGATAATCTAATCATCAGTTGCCATGCTAGTGGACGTTGGTGGTAATGCTACTCCACAGGTTTCGTTCCTTCATGTTTTCCATCACTTAAGTTAATGTTATTATTATTATTATTATTATTATTACTGGCATTCAACTCACTACCAAAAACAGCACTAAGATGGACACCACAGGGGAACAGAAGCAAGGGTAGACCAAAAGAGACATGGAGAAGAACAACAGAAAGGATGTTGAGCAATCGAGGGCTCACCTGGGCAAGAGCAGAAAAAAAAGGCAAAGGACAGGCATTTGTGGAAAACCCTTGCGGAAGCCCCATGTGCCCTGGGCACTTAAGGTTCAGAGAGAGAGAGAGATTATTATTATTATTATTATTATTATTATTTTGATCCACCGCGTTATACTGTCCATGATTTTTTTGTGTCTTTTGTTCTCCCTCAGAATCTCTTTCCATTTATCTTCCTTGTTGTTAGGATGTTTTCAAGCCCTCTTCTTCTCTCGCTGTATGTCCAACGAATGATGACTGTCATTTTTCTTTTATTGATTTAAATAGGTTCTTATCTGCATTTGTTTTTATTAGACATTCCCTGTGTGTCATCTTAGCTGTCCGTGGTATTCTTAAAATTCTTCTAATGAACCGCACCTCTGTTATTCTAGTGATCTTTTCATCGATCTGTTGATTGTCCGTGACTCACTCACTTCCTTAGAATTACATTGGCTAAATGTAGCATTTTAGAACTCTTTCTGATGTTAAATGACAGATTTTGATAATAATAACAGCTTATGTTATTTCACAAAGAATGTTATGGTACAGACATTTTGTTATTATTGTTTTCAATGATAGATGCTGATCGTCTATAGTATATACTGCTGCTTCTTAACAGCTCCAGAAGCGAAGATCACTGGTTAGAGGCATAATAATTGGTGTATAAGTATACAACTATACACTAAACACTGCAGTAAAGTTGTGATACTAGAATGTATAAAATCGGAAAAAAGTAGGAGCAGCTTTATTACTTAACGATTACAAAGTTGTGACGTTTCGGCGTGAGCCTTAATCATACAAAAACATACAGGACGAAGAAATAGGGAGAGGAGATAAAGTATAGATTTACATGAATACTGTTTAAAAAAAATTTTTTTTTAATTTAAAAAAAAAAAAATTTTAAAGGAGTACTTAGCTGTAAATTGCAAGGTGTGGCTTGTCTGGCGGTGTGTGTCAGGAATGGATCTGGTAGGACGCGGAAATTGTTTAAATAGAGACCTGTGACATGTGGTCGGTGGGTTGTAACTGGGGGTGGTGGATGGGGAACCGGGGAGGGGAGAGAGAGTGACGCACTACTGGCCTAGCTAGGAGAATTTGAAACATTAAAAAAAAATTTTTTTTAAACAGTATTCATGTAAATCTATACTTTATCTCCTCTCCCTATTTCTTCGTCCTGTATGTTTTTGTATGATTAAGGCTCACGCCGAAACGTCACAACTTTGTAATCGTTAAGTAATAAAGCTGCTCCTACTTTTTTCCGATTTTATACATTCTGGTTAGAGGCATAATCTGAATCAGGAAGTAGTATAGAAGATACAATCATCATCATCATCATGTGCTGTGTCCACAGAGCTGGAGTCTCGGGATTCTCTAACACCTCAGCCGGTGACCTTTTTTTTTCCAGCATTTCATCGCGTTAGGTTGCCCATAATCTTTTCTCCCGGCCTTCCTCTGTCTCTCTTGCCATTTATCTTTCTTGTTCTGATATTTTCAAGACATCCCCTTCTCATTATTTGTCCAGTGCACACACAATATCGTTTCCTTATGGATTAAATAAGATTCACATTTTAAAGGGGATTTTGTTAAACACTCTGTGTTTAGAAAAGGCCACAAAAGCGGCTTCAGAGGTCAAGTTTGACGTCGTGCAGATATGATTTTTAACCTATGAAATTTTCGGTTTGAAGTCAAGCAGATATGAATATGAACCTATGAAATGTTCAGCTTGAAGTCAAGTAGATATGAATATGAACCTAATAAATATTCATTTTGATGTCTATTCTATTCCTCTTAGACTATGAAGATGAACTTCATCCAGTCTGACGTATCTAACATCAGCCATCTCAGAATCAATTCAGATTATTCTCAACGTCAACCTTATCTTTTTGTCATTGATCTTTTAGTGCTTATCTTCATGTGTTTCAAAGCCTCTCTATCTAATTTTGAGCTGACATCGTCATAATCGAAAGTAGATAATAATGAGATAAAAAATCTAAGATACTTTTTATCTTCCGTAGACATAAGAACACGAAAGTCTTTTGGGTCATGAGACTGAAGGCCAGTCAGCTTCTGCGTTACTTCCAGAATAATAGACTGTGACGGCTTCCTGTTACTTCTCTTTGTAATGACGTTCCCACTGGTAGCTGAATCTACATTAGTATTTCTACAGCTAATGAAGACTACGTTAACAATTCTGTTGCTGGTAGAATTACATCAACATTTCTACTGGTAGTAGAATCTACGTCAATATTACTAATGCTGATAGAACGATATCAGTATTTCTAATGCTGGACGTTAACATTTCTAATGCTGTACGTTAATATTTCTAACGCTGGTAGAACGACGTCAATTTTTCTAATGTTGTTTGTCAATATTTATAATGCTGGATGTTAATATTTCTAATGTTAGATGTCAACATTTCTAATGTTGGACGTCAGTATTTCTGATGTTGGATGATGTCAGTTAATCTAATCTTTCATGTTATAAAGAAATAGACAAAAAAGTAAAAATTTCAGCTAGAAAGGATAAAAGATTATACATAGACAATATGGCGAAAGAGGCAGAGAAAGCAGCAAAAACAGGAGACAGCAAACTTTATATAACATACAAAAGAGGCTAAAAGGTACTATTACATGTAAAGAAAGACCAATCCTTAGCAAAACTGGAACCCTATTAACATCAAGTAAAGACCAAAAGCAAAGATGGCCTGAACACTTCCAAAAGAACTCATAGACCTTGAAACCGACGTACCAGCCCCACAATTAAATGTCAACCTAGATGAAATTACAATGCATGAAATTGAAACAGCAGTGAATTTAATGGCTAACAATAAAGCTGCAGGTCAAGATGAAATAACACCCGAAATGTTAAAAGCTCTCAATAGTGACAACATGAGACAACTACAGAGAATGTTTAATAAGATTTGGAAAGAAGAAAAGGTCCCTTCTAAATGGAAAAAAGGAATCATTGTTAAAATACCAGAAAAGGTAACCTTAGTGACTGTAACAATTGGAGAGCAGTAACCTTAATATCAGTTGTGTCAAAAGTATTTTGCAAGGTCATTTTGAATAGACCTAAAGATATAGTGGATACAGCAAAGAGAGAACAAGCAGGATTCCGAAAAGGGAGAAGCTGACTCGACCAGATCTTTACTCTAAGAATAATATTTGAAGAACATATTGAAAAGCAGAAACCACTAATACTTCATAGACTTTAAAAAAGCATTTGATAGTATACATAGAGATTCATTATGGAGAATTTTAAGTCTATATGGAATACCATCTAAAACTGTCAACATCATTAAAGACTTCTAAAATGGATATGTTTGTGCTGTCAAAACAGAAGAAGGGATGAGTGAATGGTTCCAGATTGAAACAGGTGTGAAACAAGGATGTATACTGCTCTTGTGCTTTTTGGAATTACAACAGACTTCATAATGAAAAAATGGTGCACAGGTAACACAGGTATTGACTGGGTACATGAGACCCAACTAGAAGATCTTGATTTTGCTGATGACGTAACTCTTATCAATAACAATGTGAATTCCATGCAAAAAAAATAGATAGCCTGTCTTCACTGGTTAGCAAAATAGCATTTGAAATTAACAAGGACAAAACAAAAATAATGAAAATTCCCATTAATCAAAATGGAAAAATTCACATAGAAGGGACAGATATTCAATCAATCAATTTGCATACCTTGGCAGCTACATAGACCAGGATGGTGACACCAGAAAGGAAGTTAGAATTAGAATTGTAAAAGCAGCATCGATCTTCAAGAATCTTGAGAATATATGGCATTCATAAGTTATAAGCATAAAAAAGAAATTAAGACTATTCAAATCAAATGTAATATCCACCCTCATTTATGCATGTGAAAACTGGAAAACAACTAAAGAAATAGACAAGAAATTAGACTTTTGAAAACAAATGCTTAAGGAAAATACTCGGCATCAAGTGGAACGAATTCAAGAGCAGTGCAGAGATAAGACAGATGACTGAACAACAACCAGTCTCATGAGTGATCAGGAAAAGGAGATGGACATATGTTGGTCACGTGATGAGAAGAAACAGTCAGAGAATCCCAAAACAAGCTCTAAAATGGAACACAACAGGCCAAAAAAAAAGGCAAACCGGGTGAAACTCTGAAGAGGACATTGTTAAGAGAGGCCAAATTAATAGCCATAAAATCCCTTGATGAGGTTGAAAGACTCGCCAAAGACAGGAAAAAACTGGCGAACTACCTTGCGAGCCCTATGTGACGTTTAACGGCACGGGAATGATATAAGATATATAAGATAAGATGATGTCAGTGTTTCTAACGCTGGACGTCAATATTTCTAATGCTGGGCGTTAATATTTTTAATGATGAGTGTTAATATTTCTAATGTTGGATGTCAATATTTCTAATGCAGAATGTCAATATTTGTAATGTTGGACGTCAGTATTTCTAATGCTGGGCGTTAATATTTCTAATGCCAGACGTCAATGTTTCTAATCCTGGTAGAACGACGTCAATATTTCTTATTATGGTATGAACATGTTCTGTTTCGTTTCGTGTCGTCTGCAGTGAAAGCGAAACGAAACATTTAGTTCCAGATAAAGTTCTGAATTCTTAGTCCCTGGTAGATTCTCATTCATTCAAAAAAATGGCCACCTATGGTGAGGGAGCTTTCGTTTTGTCCGCATGGAAATGATTATGAAGTCTTCTGTTCAGTAATGGAGTATTTCTGACTGGTGGTAAGAAAGATTGTTATGCATTGATCTTCGTCCGAGTGAGAGTTCTGTGTTGGGTGTAAATTTGTTGCAGTCATTCAGTTCATTGTGTGTAGAGTTTAAGTGAAGCATTTGAATTTTTTTTTTGGTCACTAAATCATATTTCATGATATAACACGGCAATAACACTTTGGATAACACTGCTGCCATATCTGTCAGTGGGTGGAAGACAGGTATACATACGCTTATTGATGAAGTAAATAATCATAATCATATATGTAGATCATTCATTCATTCATTTGCATGTCCCTTGCTGAATTTTGCCTCCCTAACAGCTCTCCTGTAGGCGTCTCGGTTGTGAGCAAGATGGCCTGCTGCTGATGCGTCCAGTTGCAGAATCCACCAACGATGTCTTGCAGCCATCTTCGCCTTGGTCTTCCTCTTTTTTCCTTTTCCTGTTATGTACCCTTTGAAGGAGGTCTTCTCTAGATTATCATGACGTTTAATGTGTCCAAAATATTTAAGTTTTTTTTCTCTTTAAACCTCTTTACTAGCCAGCCTTCTTCAATATTATGTTCTTGTGGTTTGGATATATATGTTCTTTTTTGTGTCCATGATATTTAAAGAACTCTTCTGTAGCATTTATATTCAAAGGCATTTATGTGTTTCTAAGTTGTTTTGTTAAGTGTCCAGGTCTCACAGGCATATGTTGCAATGGGAAAGATCTTATCTTATATCTTATATCCTTCCCGTGCCGTTAAACGTCACATAGGGCTCGCAAAGAAGTTCGCCAATTTTTCCTGTCTTCGGCGAGTCTTTCAACCTCATCAAAGGATTTTATGCCTGTTAATTTGGCCTCTCTTAATAATGTCCTCTTCAGAGTTTCACGCGGTCTGCCTCTTTTTCTTCAGGATGGGAAAGATGCATGCCCTTAAAAATCTTATTTTTGTAATTCTGTCTGTTCCTCCCCACAGATTCTTTAGTTGTTTTACTTTCTGAAGAACGATAGATATCCTCATTTTAATTTCCCTCATTGTATCTCCACTATCAGTTTGTAGTGATCCAAGATATTCAAAACTCTCCACTTCTTCCAGTTTTTCCTCATTGATCCATATTTCAGCTGCAGTGTTTGTTTTGTATGTTGTCATCAATTTAGTTTTCTTCGCACTAAGATAGAGGTTTTGCTCTTCGCTGTTCTTACGGACTGACATAATTAGTTTTTCCATTCCTTTTTGTGTTGTGGACAGTAATACTGTGTCATCAGCATATCTAATCTCTGGTATTTCATAACCTCCAATTGTTATGGCATCGTAATATTTTTGCCTACATCTTCTCTAACATTCCTCATTATATTTTCAGTATACAAGTTAAATAAGTAAGTATATGTAGATATAGATGTTTAATGTTTAAACATGACTAGAATCGTCTATGATATTGTTTGTGCACGTTTTGTCAACAAGTGAGTTTTGATCAAGACCATGCCGAGTGTTCTGGGCGGCGGATATGGCTTAAATTTGTAACATTAAAGCTGTGTAAGTAAGAATGCAAGGATTGTAGAGGTATAGAGACTGAAGTCAGAAGGAAAGATGTATGTACGGCCTGAAGATGGATTTTGGTCTATTTAAAGAATATGATGTGTCAGCAATGTTTTGTTTTTAGGTGTTGCCAGCTAGTTCTGTGTCATATGTGTGTAGTCATGGAACATTGGGACTCTTAAAATACTATTGATCACTAACATTTGTTTAATTCATATGAAGTTTTGATGCATTTTCATGCTATTTAGTATCCATGCTGATATCATGTTGACACGTTGATACACGAGTGTGTGTGTTATGATCACCTTCGGGATTCGTTATAACCATGTGTTTTCACAATAATATTTATTCCTGACTGTTACATGTTTGTTTATTTGTTGTTGTCGGCTAGGGGAGTTAAATTAGGTATAAATGATGAGGTTGGATCTTGCATTATGAATTATTTATTGTGTTGGCTTTATGTCTGTGAGGTTCACAATTGATGTTGTTCATTTAAGCAACAATGCCTTAAGCAACATTATCTTAAGCAACATTATCTTAAGCAACATTATCTTAAGCAACATTATCTTAAGCAACATTATCTTAAGCAACATTATCTTAAGCAACATTATCTTAAGCAACATTATCTTAAGCAACATTATCTTAAGCAACATTATCTTAAGCAACATTATCTTAAGCAACATTATCTTAAGCAACATTATCTTAAGCAACATTATCTTAAGCAACATTATCTTAAGCAACATTATCTTAAGCAACATTATCTTAAGCAACTGCTGAACACTGAACCACGGAAGTCTCTTCGGCCAGGTGAAGATTTGGAGAAATGTATAAGTAAGAAATCTTGGGTTGTGTTGGTTAATATGAATGATAAAACATTCTCACTAGTACCTGGGGGTACATAAATTAAGGAATCCCTTTTTTATATTATATTATATACATATATATTCCCAACCAATAATACCCAATAACTGTTCATCTCTTACACCGGTAGAACGACGTTAATATTTCTAATGCTGGACGTTAACATTTCTAATGCTGCACGCTAACATTTATATTGCTGGACGTTAACATTTCTAATTCTGGCAGAAGGGCGTTAACGTTTCCACTGATAAGAGAATCTTCGTTAACATTTCTATATTGAGAGAACTAACATTTAATAATTCTGCTTCCAGTGGAATGATTAGTAGCACTTCTAATACTTCATAGTAGCATTTCCACCAGTGACAGAAACTATGTTAATATTTCTGCTACTGGCAGAATCTAAATAAACATTTATACGGCTGATGATCGCATTCAAAGACGGCCACATCTCTATCCCTTACTTCCAACGTTCGCTGCACGAAGACTGGACCAAGACAGTCTAGCGTAAGACGTAACGATTGCCATGCTTCAGACCGTGACAAAGCTTAATGAGAGACTTAACTTGGCACTATAGTTCTCCTGGAAGGTAAGATAGGACATTATCGATTGTTTTGTAGTTACTCGGACAGTTTAGAATTCTTGTGGAAAGAAATCCCGTCGCTGAATCTTCCAGTCAAACATAGTACATATAAGCTTACATAAATGGATATTCCATACGCTGTGTTGAAGACACATTGACTACAAAGACGGAGATGGTCTACCTACAGGGCAGTAACACTCTGGGTTATACTGCCTCCGCGTCTGTCAGTGGGTGGAAGGACAGGTTACGATTTCTCGGACAACACAACCATGTCCCTAAATATGGGACTTCGCAGAATTCACAGCAAGTGAACATTTTTAAAAAATAAATACACGTACATATGTATATGTTGGTGGGAATATATCGTCTCAGTCGTGTATACACTCTCAGAGAATGAGAAAATATGTATCGTCAACGATCATTGCCAAGAACATCTGAATTATGATGAAGATAACCAAAGTACTCGTCCATAGCATGCTAAACAGTGACAGTTTACTACGAACTAAAATCTTTGAGTAATAAAGTGGGGCATGATCTAAAGAAGCTTGAGAAACACTGCTTTAAACTATTTCTGAAACTGTCACAGAAGGCACATGGAAAGAAATGGAAGTGCTAACTTACGATGTACGGATATCTGGGCTAAAAGTGGTGGTGTACTTTTACAAGGGGGTTATTTTCTTCCTGTTTACTTCTGCGCATGTCAGCTGACCGGATATACATGCGAAGGGAGATAACAAGGAATATTTGCATAGACAGGCACGGGATATTTGATTTTCGAGAAGAGACACAAAAAATAAGTAGGAGTTGGGGGGGGGGGGAGTGAGAGAAAGAGTGGAAGGGAGGGAGTTGATGTCTTACGATGAAAATACATATAATGTGTCCCTATAAAAAAACGACAAATATTTTCGACTATTAATGGCCAAAATAAGAATGTGATTTGAAAACAAAGTTCAAATTAGAAGCTTCAAGATGCAGAAAAGAATAGGACAGCGTCAGGTGTGAAACATGTTAAATCTAATCGTTCTCTTGTTTCTATGCGATGCAACTACCACTGGGCGAGGAAAGATTATTCTGCATGGGAGATGGTACTGTTACCAGAGTTATCGAACTTATGAAGAATTACTCTTTGAAGGAGATCGTACTGCTACTAGAGTTATCGAACTTAAGAAAGATTATACTATGTAGGAGATTGCACTGTTACTAGAGTTATCGAACTTCTGAAAGATTTTATATATATATATATATACATATATATATAATAGGACCACTGTACCATACCACGCATGATCGTAAAAGGGCCAGCAACCCTATCTGGTAAAAAAACTATCAGACTGCTACAGAAACAGAAGCAAGGGAAAAAACAAATGCAGGTGGAAGGAGAAATGCTTATCAGGAAACTGAGCCCATGAAGGTTATGGATGAAAGCCAGCCACTAGAATTCCCCAGTCCGACTGCAGACCTCCTGGAACCTAAACACAAGATGCAAATAGGCAGCTGAAATGTAAGAACACTAAACCAGACTGGAAAACTAGCACAAACCATCAAGGAAATGCACAGATACAAACTAGACATACTAGGAATACAAGAAGCAAGATGGACAGGACAAGGCAGAAGGAAATTAACAACACAGTACACAGAAGATACAATAATATGGTCAGGTAAAGAAGATAATCATGAAGAAGGAGTAACATTGATTATAACAAAAGAAGCATCAAGAGCATTGCTGAAATGGATCCCTATAAATGAGAGATTATTATATGCACGGTTCAACTCAAGATTCACGAAGCTGTCTATTATAGTTTGTTATGCACCAACAGAAGCAGCTGAAGAGGAATTAATAGAATATTTTACAACAGCCTCCAATCCACAGTAGAAACAATACCCAAGCATGACATGCTACTCATCTTGGGCGACTTCAATGCAAAAGTAGGTGAGGGAAATGAAGATAGAAGAAGAATCATGGGAAAAGAAGGAATCGGAGAAATAAATGAAAATGAAGAAAGACTGCAGTTTCTGTGAGGAAAACATGATGACCATCGGAGGGACAATTTTCCAACATAAAAACATCCATAAAGTGACTTGGAGGTCCCCAGATAAAACCACAGAAAACCAAATCGATCACATACTGATAAATAACAAGTGGAAATGGTCACTACAAGATGTGCGAGCAAGGAAAGGAGCAGATGTAGGAAGTGATCACAACCTTCTGGTAGCAAAAATAAAACTAAAATTAAGGAAAGCCAAAATCGAAGAACACAGAAAGATACATTTTGATACAGGAAAACTGAAAGACCAGTAAACAAGAAATGAATTCTCAATGGTACTTAAGAACCGCTTCAGTGTCCTACAAGACGAAGCAGAAATGTCCATACTAGAGTTCAATAAAACACTACAGGAAACAGCAAAAGAGGTGCTGGGGTATCGGAAACGGAGAAAAGAGGAATGGATAAGCAAGACCACATGGGAAAAGATAGAGCAAAAAAAAAAAAAAAAAGAAATCAAGAAAAAATTACTGAACACCAAACCACAAAGGCTTAAAGAACAAGTTTTAAGTAATTATGCACAAAAAGACAAAGAAGTGAAGGAATCATGCCGTAAAGATAAACGTCAATACTATGATAACTTAGCAGAAGCAGCAGAGAAAGCAGCATATGCAAATGACATGAAAACCATATACAAAATCACAAAGCAGATGACAGGTAACTTCAGCACAAGATGTGAGAGTGCAGTAAGGCACATAAAGGACAACTGGTCAGTGGAGAAAGAAAATAAATTGAAAGATGGAGGGAACACTTTAACACCCTACTAAACAGAACACAAGCAGCACAAACAATAGACATACCTGAAGCAAAAACGGAACTAAACATCAGTACAGTATCAATAACAATAAGTGAAGTAAATGAGGCGATAAAGAAGCTAAAATTAGACAGGGCACCAGGTGAAGATGAAGTGACTGCTGAGATGTTGAAAGCAGAAGAAACAGAAACATCAAAACAACTTTGCCGGATACTGCAACAAATCTGGGATCTAGAAAAAGTTCCAGAGGAGTGGAAAACTGGCCTTATAGTAAAACTACCAAAGAAGGGTGACCTCAGAGATTGCGGGAACTGGAGAGGCATTATCCTCCTGCTACTCACCAGTAAAGTATTTTGCAGAATAATCATCAACAGAATTGTACCAGCACTTGAGGGAAAACTTCGGAAAGAGCAGGCAGGATTTAGGAAAGGAAGATCATGCATAGACCACATATTTGTACTTAGACAAATATTAGAACAGGCAAATGAGTGGTATAGCACAACATATGCATTGTTTATAGATTTTGAGAAAGCCTTTGACAGTGTCACAGAGATGCACTGTGGAAAATCCTAAGATGGCATGGCCTCCCCCATAAGATAGTGAATGTAATCAAAGCCCTATACGAGGGTTTTCAGTGTAAAGTGATATGTGGAGAACATATCTCCAGCAGCTTTCGGGTACAAACAGGAGTGAAGCAGGGATATGTGCTATCACCAACATTATTTATCTTGGCAGTAGACTGGTTAATGAAGGCGGCAACATCAGATAAACGCAGAGGATTACAATGGACCCTTGACACAGTGCTGGAGGACCCTGACTTTGCGGACGACATTTGTCTACTATCATGCAGCCACAAAGATATGCAAGATAAAATAAACAAGCTAACTCAGAATGCAAACAACATAGGACTAAAGATTAACGTAGGAAAGACAAAATTAATGAAGCAAAATGTGAACAACAGAAATGTACTCTGAGTAGATAGCAAGTTAGTGGAGGAAGTCAATGAATTTGTATACCTTGGCAGTAGAGTAGTAGAAAATGGAGACAGCACAGAGGACATCAACGGCAGACGTACTAGAGCAAACCAGGCTTTTGCAGTGCTGCAGACTATATGGAAATCTAAAAAAACTAAGCATGAATACGAAAATCAGGATATTTAAGAGCAATGTTCTAAGTGTACCACTCTATGGAAGTGAATGCTGGAAAATCACCAAAACCATAGAAAACAAGTTGAATTCTTTCCAGACTAAATGTTTACGAAGAATTAGAAAAATATTTTGGCCAAACATCATAAGAAATAACATCTTGTTGGCAGAGATGCAGATGAAGCCAATGACAGCAATTATTGAAGAAAGATGCTGGCGATGGTTGGGACATTTGCTCCGAATGACTGACAACTCACTACCAAAAATAGCACTAAGATGAACACCACAAGGGAATAGAAGTAAGGGTAGACCAAAAGAGACATGGAGAAGAACAACAGAAAGGAAGTTGAGCAATAGAGGGCTCACCTGGGCAAGAAGAGAAAAAAAAAGGCAAAGGACAGGCATTTGTGGAAAACCCTTGCAGAAGCCGCATGTGCCCTGGGCACCTAAGGTTTATATATATATATATATATATATATATATATATATATATATATATATAGGAGAATGCACTGTTACTAGAGTTATCGAACTTATTAAGAATTACTCTGTAAAGAGATCGTACTGCTATCAGAGTTATCGAACTTAAGAAAGATTATTCTATGTAGGAGAATGTACTGTTACTAGAATTATCGAACTTATGAAAGATTATATATATATATATATATATATATATATATATATATATATATATATATATATATATATAGGAGAGTGCACTGTTACAAGAGTTACCGAACTTATGAAATATTATTATACATAGGAGAATGCACTGTTACTAGAGTTATCTAACTCATCTCTAAGTTGTACTGTCGCTAAATATTTCTCTCAGACCACTGGGAAACCGTCGTTGTTTGGAATGGAGGGTGCTGCTACCTGTACTGGAACTGGATAAGACGACAGCAGGTCACTCCCTGTCCTGCACAACAACGTGCCTGATTTGATCCACCACTGGCAGAACAGAATCAACCATGAGAGAAGCTACTCACCAAAATGACGACTGACCAGTCCCACAACAGCTAATATCTACTTACTTGACAACCTGTACTATCAGCCCACCAAGTGTCAGAAAGTCAGATCCTAACAGCAATGTCAGTTGCCAAGAGTTTCAGGTCTATACACACACACAAAAGAAGATCACAGTTATCAGATATCACACACAAAAAAAGCAAAACAAAAACTGTGCAACGCAGAAACTTAATGTGGCATCAGCTTTTCCTGAGTTTCTGTTGGTCTAGAAGGAGTTTTGTGTGTATGTGTGTATGTGTGTGTGTGTGTGTGTGTCCTAAAATAATCAAGTTCGCATGCTTGGCTTCTCAAAACTGTTGATCCTACGATCGCTTCTATTATGGTGCTTAGGAGTCTATGCCCCGTTCTGAGATGGCAAAAGATCGGTGCAGCACTGCACTTCTCCTTCGTTATTTTCAGAATAGTAAACTTAACTTTAACAAAAATGCAATTTATCTATTTATGCACTATAGCCTACAGTTCTTGTACATATGGTACCTCTGTGATCTCTTGTCTCATTGAGTGGGCTGTAGGGAAGTTGTCACCTGTCGAGGTAAGAAGGTGATCATCTTCCACGTGACGATAAATCTCTTGGACTTGAATGTATAAAATAGGAAAAAGTAGGAGCAGCTTTATTACTTAACGATTACAAAGTTGTGACGTTTCTGCGTGAACCTTAATCATACAAAAACATACAGGACGAAGAAATAGAGAGAAGAGATAAAGTATGGATTCACATGAATACTATTTTTAAAAATTGTTTTTAAAAGTACTTAGTTGTAAATTGTAAGGTGTGACTTGTCCGGCGGCGTGTGTCAGGAATGGATTTAGTAGATCGTGGAGACTGTTTAAATAGAGACCTGTGACATGTAGTTGGTGGGTTGTAACTGGGGGTGGTGGATGGGGAACCGGGGAGGGGAGAGAGAGTGATACAATATTGACCTAGCTAGGAGAAGTTGAAACAGATGATTGGGAAAGAAGGGTTGCAGAGTGATGCTGTGAGGAAGTTTGAAAAGTAAGAAATGGTGGACTTAGTGGAGAGGTACTATAATGATTGAAGAGAATGTTACATGTAGCTAAACAGCGAGTTTAACCCATGTGGCTCTTGGACGATCAGCTGACAACTCAACCAGGTCTCGACTGTCCATGTGGATGGACGCTAAAAGCTGTTGGCCAGAATGAGGTCTGCCAGTTTTTTTTTTCTACTTAGCCGGAGTTTCATATGTTTCGTTTTGTTTTATTTTCGTCAACCGAGTGCTTTGATTAAATGCTGTTACAAGTGAAATAACCCAGAAGCTTTGAAATGTGTACGTCAGCAAAGAATTCAAGATAACTTGGCTCACGTATTACGTCAGCAAAGAATTCATTTATCTTGACATGTAAGTATGTCAGCAAAGAATTCATTTATCTTGACATGTAAGTATGTCAGCAAAGAATTCATTTATCTTGGCATATAGGTAAGTCAGCAAAGAGTTCATTTATCTTGGCATATAGGTAAGTCAGCAAAGAATTCATTTATCTTGGCATATAGGTAAGTCAGTAAAGAATTCATTTATCTTGGCATATAGGTAAGTCAGTAAAGAATTCATTTATCTTGGCATATAGGTAAGTCAGTAAAGAATTCATTTATCTTGGCATATAGGTAAGTCAGTAAAGAATTCATTTATCTTGGCATATAGGTAAGTCAGTAAAGAATTCATTTATCTTGGCATATAGGTAAGTCAGTAAAGAATTCATTTATCTTGGCATATAGGTAAGTCAGTAAAGAATTCATTTATCTTGGCATATAGGTAAGTCAGCAAAGAATTCATTTATCTTGGCATATAGGTAAGTCAGTAAAGAATTAATCTATTCTGGCCCGAAAGCATGTCAGGAAAAATTTCATTTATCCTGGCATATAAGTATGTCAGCGATTAGGTGTGTTCCTGGCTCAGAGGGGCATTTCTTAGTATATTTCGTGCGACTGTCTATTCGGGCATTTGGAGAGAATTGAAGAAGATAGGCAAATAAGGATGATCTGTACAGAAGTTATAGACCAAGAGGTAGACTTCGACAACGATGGCGAGATAACCTTCAAGAAGATATACGCGCTCTTTGAACCTCAAATGGCAAGAAAAGATCCAGAACAGAGAGGAATGGAGATGTGTCTTGCTCGCAGCATTGAGCCTCGGTGGCTCGGAAAGCTGCTGAGTTCAGCAGCCGCTCGAAGAAGAAGAAGAAGCAGAAGAAGAAGAAAAAGAAGAAATCTACTCTTATAACCTTGTGTTATGACAGGAAGCAACAATGATGATCACGTCATCAGAGACAATATCACGGCCTCACTCGACGCACGTGCTCCCCTTCTCTGTCTAAGGTATGACACTAATCAGATCGCCAACGTAACACGATGGATGACCTCAGCAACAAACACAAGTCCTGAAAAAGACAGTTTCTTATCAGGCACCCAAGCAGGATATCTCACAATACATACGTTGTGATTCACCGAGGCCGGTCGTTGAGCAACATCAGTAACATCAGTACATTTATTGAATGGCTCAGGATGATGATGAATCAGTGGCGGTGAAGAACATCAAAGAGGCATACCAAGCTGTTCAAGACGATGCGTAGATAACATTTCCATGTGGCTCAATCTAACACATCTGGAGCCATCAAATAAAACGAAATGTAAAGTGAACTATGATGATGATGATGATCCATTCCCTTTCATTTTGAAGACGGGTATAACTAACAGTACAAGACAACTCTTCACAACTCTAAAAAACTCAGACTTTACTGACATATCTCACAGATCCTCCTCATCCAGTCTATACACTTCCCAATTTTCACGTGTGGAACAGTCCTGCAGGAAGTGTCCGAGGACATTAGGCGAGGGGCCATCACCTAGTTTGACCAGAAATATAAACAGCCATATAGGGGCGTTACAGGGGCGTAACATTCCGTCACAAGGTCTTGGGCTGACATGAGTGGTTGAGTCAGGCTGCACTGAAAGGAAGATGATGACTTTCCTCTGGATTGTGTAACGGTGTTTAATATCTGAATGCAATTCTGCGCCTTTGATAATAAACTGATATTTCGCTTTGCTTATTATAATGATGCTATGTGAATATTGTGCACATGACCATCACAATTCCGGAAATCTGTTATCCGGTTCAATCAGTTACCTGGAATTAATTTCCGCGAGAGACATTTTAGTTTTCCTGGTGTCGCCGTACGGACGTGCCTTTTACCGCTTGGTGGTGCTAGCTGCTCCATCCGCTAGCTTTGAGCCTTTTCAAGCACCAATAAGACAGTTCCAATTATTTTTCGCCCGGCTCACTAAAAAGCAGAATTCCTGGTAAAGGGCAATGTTTTTGGTATCTGCCTTCCACTTAAGTACACGTCATTAATTCAAGCCCAGGAGAGCGGCGTATTATGTTTTAAATATCGCGCCCATTCTACGGGGCAGCTGCTGAGTGAAGTTATACTACTGTGAGTTTCTTAAGAGTTTAATGTGGTTGGGGGAGGGGGGAAGGGGAGTAGGGTAGGGAAATTCCCTATCACAGGGAAAAAACTAAGACGCTTTCTTCACTCCGCTAGTCTACGGGACATCCTTGGGCAAGGTGGAGCGCCCGTATAGTCCCTCGCTCAGGGTTACGTGAAGCCATGGGAGCAGGCGGTGAGTGGAACAGTGGGAGCAGCCAGCAGTTCTTACAGGTCATGGTCCCCACTCTACGATGGTAGGCAGAGGATCTCATCTGAAGAGACAACGGCTACGACCACCTACTTGTAACAGTCACTGCCGAGAAGGGAAGGAATGGCAAGCTACATTTTGCATTGCCAAGAAACCTAACGTGGTCAATCTGAAGAAAGAACAAAGATCTATTGGCAGATCCCCCAGGGCTAGGCAGATCATTTGAAAACCGGCCGGTTAACGCCACAAAAACTTGAGATACTTCGGCAACGTCAATAGCTTGGATAGGCTGGTAGCAGAAGGCAAAGTGCCCTGCAAAAGAAAAAAAAAGGGGCGACCTCGCCGCTGTGGGACACAGGACATCAGGGAAAGTCACTGCCAGACCCCGGTCAACTTGTGCAGGGCCGTGTTGCATTCAGGGAGGCAGTGAGAGGGGCAACGTTCTGGAAAGGACATGTCACGTGACTGAATGTGAGATGTATGATTTACCGCGTTGCCAATGCTTGGAAGTCTGTAGCGGAATCCACGCTGAAAAATGGATGGCATAAATTATGGTCAGTGATAATGTCCGAGTCTGCACTTGATAAGAAAGATATGACTTTCCAGGATTTGGGGCTTCAAAGAAGGAACAGATTATACTTTATCTGCTGGGGGTAAAGACGCCTGATAAGGTAATCAGCGACTCATAGCTGATATGCCAGCGTCAGGGTTAGCGACCCATAGCTGACCAATAACCTGTCCCACCTCTCCGTGGTACCCCCAATAACAGACCTAGCCTGACTAACGGGGCAGGGATCCCCATAGTCCCCATGGTGGTGGAGTCTGCTAAAGAAACATTGCATACCCCCTGCTTGTTAGCTGTACTCCGGGACTGAAAAAGTAGCCGCCATAACCCGCTCCCACGCCGATACGATGCTGTGCCTCAACATCTCTACAGCATAGGCTGCAAAGAACAACAGCTCGCAGTTACAGGGAGTTCATACAAGTACTTGATCTGCTTGCTTTTGCTCATGTTCTATCTAATTCCGCTGCTAATGATCTTGAATCCAGAAAATGTTGAGGAATGGATGAATGTTGATGACGATGCTCCTACTGTTCATCATTATACGAGCGACTCTGAAATTGTGAAGATGGTGTTACGTCCGTCGCAAGGAGTCAGTGAAGATGAAAGCAAAGATGAAAACGAGAACGATGTAACAGAAAGAGTCTCTCTCTCTCTCTCTCTCTCTCTCTGAACCTTAAGTGCCCAGGGCACATGGGGCTTCCGCAAGGGTTTTCCACAAATGCCTGTCCTTTGCCTTTTTTCTGCTCTTACCCAGGTGAGCCCTCGATTGCTCAACATCCTCTGTTGTTCTTCTCCATGACTCTTTTGGTCTACCCTTACTTCTGTTCCCGTGTGCTGTCCATCTTAGTGCTATTTTTGGTAGTGAGTTGTCAGTCATTCGTAGCACATGTCCCAACCATCGCCAGAATCTTTCCTCAATATTTACTGTCAGTGGCTTCATCTGCATTTCTGCCAACAAGAGTCACTACTAACAGGTTAATTCATGTGTGTGATGAGCTGAAGAATAGTCGAGAGCAGAAATGTTTTATGTGTGTGATGAGGTGAAGAATAGTCGAGAGCAGAAATGTTTTATGTGTGTGATGAGGTGAAGAATAGTCGAGAGCAGAAATGTTTTATGTGTGTGATGAGGTGAAGAATAGTCGAGAGCAAAAAAGATTTATGTGTGTGAACAAGAAACAAGAACGTTCTCATGCTACAGGATATACTAATCAAAGAAAGACAACAACTTTCAAAGCAGCTCGGACTGAAAGACATGCCCCCCCCTCCCCCCCCAAAAAAAAGCCGGAAAGCGTGCAACAGAGGAGTCAACGCTTCTGAATCCAACGCCTTCAACATTTACTCTCCCAGATGAGCTACCACCACCATCATCATCATCACTTCCTGATATTTCATTCATCGTCCAAGATGAAGAAGACAGCAATCCTGACAGCCCTTCACTTCAAAACATGTAAACTGCTTAGATGCAAATTCCAGTTGTTCACACTGGAAGTGGCAGTGACGAAACTTCTTATGTAAGTCAGGAGAATTACATGCACTTATAACCTTGACAGTAGTCTACCTGTTTTCATTTCTTTTTTCTTTTTTTCCTTTTTAAAACTTTTTGTTCTCTGTGTGCTGACTTACATGGTATTTTAAAGGTGGAATGAAATGGTTAGCTTTTGGGTTTAAGTATATTCTAACGTAACCATCAGCAATCCGGCAAAATCATTTACACGGCATCCAACAGGTCCCGATGATGCCGGATTTGTGATGTTCATATGTATAGGCGGTCACTGAAGTTATTTATTGTGAGATCAGCTGCTGCTAACTGCATGATATTGCATTAGGTTGTATGGAGTGGCAGGCCACGAGACCTTACTCTCTTATGAGTGAGCACGCAGGCAGATTCCAGCGCCGCCCAATGTTGAGCAATTATGTGGTTATGAAGTTGCCGTGCCATTAAAATGCTAAGGTAGACAGAGGTGTATGGTGCAGTTTTACAAAGTGAGGGAGGAAGTGAGCAAGGTGAGAAAAAAACGAATATAAAGTAAGAGAACGTGTAAATGAAAAACATACAACATCCGATATTTCGGCGTGAGCCTTATTCGAGGATACATACACAACGAAATACAAACATATATAACTTATCTGAAGTGTCTTGCTCCCAGTGAAGCAGAAATGTGTGTGGAAGAATGAGGAAAAAAAACCCACGCTGCCTACAGACAAAAGATTCCCGATAAAGCCAATCATAACGAAGAAGCGGAGAGAGAGGAGGAGAACAAGTGGGAGAAAGGGGTTGGGGGAAGGCAATAGAAACATGATAGCCGCTAGAGGTGTCGGGGGGGGGGAGGGGGAAGGGAGACAGAGGAGGGAAAAGGGGACGGGGGAGATAATGAATGAAGAACTTGACCTGCAGGGAGAAAATGTCAAACTGGTGAATAGGACAAGACCAATATGTTGGCAGAGAAGGAAATAGGATGGTGGTAGGGAGGGGTAGCATAGAGAAAGAAAGTAGAGTATAAAAAAGGCCAGTGGAAAAGTAAAGAAGTTACAGAAAGCTGAAGACATTGTTAATTTCAGCTGGGTGGAGACCTCCTTCTTCCACACACATTTCTGCTTCACTGGGAGCAAGACACTTCAGATAAGTTATATATGTTTGTATTTCGTTGTGTATATATCCTCGAATAAGGCTCACGCCGAAATATCGGATGTTGTATGTTTTTCATTTACACGTTCTCATACTTTATATTCGTTTTTTTCTCACCTTGCTCACTTCCTCCCTCACTTTGTAAAACTGCATCATACACCTCTATCTACCTTATTTATTTAAACCAGTTTTACTGCAGTCGCCATCCCTTTTATCTGTTACATTAAAATGCTATTACTTATCAAACTTACAATACTGGACGCTATGGAGTAATCTTTTGGTAAAAAAAAAAAAAAACAAACAGGAGGATGGTTGGCTGACGAGAACTGTCTTTGTCTCTTACGTTTTCTGAGGTTAGGAGTCTAGTGAAAGGGGTATGGCAACAAGGGAAGTAATCCAGACCTCCGCTCAATCCATTGTCATTGCGGGCAGGGGGAGACAAATCTAGCACATATTTCCCCTACAAGACGGTGAAAAACGGAATCAAGATCACGCAAGAGCCATAGTCCCAAGAGTTAGTTTCTGAAAAATGGAGTCAGTTTTAGGACACAAAAGACCTTCGCGAAGTGTTAACCAAGGCTGTTCGGATAAATTCTATAAATCAAAGAAAATAGCAGGCGACTTTTCAGAAATTCGCCAGTAGAATGAACAGCAGACATCTATAGATTATGTAATACATGGTCACACCGTATCTTTTACGTCCATTCTATACACTTTTCTTAGAGTAATCGATTCCCGAGCCCCGTAATTTACAAGTACATTGATTTCTTTTCGTTCTACAGACTGGATATTTGTATTTTTTTTAAAAATCGATTCTGTTAGCACTTCTTTTTCAGTTATGAAAAGAGAGTCAATAAACCTTTCAACGAATTCTATCTATCTATCTATCTATATCTATCTATCTATCTATCTATCTATCTATCTATCTATCCATCCATCCATCCATCCATCTATCTATCTATCTATCTATCTATCTATCTATCTATCTATCTATCTATCTATCTATCTATGTGTCTGTCTGTGTGTCTGTCTGTGTGTCTGTCTGTCTGTGTGTCTGTCTGTGTGGCTGTCTGTCTGTGTGTCTGTGTGTGTGTCTGTCTGTGTGTCTGTCTGTGTGTGTGTCTGTCTGTGTGTGTCTGTCTGTCTGTGTGTGTCTGTCTGTCACACACGCACATTCATTCTCACACTCTTTCCCTTCACTTAAATTTAGTTCAGGATTTCAGCTGACCATCACGTGATACAAAGATTAATACCCTGGGTATGCGCCAGAAGCGGATGAATACTATGTTTGTACAAGACGGTTCCAAAGCGTCGTTTACAACATCGGCACGACACCATCATTAAGCCGCCGTTGCAATTAGTGTTATAAACAACCGCGTACCCTTATTTAGAACTCCCCCCCCCCTACGGTAAACATCTCCTCTTCAACATATAACAAGGCTTTTAAGGAGTAGCAACAATACATATAGTGCTATCAGAAGCCCGAGCTTCTAGGGCTATATGTGTTTATTTGTTGAAATAAAAACCAAAGGAACAGAAGTGGTCTATACAATTTCACAGGAAATCCCTAGTCAGCTTAGCTTCCCCCAAAAACAGTTGTTTTCTTTCTCGCTTTTCCGTCGTCAGAAAAGTTAGTGACAGGTTTGTAGGTAAGTACAGGCCCAACGAGAAAGGGAGAGGGGCGAGGGAAAGCTGGAGATGTAATTCTGGGGCCAGGTTTATTGAAGGGCCCTGGGGGTGGGGACTGTTTTTTCCCCTATTTCTTTGTTCGGGCCAAAATTCAGGAAAACACTATAATTTTCTGTCTACAGTTTGGATAATGGGGCCCTAGAGTAACTGACCAACCCCCCCCCCCCCCCCGAGGGGGGCGGGCGACTTAGATCTTCAATGTCTTCTATAAAAGTCATAAGAAAGTTGATTGTATGTTTTTCTTAATGCTGTGACTGTCACTGCTTATATCATGGTCTTTCGGCTCTTACTCTATTTTTTGTGTGTGTCTTCATTGTAACAATTCATGGCCAGCATTTCAGCACGGTACGCTAGATCTAACGTACGCATCAGCAGCACGGCATCTTGCTTACAACAGAGAGGCCTAAAGGAGAGCTGTTGGGGGGGGGCAAGGTTCCGCAAGGGACATGCAAATGGATGAACTGACTGAAACTAGATCTTTACTAGCTCTGCTTTAAGAAAATAGCAGAAAAAAAATCTGCTAGAGAAATGAAAAGCAGACATCTGCAGATCGTGTGATACATGGCCGAAGGAGTGGATAGTGTTAGTGCTTTCACATTTCTAAACCTCAACATTGTGACACATGTAGGTGAGCACTTGTCCTCTCTCTCTCTCTCTCTCTCTCTCTCTCTCTCTCTCTCTCTGAACCTTAAGTGCCCAGGGCACATGGGGCTTCCGCAAGGGTTTTCCACAAATGCCTGTCCTTTGCCTTTTTTTCTGTTCTTGCCTAGGTGACCCCTCTGATTCTCAACACCCTTTCTGTTGTTCTTCTCTATGTCTCTTTTGGTCTACCCTTACTTCTGTTCCCCTGTGGTATCCATCTTAGAGTTATTTTTGTAGTGAGTTGTCAGTCATTCGGAGCACATGTCCCAACCATCGTCAGCGTCTTTCCTCAATAATTGCTGTCAGTGGCTTCATCTGCATTTCTGCCAACAAGATGTTATGTCTTATGGTGTTTGGCTGAAATATTTTTCTAATTCTTCGTAAACACTTACTTGTCCTAGATGCCTTTATTTTCTTATAGGAACACCATGTATCATTTTTGTGTGTGTGTTTAGGCTGGGTCCATGCCAGTGCAAGACGGTTCGAAAAAAAAGTCACTCCGATGACGGATCGAATCCGGAACCCTCTGTTCCGCATGGAAGTGCCTAATCACACCACCACAGCAACAACTCACCATAATTACTGTACTTCAGAGACAATAATTGAAACTATCCTTTATATGAAAGGTGAACACCGCATCGCACGTACGAGTGATTTATTCCAGATCTACACCACAAGAGATGCCGTTAAGAATAGGTCGATTTACAGTCTACTTTTAGGAGAAGTAAAAAAAAACTATACCAGCACGTTCTCGACGTGCCACGAAAGGTAGGAAAAGTCGATAACGTCTTAGAACTTTTAACTATAATAATTAGGACAAGAAGGTTATAGGGAAATGACGGCATCCAAAAAGTGGAAATACTGAAAGAACAACAGTTGAAGAATGAATAAATGAATAAATGAATGATCTATATTTTTAAAGGGTAAAGAATTGTGCATGCAGGACCGTCTTAGATTCTGCCCTTCATCACTCCATCTTTTATTCTTCCCACGCACTCGATTTAATGCAAGTATACAAGTTACATCAGAAAAAAAACAAATGAGTGCAGAATTAAACTATTACATTCACAGTATAAGAAAAGAAGTAATTAACCTAACAAAATAGCTCTCAGAAACGCATGCACGCACGCACACACACACACATATACAGGCATTCATAAACAAAAATGCATTTTCATTACAGATCTTCTAACATATATTTTTAACAAACATTAAAATAATTTCTAACAATATCTAACAAATTACTTTTTCAACTATGTCATTTTAGAGCTTGATGGCTGTCGAATCATGGGTTGAGAGAGTGCTGATTATGCCTATGGAGGCATATAGTTACAAGCAAGTAAACAATGAAAAAGGTTTGAGTAAGGATGAAGTATTACTAATGGATTTTAAATGGTAGGGAAGGATGTTCCAGGGCTGTACTGCAGAGTATGCAAGGCTTTTCTTGAACAGATCAGTGTTATACGTAAACGATGACCACAAGTAAGGCGGAGCATTGTGCGACAGAATTATTATTATTATATTATTCTTTTAAAAAAAGAAAAATTATAAGGAATATCAGAAAAACGACAATTTGTGGGGCATGTTTAGAGGAGAGACGGGCCAGAGCACTTATTGGCAACAGGGAAGATCGAAGGTAGAAGAGACAGAGGTAGACAAAGAGAAAAGATATTTTGATTATCTGGCATCCCGGGATGGGAAATGTTCAGCGACAAGTTTGTTGAGATGCACCAGGGGTCGAAGGTTATGTAAGGACATCTTGTCCCACGCCTGTCGGCAGGGTTTAGAAATTGTTCTAGTCAGTCAATCAGTTGCATATCCCTTCAGGAACTTTGCCTCCCTAACAGCTCTCCTGTAGGCCTCGCGGTTGTACGCAAGATGCCCTGCTGCTGATGCATCCATTTGCAGATTATCAACGATGTCTTGCAGCCATCTTTGCCTTGATCTTCCTCTCTTTCTTCTTCCTATTATGTATCCTTCCACGACAGTCTTCTCTAAATTATCATGACATTTAACGTGTCCAAGATATTTAAGTTTTCTCTGTTTAATATTCTTTACTAGACAGCCTTCTTCAATATTAAATTATGTATTGTGGTAGTAAAAAGGAAAATAATTTAGTATTTTTCCCCTTGCGGATTGAATGTCCCTGGTAATTTTTTATGATACGTTTTAGTTATTTAAGATGGAAAAGGGGGGGGGTGTGTTAAGACAAGACAAAACAAGACTAGTTGTTTAAAGTAATCGCCCTTTAGACAGAACTGTGCTGTACCTTTTGCATGCGATTCTTGAATTGTATGTCCATGGTGTGAGTAAGTTTTTGGGCGTGTGAGTTAATCTGAGCCTGAACCTTGTGAAGAGGAGACGTATTGTTTTGTAGTGTGAATTGTAGTTAGAATGTAGTTCAGTGGAAGTTCTCATGGCGGTGACTTGAGTTGTCTCGGTCATCTGCCCAGAACCATGTTAATTGTTGTGGAACGTTTAATCTGATATGTGACAGGGTATGCTTTCTTCATTTAAGTCTTCTCCACCCGTCGTCATGGGGTGTCATTAAATGTCAGTAAGCAGTTGGGTCGTTGACTGATGGCTTCGTAATAGATGACAGTACACGTGAGACTGGAGAAAGGACCTGGGTGCTTGCTCTTCATGATGTGCCAACCAGTGTGATTACACAGCACAGATATCGTGGTACATGTGATTACACAGCACCGATATAGTAGTGGTACATGTGATTACACAGGACAGATATCGTGGTACATGTGATTACACACCACAGATATTCGTGGTACATTTGATTTACACAGCACAGATATCGTGGTACATATGATTACACAGCACAGATATCGTGGTACATGTGACTACACAGCACAGATATCGTGGTACATATGATTATACAGCACAGATATCGTGGTACATATGACTACACAGCACAGATATCGTGGTACATGTGATTACACAGCACAGATATCGTGGTACATATGATTACACAGCACAGATATCGTGGTACATGTGATTACACAGCACAGATATCATGGTATATATGATTATACAGCACAGATATCCTAGTATCTGAAGAGTCTAAGAACATAAACAATCAATATCAATGCAGAATTTTTTCATTAACAAATATTTAACTCTAACAATATGATATACGAGTAATATGTTAATAGAACCATTCAACTATAAATTCGACAAGGAACCGAGAGAGAGAGAGAGAGAGACAGACAGACAGACAGAGAGAGAGAGAGAGACTGAAAAGAGAGATACAGCTGTATTTTCTGGAAGGTTGTTAAGTAAATTTCTTCTGAAGTCTGTATATCCTTCCATTACTGATCATTCTGTCATCTACACACAAAGAAGGTAGGCTGCGAATATAACTTTTTTTTCTTTCTCTCTTTCTTTTAACATCCATTTTCTGAAAGTGTCGATGTCTTGCTATTAGTTATTTCATTTACCTCTCCAATATTTTAATGTAATTTAGTACATTTAAAATATTTAAGCTATTGTTATTAATCTTTGTTATTATTTATATATGTTCAGGTTTGGTGCCTTCCCGTTTCTACAGTGATTAATACTGGCTTACTACATCCAGAAATGTAGCAGGCTTACATTTTCAAGAGCAGACCATCGGCTGAGTCCTTAAGCCAGGATAAGCCCATGTGGCATTTTCATCCTATTTTGAGCCATATTAGAAGATGATATTATCTATCTCTCCCGCTACTGTAACTTATCTAGATTTTGCAAGCCCCTCGCTGGCCGCGTAACTTCCTAGCTTTATCATTCAGGCGTCCTTTGATTCCAAATATAAAGTCAGCTTACAAGCTTTTTTTTTGGTCTAGATTCCTCGTGAATCTGTTCTCGTTGCTTCTGGTTAGAGATCAGAGGATTATTGCAGGATCTTCAGTCTTCCTCCAACATCGGAAACAAACACTCACGTCTGGTGAGACGTTTACATGCGTCCGATCTTCAAAACCCAGATCGTACAAGTATTAGATAGTGTTGATAATTTGCTGTATATTTACATCCTTATGTATAAGAGGCAAAAGGAAACAAGACTGAGAGGTAGACCAAGACAGAGATGGAGAGAGCAATATAGAAAAGGTTATATAGGAAATTGCTGTCACCAACTGGAGAGAGGAGATCTGGTACATGAAAGAGTCGAGGCGAACTTTATCTGCAGAAATGAGCCTTAATGGCTTGTAATGCCGAGGAAGAAGAAGAAGAAGAAGAAGAATCAGACAGGTTCTGTATGTAAGTAAATTCTTGTATAGTGTTATGTCGAGAGAAATGTTGATGATATGTTTTGCTAACTTTGTGAATAGTTAAAGAAACATGAGTAGGGAGTGAGAGAGAGAGAGAAGAAGAGAAAGAGAGAGAGGGAGAAATGAGAGAATCACGCCGAGAATCAGGAAGAGAGAGAAAGAGAGAGAGGGGGGAATGAGAGAATCACGGCGAGAATCAGAAAAAAAAGACAGAGAGAGAGATAGAAAGAGGAGGGGAAGAGAGAATCACGGCGAGAATCAGGAAGAGAGAGAGGGGGTGAGAGAATCACGGGGAGAATCAGAAAAAGAGAGAGAGGAGGGGAGGAGAAGAGAGAATCAGGGCGAGAATCAGAAGAGAGAGAGAGAAGAAGAAGAGAAAGAGAGAGAGAGGGGGGATGAGAGAATCACGGCGAGAATCAGGAAGAGAGAGAGAGAGCAAGAGAGGAGATGAGAGAATCACAGCGAGAATCAGGAAGAGAGAGAGCGAGAGAGAGGAGATGAGAGAATCACGGCGAGAATCAGGAAGAGAGAGAGAGAGAGAGAAGAAGAAGAGAAAGAGAGAGGGGGGATGAGAGAATCACGGCGAGAATCAGGAAAATAGAGAGAGAAGAAGAGAAAGAGAGAGAGGGGGGATGAGAGAACCACGGCGAGAATCAGGAAGAGAGAGAGAGAGAGAGATTGTACATTGGTACACATACTAAGAACAGATAAACTCTGGGCTGAATCATGAAGACTCCCTGTTCAAGTGAGAAACTTAAATGTTCAGTGAATGAACCATATTCTTTATGACAAAATGTAATATTATGTTATGGCATGTGTGAAAGCCTTTAAAAAAAAAAGAACTACCCGGTGTTAAAAGAACACATTTACTAACTCATTGTTGGAATGTACACACTTCTGTTGGTAAAAAAAAGTGATAATTTTTCTTCTTCGAGAAAATCAGTTGTGTGTCCGCTAGAATATACCAGACGAAAAGAGATTTTTTAGAAAAGGCCTAATTTTTTATGCATGTCTATCCCGCAATGCAAAATCGAACCAGTACAAAACACTTTAAGGGCGGGGGGGGGGGGAGGGGGGGGGAGAACTTTGATGAATCGACTTATCTATCACATGTGGGGCTCCTTTTCTAAACCTCGTCCATCACAAATAATGACTAGGCGGTGATTCCATGAGAGATTTTTATACAAAACAGGTCGCTGTGTCTCTTTGAATGGAAATGCAGTGGCTAGAAGCTTCGAGCTCAGAACATTAACAAGATGCTCTCAAGAGTCGTCAGTGCCGTCATTTCTATTCATGAAAAATTGATTCCCCAAGCTGACCCTTCACGATATCATAATGTATATGAAAGACTCAATGTGTGGCCCGTGGAGATCACAAACTGACAGATTTGCAGCAACATGACAGATAAACGCGCTTCTGTTCTTTATACTGCCTTGGAAAATGTACAGAACTATCACTCACAAGTCAAGCTGCATATCGGATAGAAGAGAAAAGAAAGAAAAAAAAACGCAGAATTGTTCCGTTTCCCTATATTAACATTAGCATTTGAAATTTCCGGGAAATTTAAGCTCATATATCTTATTTACCCATTTAAAACGGAAGTTCCACAATAGCCCTTTTCTTTTTCTCTTAAGCTCAAGACTGTCGTCCTGAATATTGAGTTCCTACGGGGGAAGCCAGTTTCAACACAATTTGAATACAGACGGACTCTGACATGTGTAAATCCGGGCTTAGGTAAGCAAATTTCAACGTATCGGAAACAAAGTCTACCGAATTTTATGAAACAAACCGATTAACCTAAAATACAGACAATTGCTATGTACCAAAACGTGGCTCCGAGATACGGATAAATCCATTTACGCATTGTCCGCTTGCTTAAATCGAGGGCTTTCTATGCGTTAAACGAGTAATTCTTGTTAGTAAGAGAAAAGATAAGAAAAAAAAAAAGAACCACATCTGTGACGGTATTCTCATTGCACTTATGTCTATACTTTTCTAAATTTTTATGTGTATTGTTACCATAATTCTTCTGTGTATTACTACCATAATTCTTCTGTGTATTACTACCATTATTTTTCTGTGTATTACTACAATGTTTTTCTATGTATTACTACCATATTTTTCTGTGTATTACTACAATGTTTTTCTATGTATTACTACCATTATTTTTCTGTGTATTACTACAATGTTTTTCTATGTATTACTACCATATTTTTCTGTGTATTACTACCATATTTTTCTGTGTATTACTATCATAATTTTTCAGTGTATTACTATCATAATTTTTCTGTGTATTACTGACATATCTTTCTGTGTATTACTAGCATATTTTATCTCACCCCCCCCCCATTAATTTTCCATTCTTACTAACTATTCTGCTTATGGCAGATGTTCACTGTTTCTCTTTTGCAGTGTTCTTCTCTTCCCCCCCCCCACCCCCAATGGAGTTTCATTGATTTTGTTTAACAGATTTATCACGATACCTTCTCTCACTCATTTCACGCAGGCATTCATTCATTAAAGCTTCTGTAAATAAAGACAATCATCTGCCCTCATATAATTCAGTTTCTATAGCGGTAGATAGATAGATAGATAGATAGATAGACAGACAGACAGACAGATAGATAGATAGATAGATAGATAGATAGATAGATAGATAGATAGATAGATAGATAGATAGATAGATAGATAGATAGATAGATAGATAGATGGATGGATGGATGGATGGATGGATGGATAGTTAGATATAGATAGATAGATGGATGGATGGAATGATGGATGGATGGATGGATGGATGGATGGGTGGGTGGGTGGGTGGGTGTTTGGATGGATGGATGGATGGGTGGGTGGGTGGGTGGGTGGGTGGGTGTTTGGATGGATGGATAACAGATGCCTTACATCTCTTATCCTTACCTTACAGCTTTCATACCTTACTTTACAATTTTCATGCCTTACCTTACAACTTTCATGCCTTACTTTACAATGTTTATGCCTTATTTTACAACTTTCATGCCTTACTTTACAACTTTCATGCCTTGCTTTACTATATCCCTTTTTATGTTTTAACTTACACATCTCGCACATTACCTTACTTGACCAATAAACACAGTTCCAGCCAAAAATTCTCAGAAAAAAAGAAAAAATCCAAGAACTTCAGCGAAGAAGTTTAATCATACTATTACTAAATTAATTACTGTTAATCGCCTGGATTAAACTTTGCAAAATGAACATTTCTGTAAAATAAACCATAAAATATTTTCCTTGTGATAAAGTTGTCCAAATGTACAACTAACTAACTCTATAAAGAGTAAAGCAGATTCACCTAAGATGATGGAGATATTAGCAAAAACATTCACTGGCAATAACTGACTGATTATGCCATGTAGCTTGCTGTAACGGTTCATTTTTCCCCCACTATATTTACAAAGATTACACACAGAACTATTGCACTGTGCTATATTTACAAAGAGTACACACGGAACTATTGCACTGTGCTATATTTACAAATAGTATACACAGAATTATTGCACTGTGCTATATTTACAAAGCGTACACACAGAACTATTGCACTGTGCTATATTTACAAAGAGTACACACAGAACTATTGCACTGTGCTATATTTACAAAGAGTACACACAGAACTATTGCACTGTGCTACTGACAGGAATATAACCATCACACCTGAACCTCAACAAACACGACATTAAACGAGGTTAACGATCTCGTAGATGCCTTACAGCTGACAAAAGATAAAGCCCGTGCGCTGACAGAAAAAACAAAAACTCTCTCTGGACTTGTAGGTGCCCACGGCACACGGGGCTTCAGCAAGGGTTTTCCACAAACGCCTGTCTTTCGCTTTCCTCCCCCCCCCCTCTCTGCTCTTTCTCAGGTTAGGCCTCTATTATTCAACATCCTCTCTGTTGTTCTTCTCCATGTCTTCTTTTGGCCTACCCTTACTCCTGGTTTCCCTGAGATGTCCATTTCAGCGCTGCTTTTGGTAATGAGTTACCAGTCATCCGGAGCACTTGCCCCAAGCCATCGCCAAGATCTTTCCTGGATAATCGAAGTCAATGGCTTCATCTGCATTTCTGCCAGCAACGTGTTATTTCTTACGTTATTTGGCCGAAACTATCCGTCTAATCCTACGTAAACATTTGGTCTGGAAGGAATTCCAGTTTGTTTTCTATAGTTCTGGTGGGGGGGGGGGGGTTTCTTTCCCAAGCATTCACTTCCGTATAATAACAACACGGTTAGGACATTACCTTTAAATACCATGAGAAACCAGTGCGGGCATATCTGCTTGCTTTAGCTTCTCTGCCACATACAAATGCAGGGATGGCACTATCATACACGGATACACAAAAGAAAGATAACCCGTTCTCTATCTAACACAAGGGACGTACAAGCAGATACAAGATACTCACTTCTGTGTAGTAAATCACTATCATTATATCAGCATGCGCACGCTGAAGCCAAACACACTATCGCAGGCGGCAGGTCCGAAGCTCACACGTGCACGAACAGCTCCAGCGCTCACACATACAAATCCCAATCATATCAACATCCGTCTCTGCCATAACGGCTCACGCGTACATGCACCGCCTATTTCACGTGATTCTATACGGATCACACATATAGATCATAAATAGCTTATCAAGGCCAAAGTCACAAACTGATTGTGATGTTGTTTTTGTTGTTGTTGTTGTTGTTGTTGTCTCTCCTTGAAACTGTGAGAATCACGTTCTTCGCACCCGACAAAGCGAAGGTGGCGAGGTCCAGCAACCGTGTTTGGATAGGGAGTTGGACTCAGAGAGTAGAAAAGAAATAGCCGCTATAACCCTTACCTGTAACTTGTTTGAAGCAATAACCCACTCCCGTAAACTGTTTACAGAAATAACCCACTCCCGTAAACTGTTTACAGAAATAACCCACTCCCGTAAACTGTTTACAGAAATAACCCACTCCCGTAAACTGTTTACAGAAATAACCCACTCCCGTAAACTGTTTACATAAATAACCCACTCCCGTAAGCTGTTTAAAGAAATAACCCACTCCCGTAAGCTGTTTACAGAAATAACCCACTCCCGTAAGCTGTTTACAGAAATAACCCACTCCCGTAAGCTGTTTACAGAAATAACCCACTCCCGTAAGCTGTTGAAAACATTAACCAACTCTACTCCCGTAAGCTGTTGAAAAGAATAGTCCACACCCGTAGGCTGTTTTTTTTCACATCATCTGGGTCATACACATAATGTGAGTTACACACAAACGAAAACAAAAAAAAAAAAAAAGAAATAATAATTCACAGTTTTCAATGTTAGGCTAATTGCTACTCATTCCCCTCACCCACCCCCCCCCAACCACCACCACCACCCCCGCTCCCACAGATCATGTCCTGGTTTCAGAATCGTCCCAGGGCTGTACAAGAGTTAACCGCTGAGCGTTTCCTTATCCAGCTCCGTGGTAAAGTGGGTGTCCCGGTAGTTCCCTCCAGGGGCCAGGGACAAGGTGAAGGAGTTGTTCTTCGGGTGGAAGACCAGTGGAGGAATGCCCGGGGCGGGCTGCTGGCCTAGCTCTGAGCTGTGGAGTACACGGGTGGAAGGCTTGTCATCTTGCGCGGCATTTGTAAATATGGCTGGCATTCGTATTAGTAGAGTTAATGTTTGTGTGTAAGGAGTAGAAAGTGTAATTCTAGTAGCAACTTTACTAGATAATGTGGTAGTAACAGTGGTGGTAGTAGTAGTGGCACTATTAATAGTACTTGTAGTAGTAGTAGTAGTAGTAGTAGTAGTAGTAGTAGTAGCAGTAGTAGTAGTAGTAACAGAAGTAATAGTAGTAGTAATAGTAATAGTAGTAGTATAGTAGTAGTAGTAGTAGTCATCTCTCTCTCTCTCTCTCTCTCTCTCTCTGAGCCTTAAGTGCCCAGGGCACATGGGGCTTCCGCAAGGGTTTTCCACAAATCCCTGTCCTTTGCCTTTTTTTCTGCTCTTGCCCAGGTGAGTCCACTATTGCTCAACATTTTATCTGTTGTTCTTCTCCATGTCTCTTTTGGTCTACCCTTAAATTCTGTTCCCCTGTGGTGTCCATCTTAGTGCTATTTTTGGTAGTGAGTTGTCAGTCATTCGGAGCACATGTCCCAACCACTGCCATACTAGTCATACTTGTAGCAATAGTAGTAATGCCGACAATAGTAATACTAACAATTGGTAGTAGTAGCAGCAGTAGTGGTGGCAGTGTAGTAGTAGTAGTAGTAAAAGTTGTAACAGTAGTGGTACTAGCAGTAGTAATACTAGCAATAAGTGTGGTGATTAGTAGTGATGGTTCTGTAGTAGCAGTAGTAGTAGTAGCAGTCGTCATAATAGTAGCAATAATAGCATTACCAATACCAGTAACACTAACAGTAGTAGAGCATTAGCAGTGGTGCTAGTGTTGTTATAATAGTAGTAGTAATAGCAGTAGTAGTAGTGGCAGTAGTAGTAGTAAAAAAAAAGGTAAAGGTGACCCTGTCATGCCTTGGAGGCACATAGGGATATGGTGTTAGTGCCCGTATTTTCCTTGACCTGTCAGCACACTAGAGGGTGATATGGTCAGTATCA
The DNA here is from genome assembly GCA_009760885.1 of Achatina immaculata. Taxonomy (NCBI): domain Eukaryota; kingdom Metazoa; phylum Mollusca; class Gastropoda; order Stylommatophora; family Achatinidae; genus Lissachatina; species Lissachatina immaculata. The sequence goes on along the minus strand of CM019720.1, from coordinate 50,810,023 downwards.
TGCCTGGCTGCCTTTCCTTCCCCAACTCCAGAAGAAGTCGGGTACCCATTTCTACAGCTGGGTGACTGGGGTGCCGCCGGCCGGATTCAGTAGTAGTAGTACGGTAGTATTAGTAATAGTAGTACTAGTAGTAGCAGTAGCATCAAAGTAGTAGTAGTAGTAGTAGTAGCAGTAGTACAGTAGAAATAGTTGTAGTAGCAGTGGTAGTAGGAGCAGCATTAGTATTAGTGTTAGTAGTAGTACAGTAGTAGTAGAAGTACAGTAGTTGTAGTAGCAGTTGTAGCAGTAGTAGTAGTAGCTGTAGTAGTAGCAGCAGCAGCAGTAGTAATAGTAGTACAGTAGTAGTAGTAGCTGTTGTAGTAACAATAGTAGTAGCAGCAGCAGTAATAGTAGTAGTAGCTGTAGTAGTAGCAGTAGTAATAGTAGTACAGTAATAGTAGTAGCTGTTGTAGTAACAATAATAGTAGCAGCAGCAGCAAAAGTAGTGAAAACAGACGTCATTAATTTTGTGAATGCGATAAAACTTGGATCTATTGAAATAGTTCTAATAATACGAGAACATTAATGCCAACACTCGCAAACGCTAGGGGGAAATTGTTTAATTAGTATCAGTGGTAGGATCGCTGGTAGATACAGTATGCAGGATTTTGCAGTTCTCATGCCAGTATTAGTGTTAATCACATCGCAATAGATGATTAATGGATATTCTTACATCTTACACCTTACATTCTTCCCGTGTCGTTAAACATCACATAGGGCTCGCATAGTTGTTTGCCAAGTTTTCTTGTTCTCAGCTAGTCTTTCAGCTTCATCAAGGGATGTTATACCCACTAAACAGGCTTCTCTTAATAATGTCCTCTTTAGAGTCTCACATGGTCGCCCTCTTTTTCTTCGGTCCGTTGTGCTCCACTTGATAGATTGTTCTGGTATTCTCTGATTGTTTCTTCTCATCACATGGCCTACATATGTCCATCTTCTTTTTCTGATCACCCATGAGACAGGTTGTTGTTTGCTCATCTGCCTTATCTCTGTGTTGGTCTTAAATTCGTTCCACTTTATACCAAGTATTTTCCTGAGGCATTTGTTTTCAAAAGAGTCTAATTTCTTGTCTATTTCTTTAGTTGATTTCCAGCTTTCGCATGCATAAATGAGGGTGGATATTACATTTAATTGAATAGTCTTAACTTGGTTTTTGTGGTTATAACTTTTGAATTCCATATGTTCTCAAGATTTTTGAAGGGCAATGCTGCTTTTGCAATTCTAATTCTAACTTCCTTCCTGGTGTCACCATCCTTGTCTATGTAGCTGCCAAGGTATGCAAATTGGGTTACTTCATCAACAGCTGATCCTTCTACGTATATTTGTCCTTCTTGATTAATGAGAAATTTCATAATTTTTGTTTTTTCTTTGTTAATTTCAAGACCTATTTTGCTAGCCAAGGAAGACAGGGAATCTGTTTTTTTCCTGCATCGATTTCACATTGTCATTGATAAAAGTTATGTCATCAGCAAAATCAAGATCTTCTATTTGGGTCCCATGTACCCAGTCAATGCTGGTTTTACCAGTATAGCATCTTTTCATTATAGAGTCTATGGCAATTCCAAAAAGCAAGGGAGGTAACATACATCCTTGTTTCACGCCTGTTTCAATCTGAAATCATTCGCTCATTCCTTCTTCTGTCTTGACAATACAGACTTATGCGTTATAGAGATCTCTAATGATGTTGGCAGTTTTAGATGGTATTCCATATAGTCTTAAAATTCTTCACAGTAAATCTCTGTGTATGCTATAAAATGCCTTTTTAAAGTCTATAAAGTTCAGTATTAATGGTTTCTGCTTTTCAATATGTTCTTCAAGTATTATTCTGAGAGTAAAGATCTGGCCGAGACAGCTTCTCCCTTTTCGAAATCCTGCTTGTTTTTCTCTCATTCCAGTATGCATTACATCCTTAATTCTATTCAGAATCATTTTACACAACGCCTTTGACACAACTGATAGTCAGATTTCACACTCTCCAATTATTGCAGTCACTGAGGTTGCCTTGTTGGGGTATTTTAACATTGATTCCTTTTTCCATTTAGAAGGGACCTTTTCTTCTTTCCAAATATTATTAAACATTCTCTGTAGTTGGCTCATGTTGTCACTTTTAATAGCTTTTAACATTTTGACTGTTATTTCATCTTCACCTGCAGCTCTGTTGTTAGCCATTAGATTCACTGATGTTCAAATGTCATTCAGTGTAACTTCATCCACGAGTAAGTTGACATTTAGTTGTAGGAATGGTAAATCAGTTTCAAGATTTATTAATTCATTTGGGTGTTGTCGATTAAATAGTTCTTGGAAGTGTTCCGTCCATCTTTGCTTTTGGTCTTTACTTTACACTAGCTGGTGCTTTAGCACTGTATTTGTAAAATATAGGAAACTATTACTGGCTATTGCATCTCTGAAGTCTTTTGAGACACTTACAAACTTGACACACTAAAGAGAAAGTAAAATTAAAAGAAAAATATGGAAATGAAAGGTAAATTACAAATAATAACCTCCACGGGTGTGTAAAGTATAGAAAATTAAGCTACTGTTCTTTTCAAGTCGTTTCTCCTTCTTCTTTTTCGTTCGCATTCAAGGCGTTTAAATTTGGAAGAGACATTATGTGGGTCTCTGAGCCACATGGAAAAACTAAGGGATGTAACCATTAAAATGTTTTTAAAATGCTTGTTTGTTTCCCATGTTTCCATGTCTTTCATGTTAAATCTTCTTCTTCTTCTTCTTCTTCCGCCCTGTAATCTGAAAGGGCGCTAACTGGATTGTGTCACAGTTTTGCAGTTAGCTAGGATTACCAATGGTTTATCGGGCCGACACATTCGTCCTTCGGGATGGCAGTTTTTTTTTTTGGAAACCGGACATACTTCCCATTCATTTATTCATTCATTCATTCATTTGCATGTCCCGTGCGGAGCGTTGCCTCCCAAACAGCACTCCTGTAGGCCTCTCGGTTGTGAGCAAGACGACCTGCTGCTGCTGCATCCATTTCCAGATCGTCAACAATGTCTTGCAGCCATCTTCGTTTTGGTCTTCCTCTTTTTCTTTTCCCCATTATGTATCCTTCCAAAAAGGTCTTCTAAATTATCATGACGTTTAATGTGTCCTTCTTCTTCTTCTTCGTTCACTTCTACCACCAAAAACCGCACTGTGAACCTACTGAATTCACGCCTGTGGTCCTTGTTAGGTCCTGTGGTCCCCTGTGTGGTCCAAAATAGACCACACGAGATCCACGAAAGGACCACAAGGGATTCAGAGTGTCACAGTGCTTTAGCCTGTATTCTTGGTGGGTCTCGGAAGCGGGATTGCGTGACACCGTGGTTTTCATTGCACCAGTTTAGTCTAGGGTTGGACTTTCTCACCGGAAGACCTCGACGTGTTTAGGATATCAGTGCATCCCTGCTGGGTGAGAGGCGGTAGCCCACCCAGGCCAGAGTTGGACTTTCTCACCGGAAAAACTCGACGTGTTTTGAGATACCCGTGTATCACCGCCGGGTGAGAGGTGGTTGCCCATCCAGTCCAGGGTTGGACTTTCTCACCGGAAAACCTCAGCATGATTAGGATACACAAACATCCCCGCCGGGTGAGAGGTGGTTGCCTATCTAGACTTCCCTGGTCCAGTGTCTCCGACTTCAGCATTTTGCGGTCGTGGCCGCTACCCTTCCTAGTTGTGACCAGGATGGAGCTTTTGTCCAGGAGGACGAATCCTCACCACTAGTGACTTCTACCCCTGGGTTGAGCCTGTTTAGGCATTATCCCAGTATGGGCGTGTTTGGGACGGGACCGACCTCTAGAGCAGAGGTACTGTGACATGCATAGCCTTCAAGATTCACCCCTGGTATGAGCCGGTTTAGGCAAAATTCACCAGTATGGGTGTTTATCAGGCGTTACCGACCTCTAGAGCGGAGGTGGCATGACATGTCTAGCCATCAAGTTCCACCCCTGGTGTGTGCCGGTTTAGGCATATTTCACCAGTGTAGGTGTATTTCGGACGTGGGCGGCCTCTAGAGCAGAGGTGCCGTGGTATAGCTCTCGTAGCGATACTACTGGACATACCGGTTAAACTTCACTTTCCACCACCTTTTCCCATCGGCTCCGCACAGCAACCTTTATTTCTTTTTCGCATTTACTTCCTTAACCAGGAGGAGCTTCACTCCACGCATGGCATTTGAAGAGTCTCGCCAGCAGTGAGACAAGCCGGTTCATGCATTTCACCCGACATGACTGCACTCAGGACGTGGCCGACCTCCAGACCAGAGGTGCCATGATTTGACTGTTTGCTTCGCTTTATCCTTTCTACCACCTTTTCCGCAGTGATGCTGCGCGGCAACCTCATTTGTACCTTTCTTCATTGGCCGGGAAGAGCACCGCTCCACGCACGGCAGCTGAAAAATCTCGCCAACAGCGTTTAATGTGTCCAAAATATTTAAGTTTTCTCTCTTTAATCCTCTTTACTAGCCAGCCTTCTTCAATTATTAAGTTCTTGTAGTATAGATATATTTGTTCTTTTTGTGTCCACGATATTTGGAGAACTCTTCTGTAGCATTTACATTCAAAGGCATTTATGTGTTTCTCGGCTGTTTTGTTAAGTGTCCAGGTCTCACAGGCATATGTTGCGATGGGAAAGATGCATGCCCTTAAAAATCTTATTTTTGTGGTTCTGTCTGCTCCTCTCCACAGATTCTTTAGTTGGTTTACTTTCTGAAGAGCGATAGATGTCCTCCTTTTAATTTCCCTCATTGTTTCTCCATTATTAGTTAGTAGTGATCCAAGATATTAAAAACTCTCCACTTCTTCCAGTTTTTCCTCATTGATAAATATTTCAGCTGCCTTGTTTGTTTTGTCAGTTGTTATCAACTTCCCCATTCCTATCCCTTTCTACTCTTCAGGCCGTGGTCTGTTTCTAGGGGACGCCACTGGGTATTTAGAATAAAGATCTTGGTCACCTATAGTTTCGTAACGCTGAAGCAGTCAACTTAAAGCCTGTCCGATGCCTCATTCATCTGGAATACGAACTCTAAACGTCCGTGAAATGATTCTTTCTTGTCTTACATTCTTTCTTCATATTTTTTTCCTTCACTTATTACTTCAGTATCACTATGCTTTCATTGCCGCCATTTCAGTATCTTGTTCTACTTCTGAGCATCTCATCTTCCAAAACCTTTTAAAGTGCTTTCAACAGAAAAACGAGCAGCTTGTGCATGATAACACTGAATCTAGTTTAATGTTCTCACTTGTTTTTTTTTTTGCTTATTGCTGTCACCTGCTCTTTGTTTAGTTTTATCAGTTGTTCTTTGTTGCGTGTTGTCAGTTGTTCTTTGTGTATGTGTCCTCAGTTGTTCTTTGTTTAAGTGTTCTCAGTTGTTCTTTGCTTAGTGTCCTCAGTTGTTCTTTGTTTAGTGTTCTCAGTTGTTCTTAGCTTAATGTCCTCAATTGCTCTTTCTTTAGTGTTCTCGGTTGTTCTTAGCTTAATGTTCTCAGGTGTTCTTAGCTTGGTATTTTCAGCTTTTCAGAGCATAGTGTCCTCGATTGTTCTTTGTTTAGTGTTCTCATTTGTCCTTAATAAAGGTAATTTTGTCGAAATATTGTGTTGTTTTGGTTGTAAAAATGTAAAATACACTTCCGCCTAATTCTACCAGTACCAGTTATACAGCAATTAATGTCACAGTTATACAGCATAGTAGCTTGGTAGGTATTCATAAATGTGCGAGACTGGGAGAGTAACTTTGCTGTATGTATGTGGGTGTATCTTGTACTGAGCTTGTAAGCAGGAGTGAAAAATAACAGGTCTATCATTTCAGCTTTGTTATTTCAGCTTTGTTATTTCAGCTTTGTTAATCATGTTTCTTATATGTACAGCATATGTAGAATGTATGCAAAAGAGAGAACGTTGTATGATAAAGGATAGAACATCGGATAGCTTTCGTGCTCAATTCTTCACCCTTTGCAAGTAAACTTCAATCAATCAGTCATTCAATCAATCAATCAGCCAGAACCTGATTACATTACTTCTGCTTCAGCCGACACCCCTCTGAAACTAACAAGCTTTTTTTTTTACCTTGATGTTGTGTACATCGGATGTGAAGTGGGACGCTGGAAGCCGTTCAGACCGTAAGTTATATGCGGTCTTCTGTAGACCAGTGGCTCGACAGGAGTGTCAGAGAAAACTGGATTTCCCAGGTTGGCACATATTCCTCGGTATCTGAAACATTAAAATGTACATATATTCTATTTTTTTAACACTTTAATATTTTCTTCTTTGTATTCAACGCTCGCCCTCAAATGATCACTGGTTGCTTTTCGTCGCCGTCATGCGCTCTTCGACCCAACACAGCCGACTTTGGCTCGAGGTATTTTTATAACTGGCTTTGTCTTCCTATTGCGATCCCCATTCACCTGTCCCCCAAACTACTGCCTGCTTCCAGGGACACCAACTGAAGTGGCTCAAGGAAGGGAAAAGAGAATATTTTACTGATCTCAAAGCATGGCATATAATATCTTTCATCATTAGATACAAACTTTTGTAAGTAGCGGGGGTTTTTTAAAAGCCCGAAACAAACAAAATTTGAGTATGCCATTTCTTTGTTACAATATAAGAATTGAGAATGTTTTTGCTTATATATTGAGCCTTTATTATTCTCAATGTCTGACTGAAGCACATGTTTCTATCATTCAGAAGTGTTAGTTTTTTTTTTCTTCTTGTGAACATTGCACTATCACCAGCTTGAAATGTTCTCAATAATATAAAAGACCATCATTTACCTTGACCTAAAGCACACACAGTCACACACATACACATATACATATGCACACACTTTATTTTTATAAATTTCAGTTACCCTGTATTTCAAACAATTTCAGTTACTTTACAGTAGGTAAATATAGAATCAACGTTTCCATGCCATTAAGGAATATTGAGGTTGGCCATATTTCCACGACCATCAGCCCATGAAAGTGCCGTGGTCATTACCACGCCTGGCCGCATTTACCTACCCAGATTTCTGTGGTACCCATTTTTAGAGACTGGGTGGTCCCCGAGACCTTTTTTTAATGGTGTGGTTGTCAGTGGGTCGGTCATTTGCACGTCCCTTGTGGAGCTTTGCCTCCCTAACAGCTCTCCTGTCGGCCTCTCGGTTGTGAGCAAGATGGCCTGCTGCTGATGCCTAGTCTCAACCGTATGGTTGTACCAGACGTAAATAAATAAATCCCCACTCCCGGGACTTGAACCTAGCACCATCGGATTAGTGGACCGAGAGCCTAATCAACCAGCCAACCAGGTCGCCTGCTTTAGCATGAAATATTTTTCAAACTGCATTTGTCTACAAGTATTCTCAGGGACGGCTTGATATGTCGCCTTGCAAGTTTGCCAGGGCTGGTAAGGCGGATTACGTCAATGGAGTTGAAGTGAATGATGCATCTTTGGATTTGAAACAGAGCTTACCGGCCGAGACTCTCTCATGGATTTGAAACAGAGCTTACCGGTCAGGACTATCTCATGGATTTGAAACAGAGCTTACCGGCCGAGACTCTCTCAAGGATTTGAAACAGAGCTTACCGGTCAGGACTATCTCATGGATTTGAAACAGAGCTTACCGGCCAGGACTATCTCATGGATTTGAAACAGAGCTTACCGGTCAGGACTATCTCATGGATTTGAAACAGAGCTTACCGGTCAGGACTATCTCATGGATTTGAAACAGAGCTTACCTGTCAGGACTATCTCATGGATTTGAAACAGAGCTTACCGGTCAGGACTATCTCATGGATTTGAAACAGAGCTTACCGGTCAGGACTATCTCATGGATTTGAAACAGAGCTTACCGGTCAGGATTCTCTCATGGATTTGAAACAGAGCTTACCGGTCGAGACTATCTCAAATTACGCAAGCTTAATATGGCGTTACGTGCCGCAAGACGGCTTCTGACTGGTCTGTTGGGCACAATCAGAGAACAGGGATAATCTGAAGTCAGGAAGCAGCAGCCGGTGAAGTAGAAGGATGTAGCAGAGACTGTGAAATGTGTGGCGTGAAGGTGAAAAGTTCACAGCAAAGAACTCAGTGACGTTTTATGACAACACGCCCACAGAAAGGTTATCAGCTCCTTCGGTTTTTTTTCAATTCATCATGTTGTGTTTTGACTGAAATCAGCGCATGAAAGCTGATAGATGAGGTCTTCTGTCTTAACGGTTCCTTACTTGAGTTTGAAGCCTCACTTTTCAACCCAGATTGCCTCCTGAATCTTCCTCGATGTATTCAAATCATCAGCCAGAAAGAACTCTATCACCGTTATACATTCTTTTATAGTGATAGTTATTGAAAGCTGGGAGTGTGGGATGGGGGAATTTGGGTTCTAGGAGGGGGTGGGGGGGTTAGACGCTGTCCGTTTTTGGCAATCAGCGACCCAAAGCTGACATGTCGATGTCAAGGTTGGCCGAATCATAGCTGACCAAGACCCTGTCCCACCTCTCCGCTGGTACCCCCCCCCACCCTTCCCCCCAGCAGCAGCAGGCCTAGCCTGGCTAACAGGGCAGGGATCGCCATCGTCCCCAAGGTGGTGGAATCTGCTACAGAAGTATTACACACACCCTGGTTTTTAGCTGCACTCAAAAAAAAAGTGGCCATAACCGGCTCCAAAACCGACAGCATCGGTTGCAGATAACACCAGGTTGCCATTCCAGGGATATTGAAGAAGAAGAAGAAGAAGATTGTAACTTAAGAGTTGAAATTCCTCTCCGGAAAGCAACTTTCCTTCCTTTTGAGAATTACTCTTCTACCTTAACGTTTGAACAAAATACGAGGACTCCATTGAGGAAGACGTATACATAAACTTCGCTCCTTAAACCATCATAAAGGTGTTTACTAGATGTCATTGCTACCAAATGAAGAATGATTTTCAATGTTTTACAGCCCTAGTGTATCTCTAGTCTCAGAAAAGTTTGCAAAACGCTGAGATGGGAGAACTAACCGTGGATGCTCTCTTTCGTAGCTGAGATTCTGCGAGCGATGAATCTCCTCTTCTCTTTTCTCCCTCAACTTCTTCATGAACTCTTCTGCCGCGCTTCCACGGCGCCTGTCACATGACCGGGTCATATGATCCGTCACGTGTTCGGTTGGTATATGGTTCTCCATCTTGATTCTAGCAGAAGGGAGATTCAGACTGTAGTGAAGTGTTGGGTTACATTTGTTACAAAATTACATATAAGTTCATGGTTTACTTTGTGTAATTCTGCGTTCCATGCACTGGGTTTTTTTTTTTTTATACTAGTGATTTCTAAACTTTGTGGGACTGGTGCCCCCTTGAGGCCCACGGAACACCGCCAGGCCCCCTCTCATCCCAAAACGTTTTTAGAACCTTTTTTTTTCTATTATGTCTACTGCAGTTTTCTTTCTGTTATGTGTATTGTAGTTTTTTTAATGCTACGTTTGCTGCAGTTTTCTTTATGTTATGTCTGTTGTAGTTTCTTTCTGTTATGTATGCTGCAGTTTTCTTTATGTTTTGTCTGTTGTAGTTTCTTTCTGTTATGTATGCTGCAGTTTTCTTTATGTTATGTCTGTTGTAGCTGCTTTCTGTTATGTATGCTGCAGTTTTCTTTATGTTATGTCTGTTGTAGTTTCTTTCTGTTATGTATGCTGCAGTTTTCTTTGTTATGTCTGTTGTAGTTGCTTTCTGTTATGTATGCTGCAGTTTTCTTTATGTTATGTCTGCTGCAGTTTTCTTTCTGTTATGTCTGCTGCAGTTTTCTTTATGTTATTTTTGCGGCACTTTTTTTTCTATATAGAATATGTCGCATGGCTCACCTGTTGGGTGACAGCATAGTCATCCACGGGATGAGAATGTTTGCAACACTCTGTTATATGTAATCTATCTTTGCATTATTGAGGTGGGATGGTTTTTTTCGTAGCCTTTCCTGGTATTTCGCTTAAGAGCACTGGCTATATGTCCCACTTAGTGCAGCTGCGCCTGGGTTTCTGAAAGCTCCCAGGGAGGCGGGACGAGAACAGGGTTCAGATGATGCGCCTCTATAACCTTAACCAGGCTGGGGAAGCTGCGAGTCAGGCAGGGTGCAGCCAAGCAAGGACACAGTGCTGGGAACCAATCTAGGACACAGTGCTGGGAGCCAAGCAAGAACACAGTGCTGGGAGCCAAGCAAGGACACAGTGCTGGGAGCCAAGCAAAGACATAGTGCTGGGAGCCTAGCAAGGACACAGTGCTGGGAGCCAAGCAAGGACACAGTGCTGGGAGCCAAGCAAGGACACAGTGCTGGGAGATAAAGAAGACTAGTCGCCAATACTGATTCGGCGGCTTCAACCGATGCATGCGGGGGTGGGGGTTATACTGAAGAGGAGAACTGAGCACTTATGGACAATATGTTTGATGTGCAGTGATGATGATCTGTCAACTAAATAACTAACTAACTAACTAACTAGCTAGCTAGCTAACTAACTAACTAGCTAGCTTGCTAACTAATTAACTACCTAACTAACTAACTAACTAACTATCTAGCTAGCTAACTAACTAACTAAAACTAACTAACTAGCTAGTTAACTAACTAACTAGCTAGCTAACTAACTAACTAACTAATTAACTAACTAGCTATCTATCTATCTAACTAACTAACTAACTAGCTAGCTAACTGAACTAACTAACTAACTAACTAACTAAATAGCTAGCTAACTAACTAACTAACTAGCTAGCTATCTAACTAATTAACTAACTAGCTAACTAACTAACTAAATAGCTAGCTAACTAACTAACTAGTTAGCTAACTAACTAACTAACTAACTAAATAGCTAGCTAACTAACTAACTAGCTAGCTATCTACCTAACTAACTAGCTAGCTAACTAACTAACTACCTAACTAACTAGCTAGCTAACTAACTAATTAACTAACTATCTAACTAACTAACTAACTAACTAGCTAGCTAACTAACTAACTAACTAACTATCTAACTAACTAGCTAGCTAACTAACTAACTAACTAACTAGCTAGCTAGCTATCTAACTAACTAACTAGCGGACTCACTAACTGACTAATGCATTGATTAACTAACTGACTCACTGGCTAGCTATTTCAATAACTAAATTAACTAACTGAGTGACTAACGGACTGATTAACTAACTAACTAACTAATTAACTAACTAACTACATAACTGACTGACTGATTGGCAAACTAACTAACTAACCTGCTGACTGACTGCCAAACTAACTTACTGACTGACTAGCAAATTAATTACCTATCTATCCAGCCAATTGACTGACTGATTGATAAACTAACTGATTAACTAACTAACTAGCTGAATGACTGATTGACTGACAAACTAACTACTAACTAAATGATTAACTGACTGACTTACTGACTGACTGGCTAACTAGATGAAAGCAACAAATATGCATATGTTTAAGATAATAACACGAAAGATCTTCATTACCTTCTCTGAAAGCTTTATTCTTGAATGAACCTGTGATAAAACAATATGGCCTCTTGGCATCGGCTTGTTCCGGTGTAGCTATAGCTAGAAATCCGCTAATATTTAAACTTTTTTGAAATTCTAAATAAAATTAAAAAGCAAGGACACAATTACAAATACAGCTACTAAAGATGCTATGAGAGAACGAGTGTGATAAACGTCATTAAAGTCATTTTATTCACCTACTTTTCGAGACCTTCTACGTCCTTTTGTTGAATGTTTTGGTTAAAGAGTACATTTTAAAAAAAAAAGGTAAAGGTAATCCTGTCATGCCTTAGAGGCACATAGGGATATGGTGTTAGTGCCCATATTTTCCTTGACCTGTTAACACACTAGAGGGTGATATGGTCAGTATCACGGCTGGCCGTCTTTCCTTCCCCAACTCCAGGAGAAGTCGGGTGCTCATTTCTACAGCTGGGTGACTGGGGTGCCTCCGGCCGGATTCGAACCCCCGACTTATGCCATGAGAGACCAGTGCTCTAACCACTTCGCCACTCGGACACCCATTACTTTTCTAAAATTCTCTTTTATCCCATTCTTAAAACCGTTGCAGGTTTATTAATTTTTAGAAAAAGGGGCTGTCTCAGGTTTATTTTTCAATGGCTGAAACTGTGGAATACATCCTCAAAAACTACAGCAACTGTGGGACAAAGTGAGGTGCAAGCACTCCGCCAATGAAAACTGCCCATAGACGCTAAAACTCTGCCGTTCTATAAAGGAACAGTTACACACAGGTGGGTCTGGATTAGAGCTAACTCGGAAAAGTTTTGATCATTTCTCCGCGTCCATAACTGACACTAATGGACGAGATTTACCTGTTTGTTGTTAGTTTTCTCTAGCTTCAAGGTGGCAAGAAATAAAGCCTTTTCCGGTTCATCCAGGGGACAGAACTGCAGATATATTAACGTTAAATATACAGTATACTGAAGAAGAAGTTGAGTATGAGTAAAAAGTTTTGCTTTTCTTAGTTATCTCCCGTCCGGATTGTTTGTTCACTTCGTCTTACTTTTCTGTGCGTGTATATTTCATTTATGGTGTTATACTTCTAAACTTTGTCATTGTAGTTCTACCTTTCTTTCCTAAGTTATTAATTAACCTTTCTATCGCTTTCATTTCTATGTTACATACAGCATTTATTCACAATTATAACTGGCTCACTGAATTATATTCTTATTATTCTTCAATCTCCCTGGGATTGCAAAAGGTTTCCTTTCAGCCGATGCTGTGGAGATGTCAGGGCAAATTCCGCAGCCTGGTGTCGGCTTGGGAGTGGGTTTTGAAAACTATTTTCGATCCCAGAGCGGAGCTGAAAAGTAGGGGGTGTGTACAATACTTCTTTAGCAGACTCCACCACCACGCGGACTATGGCGATCCCTGCCTCGTCATCCCGGCTAAGCCTGTTACTGAGAGTACCATCAGAGAGGCGGGACAGGGTCTTGGTCAGCTATGGTTCACCAACCCTATTGCTGATATATCAGCTATGGTTCACGAACCCTATTGCTGATATGTCAGCTATGGTTCACCAACCCTATTGCCGATACGTCAGCTATGGTTCACCAACCCTGTTGCTGATATGTTAGCTATGGTTCACCAATCCTATTGCTGATATGTCAGCTATGGTTCACCAATCCTATTGCTGATATATCAGCTATGGTTTACCAACCCTATTGCCGATATGTCAGCTATGGTTCACCAACCCAATTGCTGATACGTCAGCTATAGTTCACCAACCCTATTGCTGATGTCTCAGCTATGGTTCACCAACCTTATTGCTGATATATCAGCTATGGTTCACCAACCCTATTGCCGATATGTCAGCTATGGTTCACCAACCTTATCGCTGATATTTCAGCTATGATTCACCAACGTCATTAAAGTCATTTTATTCACCTACTTTTCGAGATCTTCTACGTCTTTTTGTTTAATGTTTTGGTTAAAGAGTACATTAAAAAAAAAAGTAAAGGTAATCCTGTCATGCCTTAGAGGCACATAGGGATATGGTGTTAGTGCCCATATTTTCCTTGACCTGTTAACACACTAGAGGGTGATATGGTCAGTATCACGGCTGGCCGCCTTTCCTTCCCCAACTCCAGGAGAAGTCGGGTGCTCATTTCTACAGCTGGGTGACTGGGGTGCCTCCGGCCGGATTCGAACCCCCGACTTTCGCCATGAGAGACCAGTGCTCTAACCACTTCGCCACTCGGACACCCATTACTTTTCTAAAATTCTCTTTTATCCCATTCTTAAAACCGTTGCAGGTTTATTAATTTTTAGAAAAAGGGGCTGTCTCAGGTTTATTTTTCAATGGCTGAAACTGTGGAATACATCCTCAAAAACTACAGCAACTGTGGGACAAAGTGAGGTGCAAGCACTCCGCCAATGAAAACTGCCCATAGACGCTAAAACTCTGCCGTTCTATAAAGGAACAGTTACACACAGGTGGGTCTGGATTAGAGCTAACTCGGAAAAGTTTTGATCATTTCTCCGCGTCCATAACTGACACTAATGGACGAGATTTACCTGTTTGTTGTTAGTTTTCTCTAGCTTCAAGGTGGCAAGAAATAAAGCCTTTTCCGGTTCATCCAGGGGACAGAACTGCAGATATATTAACGTTAAATATACAGTATACTGAAGAAGAAGTTGAGTATGAGTAAAAAGTTTTGCTTTTCTTAGTTATCTCCCGTCCGGATTGTTTGTTCACTTCGTCTTACTTTTCTGTGCGTGTATATTTCATTTATGGTGTTATACTTCTAAACTTTGTCATTGTAGTTTTACCTTTCTTTCCTAAGTTATTAATTAACCTTTCTATCGCTTTCATTTCTATGTTACATACAGCATTTATTCACAATTATAACTGGCTCACTGAATTATATTCTTATTATTCTTCAATCTCCCTGGGATTGCAAAAGGTTTCCTTTCAGCCGATGCTGTGGAGATGTCAGGGCAAATTCCGCAGCCTGGTGTCGGCTTGGGAGTGGGTTTTGAAAACTATTTTCGATCCCAGAGCGGAGCTGAAAAGTAGGGGGTGTGTACAATACTTCTTTAGCAGACTCCACCACCACGCGGACTATGGCGATCCCTGCCTCGTCATCCCGGCTAAGCCTGTTACTGAGAGTACCATCAGAGAGGCGGGACAGGGTCTTGGTCAGCTATGGTTCACCAACCCTATTGCTGATATATCAGCTATGGTTCACGAACCCTATTGCTGATATGTCAGCTATGGTTCACCAACCCTATTGCCGATACGTCAGCTATGGTTCACCAACCCTGTTGCTGATATGTTAGCTATGGTTCACCAATCCTATTGCTGATATGTCAGCTATGGTTCACCAATCCTATTGCTGATATATCAGCTATGGTTTACCAACCCTATTGCCGATATGTCAGCTATGGTTCACCAACCCAATTGCTGATACGTCAGCTATAGTTCACCAACCCTATTGCTGATGTCTCAGCTATGGTTCACCAACCTTATTGCTGATATATCAGCTATGGTTCACCAACCCTATTGCCGATATGTCAGCTATGGTTCACCAACCTTATCGCTGATATTTCAGCTATGATTCACCAACCTTATTGCTGATATGTCAGCTATGGTTCACCAACCTTATTGCTGATATGTCAGCTATGGTTCACAAACCCTATTGCTGATATGTCAGCTATTGTTCACCAATCCTAATGCTGATACGTCAGCTATGGTTCACCAACCCTATTGATGATATGTCAGCTATGGTTCACCAACCCTATTGCTGATATGTCAGCTATGGTTCACCAACCATATTGCTGATATGTCAGCTATAGTTTACCAACCCTATTGCTGATATGTCAGCTATGGTTCACAAACCCTATTGCTCATATGTCAGCTATGGTTCACCAACACTATTGCTCATATGTTAGCTACGGTTCACCAACCCTATTGCTGATATGTCAGCTATGGTTCACCAACCCTATTGCTGATATGTCAGCTATGGTTCACCAACCCTATTGCTGATATGTCAGCTATGGTTCACCAACCCTATTGCTGATATGTCAGCTATGGTTCACCAACCTTATTGCTGATATGTCAGCTATGGTTCACCAACTTTATTGCTGATATGTCAGCTATGGTTCACCAACCCTATTGCTGATATGTCAGCTGTGGAACGCTGATTGCCAGGTCTGACTTGGTTCTTACCCCCAGTTATACTTCACAGACCATACGTCTTAACTATTAAGTTATTACTTCAGAGTTTCCTTTATCTAATACTGGGAAAATGGTGCATAGGCCGTAGCTAGTAGTTTATGTGTTATGTTGTACCTACTGTAACTAAATGTCTCGTTCTCTCTCTCTCTCTCTCTCTCGTTTACAGACTCTCCTATTTGGGTCATGCACAATTACATGCCGCCTGATTGGATGAGTGGTTAGGAACTGGGTCTGTTAATCCGGTGGTACCGAGTTCAAATCCCACCGGAGAGGATTTTTCTTTTCTGGCACCACCACACCGACAAATAAAAAGCCCCCGGGGTCCACCAAGAGTCCAGAAATGAGTATCAGAGAAACCTGGGAACATAAATGCAGTCATATGTGATACTGACCACATCACACTTTCATGTGCCGAAGGTCTTATAAAAAACGGGCCTAATACCTTATTCCCAATATGCCTTAATGGTACGGAAATGGGAATTTTATCTTTTATAGTTACATACAAACAGGTCCCCATTTCAACCACTTCCTCGTAAACTTTAAGTCGCACATGGAGACTTACCTGCATTGGTAGGTTCCTATAAGGCACTCTCTCTATTTTCATAGTGAAAAGAGAGGCTGGGGAGGGGGAAGAGGGAAGAAGAAAGGAGGAAGCTGGGTGGAGATGGCGTTTAAAGGAAATCAGGTTCAAATATTTGCGCTGCGTAAAGTGATGGTAGAGATTAGAGCTTGGGGTCTCTAAAAGTCAGGTCTACCTGTAGGTCTATCTGACGTGGCAGAGGTTGACCCGGTGAAGATGGTCAGATAGATAGCCATCATAAACGATAGCTACCGGAGGTGATGGCTTCATTTGGTCTCAGATACAGCGCGTTTAGCAGTCAACGCCAAAGCCAACATTTGAAGAAAAATAATAATATGAAATTCTCTTTGTATTTTTATCTCATTTATTAGCACCGCTCCAACACGAGGGTCGTTTCTTAAGTGAGATTAAAAAGCTAGATAGACACCTTTTGGGGGGGGGGGGAATCGATATTATTTTTCAACATAGTCTTCAGTGAGAGCTGTGCACTTGGTCCAGCGGGTTTCCAACTTTCTCACTCCTTTTGGTAGAGTAGTTTTTCTTAAGGGCTGCAAAATACGAGTTTGCGCCAGGGACGGCATCCTCATTTGACAAGAATTGCTTCTTACCAAGATAAATTTTCAAGTCTGGGAACAGGAAGAAGTCTGGAGAATAGGTAGATGAGGAATCATCTGAAAATCTAATTCTCGCAATTTTGCCAAAGCTATGGTTGATTTGTGGGAAGGCCCATGTTTTGTGGCGTCTTGGTGAAAGAGCACTTGTCAGAGCGGCAGTCTTAACCGCTTCTGTCGTGAGCTTTTCTTTCAAACGGTTCAGCAAATCTGCATAATAGTCTCCTGTTTTTGTTTTGCCTTTCTCCAAACAATCTATCAGAATGATTCACTGGGAACCATAGAAAGCTGGCCATCACCTTACCAGCCAATGGAACGGCCCTTGCCTTCATAGCGAACTTTAACCACTCACTGTCCACTACTTAGACTGTAGCTTACATTCAGGCGGATGGTGGTGGATCCATGTTTCGTCCACAGAGACGAGTTGACTCAAAAAGTCCCGTGGATTGCCGTGAAACATCGACAAACACTGCGCTGACATGTCATTTCACGTGCGTTTATGATCGACACTCACAAAACGCAACATCCATATCGCACGACGCTTTTTCACGAGCAGTTTTTCATGCAGTATGTTGTGAATTTCTTCAGATGAGATGCCTCTACAGTATCTGATATCTCGCGCACTTTCACTAAGCGGTCCGTCATAATGATACCTCTGATATTTTTTTTAAAAATCATTTCCTGTGTGATGTCCTCCACAGGGTGGTCCTGGCAGCACTTCAACTTCAGTGCTAGTTTCGTCCTGTTTAAATTCATTTATCCTGAAATACCTGTCCGATGAGGCAATCAGCGATCCGTAGCTGATATGCTAGCGCAAGGGTTAGCGAACCATAGCTGACCAAGACTCTGTCCTGTCTCCCATCTCTCCGTGGTGCCCCCAGTAACAGGCCTAGCCTGGCTAATGGGGCAGGGATTGCCACAGTCCCCATGGTGGTGGAGTCTGCTAAAGAAGCTTTGCACACCCTGCCTTGCATTTTAGCTGTGCTCCGGGACAGAGAAAATACCTGCCATAACCCGCTCCCACGCCGGTACCATCTAGAGCATCGGCTGCATAGAACAACAGCTCGCGGTTATAGGGAGTTCGTACAAGTACAAATACAAGTACAATCCAGAAATACTACTACTAAGTCCTAACTTAAATGGAAAGCGACAATAATGCTATGCACTGCCCCAAATATCACAACTAAATTAATGTTCAATAAAGTCCAACCAATGACACTAGAGAAGAATATCCTAAAATGTCTATTCCAAATATAACTGAAGCTAAAATGTCCTTGATCCTACACCACAAATAAAGAGCACATCCAACGACTGTCCATTTATCAATGTCCACTCCTGTCTATCTGCTGAATAATCTCGTTTAAACAAATACTAGCAAAACAATGGAGCTGAGTCCCCATAACATCATCCAACTCAGCTTTGATCAGCGAGGCCGAACATATCTTTAAAATAAAAATGTTTTATCACTATATGGCTATCGTTTGAGTTCATGTTTTGAAGCGGTTGCTGCACGTTAACAGAGCATCGCTATTGGCTGAAATTTTAGCGTAGTAGGAATAGTGATATTTGCCAGCAGTGAGGACACCACCTATTGTGGCGCTCAATCATTCATTCATTTATTCATTTGCATGCCCCTTGCGGAACTTTGCCTCCCTAGCAGCTCTCCTTTAGGCCTCTCGGTTGTAAGCAAGATGCCCTGCTGCTGATGCATCTATTTGCAGATTATCATCAATGTCTTGCAGCCACCTTCGCCTTGGTCTTCCTCTCCTTATTTTTCCCATTATGTACCCTTCCAAGACGGTCTTCTCTAAATTCTCATGACGTTTAATATGCCCAAAATATTTAAGTTTTCTCTGTTTAATCCTCTTTACTAGACAGCCTTCTTCAATATTAAGTTCTTGTAGTATGGATATATTTGTTCTTTTTTGTGTCCATGATATTTGAAGAACTCTTCTGTAGCATTTACATTCAAAAGCATTTATGTGTTTCTCAGCTGTTTTGTTAAGTGTCCAGGTCTCACAGGCATATGTATCGTGGCGCTTACTCATTTAAATTTACCTTACTTATCAAAGGACCCGACCCCCGTAGTGTGAATGAAGTGCGGAAGGGACAACGAAAGACAAGCCAGCGAGAAACTGGAAAAGCGGAGATGAGCAGCCTCTGCACATATAAAGGTTGGCTGCAGACTTTTCCTGACAGTACCAGACATCTGTCGCTGTCCAGGGACGCAGTTGGTGATGACTTCATGATCCATCACGCACAAGGACATCACGCACAAGGACATCACGCACAAGGACGTAGATGAATAGATCTGTGGCCGAAGACGTTGAAGAGATGGGGTGGAGTGTTGAGGATATAAGACACAGCATTAAGTTCAGAACATACAGAAAAATGACGTATTTTGCCATTCATTCAAGACTGGACTTTCAGTAAGTTATACTCACGCTTTGACTTAATGCCACAGCGGTTCTATCTGAACCATTTTCTTCTTGACAAGAAGCATGTGGACGTTGATTGGGATTTGCCGATTTTATCTATTAAGTGATATTTCCTTATTGGCGTTGGTGGTCTCCACAACCCTCTGTTGCCCATAAGAGCTGTTCTGGTGTCCTCTTTCCATGCCGTTTTGCCAGTCCATCCAGGATTTTCCCTCTTGACCTTCTTTCCCTTTTAATTTTCCTGTTGTAACGATGTGTTCTAGTCTGCCTTTTCTCATGACGTGTCCTATAAGTTTAGACTGTCTTTTCCCTGACTGTTGTAATTATGTGTCTTCTCGAGTTGGTCTGTCTCAAAATTTATTCACTTGACTTTCTGGCATATTCTTCTAAGAAGTCACATTTCTGTGGCTGCCAAGCATCTCTCTGTATCTTTAATAACTTGTCCAGTCTTCGCATCCATAGATCAGAATTTGCTCTATGTAGCATTATGTACTATGTTGGGGAATAATATTATTACCAATTTAAAACAGTAATCAGTTTAATCATTTATCGATTTTCCCGTTCATTTACAGCGTATGAAGTATTTATACAACCGTTTTAAGGCAGAGATAAGACAGATGACTGAAGGCAGAGATAAGACAGATGACTGAACAACAACCAGTCTCACGGGTGATCAGGAAAAGGAGATGGACATATGTTGGCCACTTGATGAGAAGAAATGAGCAGAGAATCCCAAAACAAGCTATCAAGTGGAACACAACAGGCCGAAGAAAGAGGGGCAGACCGCGTGAAGCTCTGAAGAGGACATTATTAAGAGAGGCCAAGTTAACAGGCATAAAATCCTTTGTTGAGGTTGAAAGACTCGCCGAGGACAGGAAAAATTGGCGAACTACTTTGCGAGCCCTATGTGACGTCTAACGGTACGGGAAGGATATAAGATAAGATTTAAGGCAGGGAAACGGAGTTTATTTATGAGTATTAATTTTTAGGGCATATTTTAAAATTATATTTCAACATTGTCTTTGTATAAGTGCCCAACAACGCCTTCTTTCTGCTTCCCATTGTTGATACTTTGCTACATAAAAGCAGCTCTAAAGATTACTTTAAATTTCGCGTGCAAAGTTTACCTTTAGGTTCATCCTAATGGATGCAAGAGTAATCTTCCTTGCAAACACGACTGACTTCCCTTTACATTTGCCCATGTCCTCATTGAGAGATGAGTTTCAACAAACAATCAACAGTTTACTCCCTTGCCGGGTTACGCTGGGGGGATAAAGGGGCTGACAACTGTGGTCTGTTGAGCATGGTGTGTGTGAGTGTGTGTGCGTGTTTGTGAATACACGCCGTGCCAGGTCAGCTTCCAATGGCCTTCTGCAAATGATTACGGTCTGGAACACGAGCCATGTTGAACAAGAGGTCACATAAAGTTTAATGATGCTTGTAAGCAAATGTGGCTTTAAAGGGCAGATAACTTGCAGGTGGCTGCCTCAAGAGTGGAAGAAATTATTTCTAACAAAAGAAAAAAAAAACATGTGTGGGGTTATACTCAGCTTCTTATAATTTTTCATCCCATTTTTATTTTCATTTTTGAACCTCAAGGTTCCGAACCTCATTTCAGGCTCACCCAAGATAGGCATTAAACCTTACTGTAGATACTTTACAAATGCATAGACTTCTCCTTCTGTGAATTCGCTTAGTTTTTTTTTTTGTTTTTAGATTTTCTAGAAAACATAAACGACACAGTAGTAAACACAGAGGACCTATGAATGAACATTACTTTAGGCTAGATTGCATAAATATTCTATTACTGTCAGTTAATTTCCCGAATTTCCATTTCCCCCGATGAATCCTTTTCCACGTTTCCAGCACCCCCGATGAGTCATTTCCCTACTTTCTATCACTCACTGATGAATCATTTCCCACCTTTCCATCAAACAGTCAGTCAGCCAGTCATTTGCATGTCCTTTGCGGAACATTGCCTCCCTAACAGGCCTCTCGGTTGTAAGCATGGTGTCCTGCTGTTGATGCATCCATTTGCAGATTATCAACGATGTCTTGCAGCCATCTTAGCTTTGGTCTTCTTCTCTTTCTTTTCCATATTATATACCCTTCCAAGACGGTCTTCTCTAAATTCTCATGACGTTTAATGTGTCCAAAATATTTAAGTTTTCTCTCTTTAATCCTTTTTACTAACCAGCCTTCTTCAATATTAAGTTCTTGTAGCATGGATATATTTGTTCTTTTTTGTGTCCATGATATTTGAAGAACTCTTCTGTAGCATTTACATTCAAAAGGCATTTATGAGTTCCTCAGCTGTTTTGTTAAGTGTCCAGGTCTCACAAGCACATGTTGCTATGGGAAAGATGCATGCCCTTAAAAATCTTATTTGTGTATTTCTTTCTGTTTCTCCCTACAGATTCTTTAGTCGTTTTACTTTTGAAGAGCGATAGATGTCCTCCATTTAATTTCCCTCATTGTATCTCCATTATTAGTAATGATCAAAGATATTCAAAACTCTCCACCTCTTCCAATTTTTCCTCATTGATATATATTTCAACTGCGTTATTTGCTTTGTCAGTTGTCATCACCTTTCCATCACCGCTGAAAATTATTTCCAACCTTTTTATCACCTCTGATGAATCATTTTCCGCCATTCTGTTACTCCCTGGTGAAACCTTTCTCAAGTTTCTGTCACCCCTGACGAATCATTTCCCACCTTTCTATTACCACTGATGAATCATTTTTCATTTTTCCACCATCTATGTTGAATTCCGTCTATCATCTATGATGAATCATATATCACCTTTCTGTCACCTCCGTTTAATCATTCTCCAACGTTCAACCATCCCTCCCATGAATTATTTGACTATTACACATTTACCCAAGTTACCGAACATTTGCTACATTATAAGAGCAAGAACTCTAGCTGTGTTATATGGGCAAGAACGTTAGATGTGTTATAAGGGCAAGAACTTTAGCTGTGCTATAAAGCAAAGAACTTCAGCTGTGTTATAAGGGCAAGGACTTTAGCTGCATTATAAGGCCAATAACTTTTTATGTGTTATAAGGACAATGACTTTGGCAAGGAAGGTACCGTGATCAACAATGAGGCCCTTCCTTCCAGGCTAAGATTTTAATCTAAAAACCCCCACCACATCACCGTGGTACAGTTATCTAGCAGCACCATGCGGTGTACTAATAACATTAATAAAAAGGACAATGACTCTAGCTGTGTTCTAATTACAAGGAATTAGCTGTGTTATAACGCAAGACATTTTGATGTGTTATAAAGGCAAGAACTTTAGCTGTGTTATAAGGGCAAGAAATTTTGATACATTATAAAGGCAATGACTTTTGCTGTGTTATAAAGGCACGGTAATATTTTGTACGAGAATAAAAAAAACGAAGGATAAAACCACATGTTACCTGATATCTGACGTAAATGATCTGAATGACGCACCCTAGACAAGCTAACAACGATCACTATACAGAAAAAAAGGCAACAAATCTTTAGGTTAGTTACAAGGACCGACAATTAAGTAACGAGACTGATTTTATTATGGCCAAAACAAAAATGCATACATGAAGTAAAGCATGGAGCCCAAAGACGCAATCTTCATTTATGATCTGGCAACTTTTCATTGCTGTCTGGTAGGCAGACGACAAACAAACCGCTATTTTGTTGACTTAGTTAGAGGTGCATTGTCACGTAATCAGCATGGAGCAAAAATCTAAGATTAAATTTTGCTTAAAACTCGAAGAAAGTCACACTGAGGCAATTGAATTGATGCGACAAGTTTATGGGGATAATTGTTTATCTCGTGCACAGATATTCAGGTGGTATTCACGATTCAAAAGTGGTGTGGAAACGATTACAAATGCAACTAGACATGGACGCCCATTTTCTGTTCGTAATAAGGAACTCATTGCAAAAGTCACAGAATATACACAAGAAGATCGTTGTTTGGCTGTAAGGATCATGTCAGATGAATTTGGTGTTAACCGAGAGACAATTCGTAAAATATTAGTGGAAAATTTGGGCTAGAAAAAAATTGCTTGCCGGTTTGTACCACATTCGTTGTCTGATGACCAAAAACATCAGCGTGATGAGTACGCAAAAGGCATCATCAAAACGTGTCGCAGAAATAAACATTCCTTAACTTTGATTGTTGCGGAGGATGAAACATGTATTATCTCACAACTAAACGCAAAAGTGCTCAGTGGAAGTCATCATCATCACCAACAGGCAAAAAATTCGTCTTCAAAAGTTGAAAGTGAAGACAATGTTGGTGTGCTTCTACGACAACAAAGGCGTTATTCGCAAAGAATTTATTCCAGAGGGACAGACTGTCACTGCCAAAGTTTATTTAAGTATTTTGAAACGCCTATTGAAAAGGATTCTCCGAATCCGACCCGAGTATTCAACACCTGGCAGATTTTTCCTTCTTCATGATAATGCACCGGCTCACCGGGCGCTAGCTGTAAAGGAATTTTTGGCCCAAAAACAAATGTGTGTTCTCAACCATCCACCCTATTCCCCAGATTTGTCTCCCTGCGATTATTTTATATTCTCGAAATTAAAGTTACCATTGAACGAACACTTTGACGATACTGATGGCATCCAAATGGCTGTAACATTGAGTTTAAGGACCATACCAACAGGAGAACTGCAGAAGTCGTTCCAGTGTTTGTTAGGTCGTGCCACTCGCTGTATCAGTGCACAGGGGGCTTACTTTGAATAAAATACAGGTCATATCTTCAACTGTTGTTTATTTTATTTTATTTTTTTAATAGAGTTAGTCTCATTACTTAATTGTCGGACCTTGTATCAGTATGATCCTTGCACTCCTGAGAGAGTTTATGGCTGTTGCAACCTCCTCACCAGCTATTTCCCTCTTTTCCCCAGTTCTTCTTGTGGTAGTTAGCGCATAAAACTTTCGTGTCCCGTCTTCACATTACAAATTACGCCTTTTTCATCGTAAGCTGAGAAGTGACGCCAGAGAGATGTGTGGGTGTGAGAGTGTGTGCGTGTGCGTGTGTGTGTGCGCGTGTGTGTGTGCGCCTGCGTGTGTGAGTGTATGTGCGTGTGTGTTGAGATCTTCTACCGTCTCCTACTCATTGGATGATGTTTACGATGTTTGTGTGGTTCATCATCTCTTCATACGTCACAGTGTATTAACCTATCCCGGCCTCTCTGAATTAATGCACACTATAATAATTAGTGCATAAGTATAGAACTATACACGAAGCACCGCAGTAAAGCTCTAAGGGCATTTCTGAACGAGCGTCGGAAAGGCTACATGTTCTTTATTTATTTTTTAAACATAGGATCTATACCTTAATCTCCTCTCTCTAATTCTTCGTCCTGTGTGTGTTTGATTAAGGCTCACACTGAAACGTCACGGCTGTGTAGCTGTTAAGTTTACATATATCTGAAGTAATGCTCCGTTATTGTAAGATACAGAGTGAGTTACCTGCCCTATGCAGCCGAACGTACCTGGAAAGATGGCGTAGATGATGATGATTTGGGCGGGCAGGGGGGGGGGGGCGGGCTGCCCATTTTGGCAACCAGCAACCCACAGTTGACGTTCTAGCCTCAGGGCTGACGAACCATAGCTGACCAAGACCCTGCCTTACCTCTCCGTTGGTATCTTTCCCCCCCCCCCCACCTCCCTTCCCAGTAACAGCTTCAGCCTGGTTAACGGAGCAGGGATCGCCATAATGCCCATGGTGGTGGAGACGGTAAAAGAAGTATTGCACACCTCCCTCCCCTACGTACCAACTCCACTCAAGGGCTGAAAAAAATAACTGTCATAACCATGTGGGCATGGTGATGTGCCGCTCTCTCTCTCACACACACACATACACACACACACGTAGGCTTTAAAAAATACTAGCCTTGCGGTTCCAAGAAGAAGATGGTGGTGGTGTGGTGGTGATGGTGGTGGTGGTGGTGTTGGTGCTGGTGTTGGTGCTGGTGTTGGTGGTGTGGTGTTGGTGGTGTTGGTGGTGGTGTTAATGGTGCTGGTGGTGTTGGTGGTGGTGTTGGTGTTGGTGGTTGTGGTGGTGGTGTTGGTGGTGGTGGTGGTGGTGTTGGTGGTGTTGGTGGTGGTGGTGATGTTGGTGGTGGTGTTGGTAGTGTTGGTGGTGGTGTTGGTGGTGTTGGTGGTGTTGATGGTGGTGGCGGCGGTGGTGATGGTGGTGTTGATGGTGTTGGTGGTGGTAGTGTTAGTGGTGGTGGTTGCGTTCGTGGTGGTGGTGTTGGTGGTGTTGGTGGTGTTTGTGGTGTTTGTGGTGGTGGTGTTGGTGATATTTACGGTGGTGGTGGTGGTGGTGTTGGTGGTGTTTGTGGTATTGGTATTGGTGGTGTTGGTGGTGGTGGTGGTGATGATGGTGGCGGTAGTATTGGTGGTGGTGGTTGTGGTGGTGGTGATGATGATGGTGGTGGTGGTGGTGGTGGTTTTTGGCCCAAAAAACAAATGTGTGTTCTCAACCATCCACCCTATTCCCCAGATTTGTCTCCCTGCGATTATTTTATATTCTCGAAATTAAAGTTACCATTGAACGAACACTTTGACGATACTGATGGCATCCAAATGGCTGTAACATTGAGTTTAAGGACCATACCAACAGGAGAACTGCAGGAGTCGTTCCAGTGTTTGTTAGGTCGTGCCACTCGCTGTATCAGTGCACAGGGGGCTTACTTTGAATAAAATACAGGTCATATCTTCAACTGTTGTTTATTTTATTTTTTTTTTAAATCGAGTTAGTCTCATTACTTAATTGTCGGACCTTGTATCAGTATGATCCTTGCACTCTTGAGAGAGTTTATGGCTGTTGCAACCTCCTCACCAGCTATTTCCCTCTTTTCCCCAGTTCTTCTTGTGGTAGTTAGCGCATAAAACTTTCGTGTCCCGTCTTCACATTACAAATTACGCCTTTTTCATCGTAAGCTGAGAAGCGACGCCAGAGAGGTGTGTGGGTGTGAGAGTGTGTGCGTGTGTATGTGTGTGCGCGTGTGTATGTGTGTGCGCGTGTGTGTGTGAGTATATGTGCGTGTGTGTTGAGATCTTCTACCGTCTCCTACTCATTGGATGATGTTTACGATGTTTGTGTGGTTCATCATCTCTTCAAACGTCACAGTGTATGAACCTATCCCGGCCTCTCTGAATTAATGCACACTATAATAATTAGTGCATAAGTATATAACTATACACGAAGCACCGCAGTAAAGCTGTAAGAGCATTTCTGAACGAGCGTCGGAAAGGCTACATGTTCTTTATTTATTTTTTAAACATAGGATCTATACCTTAATCTCCTCTCTCTAATTCTTCGTCCTGTGTGTGTTTGATTAAGGCTCACACTGAAACGTCACGGCTGTGTAGCTGTTAAGTTTACATATATCTGAAGTAATGCTCCGTTATTGTAAGATACAGAGTGAGTTACCTGCCCTATGCAGCCGAACGTACCTGGAAAGATGGCGTAGATGATGATGATTTGGGCGGGCAGGGGGGGGCGGGCTGCCCATTTTGGCAACCAGCAACCCACAGTTGACGTTCTAGCCTCAGGGCTGACGAACCATAGCTGACCAAGACCCTGCCTTACCTCTCCGTTGGTATCTTCCCCCCCCCCACCTCCCTTCCCAGTAACAGCTTCAGCCTGGTTAACGGAGCAGGGATCGCCATAATGCCCATGGTGGTGGAGACGGTAAAAGAAGTATTGCACACCTCCCTCCCCTACGTACCAACTCCACTCAAGGGCTGAAAAAAATAACTGTCATAACCATGTGGGCATGGTGATGTGCCGCTCTCTCTCTCACACACACACATACACACACACACGTAGGCTTTAAAAAATACTAGCCTTGCGGTTCCAAGAAGAAGATGGTGGTGGTGTGGTGGTGATGGTGGTGGTGGTGTTGGTGGTGGTGGTGGTGGTGGTTTTGTTGGTAGTGGTGATGGTTATGGTGGTGGTGATGATGATGGTGGTGGTAGTGATGGTGGTGGTGGTGATGATGATGGTGGTGATGATAGTGGTGGTGATGGTGGTGTCGTGATGATGGTGGTGGTGATGGTGGTGGTGGTGACGATGGTGGTGGTGGTAGTGGTGATGATGATGATGGTGGTGGTGGTGATGGTTGTGGTGGTGATGATGGTGGTGGTGGTAATAGTGGTGGTGGTGGTGATGATGGTGGTGGTTGTGATGATGATGGTGTTGGTGGTATTGGTAGTGTTGGTTGTGGTGGTGTTGGTGTTGGTGGTGTTGGTGGTTTTGGTGTTGATAGTGATGATGGCGTTGATGGTGTTGATGCTGGTGGTAGTGATGGTGGTGTTGGTGTTGATGGTGGTGGTGGTGGTGATGTTGGTGGTGGTGTTGGCGGAGTTGGTGGTGGTGTTGGTGCTGTTGGTAGTATTTGTGGTGGTGATGGTATTGGCGGTGGTGGTGTTTGTGGTGTTGGTGTTGGTGTTGGTGGTGTTGGTGGTGTTGGTGGTGGTGTTGGAAGTGTTGGTGTTGATGGTGGTGATGATGGTGGTGTTGGTGTTTGTGGTGGTGGTGGTGGTGGTGGTGGTGGTGGTGGTGATGGTGGTGGTGACGATGGTGGTGATAGTGGTGTTGGTGATGTTGGTGGTGGTGGTGTTGGTGGAGTTGGTGGTGTTGGTGGTGGTTGTGGTGGTGGTGGTGGTATTGGTGGTGGTGTTTGTGGTGGTGGTGTTGGTGTTGGTGGTGTTGGTGTTGATGGTGGTGATGATGGTGGTGTTGGTGTTTGTGGTGGTGGTGGTGATGGTGGTGGTGACGATGGTTGTGATAGTGGTGTTGGTCATGTTGGTGGTGGTAGTGTTGGCGGAGTTGGTGGTGATGTTGGTGGTGTTGGTAGTGTTTGTGGTGGTGGTGGTATTGGCGGTGGTGGTGTTGGTGTTGGTGGTGTTGGTGGTGGTGTTAGAAGTGTTGGTGTTGATGGTGGTGATGATGGTGGTGTTGGTGTTTGTGGTGGTGACGATGGTTGTGATAGTTGTGTTGGTGATGTTGGTGGTGGTGGTTGTGGTGGTGGTGACGAAGGTGGTGATGGTTATTGTGGTGATGGTTATGGTGGTGATTGTGGTGGTGATGGTGGTGGTGGTGGTTATGATGATGGTGTGGTGGTGGTGGTGATGATGGTGGTTGTTGTGGTGGTGGTGGTGATGATGGTTTTGATGGTTGTGGTGATGGTGGTGGTGGTGGTCGTGGTGATGATGGTGATGGTGATGGTGGTTATGATAGTGGTAGTGATGGTGGTGATTGTGATGGTGGTTATGATAGTGGTGGTGATGGTGGTGATTGTGATGGTGGTGGTAGTGGTGGTGATGGTGGTGATTGTGATGGTGGTGGTGGTGGTGGTGGTGGTGGTGCCTTTATATTCTTACTAAATAGTGTAGCAATTGCTGGTTATTCGGGCGTCGAGTATTTCCTGTACAGTTCTATCATAGTTCGACTTTTCTAGATACTGACGAGGGTCAGTGGGCATTCTAACTTTTTTTTTCCTTCCTAGAATTCAAATAGAGGAACTGACAGGGACAAGATCTACGAACTCACCATGACACAGGTGAGGAGAGACAAGGTAGAAGAAGAAGAAATAAGGGAACTGGAATGAACGATTGGAGAGAGGAAGCTAAGAAAAGAGATACACGAGGATAGGTGAATTTGGAGTAACTAACCTCAAGGGCCAAGAGCGCGCGCGCGATAGAGAGAGAGAAAGAGAGAGAGAGAGATAGAGGGAGAGAGGGAGAGAGAGAGCCGAAAGAACGAGCGACGAATGAACAGACTTTATTTTCAAAGGGTTAAGAATTGGACACGCAGGCCCGTCTAACATTCTGGCCTTCATCATACAACTTTCACTCAGTCACAGTCATTCAGCAATTGTTAACGGGCATAATAAGCATGGAGAAACAATTAAATGACTACATAAATAAACGACAAAATCTCTCCTGTTCATACACTCTACGCTCCCATTTATTTAATTACATGAAATAAACTTACATCCATACATTCATTCAAAACTAACAAATTTATAGAAAAGCAGTATAAAAAAATACAACAGTCAAGCTGTGCTTTAAACTAATTTAGACTTTGACAGTAATATATACGAGTATATACATGTATATATTTTTTGTAATATCCGCAAGCACATGCAGATACAAATAATCACACAAAAATACAAGTACATACTACAAGTATACAAACACATGCACACATATACATAGGCACACACATACGTATGTATAAACATAAACATTATGCTGTCACGTACGTACACATACACACATATAATGATTACACACACATATATAAATATATATAAATGTACAGTGATATATATATATATATATATATATATATATATATATATATCCATATCCTCTGTGTGGTACTCGGGATCTGCAAAGAATAGGACCACTGTACCCTACCACGCATGATCGTAAAAGGCGACTAAGGAGGGTTCAGCATAGGGCCAGCAACCCTATCTGGTAAAAAAAAACAAACTATCAGACTGCTACAGAAACAGAAGCAAGGGAAAAAACAAATGCAGGTGGAAGGAGAAATGCTTATCAGGAAACTGAGCCCATGAAGGTTGTGGATGAAAGCCAGCCACTGGAAGTCCTCACCCCGACTGCAGACCTCCTGGAACCTAAACACCAGATGCAAATAGGCAGCTGGAATGTAAGAACACTTAATCAGACTGAGAAACTAGCACAAGCTATCAAGAAAATGCACAGATACAAACTAGACATACTAGGACGAAGAATTATAAAAATATTTTGGCCAAACACCATAAGAACTAACATCTTGTTGGCAGAAATGCAGATGAAGCCATTGACAGCAATTATTGAGGAAAGATGCTGGCGATGGTTGGGACATGTGCTCCGAATGACTGACAACTCACTACCAAAATTAGCACTAAGATAGACACCACAGGGGAACAGAAGTAAGGGTAGATCAAAAGAGACATGGAGAAGAACAACAGAGAGGATGTTGATCAATAGAAGCCTCACCTGGACAAGAGCAGAAAAAAAGTAAAAAAACAAGCATTTGTGGAATACCCTTGCAGAAGCCCCATGTGCCCTGGGCACTTAAGGTTGAGAGAAAGAGAGAGAGAGAGAGAGAGAGAGAGAGAGAGATACATCCATATATACATATATTTGTAATACACATACGTGTATAATGCACATACATACATACACACATATATATCCATAAGCATACACACATATATTGACATTCACACATACACAAATACATACTTACACATATTCATACATGTATAAAAATACACATAAACATACATGCATTTTAGAGAGACATATAGTCTATATCAAATAGATACTGACAAAGTCTGAAGTTATAAGGACAAATATTACTTATAAGTTTTACATGAGTTGGTAGGGCATTCCAAAGGTTGGCAGCTGAGTAAGAGAAGCTTTTTAAAAAAAAATTTCAAATCTTTATTTTGGGAGAATACAGTTGATCAATTGTTTGCTGTGTTTTTGGGTTGGATTTGAGCAACGACCACACATGGGGTGGAGCATTGTGCGATAGAGTTTTATGACTTAACTTGGCTTTGTTGAAAAGAAATCTATTCTTGAAGGGTAGAATACCAAGATGTTTGTCCTTATTTGTAATACGTGCTGTATGTTTCTCATCTATAAGCTTTACTGCACGTTTTTGAAGTGAGTAAAGTCTTTTCGTATTTGACATGAATCAACCATCCCAGATTGTGGAACAGCCGTCCAAATGTGTTTGTTTCTGTGATATGTAGTATATTTTTTCTGGTGTCTGTGTCAAGAAAGCGTTTCATTTTAGTAAACTGGTAAACTTTTTGTGCAGTGAGTTTGGTTAGATTGTCTACATGATGATTCCAGCTGAGGCGGTGGTCAGTCATGAGATTCATTAACATCCTCTATCTGAGAAGTTCCAGCGTGGAGCTGTAGTGTTGCTATTGGTGAATTTCTTAATTTCTGTCTTGTTGTAATGAGCATGGATTTTGTTTTGCTGATGTTTATGAGCATTCTGTTGTTGTTGCTCCAGTTAATTAGACTGTTTATTTCGAAGAGTTCACTCAAGATTAATACAGTCAATGTCACTAGTGTAAACTATGCTGTCATCAGCAAAAAGGTCACAGAACCACGTTTTTTAGATGAAGTGAATGCTGAGTACATAAAGAGCATTGAGCAGAACTTAAAATAATAAAACTATTACTAGTAAATTCAGTCTCTTCTACACACATGATAAAATATTAGCAACATCCTTCTCCTCCTCCTCTTCCTCCTCCTACTACTTCTTCTTCTTCTCCTTCTTCCTTCTTTTCTTCTTCCTGTTTCGTCTTCCCCTCCTCCTCCTCCTCCTTCTTCTTCTTCTTTCTTCTTCTTCTCCTCCTCCTTCTTCTTCTTCCTTCTTCGTCTTCCCTTCCTCCTCCTCCTTTTTCTTCTTCTCCTTCTTCTTCTTCGTCTTCTCCTCCTTCTCCTCTTCCTCCTCCTCCTCCTTCTTCTTCTTCTCCGTCTTCCTCTTCTTCCTTCTTCTTCTTCTTCCTTCTTCGTCTTCCCCTCCTCCTCCTCCTTTCTTCTTCTTCCTCTTCTTTTCCTCCTTCTTCCTCTTCTTCCTTCTTCGTCTTCTCCTCCGCCTTTCTTCTTCTTCTTCTTCTTCCTCTTCTTCCTTTTTCGTCTTCTCCTCCTTCTTCTTCGTCTTTCTTCTTCGTCTCCTCCTCCTCCTTCTTCTTCTTCCTTCTTCGTCTCCTTCTTCTTCTTCTTCCTTCTTCGTCTTCTCTTCCTCCTCCTCTTCTTCTATCTCCAGCTGTTGCTGTTAAGATGTTGAGTTATAGCTTAGTATCACACTGGGAGTGAGTTATAGCTTTGTATCATATTGGGAGTGAGTTATAGCTTTGTATCATATTGGGAGTGAGTTTAGCTTAGTATCACACTGGGAGCGAGTTATAGCGACTTTTTTTTCAGACCTTGAATGGAGCTAAAAAGTAGGGAATGTGCAATACTTCTTTACCAGACTCCACCGCCAAGGGGACTATGACAGCCCCTGCCCCTTTATCCAGGCTAGGCCTGTTACTGGAGCTACCAGTGGAGAAGTCTATCAGTACAGACCTTCGCTGGCTCTTATGCTGGCTTGTCAGCTATGGGTCTTTGATTAACAGATCAAACAGCGCCTTCGCCTTACAAATACATGCGATGTGATCATGCTCATATTCTCATTATTACTTACGGTGGCAATGTTAAATAAAAATACACACTCAAAAAGCTTACTGAAGAAGAAGAAGAAGAAGAGGACGAGAAGGAAGAAGAAGAAGAAGACGACGACAACGACAACGACGACGAGAAGAAGAAGAGGAAGAAGGAAAAAAGAATAAGAAAAGAAGGTGAGGAGGAGGAGGAGAGGGGAAAAGAAAGAAAGAAAGAATAGAAGAAGAAGAAGAAGGAGAAGAAGAAGAAGAGAGAGAGAGAAAGAAATATTCTTGAAAGAAATTTGCGTTGTAAACGGAGACCACCGACTAAGTCAGTTCAGCTCTACTAATTTCTTGCCGCAGAGTTAAAATTTGACTCTAAATTTCTTATTTGAGTACGCATCAGAGAGAAACAACTAATATAAACGTATATTTTTTAATGAATGATTTCTAATAGGACAGAAAGCAAGAGAGGTCGCCCGAGCAAGTATAGCATAAATACCCTAATCAACCCTTTACATGAAACAAACCACCCAGTCTGATCAATAAATAATCCCCTGAACATTGAAGGGCGCACGAGGAGGAACACAAGGCAAGACACGAATTCGAATAGCTCACAAACGTGGCCTTGTAATTTTGTATCATTGGATATTGCAAAGCTCCGATCTCGGATGAAAAAAAAACTTTAGCTTGGACTACCTTACTGCTTGCCCTCATAACCTTTGCTTTCCTTGATTTACACAAGCCTCGGCTGCAGAGCGCACGCCGCTTAGAAGCTAAATGCTCGATATAAAGGAAGGGCACGTATGATCTATCTACGCGTTACAGAAACTGATCTTCGAGAAATAATACGGCCATGAATAGAGCGTGAAGACGCAAGCATAAAGCAAGAGAGAATACGTGAACATGGGAAATAAACAGAAACAGATGTTCAAACATTGTATGGGCAAACTCATATTTGATTTCCTTTACCAGAATGTTGTTGCCAGGTAGTGTTAGGGTAGTGGTTTATACAATCTTGACAATATATGTAAGTTATCAAACATCTTTTGTGGAATTTATAATATATTTTCCATAGCGGAATTAATGTTCTTCGTTATCATTAGTCCTCTGTACTTCCATCGGAGCACAGGGCATCACCAAATGTTCCCCAGCCAATCCTGTCTTGAGAAAGTCGGTATACCTCAAACCATGTCTTTCCGGCTCTTCCTTTAGTTCTTCCTGTATTTGCGTCTCCATGTCCCCAATGGCCTGCCCCCTATTTCTTCTTCCTTGAGGTGTCCAAGTCAAGGGATTATGTCTTGTTTTTTTTGCTTTTTTACATTCGTAGTAAATCTTCTTACTTGGTTTTTGTTTATTAATTCTAATTTATATGCTGGAATTTCATATTACCATTCACTGGTCTTTTTGTTGTGATGTTCATCCGTTGACTTCGCTCTGTTCTTTCTCTTGGGAAGATGATTCAGCAGTGATGTCTGGTTAGAATTTGACAAAATAGTAGACAGTGCCCTTTAAAAATGAGAGCAAGAAAAATGAGCAGAGAATTACTTGCAACTCCAGGAACGGACCTTCTCAATATGTATCTTGTACTATCCTCCCTGTAACTGCGAGCTGGTGTTTTTTTTTTTTTAGCAGCCGATGCTGTGGAGGTGTTGAGACACAGCATCGTATCGGCGTGGGAGCGGGTTATGGAGTCAGTCCTGGAGTACACCTAGAAAAGCGGGGTGGGGGGGGTGGTATGCAAAGCTTCTTTAGCAGACTCCACCACCATGGGGACTATGGCGATCAATGCCTCATTAGCCAGGCTAGGCCTATTACTGGGATAACCAACGGAGAAATAGGACAGGATCTTGGTCAGCTATGGTTCGTTAACCCTGACGATAGCATATCAGCTATGGGTCGCTGATTGCCTCACAGGACAGCGTCTTTCTCTCCCCCCCCCCCCCCACCACTTTTTCAGCATATATATATATATATATATATATATATATATATATATATAAGCATGTTAAATTACTCAAGTTTCTGAGAGATTAACTCTCCTTACATCCCATCTCCCCCCCCAACTTTCAGCATATATATATATATAGCATGTTAAATTGCTCAAGTTTCTTCAAGATTAAATCTCTCCTTACCCCTCCCCCCCCCCCCCAAACCACACACCACACAATAAACTCATGTTCAGAGCAAGCTACTTTGTATCCACGCAACTCACTCGGGCCACGGGAAACACAAGTTACTCACACCACGTGGGCTTGTCGCATGTTCTGTATATTATTACCTGCCCCTGCCTAAACATGCGCCTGGAGAAGTCAGGGCAACACGATCCAGCTTCCAGTGTTTAGAAGAAAAATGCCCCCCTAACGTCAAATATGGCACGGATCCGTCTCTGGAGTTTTGTAAAGTATGAAGATTGTTGACTCTGCTCTTGGACTCGTGCACTGTTTTATTCCCAGCGGCATCGGGAAAGCTACTTCAGAATTAGCTCGGGTTAGAAAGGGGGCACCACCGTCAACAAAGGGAGATTGTGTTGTCTTCTGTTTCACTAGAACTGCGAGCTGATGTTCTTTGCAGGCGATGCTGTGATGGTGTTGAGACACATCATCATGTCAGCTTGGGAGCAGGTTATGATGCCTGTCTTTTTCAGTTCCTGACTTAAGCTAAAATGGAGGTGGTGTGCAATATTTCTTTAGCAGACTCCACTACCATGGGAATTATAGTCATCCCTGTCCCGTTAACCAAGCTAACCCCGTTATTTGGGAGTGCCAACGGCGAGGTGGGGCAGGGTCTTGGTCAGCTATTGTTCGGCTAACCCTGACGCTAGTATGTCAACCATGGTTCGTTGATTGCCACAACGGACAAGCGTCTTCACCCCCAAAGGAGGTAGATAAAAATACTAACACTGTCACACTGGTCCTGTACCGTTATGATCATACGGAACCCTTTGTCATAACTATCATATCTCATTTCATATGTTTAACATCTCTTTATTTCCTCTGATTTATAAATCTTTATTTTAGTTTATTACAAGCCATTTCTCACATGAATATACTGTCTAGGCCATGCCGGAGTCGACGGAAACAGCAAAGCCAGCCAGCTAATAGCAGGAGCCAAACCAGGAGGGCCTCATCAGATTGGACACGTCGGACCTGTATAAATCCATCAAGCAACACCTCGATGAACAAATACAAAGCAAATTCCTCCAAAGTGCCTATCACATACGACTCAATGCGTTACATGTAGCCAAGGACAGTGGTTGCAGATCCTAACTAAATGCTAGATCACGAGCAACACACAATCAACACAACGTTGGAGTCATCTCCCTAAAAACACTGAAGGAAATCCTGATGTCAAAGGCTGAGCGTGTGTGGGCGGGTCCCGAGTGTAATGAAGCCACTCCCCAGGACCAGCAATAGAGCTAGGCCCCTTTTTTTACAGTTACAGTTACAGGCCATTTCATTACAGAAGCTTATAGGTGGCGCTAGTTATCCATGTTCGTACATTTTGTGAAAACAGCTCCAGAAGAACATCACAGAAAACAGAAAAAGTAATTTGACATTGGTTGTCTGGTTTGCTCAGTGGCGGCACCATAGCCAGTAACCTCATACTTCTAGGGATCGCTTCTAAAAGTTTCTCTGCTCGATTACCTGGGACGAATGATTCTGGGCTTACTAACCCAGTGCCTCATTGTTCTAGTAATTCCAACAACAATGGACAACGGAAAGCTCGTTTGCAATGAGGAAGAGGACATGGAAGACGACCAGTACCACTAGTCTAAAACAAAAACGAGGTATTTATAAATTTAAGTAAATGAAGTATTTAACATAAAAATGGAGCCTTAAAGGCGGTAATGTAATTTTTAA
The DNA here is from genome assembly GCA_009760885.1 of Achatina immaculata. Lineage (NCBI taxonomy): Eukaryota > Metazoa > Mollusca > Gastropoda > Stylommatophora > Achatinidae > Lissachatina > Lissachatina immaculata. The sequence continues at coordinate 50,773,640 of CM019720.1, read as the reverse complement.
AAAAATAAAAGTGTAATTTTAATTTTTATTAACATACTATCACGGGAAAAGTTCCCATTATCACGTAAATATAGCAGATAAATATTGAAAAACAGTCACGAAATTAGAAGTATAGTACTATAAGTGAAATAAAAACAGAAGTGCAGAAACATAAAAAATGCGCATGCAATCATTGGTTGAAACAACTTAGAGAAAGAACCACGCATAGTCTTATATATATATAAATCTACAATGATTACTTCAGCGAACTCGAGAATTGTAGATAACTAAGCTACAAAGTTGTGTGTTATCCATACTCTCCTATATGGAACAGAATTCTGGAGAACAACTTTCAAGGAAACGAGCAAATTATCCTCGTTCCACGCAGCCTGCCTCAGGAAGATTTTAAATATTTACTGACCACAGATAATAAATAATACAGACCTACTTGCACAATGTGAACTAGAAGATATGTATGTCATAACAGCGCACAAAAAAAACATTGGAAATAGATTGGTCACGTGCTCCGAAGAGACCCCAGCAACATCTCTAAAACAGCCATGGGTTAGGACACCCAAGGGAAAAAGAAAGAGAGGCCGACCCAAGGCCACCTGGTGGAGAACTGTAGAAGTGGAAGTGAGTAGCATGCAGCACAGCTGGGGCAAATACAAAGTTAGAAGTGTGTAGTGTAGTTTTACAAAGTGGCAGAGGGAGTGAGTAAAGTAAGACAAAACGAATAGGAAGTATGAGAATGAATAAATGAAAAATATACAACATCCGATATTTCGGCGTGAGCCTTTTTCGAGGATTACATGCACAACGAGACAAACAAATAACTAAACGGAGAACTTATCTTAATATGGCCTCCTCCAGAAGTAGGAAACAGAAATGCCATTTCATTTTTTTCCTCACTTTACTCACTCCCTCTGCCACTTTGTAAAACTACACCATACACCTCTATCTAACTTTATTATTTAAACCAGTTTTACTGCAGACGCCATCCCTTTTATCGGGCGAATACAAAGGCTGGCCTCGGACCGTGAGAAGTAGAGAGAGTTTGTTGCTGCCCTGCAAGACGCCACAGGGCGTACTGGACAGTGATTGCTTAGCTGATCGACGACCAAGGACGTTGATGGATGATGAAGCTACTCTCCATCTGAAACACTAGGCACACAAAAGTGAAGATATGTGAAACCGAATTGTGTTGCTTTCCTTGCTGATGTTAAAACACGTATGTTGACTGTATCACATTGTGATATGACTAAGTTGCAGATATGCAGTAATATTCCCTGTAATGATATACTCTTCACCGGACAACCCCAGGACTTCCACAAACGGGCATACAGAATTATCAATCAAGACCGCATTACCTTAGCACTCACATCCGTTTATTACGTGGAACATGATGATGATGATCGACCACGAAAATATATCAAAAGACGATTCCCACATACTTAACTCCAACACAGTATAATTCCGAGCTGCTAACTAGCTAAACCACGGAGATAGCGCCATAAGAATTCAAGCAAACTAACAACTATAACATACTTAACTCACAACTACTATCACAACTACATTTCTGACCCCAACAAGACTACATCACGTTCTCACTCAACAGTTAAACTCCGAATGATCTGAGCTGAAACTTTCGTCTCACATCCAGACCACAAAAAATACTTTTAACGTTGCAAAGAATGAGCTTGAAGCTACGGACATAACAATTTAGAAGATTCTACCACATAAAAATCATGGGCCTAACTCTGAGATAATGATTCAGACTCATATCAAGGGTTACATACCCTTGAGCAAATACTGTCACGTGTGGAAAAGTTCAGAAAATTTCTTTTTAAATTTCTTATTAAAAGCTCCGCTGAACAGAAATCTTCGGTTTAAAAGCTGTTAATTAAAACATGTTCTGCCTAAGTATTCTTTCCGCTGTCTCAGACATACAGTTTTGTTACGATTATACAATTTTAGGTAGCTAAATAATGCGATATAGTTGGGAGACATAATAGAGATTGTTGGCAATACAGAAACATGCGCCTTGGTGATAATTAATGTTGCCTGTAAGCTCAGCTCGTGTGAACGCCTACTCGAACAATAAAACAAGATTTATAAACCTGCAGTAATCAAACAGGAGGAGTAGAGAAACAAGCGCTTACAGTGAAAAAACAAAACAAAACAAAATTTACCTCTGTTGTAAAGTAGTCAACATATTTCAGGTGGGAATCTGGGAGATTCTGCACAGGTGATGATAAAACATAACGCATTCATCATCATTCATTTGCATGTCCCTTGCGGAACTTTGCCTCCCTAACAGCACTCCTGTAGGCCTCTCGGCTGTGAGCAAGATGGCCTGCTGCTGATGCATCCATTTGCAGATCATCAACGATGTCTTGCAGTCATCTTCGCCTTGGTCTTCCTCTCTTTCTTTTTCCCATTATGTACCCTTCCAAGACGGTCTTCTCTAGATTATCATGACGTTTATGTGTCCAAAATATGTAAGTTTTCTTTGTTTTATCCTCTTTACTAGCCAATCTTCTTCAATATTAAGTTCTTATAGTATGGATATATTTGTTCAAAACATAATGAAATGTACGAAAAAGAGATTTTCTTTGTAAATTAGCGACCGAGATGAGCGTGTGTAAGAGTGTGAGAGCAAGGACAAAGACATTTAACGTGAGACACCGCAGGGAAAACTACAAGGCTGATCATAAAATTACAAGCCTGGTCATAAAACTACAAGGCTGATCACAAAACTACAAGGCTGACCATACAACTACAAGGCTGATCATACAACTACAAAGCTGATCATACACGCTTTCTTCGGACATTTCACTGTAATAAAGTCATGTTGTCTCCAACTTGCCGGAAAATAAATTATGGAATGAGACACATACTGTGGAAGTTTACAGCAGAAATATGAGGAAAACTGCAGACTTCTCCCACTGAGCAGGATTATGGATATTTTCTGTGGACATTGACGAGGAAGAAGAAAAAGAAGAAGGAAGAGGAGAAGAAGAAGAAGAAAAAGGAGGAGGAGGAGGAGAGGAAGAAGAAGAAGAATGAATAGGAGAGGAAGAAGAACAAGAAGGAGGAGGGGAAGAACAAGAAGAAGGAGGAGGAGGGGAAGAAGAAGAAGAAGAAGCAGAATGAAGAGGAGGGGAAGAAGAACAGGAAGGAGGAGGGGAAGAACAAGAAGAAAGGAGGAGGAAGAGGAGGGGGAAAAGGAGAATAAATTAGGAGGAGAGGAGGAAGAAGAAAAAAGAAGGAAGAGGAGGAGGAGAGGAAGAAGGGAGAGGAGAAGAAGAAGAAGAAGGAAGAGGAAAAGGAGGAGGGAAGAAGAAGGAGGAGGGGAAGAACAAGAAGAAAGGAGGAGGAGCAGCAGTAGGAGGTGGGGAAGAAGAAGAAGAAGGTAAGTGCCACTGAGAGGATTATATTTTAATGCATATGCGCCCCGTTGTAACGTTCATTTAGCACTTCCTAACATTCGTATTGTTAGCCCCACGTGCTCTCGCCAAAATAGCGGACTCGCCAGCCTAAATGTTTAGCATCTGATGTCCAGGTTTGGCGCGTAATATATGAACAACGGCTTGGACACAAACTATAATTTGCAGCCGTTTATAAATTCGTTTACAACACATTGACATTAATTGTCTCTGAAATAGCATTCACAAAAACTCAGATTTCTTCAATGTGAAGCTACTAAGAAGTTCTTATCCGCTTTCAACTCCCTCTCCCTGGATGTGTCTGTCAGATAACGGAAACGAAGGAAAAGAGCACAACGTGTTCCAGACATTGAAAATAATGTCTGTGAATGTTATCTGGGTTCTTTGTTCTTGACAATGTGTTTTAATGTCACGCTTTGACATTACAAGCTGTTCCACATCAAGAACTGTATTAAAATATGGAACTTCGAAGGTCACACATTTGGATCCACGTAACATGACACCTGCAACTCCGCGTAATTTTGTAACATGCACCAACCATCATTGCCGGCATAGAAAAAGCGTACATGGGTTGTCACAACTTCCCGTACAAAATATCTACAGGCATCCTAACACACGTGATGTTTGAAGTAGACTCTGTTTAAACAACTACATTCTTTTCTTTAGCCAGTCTGTAGATGGTAGCTGCGATGCTTGTCCCAGCATCAATCCTTGCCAAGGAGTCCTCCCATGTTTTGAGTCAATTTCCCGTCTTCTAGGGGGGATTCCTAATGCCCAGAGGGACAATAATAAGAGAGCGGATGTTGATAAGAGAAGCAGAAAAAAGAAATCTTAGCTGCGACTCGCGACTGATAACCAAAACACGCTCCCACCTCCAGTCGAAACACGGTCGGCAGCTGTCAGTAAAGGCCAGGTTATCGACTGGTTGATACAGCTACAAACAGCAGTCTACGTCCGGGAATATAGGTTTAAATTAGTGGCCCTGGGAATTTAGAATTTAAATATAGTAGAACCCCGATTAACCGAGTACAGGATAATCGAGGTTCTGAATTATTCCAAGCGAAAATGCGAGGACCGGCTATGAAAGTTCTGAAGAATTTTATAAGAAAATTCGGAACGATAACAAGCATTAGAAAATGTTATTTATTTATTTATTTGTATTTTTTATCCTTTTATTCAGTGTGAGACGAACCATTCATATTAAAACATAACTTGGACAATACATGTATCAAATTATGTATCAATGAGGACAAAACGGAGTAGGTGGAGAGTTTTGAATGTCTTGGATCACTACTAACTAATAACAGAGATATTACTAGGGAAAATAAAATGGGGGCATACATCGCTCTTCAGAAAGTAAAACAACTATAGAAGCTGTAGAGAAGAACAGACAGAACTACACAAAATAAGATTTTTAAGGGCATGCATCTTTCCTATCACAACATATGGCTGTGAGACCTGGACACTTAACAAAACAGCTGAGAAACACATACATGCCTTTGAATGTAAATGCTACAGAAGAGTTCTTCAAATATGATGGGCACAAAAAAGAACAAATATATCCATACTACAAGAACTTAATGCTGAAGAAGATTGGCTAGTAAATAGGACTAAACAGAGAAAACTTTGGATACATTAAACGTCATGATAATTTAGAGAACTGTCTTGTAAGGGTACATAATGGGAAAAAAGAGGAAGAAAACGGCGAAGATGGCTGCAAGATATCGTTGATGATCTACAAGTGGATGCATCTACAGCAGAGCATCTTTCTTACAACCGAGACAGGACTTACAACAGGACAGCTGTTAGGGAGGCAAAGTTCTGGAAGGGACATGCAAATGACTGATTGACTGACTGACTGACTGGCTGACTGAGGACAATACACATTTTTATTCTTACAACTGTTGTACGTATTTGATGTATAATAAATGATATGCAACAAAAAATATATATGAACATGTATATTTTATTTGTTTCTTAAATAACGTTATATTCAGTAAGGTATGAAAATATGCAGAAATATGCGCTCCTGTCGTAACCAATGTTCCCTATAAGCTGAGCACGGCATTTTAACGACATCTCTGCTGCTTTGAGTTTCTTTATAGTTTTCTTGCTACGTTTTCACGTTCAACAACCATATAGAAATATTGGTTCCACATAGCACTGCAGTACTCGCTCCCGCACCCTAAGGGACATGCAGTTGGGGGCAATTGCTATGATCTATGTCGTGCTATAAAAATCAGATTCCCCTTCCCCATCCAGGATGTGGCTTCGCTCGTTTCAGACTGAAAAAAAAAACATGTGGATTTCTTAGTTATTTCTAATTCTAAATTCTTGTGATATAGAATTTCTAAAATATCCATGAATTCTTCTCAACTGAAAGAATGTAGTATGATTATACTACATTTTGTATAAAAGTAGACAACATTGTTATAATCATTAAGTGGCGGATTAAGTTTAGACTGAGCAGGCTTACGTGCAGGGGTCCGGAAGGTGTACGAGGGCCCTAGTCTCAGAGGGGAAAAAAAATGTACCAGTCCAGAGTAAATTTTTTTTTTCTTTAATATAAAAATGGTGAAAGAAATGAGTAAGTTTGATGAAAAGGAAAAAGTTGATCGTAATGTGTCAGTTGTGCTTGGTTTGTGTAAGTCATAAAGTATTAGGACAGATCATAAGTAGTAAAAGAATCAGTTGCAGTCGGTGGTGGAGCAGGTGATATCATTATAGATGATGTGACAGTTAGTGACATCATGATAGTTGGTGTGATAGTTAGTGACATTATGATACTCGGTGTGACAGTAAGTGGCATCGTTATAGCTGGTGTGATAGTAAGTGACATCATTATGGTTGGTGTAATAGTAAGTGACATCATGAGAGTTGGTGCGATAGTAAGTGACATCATGGTAGTTGATGTGATAGTAATTGACATCTTTATAGTTGATGTGATAGTAAGGGACATCTTTATAGTTGATATGATAGTAAGTGACATCTTTATAGTTGAATATGATAGTAAGTGATATCTTTATAGTTGATGCGATAATAAGTGACACCTTTATAGTTTATGTGATAGTAAGCGACATCATAATAGTTGGTGTGATAGTAAGTGACATCACGATAGTTGATGCGATAGTAAGTGACATCTTTATAGTTGATATTATAGTAAGTGACATTTTTATAGTTGGTATGATAGTAAGTGGCATCATGATAATTGGTGTAATAGTAAGTAACAACATTATAGTTGGTGTAATAGTAAGTGACATCTTTATAGTTGGTGTGATAGTAAGTGACATCATGATTACAAATAGAATGCGACAGCATTATAATCGATGCGATAGAAGGTAAGTAGTACCTTATACATCGTTATAGCGAGTGTAACAGTAGCTAACATCATTATAGCCAATATAAGAGTAGTTTACATCATTATAGTCAATATAACAGTAATTTACATTATTATAGCAGTATAACAGTAGCCAGCATCATTATTGCCAGAATGAGATTTGTTTAAACCATTATAGTCGTTATAACAGTAGCTACCATTATTATAGTCAATATAAGAGTAGTTTACATCATTATAACTAGTGTAACTGTAGTTAACATCATTATAGTCAATATAAGAGTAATTTACATCATTATAACTAGTCTAACTGTAGGTAACATTATTATAGCCGATATAAAAGTAGTTTACATCAATATAACTAATGTAACTGTAATTAACGTCAGATTGTCAATATAAAAATAATTTATATCATTACAGCCGGCGTAACAGTAGTTAACATCATTATAGCTAGGATAAGAGTATTTACATCATTGTAACCAGTGTAACAGTAATAACATCGTTATAACAAGTATGACAGTAGTTGACAACATTATAGTAAGTATAAGAGTAGTTGACATCATTATAGTAAGTATAAGAGTAGTTGACATCATTATAGTAAGTATAAGAGTAGTTGACATCATTATAGCCAGTATGAGTAACTGACATCATTATAGTCGGCATTAGAGTAGCTAACATCATTACAGCCAGTATAAGCGTAGTTACTTCATTATAATCGGTATAAGAATAGTTGACATCATTATAATCGGTATAAGAGTAGTTGACATCATTATAATCGATATAGGAGTTGTTGACATCATTATCATCGGTATAAGAGTAGTTAGCATTGATATAATCAGTATAAGTGTAGTTAACATCATTACAGGCAGTATAAGAGTAGCTGACACCATTATAATCGGTATAAGAGTAATTGACATCATTATAATCGGTATAAGGGTAGTTAACATCATTATAGCCAGTATAAGAGTAACTGACATTACTATAGCCGGTATAAGAGTAGCTGACATCACTATAGCCGGTATAAGAGTAACTGACATCATTATAGTGGTATAAGAGTAGTTGACATCATTATAGCCGAAATAAGAGTAGTTGACATAATTATAGCCGATATAAGAGTATCTGACGTCATTATAGCCGGTTTAAGAGTTATTGACATCACTATAGCCGGTATAAGAGTAACTGACATCATTATAGCCGGTATAAGAGTAATTGACATCATTATAGCCGGTATAGGAGTAACTGACATCATTATAGCCGGTATAAGAGAAGTTGCCATCATTATAGCCAGTTTAAGAGTAGCTGACATCATTATAGCCAGTACAAGATCACCTGACAATCATTACGGCTCAGAGGCACAACAGACAGCGTCGTTATGATCGATGTTTGGTAGCCGCCCGCAACGTCACTGTCTTTAAAAAATGATGAGAGAGTAGAGCAGAAAGAGGAAAGAGGTAGGATCCCGGAATAACACAACCCATCCTTGAAGATTCTCTCACGTATACACTCACAACATCGCCAACTGGACCGCATTAAAGTAAAGAGGAAGAAGAACTACCCACGTGTGGGGCTCGAGGTACAGAAGAGAAATCTGAGAAAAATGGGCGGGAAATGGGAGGAGAGACAGGGAAGCGAGCAGATTATCGCCGGCACCGCCTGCGTGAGCGGACAAATTACAGCCTGTTCCTGAACCAACACTTACAGATAGAGGAACACCTGAACCAGATAACACCACCGTCTTCTCCTGGGACGGCCTGTGAGGTCGACGAGCTTGTTCTGGGGGTACACACTGCCCTTGCTGTCTGTATAACATACTCCATACGCTTGGCAGCGAGAATGAGCTCGGACGGGTAAGGCTCATTAGGTAAGTAGGGCCGATAGCAACGCTTGCACATCAGAATGTGATATTATCTCCCGTGTTTAAATTACATCGTCATTAAAAGCTGAGGATACATTTTGATATTCAAGTGGTTTCTGTACTTCATACAACGATCTATTCACTATTGTTATACGATGTAATGCTTTAAATACGTTTTTTTTTAAATCTAATCTCGCGTCTTTTAATACGAGGGGTGATTGATAAGTTCTCGGCATAAGGTACAACGGATTATTTGTGGACACATTTTTTTGGTTATTTCTCAACATAGCCCCCTTGCATGTTTATGCACATAGTCCAGAGATCCTGGAGCTAACGGATACCTTCTTTGTAAAAGTCAGCATCTTGTACCAGTAGAAAGTTGTCTACAGCATGAATGACGTCATCATCGGAAGCAAATTTGCGACCACTGAGCTCCTTTTTTTTTTAGTTTGGTAAACAGGTAATAGTCCGAAGGGACCAAATCTGGGGAACAAGGAGGACGTTCAAGAAGCTGGAAGCCGCATTCATGAATGGCAGCCATTGCCACCGCCGATTTATGGAGCATTGTCTTGTTGAAAGATGACTCCTCTCGTCAATTTCCCTCGACACTTTTACTTCAATTTTGACCCGCAGTTGCTTCACAAGATTAGCATAATAGGCTCCGGTGGCTGTTCTCCCCTTTTAAAGATAGTCTACCAATAGCATACCTTCTGAATCCCAAAAGACGGAAGCTATCACTTTGCCTGCAGATAGAACCACCCTTGCTTTCTTTGGAGGTAAGGATCCATGATGTTTCCACTGCTTTGATTGTTATTTGGTTTCTGGTTGAAAATGATGAACCCAAGTCTCATCCATAGTCACAAATGGCTGAAAAAACTTTTTAGGATCTGCAGAAAAATGGCTAAGATTGTCTCTTGACATGTTGAGACACTGTCGTATGTGATCAGCTTCAAGAAGTTTCGGGACTCACCTTTGTCATTTGAAGATAATTGTAAATAATGGCATGAACACGTTCCTGGAAGATGCCCAACTCAGTAGCAATGTACCGCTCAGTTAGTCGTCCATCCTACATTATCATGCCATGGATTCTGCCGGTGGTTTCATCGGTGGTTACCGGTCTTGGTCTTCCTGGACGGGGATCATCTTCCAGACTGACCCTTCCATGTTTCAGTTGAGCTGCCCTTTTCTCTACTGTGCTGTAAGAAGGGGTACTCTCCTTTAGAGTCTCTACCATATACTCATGGAACTGCTTCGATGATAAGCCCTTGATGCAGAGGTAGCGAATAATTTATCTTATATATTCTTATATCCTTCCCGTGCCGTTAAACCTCACATAGGGCTCGCAAGGTAGTTCGCCAATTTTTCATGTTTTCGGCAAGGGATTTTGCGCCTATTAATGTGACCGCTTTTAACATTTCCTTTTTAGAGTTTCACGCGGTCTGCCTCTTTTTATTCGGTTGTTGTGTTCCACTTGTTAGTTTGTTCTGGGAATCTCTGATCGTTTCTTCTCATCACGTGACCAACATATGTCCATCTCCTTTTCCTGATCACCCATGAGACTGGTTGCTGTTCAGTCGTCTGTCCTATCTCTGTAGTGCTCTTGAATTCGTTCCACTTGATGCCGAGTATTTTTCATAGGCATTTGTTTTCAAAAGAGTCTAATTCCTTGTCTGTTTCTTTAGTTGTTTTCCAGCTTTCGCATGCATAAATGAGGGTGGATATTACATGTGAGTTGAATAATTTTAACTTGGTTTTTGTGCTTGTAACTTTTGAATGCCATATGTTCTCAAGATTCTTTAAGATCGATGCGATCGATGCTGCTTTTGCAATTCTGATCCTAACTTCCTTTCTAGTATCACCATCCTGGTCTATGTAGCTGCCAAGGAATGCAAATTGATTGACTTCTTCAATATCTGTCCCTTCTATGTGAATTTTTCCATTTTGATTAATATGAAGTTTCATTATTTTTGTTTTGTCCTTGTTAATTTCAAGTCCTATTTTGATAGTCAATGAAGACAGGATGAACAGGTTTTTTTTTTTTACTGATTAGAGTTATGTCATCAGCAAAATCAAGCTCTTCTAGTTGAGTCCCATGTACCCAGTCAACACCTGTGTTACCTGTGCAGCATTTTTTCATTATGAAGTCTGTTGCAATTCCAAAAAGCAAAGAGACAGTATACGTTCTTGTTTCACGCCTGTTTCAATCTGGAACCATTCACTCATCCCTTCTTCTGTTTTGACTACACAAATATATCCGTTGTAGAGGTCCTTAATGATGTTGACAATTTTAGATGGTATTCCATATAGACTTAAAATTCTCCACAATGAATCTCTGTGTATGCTATGAAATGCCATTTTAATGTCTATGAAGTTCAGTATTAATGGTTTCTGCTTTTCTATATGTTCTTCAAGTATTATTCTTCGAGTAAAGATCTGGTCGAGACAGCTTCTCCCTTTTCGAAATCCTGCTTGTTCTTCTCTCATTGCAGTATCCACTATATCTTTGAGTCTATTCAAAATGACCTTGCAAAATACTTTTGACACAATTGATATTAAGGTTACTCCTCTCCAATTGTTGCAGTCTCCAAGGTTACCTTTTTTTGTATTTTAACAATGATTCCTTTTTTACCGTTTAGAAGGAACCTTTCCTTCTTTCCAAATCTTATTAAACATTCTCTGTAGTTGTCTCATGTTGTCACTATTGATAGTTTTTAACATTTCGGCTGTTATTTCATCTTCACCTGCAGCTTTGTTGTTAGTCATTAAATTCATCGCTGTTTCAATTTCATGTAATGTAATTTCATCTAGGTTGACATTTAGTCGATGGATTGGTAAGTCGGTTTCAAAGTTTATCAATTATTTTGTATGGTCGATTAAGTATTTCTTGAAAGTGTTAACCCCATGTTTGCTTTTGGTCTTTACTTGATGTTAATAGGGTTCCAGTTTTGCTAAGACTTGGTCTCTCTTTTGATGTAATAGTGTTTGTTAGCTTCTTTTGTATGTTATACAAAGTTTTGCTGTCTCCTGTTTTTGCTGCTTTCTCTGCCTCTCTCGTCATATTGTCTATGTATTATCTTTTATCCTTTCTATCTGAACTTTTCTTACTTTCTTGTCTATTTCTTTGTATGTTGCTTTCGCCAGATCTTTTCCAAGATTTGTTTTTACATTCAACATGTCTAATTTGGCTGCACGTCTTTCATGTATGTACTTTCATGTGTTTTCTGATATCCATGCTTTTCTATGTGGTTTTTTCAGTCCAGCGCTTGCGTTTGCTGCTGTGATTATGGCTGTGCTGTAAGAATTCCATAATTCATCTATACCTATCTCCTCTACTTCACTGACTGTTGTGGATTGATCTGCAAGTTCCTGATTGAAATTACTCTTCTTGTAAGCTGTGGCTGTTTATCTTTCCGTGTATTGATTTCTTGTGTTGGTTTTTCAGTTTTAGTTTTATTTTCCATATACACAGATTGTGATCACTGATGACATCTGCACCCCTATATGCCCTCGACTGCTCGATGAGAAATTGTATCAATTTTATCAATTTCTGCCACCCCTTACCACTTCAGTTGACTGTAAAAAAAAATATTGGTTGTAGTTAGTTTCTTGAATTGACGTTTAATCTTACATTAATCTGACTTACAAATGCACCAAATATCAACTGAGTGTTTCAAGTATTTGTACCTTATTCCGAGAACTTATCAATCACCCCTCGTATGTTAATTGGTCAGCATTTTTTAGAACACAAAATTTACCAACCATACACTGGCGATCTAGAGAATATAATGAAGCAATCTCACGAAGCTTTGTGAAGCAAATTCCACTACGTATATTTAATTGATTACCATGACCTGGTAAAGCTTGATTTAACAAGGGGATAATAGGACGGCAGCAGTTTGCCTTCGGTTCGGTTTGTGTGCAGTTATCTCCACTAGATCTTTGACTGAGAGAGATTAGGCTCTGGAACGTGAAACATCTCGTAGAAAACAGTTATTAAGATTATCAAAGAGAGTAGTGAAATAGAATTAGAGCTACACGGCAACAAGAGAGATCAAGTGGTAATCTATAAACAGAGTAAATATGACGACAGCGCAATATCCGTACAAACGGGAAAACACTGACAGAAATAAGTTCCTTTACCTTGGACTTGCTGACGGCAAGTGAGCCACTCAAACCACATCCGGGATAACCAGGCAAAATCTGATTTTTATTGCATGAAATAGATCATTACAAATAAAGGTTATGCCCCTTACAGTGCGGGAACGAGTACTGCAATGCTATTATAGAACCATTATTTCTATATGGTTCTGAAACTTGAACCAGAAAGTGATATTGAAATTGAAAGCAGCAAAGAGATGTCGTTCTGGAGAAAGATTAAATAGATAACATGGACAACCAGAACAACAAAAGTAAGAGATATTCAGAGAAGCTTCACGATAACGAAACCTAGCTGAATTTATACGACAGTAGAAATTTCCTTGACATATCAGGAGAAGATAGAAATTAGAGAACTTGCTAATGACCAGAACATTCAAAGGAAAGTGAATGAGAGAAAGGCGAAGACAAAAACATATCTCAGCGGACTAACATCCTGTGAAAAAAGAATGTAATTGTAGCTTGTCATGAACAAGAAGGATCGCGCACGATAAGAAGCATGATCCCCCAACGCTTTCCAGCACTACACATAATGAATAAAAGAAATAATAAACACAATAGGATTTTGGATATACTTAGGCTTTTTTAGAAAACCTAGGAACAATTATGGAAACCTCTTGGTTCTAAGGACTGTTATTGCAGGAGGTGGGGTGGAGGATACGCTCTCCACTCCAGTGGCGTGCGTCTCAAATAGCCTCTGACAGTCATTCCAGCTCCTGGCCTTCTCGTGGCAGAACTGTTAAAACTGACAGGAGAAGTGGCGAAGGCGAATATCTGGCGCCTGAAAACCAGACGCTTCGGGTAGATGAGAGTCATGTTTGGTAGCTTATTTACTGCTGCTGGAGAGATTCTTCAGCTGAAGTGCGTGGAGTGGGGCTTCTCCCGGCCAGTGAAGAAAGGTGCAAATGGGATTGTCGTGCTGCACCACCGTGGAAAGGTGAAAGAAAGGAATAAGCGAAGTAAACATTAGTCAAATCACGCTACCTCTGGTCTGGGAGTCGGCCACGTCCTAAGTGCACTCATATCGGGCGAAATGCCTGAACCACCTTAACCCAGAGGTTAAGACACTGCTGGCGAGATTCTTCGGATGCCGCGCGTGGAGTGAAGCTCCTCCCGGATAAGGAAGAAAACGCGAGAAAGCAATCGGTATGCCCAGTAGTATCGCAGCGAGAGCTACTCATACCACGGCGCCTCTGCACTAGAGGTCGGCCACGTCAGAAATACATCATTACTGGTGAAATATGGCTAAACCGGCTTACACCAGGGGTTAAACTTGAAGGCTATGCATGTCACTGTACCTCTGCTCTAGAGGTCGATCATGTCCTAAACACGCCCATAAACCTGTTCAACCCAGGGGTGAAACTTACTAGTGGCGAGGATTCGTCCTCCTGGACAAAGCTCCGTCCTGGTTACAACTAGGAAGGGTAGCAGCCACGACCCCAAATTGCTGAAGTCGGACACTGGAACAGGGCAGTCTAGATAGGCAATCACCTCTCGCCCGGCGGGGATACACGGGTATCCTAAAACACGTCGAGGTTTTCCGGCGAAAAAGTCCACCTCTAGCCCGGATGGGCTACCACCTCTCACCCAGCGGGGATATACTGATATCCAAAACACGCCGAGGTTTTCTGGTGAGAAAATCCAACTCTAGATCAAATTGGTGCAACGAAAACCACGGTGTCATGCAATCTCGCTTCTGAGACCTACTAAGAATACAGGCTCAAGACGTGCGATACTCTGAACCTCTTGTGGTCCTCTCGGGGACCGCACGGGGGAACACGGGACCTATAGAGGACCACAGGTGTAAAGTAAGTAGGATCACAGGGCGGTCTTGGTGGCAGAACCGAACGAAGAAGAAGAGATTTAACCTCTTATCCAACATTCAACGAGTATGTTCTGTTCTTGATTTGGTTATATATATATATATATATATATATATATATATATATATATATATATATTATATCCTTCCCATGTCGTTAAACGTCACTTAGGGCTCGCAAGGTAGTTGGTCAATTTTTCCTGTTTTCGGCGAGACTTTTAACCTCATCAAGGGATTTTATGCCTATCAATTTGGCCTCTCTTAACAATGTCCTCTTCAGAGTTTCACGCGGTCTGCCTCTTTTTCTTTGGCCTGTTGTGTTCCATTTTATAGCTTGTTTTGGGATTCTTTGACTGTTTCTTCTCATCACGTGACCAAGATATATGTCCATCTCCTTTTCCTGATCATCCATGGGACTGGTTGGTGTTCAGTCATCTACGTTTATCTCTGCATTGTTCTTGAATTCGCTCCACTTGATGCCGAGTATTTTCCTTAGGCATTTGTTTTTAAAAGAGCTACTTTCTTGTCTATTTCTTTAGTTGTTTTGTATCTTTCACATGCATATATATATATATATATATATATATAATTTTGAAAGCATAAGCAAGTTTTTTAAAAACGCTAATATATATATATATATATATAAAGCGACGTAAGAAACCTTAAAGAAAATGCGGAGAAAGAAAACACAGGAGATCAAAGTGCAACCAGGAGAGTGAAATAATGAGGAGACAGCGCTGTATGCCTTGGTAAGGGAGAAAAAAAAAAGCGACAAAATGTCAACAACAAAAAAATTAATACGAAGAAATAAAACGTAGAGTAGAGAAAACATATGTTGAACCCAAAATATTTCTCTTCTTATAGCCCAAGTTAGTATAAACAAAATGATTTGAAAACATTTTATGAGATTCGTTTCACGCCCGTTGAACATCAGGAGATTTACTTCCCTTGACCTATGGAAGTGTACACGTCACTTGGTCATTTTTACTAGGGATCCTTTTCTAATCCAACTCAAATAAAAGTGAGATATCATTTTTCTTTTGTTAAATGTTGGAGCGCCTAGAACTATTCTCAAACTTCCACGGGAATGAGAAACAAACGCACAATCTACTTCCTTGCACGAAAACTTCATCTTCTAATAGTCCCTTTTTTCAAATTCCGCTAAAAAAAAATGTCTGCGAAATAGGAAAAGCTTGAAAATTATGAAACAAAATATATTGCCTTAATAATAAGACACTTGCCAGTCTTGGGTCTACGTTTGTCTGCTGTATTGCACCCAGTATTCACATTGTTAACGTAGTTGTGTTTGTCTGCTGTATTGCACCCAGTATTCACATTGTTAACGTAGTTGTGTTTGTCTGCTGTATTGCACCCAGTATTCACATTGTTAACGTAGTTGTGTTTGTCTGCTGTATTGCACCCAGTATTCACATTGTTAACGTAGTTGTGTTTGTCTGCTGTATTGCACCCAGTATTCACATTGTTAACGTAGTTGTGTTTGTCTGCTGTATTGCACCCAGTATTCACATTGTTAACGTAGGTGTGTTTGTACGCTTACTCCACAGAGTCACCTCTTACAAGCCAGACTACAGATGCTGCAGACATCGTCAAGCCAGCAATTGATAAAAAAAACCCCCAGCAAATGACAACAGATTACCAAGGGAAATAGTGGCAGGTTTAGATCAGGATAGTGACCACGCTTAGCTGGTAAATATGTAGAGACAACGGAGCCAGAATCTGAAAGCAGAAGATTACTGCAACGTTTGACCAACAGCTGAGAGCCCTCATCTCTGAGTACAGTGGAGCAAATCCTAAATTGACAGCAGCGGAGCAAGCCATAATTTGACAATAGTGGAAGCACACCACAAATTGATAATAGTGGAAAAATTGACAAAAAATGACAACAGTGGAGGCACACCACAAACTGATAATAGTGGAACAAAAATAAAATAACAACAACGGAACCGATCACCAAAAACAAGAAATGACAACAGTGGAACCAAACCATAAAGTGACAACAGTGGATTACATCACAGATTGGCTATAGTGAAACCAAACCACAAAGTGACACAGCAGAATCAACCGTAAAGTGACAACAGTGAAGCACACGACAAACTGACAACTGTGGAACCAACACACAAAGCGACAAAAGTAGATCACACCACGAACTGGCAATAGTGGAAAAATAGCAACAACAAAAAGTTTCAATAGCGGAACAAAGTGGCAAAGTAAACAATATTTAAGCATACCACAAAGTGACAACAGTGGAGTCAAACCACCAAGTAACACCAGTGGAATCAAACCACAAAGTGACAATAGTGAAATCAAAACAAAAAGTGACAACAGTGGAATAAAACCACAAAGTGACAACAGTGAAATCAAACCACAAAGTGACAATAGTGAAATCAAAGCAAAAAGTGACAACAGTGGAATAAAACCACACACACTGACAACAGTGGAATCAAACCACAAAGTGACAACAGTGGAATCAAACCACAAAGTGACAACAGTGGAGTCAAACCACAAAGTGACAACAGTGGAATCAAACCACAAAGTGACAACAGTGAAATCAAAACACAAAGTGACAATAGTGAAATCAAAACAAAAAGTGACAACAGTGAAATAAAACCACACAGTGACAATAGTGAAATCAAAACACAAAGTGACAACAGTGGAATCAAACCACAAAGTGACAACAGTGGAGTCAAACCACAAAGTGACAACAGTGTAATCAAACCACAAAGTGACAACAGTGAAATCAAAACACAAAGTGACAATAGTGAAATCAAAACACAAAGTGACATCAGTGGAATCAAACCACAAAGTGACATCAGTGGAATCAAACCACAAAGTGACAACAGTGGAGCTTACCACAAGCTGACAATACTGAAACAGCCCAGAAAAAATGACAATACTGGAACATACCACAAGCTGACAATACTGAAACAATCCACAGGCTTAAACCACAAGCCTATGTACTGAAACAAACCATAGGCTGACAAAGTCTTGAAGAAATATGTAATGAAAAATCACCCCCCCCCCCCCTAAAAAAACCTGTTCACTTGAAGAAATAAGGACATTTATAACAAACTGAATTCTTATCTGTTGGATTACAATCCATACTTACATTAAAAAAAAACAGAGAGATTTCTGTTGCAGTACAGTCGTCCTCTATGAGGCAGTTTTTTTCTTCAGCTAATGGATCAATGAGATGATCCTCGAACTTTTCACTTAAAATTTTTGAATAATGCATAATCACGGGTCAAATCGTGACACAGACATAAAATTGACAAACAACCTTTTGCATTTAGACGACACAGACGCTCTAAGACGTTTTCATAAAGGAGCACTCCTGTAGTCCATCTTCTCCAAAGATGCCCCGGAAACGCAAGGAGGAGGCTGATCAAGAGGTCCCTGCTGGGAAGCTACATAGTCCACATCAGAGAAACGCTGCTAATGCCCGGGAGAGATCCCGGATGAGGGTTCTGAGCAAGGCGTTTTCAAGACTAAAGGTAGGCAACTCTTGTTTAGTTTCTGAGCAAGGCGTTTTCAAGACTAAAGGTAGGCAACTCTTGTTTAGTTTCTGAGCAAGGCGTTTTCAAGACTAAAGGTAGGCAACTCTTGTTTAGTTTCTGAGCAATTCGTTTTCAAGACTAAAGGTAGGCAACCCTTTGTCAGTCTTTGAGCAATTCGTTTTCAAGACTGAAGTTGTTGCAGCTTTATAGATCAACTCGACGAAATACAGAGTGTCTTCTTCTTCTCCTTCTTCTTGTTCTATCTCTCTGTAATTACGAAATGGTGTTCTTTTTAGCCGATGCTGTGAAGGTTTTGAGGCGCAGCTTCGTATCTCATTTGGAATGGGTTATAGTTTTGTTTTTAGTCCCAGAGTGAAGGGAAAGAAGCAGGCGCATGCAATACTCCTTTAGCACACTCCACCACCATGGGGAATATGGCGATCCCTGCCCAGTTAGCAAGTCTAGGTCTGTAATTGGGGGTAACAAGGGAGAGGTGGGACGGGGTCTTGGTCAGCTATGGTTCACCAACCCTGATGCTATCACGTCAGATGTGGTTCATCAACCCTGATGCTATCACGTCAGATATGGTTCATCAACCCTGATGCTAGCACGTCAGTTATAGTTCACCAACCCTGACGCTAGCACGTCAGCTATGGTTCACCAACCCTGACGCTAGCACCTAAGCTATGGTTCACCAACCCCGACGCTAGCACGTCACCTATGGTTCACCAACCCTGACGCTAGCACGTCAGCTATGGTTCACCAACCCTGACGCTAGCTGATTTTGAAATGGGTCGCTGAGTCGGGCACAGCACCTCTCCCTCCCCCCCCCCCCCCGTAAAGTTTACACTAGTATTGACTATCTTGTCATGACCTGAGTGGCGTAGTCGTTAGAGCGCTAGTCTTTCTTGCGGGAGGGAGGAAGGGGGCGGGGTGGCGGTGTCGGCGATCCAAGTTGGGCTCGAGACACCCTAGTCACCCAGCTCTATAAACGAGTACCTGGCTCCTTCTAGACCTGGGGAAGGGAAACTGATCAGGCTTGGTGCTGTCCACTTCAGTCTCTATCATACCATAGGATCACGAAAAATGTGAGCACTAACGCGATACTCACGAACGTTTCTCTGTGGTAAGACGGAGTTAAGCTCGTTTCATTTACTCGTAACCATTGTTGTCCATTCATTTCTCTTTGTTTTTCGTGTTTTACGAAGTTTTCTTATGAACAGACTTTTTTTCGGAACTTGTGTCACAAGTGCCTGTAAAAGAGACTTACAATTGATTTCAGAACACGATGTGTTATTTGAAAAATGAGCAGAGATAAGAACGGTTGCAACTGGCACAAACTTCCAGCACAGAGGGCCGGTCATCTGCAGGTCATAAAGCCCCATCAGAACTGCAGGATTCAAATAAATTATTCAGCTCACATTGACGTTCATGATGTCCAAGTGAATTTCATGATGTCCAAGTGAAGTTCTTGATGTCTAAGTGAAGTTCATGATGTCCAAGTGAAGTTCTTGATGTCCAAGTGAAGTTCATGATGTCCAAGTGAAGTTCACATAATTCATGTGATATTCAGATTCCCCAAATAAAGTTCAGATTGTAAATAAATCGCTCAAGTAACATTTCATATAGAGTTAAAATTATCTGCAATACAAACGAACTGAAAGACGACATCTGTATCATTTTTCATAGTCATTTTATGCTGAAGTTATACCTTTGTTTTATATCGCCTCTCACCAGACAACACTGCCCTGGGTTCCACCTGATACTAAACTATCAAAATTGGACACATTACGTCTGGCGTCCAGTTACATTGCTCACCTCAAGCAAATGCTAGAGCACGAGGATTCCATGCACACGACTGGCTTTATCCATCCACTAAACTTGGTGAGTAGACGCACGCAACACGGCCGACTTGAAACCGGAACCGGAAATACGTTCACCAAAAATTCCTCCTACAAATTTATTTTCTTTTCCTCCTCTATTTCCTTCATCATCATCTTTTTTAAAAATTATTTTTCTATTCTTCATCACATTATCATATTACCATCATATTATCATCATATTATCTTCGTACTGCGACTAATTCTGATGTTAATGTTTTACTTCGCTGTCGTTCTCAAAACTTTCTTTTCATCTTCTAACTTAGTCTTGTGGCTTTCTGTTTGGACACATTAAACGTCATGATAATTTAGAGAAGACTGTATTGGAAGGATACATAATGGGAAAAAGAAAGAGAGGAAGACCAAAACGAAGATGGCTGCAAGACATCGTTGATGCAGATGCATCAGCAGCAGGCCATCTTGCTCACAACCGAGAGGCCTACAGGAGTGCTGTTTGGGAGGCAAAGTTCCGCAAGGGACATGCAAATGAATGAATGGCTTTCTGTCCTTTCTTCTCTTAATTCGCCTCGTAAAAGGGCACTGTAAAAATTCCCGCTTCAATGCGATTAAGACATACTTGAGACACGGTGTTAGGCCCGTATTTCCAAGACCTTCGGCACATGAAAGTGTGATGAGGCCACATTTACCTTCCCAGATTTCTCTGGTACCCGTTCCTAGAGGCTGGGTGGACCCCCCCCCCCCCCAGGCCATTTTGTTACACTTAAAACTACATGAAATTCATTTCTTTACAAATCATTTCCGAAGTCTATTAACCTAAGGTATGGAAGTATACATTTTAAAGTGTAAAAATTTCAGAAAGGAAATATCTTTAGACTTTTTTTATTTTCCTGTCCCAAGACATGTTGTCCAACAGCTCCCCGTGTTCGCGGAAGAACCTGATTTCGAGATGCGAAAAGCAAAATAAACACGCTGATAAGATGGCGCGAGATTTCGTGAGATAACGCGAGGCTTTACGAAACAAGAAGAATCTACACATGTCTAAAGATAAGTGTAGAATCTAATTCTGCCTTCCATTTACTTGCAAGTCTATGTGCCAGCAGGTGTCTACAAAAAAAAAATTATTTTTAAATTTTCGTGAGTGGAGTTGAAATGATTGACACATTGGCCCATTAGAAAATGTATTTATACGCAAGAAAACCTCACACTGAATAAAAACAATGATCAACGGATGTGTAATTTTATCATATGACGTAATGAAAATCTTTTTTTTTTATGTGTTGCAAACGCAAATGTGTAAAAGAGGGTTCAAATAAGATTCCACTAAGTACAACACAGTTGTAGTTACAACCAGTTTATGATTCCAGACAAGTCAAAATTATAGGGGACAAAACTGGCGACCCTTTTGTCTCAGTTAATACAGAAGTTCAGACTATTTTTTATACTCTACAATTATCTGTATATTCATAATAACGTAATTTTGCATCACGTATAAAGAAAAAGTTTTTGACCAGCTTTTCCCCATTATTTTAGAACTGTGCTTCCGGCTGCACGTAGAGTTACGGGGTTTAGGAAAAGAAAAGTGGAATATAAACGTGGTGGGAATATCTTTTTTTTTACATTTTTGGCAGACAAATATTGTTTTTATACTGAATTTGCCTTCTGTTTTAACTCTTACACTCATAAATCAGTTTCCATGCCCTGCCAAAAGAAATTTCGTTGAGAAATGTTGGTAGAAGGAAAGTGCAAGAAAGTTACCTTATAATATAAAAATATGGACTGGGTTTAGAAATGTGTTACTTTTCATTTTATCCAGACTTTGGCTAAATATCGCCTTGAGCATTGACTGGCATACCTGTGCAAGATATACCAGCACTGACCACGCTGTTTCTGACTGGAAGAGTTAATAAGATCAGCTTTGCCTGGAGCTAGATTCTGTTTACCTAAAACTTGAGTTTGTGAACGTCGCCAGAGTGGATGCAAAGGGAGGTAACACTGAAAACAACATTCGGAGAAGCGTGCTCTATGTCAGTCAGTGGCAAGTAGTTCTTCTATCAGTTTGTTGGAATAGATTTATCAAAACCCAAGTCTTTTGTAACGCGCTACAGCTAGAGAGAGCAAAAAATAGAATATATCCTCCGACGTTATCACTTACCTCCATAAACTGTGAAATTATTCGCTTATTTAAATCATGTATACAAAGACGAGCAGAGACGAAGATGCTGCCCGATGTGCCAGTCAGCGAACTATAGCCGACATGCTAGCATCGGGGCTGGCAAACCATCTCCCTTTTCAAGACCCCGTCCCACCTCTCCGTTGACACCCCTAGTAACAAGCAAAGCCTGGCTAACGGGGACAGGGATCACCATAGTCCCACGTGGCACTGGAGCGTGCTAAAGAAGTACTGCACGTCCTCTGTGTTACAGTTCCACCCTGGGAGTAGAAAGCAACAGCCGACACGATGCTGTGCCTCGTCGTCTGGATCGGGCTGATCTTGCTAACGCGATCTGAGAGTCAGGCAGAGTGGAGGACTTTGAAGAGCTACACATCCACACGGCTGGGGATACAGAACAGAACAGCCAGGAACGACCGGCATGCTAGACGAGCAAGGCTACTTGTGTGACATCGTGTCTATATTAAACAAAAAAAGAGTTGGGGAAGGAAAGGCGGCCAGGCGTGATACTGACCATATCACCCTCTGTTGTGCTGACAGGTCAAGGAAAATATGGGCACTAACACCATATCCCTATGTGCCTCTAAGCCATGAAAGGATTACCTTTACTTTTTTTTACTACTATTATTACTGTTATTATTATTATTAGCGTTTTATTATAGTTATGATTATTATTATTGATAAGTAGAAAGTAGGTAACAAACTGTGGAAATTTGAGAAACCATGAGATAGGAACTCTTCCACCATATTAGTAGTATTACAAGTACATACTTAGAAATGCTAGACATAATGAAGCTGAGGGAAAGGTGGATTAAAGAGCTGCACCCAGATTATAATAGTCCTGACACAACTAAACTGAATGGTTAAGTCAACAACATGGAGACAAACGGACGGACACGGTGTAAACGGATATCGCCTACAGGTATCGCAGACACCTGATACTGAATAAGAAGAGTTACCCACGCCAGAAAATTGAATAGACGGATTTGACGCAACAGACTTACTGACAAGTGAGGCATATTTTCTAATCTTAGCACGCAATTTGGACACACGGACCAATAAGATGACCAAAAGAGTTGACCGACTTATCCTGAAGTCCAATCGGTATGTTCTCAACCAACTGACCAGTAGAAAGATCTAGAGGTTACAAGTTACATTTAGTCGTATTGTATATACAAGTTACATTTAGTCACACTATACATACAACAACTTACATTTAGTTACACTGTATACACAACAATTTAAATTTATTCCCACTGTATATATAACAAGTTACATTTAGTCGTATACCAGGTAATACTTGAATAGCGAAGTGGTTAGTACACCAGTTTCTCACCGCGTGGTGGTGGCTTCAAGTCCAACCCAAGCCGTAATGGCCACCCAGTGCCTAGCCAAGGTACTAAGGGCATCCAAGAGCGATGCTGATCACGTGAAGCCCCTCTGTGTCGACATGCCAAGGAAAATATGGGCCCTAACACTATTCCCATTTGTGACATAGCACACCCACCTTAACCCTTCTTTAACCTTATTCTCCATACCACAATCTATGTAACTTTATCCACCCCATGTAATCACATGCTATATAAAATCCTACTTGACACTTACAGCTCATGTAACAAAATCGTGTACTATCTTAACAAAAAGGAACACTTGAAGTATAAAACTGGATTTGTATACCGGGGATGAAGATAACCTTTTACAGTTTCTCTGTTTTTAAAAGAAAAAAACAAAACAAAAGGTTTTCCCTTGGGAAAAAAAAGGGACACCGTATTTGTGATGCCGATTTTCATCTCTAACTGCGACCAAGAGAAGCTCTTCGTATTGCTTCTGCTCCTTTATTCCAACTCAAGCTAGAGTTTTGTGACATCAGCTTATCTCTTGTATACAAACATCAGCATGCGCTCTTCTGACTCGTTATCTGCTGATGCTAGCCATGATGCTCATGTGTGTGTGTGTGGCGTGTTAGACATCGATGAAAAATGTCCAGGTTAATGAGAGAGAGAGAGAAGGGGAGAGGAGAGAGGAGAGAGAGAGAAAAAAAGAGCATGGGAACACGTGTGCTGTTGAAAGCTACTAAAGAACTTATACATGGCGGCTTGTCTCAGAACACAGCTGGAACAGCTTTGTTGCTGAGAGTACAGCAAGAGAACAGGACATCCGGGTGGGAGTTGGACCAGGAATGACGTGGACAGCTGCGAGTGAAAGAAGTGGGAGGAGCTCGTTCATAACAAGTACTTTATAATGGAAAGTGGTTATTTTCGAGTAAACAATATAAAGATTAAGCATCACTTTTTTTTTTAAGCCATTACCTCCAATAATTTAATGCATTCATTTCTTCTTCTCCTTCATCTTTTCAAACTTTACATCAGTATCCAACCATCTTTGCACATTTTACCAGGTGCAGTTCTCTCTCTCTCTCTCTCTCTCTCACTGTGTGTGTGTCTTTCTGTCTGTATTACTGTCTCTCTTTGTATCATTATGTCTCTCTCTCTCTCTCTATATATATATATATATATATGTATATGTACCTGATTCTCTCTGTCTCTCTACCTCTCTCAATATATATATATATATATATATATTGCTATATACATATATTGAGAGAGGTAGAGAGACAGAGAGAATCAGGTACATATACATATATATATATAGAGAGAGAGAGAGAGACATAGTGATACAAAGAGAGACAGTAATACAGACAGAAAGATACACACACACAGTGAGCGAGTAAGAGAGAGAGAGAGAGAGAGAGAGAACTGCACCTGGTAAAATTTGCAAAGATGGTCGGATACTGATGTAAAGTTTGAAAAGAGGAAGGTGTCACTCTATTTCGGTGTCTCCTTTTGTCTACCTGTGTCTGTCTTATCTTTTCTTTCTGTGTCTCCTTCTCTATTCTTTTCCGTCTGTGTTTTTCTGTGTGTCTCTCTCTCTTTCTCGGTATCATTATCTCCGTCTATCTCTATATTTCTGTCTCTTTCAGTCTCTACTCTCTCTTTCTCTGCCTCACTGTCTCTGTCTCCGCCTATCTGTTTTTCTGTCTCTCTCTGTGTGTCTCTTCTCTGCCTCTCTGTCACTATCTATCTATCTATCTATCTATCTATCTATCTATCTATCTATCTATCTATCTATCTATCTATCTATCTATCTATCTATCTATCTATCTATCTCACTGTCTCTTGGTTCTTTGTCTTTGCTTTTTCTCTGCCTGTTTGTCTCTGCCTGTCTGTCTATTTGTCTGTCTGTCTGTCTGTCTGACTCTCTGACTCTCTCTCTCTCTCTCTCTCTCCCCACGTTCATGAGTTTCTGCTCGTGTCTTTACTCCAAATTAAATTTCCTGTCAATCTTCACCAGCGAGAATTTTAAAATTCTTTGTCGCTAACCTTACCTGCCTTTGCTTCCGTTTATCTGTGCTTGTCTGTTTACCTGCATTTACGTTTTGTAAGATTACCGAAAATATCGCTCAGAGTATGTGAGATAATGTCACTAGCACCAGTAACGTTTTTATTTCAGATTCAGTTTATAGGAGAAGGTCTGGAGTACTTGTACAATGTTTAGTTTTTAGTCTTCAGTTTGACAAAGAAATATACGTACATTTTTAATTTAAGGTTTTAAGGAAGGGGGCTGCTCAATGTCGAGCAAGGTCTCTCATTGGGCAGATCATGCTGGGAAATCAGAACTTTCTACTTCAATAGAGATTGGTGTGTGTGTGTGTGTGAGAGAGAGAGAGAGAGAGTTAGTTAATGAGAGCTGCTTATACATATATAAGGGTGATTGATAGGTTCTCGGAATAAGGTACAGCGGATTATTTCTGGACAACTTTTTGGGGTTATTTCTCAACATAGTCTCCTTGCGATCCTGGAGCATACCGATCCCTTCTTTGTAAAAGTCAGCATCTTATGCCAGTAGAAAGTGGTCTACAGCATGAATGACGGCATCATCTGAAGCAAATTTGAAGCTCCTTTTTTTGGTAAACAGGTAATAGTCCGAAGGGGCCAAATCTGGGGAATAAGGAGGATGTTCAAGAAGCTGGAAGCCGCATTCATGAATGGCAGCCATTGCCACCGCCGACTTGTTAACTGGAGCATTGTCTTGATGAACGTGACTCCTCTCGTCAATTTCCCTTGACGCTTTTCCTTCAATGTGACCCGCAGTTGCTTCACAATATTAGCATAATAGACCCTGGTGACCGTTCTGCTCTTTTGAAGATAGTCTAATAATAGGACACCTTCTGAATCCCAAAAGATGGAAACCATCACTTTGCCTGCAGGAAGAACTACCCTTTCTTTCTTTAGAGGTGTGGATCCATGATGTTTCCACTGCTTTGACTGTTCTTTGGTTTCTGGTTAAAAATGATGAAGCCAAGTCTCATCCATAGTCACAAATTGCTGAAGAAACTTTTCAGGGTCTGCAGAAAAATGGCCAAGATTGTCCCTTGACATGTTGAGTTGATCAGCTCCAAGAAGTTTCGGGACCCATCGAGCAGAGACCTTTGTCGTTTGAAGATCATTGTGAATAATGGCATGAACACGTTTCTGTGAGATGCCCAACTCAGTAGCAATGTACCGTTCAGTTAGTCGTCGATCCTCCATTATCATGTCATAGATTCTGCCGGTGGTTTCATCAGTGGTTACCGTTCTTGGTCTTCCTGGATGGGGATCATTTTCCAGGCTCTTCATTCTATGTTTGAATTGAGCTGCCCATTTCTTAATAGTGCTGTAAGAAGGGGCACTCTCCCCTAGAGTCTCTACCATATCCTCGTGGATCTCCTTTCGTTTGATATTCTTTTAATGCAAAGGTAGCGAAAGACTGCTCGATGAGAAATTTTATCGATTTTCTCAATTTCTGCCACCCATTACCACTTCAGTAGCCTGTACAAAAAATTGGTTGCAGTTAATTTCTTGAAACGTGGTATTTAATCTTACGTTAACCTGGTCTACAAATGCACCGAATATCAACTATGTGTTTCAAGTATTTGTACCTTATGCCGAGAACTTATCAATCACCCCTCGTATGTATATATATATATATATTATATATATATATATATATATATATATATATATATAAGTATGTATGAAAAAATCACTTAAAGCACTTGGTCATTTTTCCCAAAATGTCAACATAGATTCACAGGATAAGATAAAGTAGGCGTAACATTAACCTTGCAGTAATTCTTATACAAGCAGCTACTTCTTGAAACAACATCATAACGTTGGAGAGCACTGTTTTCTAGGATTAGACCTGGAAAAAATCGTAGACAAAGCACTTTAGTGAGACGTGAGAGAAAGAATAATCACAAGAAAATTATCCGGGATTCGAACCATGGACTCCGGTAGGACTCCAGCCGTCTAGCCACGAGAGAACAGCGTACTAAC
Organism: Achatina immaculata; assembly: GCA_009760885.1. Taxonomy (NCBI): domain Eukaryota; kingdom Metazoa; phylum Mollusca; class Gastropoda; order Stylommatophora; family Achatinidae; genus Lissachatina; species Lissachatina immaculata. The sequence goes on along the minus strand of CM019720.1, from coordinate 50,746,145 downwards.
CAACTGCGCTATCTCGCACCTCCTATACCAAAATAAAGTTCATGTTTTGTAGAATTGCTGTGGTGTTTCTCGTTATTGTTGTTTTTTTAACATTATTGAAGTTATCTGTTTATTTGAGGTACTTCAAGTTTTTAAAACCTCTTACTGATATTATCTGTGTAATCGAGTTATCTCAGCATATATTATTTCTCTTATTGACATTATACTTATATTATAGCTACTTTAGCACTTTTTTATCTTTCTGATTGATACTTTCTGCATATGCTAGCTACTTCAGTAGATTTGTTATCTTATTGATATTATTTGAGCTGCTTCAGTACACACACACTCATATATATATATATATATATATATATATATATATATATATATTAACATTTTCTGTACGTTCGAGCTGTTTCAGTAATTTACATTGCGTCTCTGCTGATATCAGTACTCCCTATTCCTCCATTCTCATTTTCTGAAGTGTTCTCCCCAGTTGTCTCAGTTGTCTTCTGTCCAGCTCATCAATCTTCCAGACAACGGTTGTCTTCTCCTTGCCTTCCCTTTCCTCTGGGAAGCCAGCGACTGACCTTGATAAGAAACACTCTAGGACTGACCTCGTCCCAGAGAAACCCACGTATTTATGCATACACCTCTCTGCAGTTACTCATTTGACTAAACTTAGTTGAAATAGATTTGGGAACCACCTGGGATAATGATTTTACGATATCGGAATATACAAGTACGCTTTATATAATTAACTGGTTTAAACAATATGTCAATCTCAGTTTGAATGAAGGAAGACCCCACCTAATGTTTCAGTTCTCTTTATTTTTATGAGTCCCGGATTATGGCGTTCTGCGAAAATATTGGGCTTTTATTTGTCTGGTTTTTTTTTCATTACCATCATTTCATCTTATGTGTATTACTATCAGCCATTCCCCTTTCTTTCTTTTTCATTACTCATTTTATTATTATTATTACTAGTAGTAGTAGTAGTAGTAGTAGTAGTTGTAGTAGTAGTAGAACCATGCGACTCTCTCTCTCTCTCTCACTCTTTGAACCTTAAGTGCCCAGGTCACATGGGGGCTCTGCAAGGGTTTTCCACAAACGCCTGTCCTTTGCCTTTTTTTTCTTCTATAGCTCATGAAACATTTAATTCACTTATTTATTCCCCTAAGTGCTTTAAAACCATCATAAATTCGTCAATTCCGCCAAAATTCCGTCTTGTAAAGGGATAAAGCAACATCTTTGACTCACTAATGGAGTGTTAGCCCTGCAGGCCAGAGAAGAAGAAAAGATACAAGACGCAGGCAGGAGAACCAAGAACATGTCCTGGCTAAGATGATGTTAGTAAATGTAAGGCAAGTCAAGTGTATCAGACTGAGTTTTGAATTTCTCAAACATTTCTGTACTATGTGATGAAAATAGACAATGTAAAAGCAAAAGTACAAGGAAGCACCTCAGGTCTGAAATTATGCTATTAATGGAGCTGGTTAACTGTTGGAAGTAACCAAAACTTAAGAAAAAAAAACCATTCATACATTTTACGAGTAGGTCAGATTTCATACTTTCACTTGCCTGTTCATAAATAGCTTACCTGCTCATAAAAATGAAGTCATGAATTAACGCGTTCTTACGTGCAGTTGTTGTTTTTATAAGAGAAACGATAACCGCTGTAGAACTGGTTCTAGAAGCGAAGGTAGACGAAGGTGTATGGCAGGCCAACTGGATCAGAATGAGTTTGTAACTTTAAAAAAAAATGTATTTACTATGTGATGTAAATAGACTATCCTGACTGGTTTTCTTATGTCCTTTATTTTTTTGCTTTCTTTTTTCACCACAGACTTGGCCTTTTACTTTCAATGGTCGAAACTTCAGCACCAGCTACAGCAGTCCTTCCATGAATAACAGTAGCAGCATCGTCACCAGTAACAGCAGCGACATCAGCAGCAGCTGCGGCAGCAGTCTGGGCAGTGACTCCCCACAGCCCGGCGGGGCCAAGATGATGAGTCACATGACTGCACATCACTGATGTCATGTGACGAAAGCTGGACAACTCATATTCTTTAAAGAATTAACAAAAAGATGGATAAGAGAAGAACATTTCTGCTGGAAATATTTATATGCTGAACAGTTTGAAGCAAAAAATATATCAAAGACGCCCAAATAAATACACGAGATTTACAAACGCTGACAAAAATCCGCCGTGAACTTCTCTATTTCACTGCCATGATTTAACTAGTTCACCCTCAGAACAACCCTACCAGTGCTGTTAGAATGCACGTCTAGCGCCAGCCAAAGTTCAGTGCGACACTTCTACACAGTCTCAGTAAAACGATAGCATAGCAGATTTCTAACCCACGCTTTAAAATTATGGAGCAGCTTCCTTTCAGTTTCTGCCTATCATGACTTTTCAGCAAAATTTGTTCTGGCATAAGAATAAAGAGTTAAATAAATTAGTAATTCCTCCAAGGACGCCTTGCAGAGAACCAAAAACGCTATTGAATTCCCTCCCCCCCCCCCCCCCCCCCCCGTCCTTTCATGTGTGGTGTACAACCTTAGCTAGCAAAGGACTTGCAGAGATGGATGCTCCAATGTCTTACTAACTTTCGACGCTGCTCAGCCTTTCTTGAATACAATTTTTTACAAATAGTAAACAACGAGGCTTTCGCACAGCGAAGTAACAGAACACAGAGTTGTATGGTTAGACGTCGAAAAGAATCATAGACAAATCACTTTTAGACGTGAGAGAAAGGAAAAATGACAAGAGAATTACCAGGGACTTGAACCACGGATTCCAGCAGGACAAGCAAAAGCCTAGCCACGATAGTATATCGCATTAATGAACTTCGCTATCTTGCAACCCCCCCCCCCCCCCGAAAAAAAAAAAAAAACGGTACAAGATAGCGAAGTTCATTAATGCGATGTACTATCGTGGCTCGTCATAAAGGAACTCGTCGTTCATTTCCTCTGGTTCATGTCCCGTGGTTCATGTCCACTGGTTCATGTCCCGTGGTTCATGTCCACTGGTTCATGTCCCGTGGTTCATGTCCACTGGTTCATGTCCCGTGGTTCATGTCCACTGGTTCATGTCCCGTGGTTCATGTCCTTCTTGTCAGATCTTTTCTGGGCAGTCATGCAATGTCTTGCAGAGAGCTATGGACCTTCGTGGAATGCGCAAAGAAAACATTTATGTAAATAGTGGCATTAATAATAACATGTTTTACTGCACACTGTTCTTTAAGATAAAAAAATTTGTTAAACGTTCAAGTAATAAACGAAGAGAGAAGTGTATGGTTCGGTTTTATAAAAGGACAAATGAAGTAAGAAAAATGAGCAGAAACACACATGGCAGAAGGAAGAACGTATAAATGAAGAACCCACGGCATTCAGTATTTCAGCGTGAGCCGTTTCCAAGGATTATATACAAGGATAACACAATACATTAAAAAATAACGGATAATTGATGACAAACAGCTTTCCGATCTCCTTCTGCTGTGGTCATTCATGCTGGTCTTTCAAAGCAGAAGGAGACCAAAAAGCTGTTTTTCTCTATTTTCCGTTTTTTTTAAATAATGTGTTGTGTTGATACTGTATGGAATCCTTGAAAAAGGCTTAGGCCGAAATATTGGATGCTTTGGGTTCTTCACTTATACGTTCTCATCTTATTTCCTTATTTTCTGCCACTCATGTTTGTACCCAGTTTCTTCATTTCCTTTTTGTTTTGTAAAACTGAACCATACACCTCTATCTACCTTTATTACTAGAACTGATTTTGCCACAGTCGCCATCTCTTTCATCTTTCAAAGTTCAAATGACCTTACAGTACCTTTATATTATGCAACATTATGGCCAATTATGACGTTACCAATTGTTTCTGTGAACCTCATAATGTAATAGAGGAGAAATAAAATACACACGCCTTCGCTGTCTCTGCTGAGAATTCTGTGAAGTTCTCGAGTTCATTCAGTTGCATTTAAGCTGATTTTTAGATATAATGTCATCATACGTATTCATTCGTCCGTGGTTGAGCACACACGGCCTAAGAAAGGAATTTTGTAAAGCTGTGCACGCTGGAGTTGGTGTGCATCCACGAAAAGTTTCTCTTGAGCTGATACAGGCTTTGGCCACACCTGTTTCTCCGCACCTGCTATTTTGGCACTCCTGCAGAATGTATTCATTCTCACGTCGTCTTACCGGTGCCACATGCGGACATGTTGACCGGACCTATCTTGGGAATGTTGAAAAGGTGGTACCTCAATCCGATGTGACTCAGTGACCTGGGAACAGCAATATACCAAATATGTAAGCTTTTCTCAAGATTGATAATACAGTGTATTGCATATAATATAGCTAAAACAACACAACTTCGCCTGATTAAAAAAAAAACAACAACAAAAAACTTGAAATCGTGTTAGGGAAGAATTTCAAGAACATAAGCCTCCATCGGACATTACACATTGTTTCCTTTATCTAAAGTTTTACAGTTATGTTCAAGTGGATTTTCTAGGTACCATTATACATCTTATCTGTAATACTGGATGCTGTGGGCTTTTCATTTATATGCTCTTCCTTGTTTTCTACCATGTGTGCTTCTGTTCATTTTTCTTCTTTCACTGTTCTATTTTGTCTCTTCTTCTTCTTCTTCTTTTGTCTCTTCTTCTTTTGTCTCTTCTTCTTCTTCGTCTTCTTCTTCTTCTTCTTCTTTTGTCTCTTCTTCTTCTTCTTCTTTGTCTCTTCTTCTTCTTTTTTTTCTTCTTCTTCTTTTATCTCTTCTTCTTCTTTTTCTCTTCTTCTTCTTTTCTTTTTTTTTTCTTCTTCTTTTATCTTCTTCTTCTTCTTTTATCTCTTCTTCTTCTTTTTCTCTTCTTCTTCTTCTTTTGTCTCTTCTTCTTCTTCTTTTTTCTTCTCTTCTTCTTCTTCTTCTTCTTCTTTTTTCTTCTTCTTTTTTTTTTTCTTCTCTTCTTCTTCTTCTTTTTCTCTTCTTCTTTTTTTCTTCTTTTTCTTCTTCTTCTTCTTTTCTTCTTCTTCTTTTTTTCTTTCTTCTTCTTTTTCTCTTCTTCTCTTCTTTTCTTTCTTCTTTTTCTCTTCTTTTTCTCTTCTTCTTTTTCTTCTTCTTTTTCTTCTTCTTCTTCTTTTGTCTCTTCTTCTTCTTCTTCTTTTGTCTCTTCTTCTTCTTCTTTCTCTTCTTCTTCGTCTTCTTTTGTCTCTTCTTCTTCTTCTTCTTTTGTTTCTTCTTCTTCTTCTTCTTTCGTCTCTTCTTCTTCTTCTTCGTCTTCTTCTTCTTCTTCTTCCTAGAAGTGCGTGCTTCATGTTGCTTGCAGCCGGTGAGGTGAAGACGTTGAGGCACATCATCACTTCGGATTGGGAGAGGGTCACGGCGGCTATTTCTCCACTCTCTTATTTAAGTCAAAGAAAGCAGGCGTGCAGTACTTCTTTACCAGACTCCACTGCCGCTGAGACTATCGGGGTTCTTGCTCCGTCATCCAAGCCGCGCCTTTTACCCGGGGTATCAGCAGAGAGGTGGGACATGGTCTTAGGTGGCTGTGGTTGGCCAGCCATGTAGACAAACCTAGGAACGAACTGCATGTGCTTCTATGTCGTTTTGTTATTTGTAAATTAATAAACAGTATTAATAGCTAACATGTTTTTTTGTGTTGTATTTGTACAGAAACATGACCTGATCGCGGAAAACTTATGTCATGATGTACGAACACTTAATCAGTTGACAATTAATCATTCATTCATTCATTTGCATGTCCCTTGCGGAACTTTGCCTCTCAAACAGCACTCCTGTAGGCCTGTCGGTTGCGAGCAAGATGGCCTGCTGCTGCGGCATCCATTTGCAGATCGTCAACGATGTCTTGCAGCCATCCTCTTTTTCTTTTTCCCATTATGTATCCTTCCAATACGGTCTTCTATAAATTATCATGACGTTTAATGTGTCCAAAATATTTAAGTTTTCTCTCTTTAATCCTCTTTACTAGCCAGTCTTCTTCAATATTAAGCTCTTGTAGTATAGATATATTTGTTCTTTTTTGTGTCCACGATATTTGGAGAACTCTTCTGTAGCATTTACATTCAAAGACATTTATGTGTTTCTCAGCTGTTTTGTTAAGTGTCCAGGTCTCACAGGCATATGCTGCGATGGGAAAGATGCATGCCCTTAAAAATCTTATTTTTGTAGTTCTGTCTGCTCCTCTCCGCAGATTCTTTATTTGTTTTACTTTACAATTAATCACTAACATATAATCACTAGGTTGGTAGGGGATTAAGAATAAGTGTAGTGCTGGTGCGTGCTTAAAGTGTCCGAACGATTAAGTGTTAGTGATTATCTGCCGTGTGATTAAGTGCCACCAAACCGTAACACCATCATTTTATTGTATTGCTACAAATATGATGTTTGTGATGTATTCGTACAAAAACATGATCTGATCGCCGAAATTTGTTATGTAATTTAATGTTATGGAGTTTGTAAAGGAAAAAAATATATATGTTCTAAACTCTAAAAACAGAATAAGCATAATAACATAATAAATTGTATGGTATGTTTTGTATTTATGTTGTTTTATTTAATAGGCAGTCGTCTAGCGGGTTGCTGTAGCATTTCAGCATGAAGAATAATTTTTAAAAAAGGCAGTTTGTCCCCGTTCACAACTTTACGGGAAATTTTGTGAGGGAATACGGGAGTTTCAGCTTCGAGTGTTAGTGCACGAGATAAACAAACACTCACTCACTCACTTGTATGTTCTCTGTGGTTTACTCACAGCAAATTGAACACGGCCACACTGGAAATGGAGGACAGTAAGAAGGCTGGGGATAATAAACACTTCGTCATCTAATATCAGTAGGGGAGGAAATCGTGTCTATTATTGTTTGGGGCAGTTAGCGCCCTTTATTCGCGGTTATTTTTGGACTTTCGGTGCCAATTTTCTAGAGCGTTAGAGAAGGGTTTGGGGTTTTGGGGTTTTGGGGGGAGGGGGGAGGTTTCATGATTACGTGAGTTTTGTTGTAGTGGGTTAGTGCTCATCTGAATGTGGACCAGCGAAGTTGTGTGTCATAGCTGTGGGTGTTTTGTAGTGTTAGTTTTTGGTGAGTCTGCAGAATTTTGTCTTGTGGGGGATCTTTGTTTGGAATGCTAGGCTTTGGAACTACTGTTGGAAAAGCCATATGGCAGGGGGAAACCTGCAGGCATTCTGTATAAATGTGTTTTTCATCGTCATCATCATCACCAGTTCATCAAATAAACTTCTTACCGAGGTGTCTACGCCAGGTTTCTTAAGTCTTTGCAATGTGTCTGTGTGCCAGCTTTTGGTTGTCTGAAATCTGAAGAATATGGTTATCAACATTCAGGGTAACTTTCAGATAGAGAATTCAGAGATCTCAGGATAAGTTAGATAAATTCGTCATTGTTAGGTTAGGCACTGTAAACTGTTACACTGCTGGAGCCATCAAGTACCACCACTACTGTAGTAGGGTTACGCTTCAACGTAGTCTTCTTGTTCTATTATTACTACTCCTACTACTACTACCACCACCACCACCACCACCACCACCACCACTACTACTGCTACTACTACTACTACTACTACTACTACTACTACTACTACTACTATTACTACTACTATTACTACCACCACCACCACTACTACTACTACTACTATTACTACTACTACCACCACTGCTACTGCTACTACTACTATTACTACTACTACCACCACCACCACTACTACTGCTACTACTATTACTACTACTACCACCACTGCTACTGCTACTACTACTATTACTACTACCACCACCACCACTACTACTACTACTACTACTATTACTACTACTACCACCACTGCTACTGCTACTACTACTATTACTACTACCACCACCACCACCACTACTACTGCTACTACTACTACTACTACTACTACTACTATTACTACTACTACTACTACTACTACTACCACCACTACTACTACTATCACCACCACCACCACTACTACTACTACTCCTACTACTACTCCTACCACCACCACCACTACTGCTACTACTACTACTACTCATACTACTACTACCACCACCACCACCACTACTACTGCTACTACTACTACTACTACTACTACTATTACTACTGCTGGTGCTGCTGGTGCTGATCAAGATGAAGGACACGATCCAGATCTGTTCTATTTGCATCCACATCCAGCGTATCCACTATTCTGCTACATTTCATTCATAACCGTGCTACAAAACTGGGGTTGCTTTCTAACATAGAACAAAACTTCCCTGTCCTCTGTCTCTCTCTCAAGGTACCCTGCCGATCCAGCACAGAACAAAACTTCGCTGTCCTCTGTCCCTCTCTCAAGGTCCTTGCCGACAGACATGGAATTTCATGTCCTTCCATAACCCTCGATCCCTTGTGCATCTCAAAATACTTATCACGGAGGATTTCCCATGCCAGCATGCCAAACCATCAAATATCTTTTCTTTCTGTCTAGCTCTGTCTCTTCTACCTTCAGTCTTCCCTGTTGTCATTAAGGGCCACAAATTTGGATTGTAGTATTCTGACCTTTGTTATATATATTTTTTTTTTTATTGAAAAGGGACTCTTTCTGAAATTCCTCGTTTAACTTTCTCGCTGAGCAAGTTACGGAAGACAACTACTAAGTTTGCATTTCAGTTTCCCCCATTGCAAAGTTGTTTCCCTTTATGAATGTAATTCACTTGGGGGAACCACAGAGTAGGGCCTTGGTAAGCTGTGATTCACCCATCCTCATGCAAGCAGTCTGTAGTGGGGCGCTGTGCCATCAACGTATTTGACGTTTTGGCTGTGAAGGCAGTAGTCGTTAATGCACGAATTCCCCCATCAAATATACCTTATTCAGTAATAACTGACAATTTACATATGTTTAGATATCAAAATGGTTTGAAAGGTATGCAAAAAAAAAAACAAAGGATAATATCTCGTCAGCATTGAATATCATAGGATCACTGCTCATCCTGCAGATGCGTGCTCTAAGTAGGACAGGTCTAGTGTTCGTATACTATATTCCAAGTAGGACCAGCCTAGTGTTAATATACTATACTCAAAGTAGAACCGGTCTAGTGTTAATATACTATACTCAAAGTAGAACAGGTCTAGTGTTCGTATACTATACTCTAAGTAGGACCGGCCTAATGGTCATATACTATGCACATATGTAAATACTACCCCTTGAAATTTTAACTGAAATAGCATACTTGAATCTTTCAGCTGAAATAATACATTCGAATCTCTGAGCTCAAATAATACACTCGAAACTCTCAGCTGAAATAATACACTCGAATCTATCAGCTGAAATAATACATTTGAATCTGTCCGCTGAAAGAATACACTTGAATCTCTCAGCTGAAATAATACACTCGAATCTATCAGCTGAAATAGTACATTTGAATCTCTCAAATGAAATATTGTATTGATCCCTGTATATTCTGTGTCGCCCCCTGTATATTAATTCTCTATATATCCTGTGTCGGTCTATGTATATTCCTTGTTGGTCTCTGTATGGTATTCTCTATATATCCTGTGTCGGTCTATGTATATTCCTTGTTGGTCTCTGTATGGTATTCTCTACATATTCTGTGCTGGTCCCTGTATATTCTGTGCTGGTCACTGAATGTTATTCTCTATATATTCTGTTTTGGTCCTTGTATATTCAGTATTCATCATCATCATTATCATCGCCATTATCGCCTTTCACTCCCTTGAGAGTATAGGCTACGGGTAAAGGCTCTCCAGTCATCCTGGTTCTTGGGATTATTCTCTGCTTCCTTCCAAGTGTATATTCTGTATTATTCTATGTATATTCTATTTTGGTTTCTGTATATTCTGTTTTTGTCCCAGCATATTGCCTGTTAGTCCCTGATTTTCTGTTTTTGTCCCAGCATATTATGTGTTGGGCCTTGTATATTTTGTGTTAGTCCATGCATATTCCGCAAATTGGCTTTTGGGAACAGATCTCCTAAGAAAACAATATGTACGGAATATCGCCCTCGTAGGTATTTGCATTTATTGCTGAAGAGATTTCTGAATATCGTGTTTTCCAGCTTTAGTGACTCTCTTTTCAGCTGTTGTCTTTGCCCATCTCAGACATGACAGCACAAAGTTTTGCTGACAATGGAGAAAGATGGAAATTATACTTTAAGAATAAATATTCTTGAAAAACACCGATAGTGATTTAAAAAAAACGTATTTGAACATCCATATCTCTCTCTCTCTCTGTCTCTGTCTCTCTCTCTCTCTCTGAACCTTAAGTGCCCAGGGCACATGGGGCTTCCGCAAGGGTTTTCCACAAATGCCTGTCCTTTTGCCTTTTTTTCTGCTCTTGCCCAGGTGAGCCCTCTATTGCTCAACATCCTTTCTGTTGTTCTTCTCCATGTCTCTTTTGGTCTACCCTTACTTCTGTTCCCCTGTGGTGTCCATCTTAGTGCTATTTTTGGTAGTGAGTTGTCAGTCATTCGGAGCACATGTCCCAACCATCGCCAGCGTCTTTCCTCAATAATTGTTGTCAGTGGTTTCATCTGCATTTCTGCTAATAAGATGTTATATTCTTATGGTGTTTGGCCAAAATATTTTTCTAATTCTTCGTAAACATTTAGTCTGGAAAGAATTCAACTTGTTTTCTATGGTTTTGGTGATTTTCCAGCATTCACTTCCATAGAGTAGTACACTTAGAACATTACTCTTAAATATCCTGATTTTCATATTTGTGCTTAGTTTTTTTATTTCCATATAGTCTGTAGCATTGCAAAAGCCTGGTTTGTTCTAGTAAGTCTGCTGTTGATGTCCTCTGTGCTGTCTCCATTTTCTACTACTCTGCTGCCAAGGTATACAAATTCGTTGACCTCCTCCACTAACTTGTTATCTACTCTGAGTACATTTCTTTTGTTCACATTTTGTTAGCTTCTTTATCGCTTCCTTTACTTCATTTATTGTTATTGGTCCTGTATTGATGTTTAGTTCCGTTTTTGCTTCAGGTATGTCTATTGTTTGTACTGCTTGTGTTCTGTTTAGTAGGGTGTTAAAGTGTTCCCTCCATCTTTCAATTTTTCCTTTCTCCACTGACTAGTTGTCCATTTTGTGTTCTTACTGCACTTTCACATCTTGTGTTGAAGTTACCTGTCATCTGCTTTGTGATTTTGTATATGGTTTTCATGTCATTTGTATATGCTGCTTTCTCTGCTGTTTCTACTAAGTTGTCATAATACTGAGGTTTATTTTGACGGCATGATTCCTTCACTTCTTTGTCTTTTTGTGCATAATTACTTAAAACTCGTTCTTTAAGCCGTTGTGATTTGGTGTTCAGTAATTTTTTCTTGATTTCTTTTCTTTGCTCTATCTTTTCCCATGTGGTCTCGCTTATCCATTCCTCTTTTCTCCTTTTCCGATACCCCAGCACCTCTTTTGCTGTTTCCTGTAGTGTTTTATTGAACTCTAATATGGACATTTCTGCTTTGTCTTGTAGGACACTGAAGCGATTCTTAAGTACTATTGAGAATTCATTTCTTGTTTGCTGGTCTTTCAGTTTTCTTGTATCAAAATGTATCTTTCTGTGTTCTCCGATTTTGGCTTTCCTTAATTTTAGTTTTATTTTTGCTACCAGAAGGTTGTGATCACTTCCTACATCTGCTCCTTTCCTTGCTCGCACATCTTGTAGTGACCGTTTCCACTTGTTGTTTATTAGTATGTGATCGATTTGGTTTTCTGTGGTTTTATCTGGTGACCTCCAAGTCACCTTATGGATGCTTTTATGTTGGAAAATTGTCCCTCCGATGGTCATCATGTTTTCTTCACAGAAACTGCACAGTCTTTCTCCATTTTCATTTATTTCTCCGATTCCTTCTCTTCCCATGATTCTTCTTCTATCTTCATTTCCTTCACCTAATTTTGCATTGAAGTCGCCCAAGATGAGTAGCATATCATGCTTGTGTATTGTTTCTACTGTTGCTTGGAGGCTGTTGTAAAAATCTTCTTTTAATTCCTCTTCAGCTGCTTCTGTTGGTGCATAACAAACTATAATAGACAGCTTCGTGAATCTTGAGTTGAACCGTGCATATAATAATCTCTCATTTATTGGGGTCCATTTCAGCAATGCTCTTGATACTTCTTTTGTTATAATCCTTCTGCCTTGTCCTGTCCATCTTGCTTCTTGTATTCCTAGTATGTCTAGTCTGTATCTGTGCATTTCCTTGATGGTTTGTGCTAGTTTTCCAGTCTGGTTTAGTGTTCTTACATTCCAGCTGCCTATTTGCATCGTGTGTTTAGGTTCCAGGAGGTCTGCAGTCGGGCTGGGGACTTCCAGTGGCTGGCTTTCATCCACAACCTTCATGGGCTCAGTTTCCTGATACGCATTTCTCCTTCCACCTGCATTTGTTTTTTCCCTTGCTTCCGTTTCTGTAGCAGTCTGATAGTTTTTTTTACCAGATAGGGTTCCTGGCCCTATGCTGAACCCTCCTTAGTCGCCTTTTACGATCATGCGTGGTAGGGTACAGTGGTCCTATTCTTTGCAGATCCCGGTTACCACACTTGGGGAACATCCATATACATATTGTTTATTCACTTAGACAGTGAATTAGGTTTGATAGATTCATTCTTCTAATAAGTGTAATATACATATATACATACATATAGACAGACAGACAAAAATAATAAGAACAGCACCAAGAAATGAAGGGGGGAAAAACAGCAGCAATCCAACATTTCGGCAAAATGCATTTGTCAAGGGCAGCAGAAATGACCCCCCCCCCCCAAAACAAAAAAAAAACAAAAACAAAACAAAACAAAACAGATAAACTGGTTTTGAAAGTTTTGAAATTGGCTACCAAAGATCCTCCTTGTATGAGAGTATGACACAAGAACTTCTCTCTATCCCCACCCACCCCCACCTGCCCTTCCCCCCCCCCCCCCCCGTTCTATCTCTCTCTCTCTCTATCTTCGTATAAAATTGTATCACACACTTTTATCTATTCTCACTCATCTTCTACTAACACAACAGCCACGTGCTTCTCGGGTAAGATACACAACAAAGATGAATGTTCGTTTTAAAAAGTATTTTAAAAACTGAAATAAAATGAAACGAAACACATTTTATTTAGCTATTTATTATTTTTAGTCAGATATAAATTGAAAACGGTGGCATTGGAAGATGACGATGAAGAAGAAGAAGACAAATGATTTATTATCAAGCCAAAGAGTCAAAGTAGATCTAAACAGGATCTTATTTATTTTACAGTTTTCACCACACACACACCCACCCACACACACACACACACACAAAACCACAGATCGGAGGTCGGAGAAGCGCCTGGGACGGGTGTGTGTGTGTGGGTGTGTGTGTGTGACCGAGTCCAATCACTCTTTTAAGAGTTCCAGACCCGCCGGTCTCTTGGGCCCTCGTTCTCGCAGTCAGTTCTCCGCCGCTGCCACGTAGGCACAGATGTAATAAGTTCACGTCTTAACTGGATGACTACGGGGAGCAACTCTCCCCTGGTTTTGTCATCATAATCATAATTGTGTGTTTCATCATCATCGTGAGCCGTTTTCCTCCCATGTAAGTCTGTTGCGGATATCTCCGGTTTCGACTTTGATTCAGTTTATTGGGGGGAAATATTCTTGTTAATTTTAAGGTCGGGTTCTTTATAATGTTAATGTTGTATTTTTTTTTTTCTTAAGTCGTATCTTACTTTAACTGCTTTGTTGTTTCTTGTCGCATATGTTCAGATTTGGTAAAAGTCTTGTTAGGTAACTACAGTTTATATGTTACAGCAGCATACCATTCTTTACTGTCTATTACGGTTTCTTATTTTATTTGTATAGTTTTCGGGGTTTTATTTGGACAGGGGGAGTACTTGTACTTGTACGAACTCCCTGTAACTGCGAGCTGTTGTTCTTTGCAGCCGATGCTGTAGAGATGTTGAGGCACAGCATCGTATCGGCGTGGGAGCATGTTATGGCGGCTACTTTTTCAGTCCCGGAATACAGCTAAAAAGGAGGAGGTGTGCAATGCTTCTTCTTAACAGACTCCACCACCATGGAGACTATGGCGATCCCTGCCCGGTTAGCCAGGCTATGCCTGTTACTGGTGGAAAAACGGAGAGGTAGGAAAGGGTCTTGGTCAGCTATGGGTCGCTAACCCTGACGCTGACATATCAGCTATGGATTGCTAACCATGACGCTGGCATATCAGCTGTGAGTCGCTAACCCTGACGCTGACATATCAGCTATGGATTGCTAACACTGACGCTGGCATATCAGCTATGGATTGCTAACCATGACGCTGACATATTAGCTATGGATTGCTAACCCTGACGCTGACATATCAGCTATGGATTGCTAACCCTGACGCTGGCATATCAGCTATGGATTGCTAACCCTGACGCTGGCATATGTGAGTCGCTGATTACCTTATCGGGCGTCTTCACCCCCTGGAGAGTGGGAGATGGAGATGTATCTTCAGCTTACAACATTTTTTCAATGCCTCGAAAATATGTAAAAAGTAATTATCAAATAACAATTCGTAAATCATTTAATGTTATTACATTTTCTTCCTTTGGAACCAAAACAAACAAAAAAAAATCAAGGTAATGTATTCTCTACTCAATTTCCATGCACGAATTTAGCAGTCTAATAAATAAATATTAAGTGCCCAAAATGTGACCGGCATACAGCCCGCCTGGCCTTTAAAATAGTCACGCAGTTCTTACATTTATTTTAATGCATTTTGAGAGCTGGTAATAGAAAAGATTTTGGTATTTCGTAAAGGAAAGAGAAAAACACATTTTAAACGTGCTTTTTTTTTACTCCTGTCAAACACATTTTGTTTAATTATTTTTTTTCCTCATTTGCTTCCATTTTAAATGGAATGCCAGAGGGGATATTTGGTTTTGCAAGACGCTTCAGAAGCAGGTGGATGGTTGATGTAGTGGCGCTTGCCATGTAAAATACGAGACAGGATGAAGTATTGTACAAAACATCACGTGCACCTGACATACGTAAGACTAAATGATGTGAGCCGTGTAAGTGAAATATAACTTATGTTTATTCATTCACAGGTTTCTAATTATTCAGATTTGTAACACGCAAGTACAAAAAAGATCCCCTTTTCCATGCAATTAAGGCACGCCAGGATGCGGTGTTAGGCCCGTATTTTCCAAGACTGTCTTCTCTAAATTATCATGACGTTTAATATGTCCAAAATATTTAAGCTTTTGATCTTCCTTACTAGCAAACCTTCTTCAATATTAAGTTATTGTATTATGGATATATTTGTTCTATTTTGTGTCCATGATATTTGAAGAACTCTTCTACAGCATTTACATTCAAAGGCTTTTATGTGTTTCTCAGCTGTTTTGTTAAGTGTCCAGGTCTCACAGGCATACGTTGCGATGGGAAAGATGCATGCCCTTAAAAATCTTTTTTTTTGTAGTTCTGTCTGTTCCTCTCCACAACTTCTTTAGTTGTTTTATTTTTTTGAAGAGCGATAGATGTCCTCCTTTTAATATCCCACACTGTATCTCCATTATTAGTTAGCAGTGATCCAAGATATTCAAAACTCTCCACCTCTTCCAATTTTTCCTCATTGATATATATTTCAGCTGCCTTATTTGTTTTGTCAGTTGTCATTAATTTAGTTTTCTTTGACTTAAGGTAGAGGTTTTGCTCTTCCCTTTTCTCACGGATTGACATAATTAGTTTTTCCATTCCTTTTTGTGTGTGGACAGTAATACTGTGTCATCAGCGTATCTAATCTCTGGTATTTCATAAGCTCCTAGTGTTATGGCATCTTAATATTCTTCGTCTACATCTTCTCTAACATTCCTCATTATATTTTCAGTATACAAGTTAAATAAATAAGGCGACAGTATGCAATCATGAGGGACCCCTTGTTTTATGTCAAACCAAGTTGTTTCACCATTTATTCTTACTGCTGCCTGTTGGCCTAGATCTTACATCTTACATCCTTCCCGTGTCGTTAAACGTCACATAGGGTTCGCATAGTTGTTTGCCAAGTTTTCCTTTTCTCAGCGAGTCTTTCAACTTCATCAAGGGATGTTATGCCCACGAAACTGGCTTCTCTTAACAATGTCCTCTTTCAACGGCATGCATAGTTGGTGACCTTGATGTTCGGTTACAACTTTTGCGAGATTCCATAACGGCAGGGTTTTTCCCCATCTAGAGTCTTCTCTAGATGGGTGCAGGATGAAGTTGTTGGCCTCACACCCAACTCCCGTTTCACGATGTATGGCAGAAGACTCATACGCAAGTATGTCAGCGAGAGCGTTAAAAAGCTCCCGCCATCTTGTGCATCACCCGGAAGCGAAAACCTTGGTCTCGATACAGCAGTGACTGTAATTGTGTCACATGTATCCCATTTTTTTCCCCAACAATGTGAAGTGTGCATATGTTTATTCATTCACAAATTTCGAATTCTTGAGTTTTGTTGTAAAAATATTTAGTGTTTTATTGTAACGATCGGTTAGGAATGTAAAAGACAGTCTTTATTTCTGCATATAATTTTCCAAGAACTTCAGAGACATAAAACGTGTGTGAAATACTTGTAACACAAAGACTGCTGATATCCTTGCAATGCAAAGACTGCTGATGTAACCCAAAGACACCTGAAGTACGTGTAATGCAAGGACAGCTGAAGTACTTGTAACACAAAGACTGCTGAAATCCTTGTAATGCAAAGACTGCTGATGTAACCCAAAGACACCTGAAGTACGTGTAATGCAAGGACAGCTGAAGTACTTGTAACACAAAGACTGCTGATATCCTTGTAATGCAATGACTGCTGATGTAACCCAAAAACAACTGAAGTACGTGTAATGCAAGGACAGATGAAGTACTTGTAACACATAGACTGCTGATGTAACCCAAAGACAACTGAAGTACGTGTAATGCAAGGACAGCTGAAGTATTTGTAACACAAAAAGTGCTGAAATCCTTGTAATGCAAAGACTGCTGATGTAACCCAAAAACAACTGAAGTACGTGTAATGCAAGGACAGCTGAAGTACTTGTAACACAAAGACTGCTGAAGTACTTTTAACTCAAAAGACTGCTGAATTGCTTGTAACACAAATTCTGCTCTTTATTCGCTTTACCTGAGAAAAGCTTCAATTTTTATGTACAAAAATTAAAGGAATGGTGTAAAAACATAAAATAAAATTTTATTAGAAGATCTTAGTATCATCGTGTCGTTGTTATTGTACAGTAATAATCAATGATCGCATTAACGGACAGTTACATGTGAATTACCGATAAAAAAGAGATAAAAACCGAAACTTTTATAGGTCATCGGTTACAGTAACCGGTTTCTATTACTAAAAAAAAAACTAGTAAAAAGCAACCAGTGAAATCGGCTGAAGAATAATCAGGCGAGAAGACTGATGATGCTGAAGGATAATCAGGCGAGAAGACTGATGATGCTGAAGAATAATCAGGCGAGAAGACTGATGATGCTGAAGGATAATCAGGCGAGAAGACTGATGATGCTGAAGGATAATCAGGCGAGAAGACTGATGATACTGAAGAATAATCAGGCGAGAAGACTGATGATGCTGAAGGATAATCAGGCGAGAAGACTGATGATGCTGAAGGATAATCAGGCGAGAAGACTGATGATACTGAAGAATAATCAGGCGAGAAGACTGATGATGCTGAAGGATAATCAGGCGAGAAGACTGATGATGCTGAAGGATAATCAGGCGAGAAGACTGATGATGCTGAAGGATAATCAGGCGAGAAGACTGATGATGCTGAAGGATAATCAGGTGAGAAGACATGTATAGAAGATAATCTATCTTTGACCAGTTTCAAGAAATGCTAGCGCAGTCTTTGGTGATATTGGTGTTGTTGTGTTTATAAGACTGTTATGATACTGGCAGATGTTGGTTGATGTGGGATTTTTTTTTTGAGCACGGCTTTGCCTGAACAGTTTCTTAAATGAAGAATTCTACCAATGTTGCATTTACATAATTTGCCACACAGTAATAACAAAGAATGTTCGTGTGTGTAGAGTCCAATATCCGGTTCAGTTATGGTCATTTTTTTTTCTCCTTGTGTGATGCTGAGTCTTTACATAGACTTACTCTCCGCGTGACTCGAGCCATTGCCAGTTCTTCACAGGAGATTCTTTGCAGAAAAATCTCTCATTGATGTCTTACAAATCGAAATGAAATATGAGCATTTACATATACTTGTACTATGAACATGTACATATACTTGTACTATGAACATTTACATATACTTGTACTATGAACATTTACATATACGTGTACTATGAACATTTACATATACGTGTACTATGAACATTTACATATACTTGTACTATGAACATGTACATATACTTGTACTATGAACATGTACATATACTTGTACTATGAACATTTACATATACTTGTACTATGAACATGTACATATACTTGTACTATGAACATGTACATATACTTGTACTATGAACATGTACATATACGTGTACTATGAACATGTACATATACTTGTACTATGAACATGTACATATACTTGTACTATGAACATGTACATATACGTGTACTATGAACATGTACATATACTTGTACTATGAACATGTACATATACTTGTACTATGAACATTTACGTATACTTGCACTATGAACATGTACAGTACTTGAACAGGTGATATACGTCTGCTTAATAAACTTCTCCTACTATACATGCTGAAACAACTTGTAATCTCGCCATCACCACTTCTCTGAACTCCCAACGGAGTATAAGGCGTCAATGAATGT
Organism: Achatina immaculata; assembly: GCA_009760885.1. NCBI lineage: Eukaryota > Metazoa > Mollusca > Gastropoda > Stylommatophora > Achatinidae > Lissachatina > Lissachatina immaculata. The sequence goes on along the minus strand of CM019720.1, from coordinate 50,727,363 downwards.
TCTCCATCCAGTCCTGTCTTGAGCACTTCAGGATACCTCAGACCATATCTTTCCTGCTTCTTTTAGTTCTTCCTGTATTGCAGGTCTCCGTGTACCCACTGGCCTGACCATTCCCTTGAGGTGTCCAAGTCAAGGCGGGGTAGGAGGGGTGTCTCGTTCTTTCCATTCGTAGCACATGGCCCAGCCATTTCCATCTTCATTTTTGTTTTAACTCTTTAGTAATGTTCTCAATACTAGAAAGGAAGTTAGGATCAGAATTGCAAAAGCAGCATCAGTCTTCAAGAATCTTGAGAACATATGGAATTCAAAAGTTATAAGCACAAAAACCAAGTTAAGACTATTCAATTCAAATATAATATCCACCCTCATTTATGCATGCGAAAGCTGGAAAACAACTAAAGAAATAGAAAAGAAATTAGACTCTTTTGAAAACAAATGCCTAAGGAAAATACTCGGCATCAAGTGGAACGAATTCAAGAACAATGCAGAGATAAGACAGATGACTGAACAACAACCAGTCTCATGGGTGATCAGGAAAAGGAGATAGACATATGTTGGTCACTTGATGAGAAGAAATGATCAGAGAATCCCAAAACAAGCTATCAAGTGGAACACAACAGGCCGAAGAAAAAGAGGCAGACCACGTGAAACTCTGAAGAGGACATTATTAAGAGAGGCAAAATTAACAGGCATAAAATCTTTTGATGAGGTTGAAAGACTCGCCGAAGACAGGAAAAATTGGCGAACTACTTTGCGAGCCCTATGTGACGTTTAACGGCACGGGAAGGATATAAGATATATAAGAATGTTCTCAATACCTGTTTGTTTGGTTATTTACTCGATTGTCACGTGTTCTTCCCAGTGTATTCTTAAAATATTTCTGAGCCATCTTCCTTCAAATCCTCTCAGTCTGCTGTCGGTTCTCTGACTGGTTCTCCATGTTTCGGCTGCATATAATAAAATGGATCGAACTATTCATAATCTCATAACTACATCGAAATACATAAAACACCCATGCGTTTAGGCATTCTGCTTTGAGATGTTTCTGCGTTTGACTGCAAAGACACATAAGCACAACTTCACTCCTACGTGCAGTCTTCCCACAATCCCACGTACACAGCCAGACTCATCGACAGCGTAGAACTCCCACAGAGACTAATAACCGTATTCAGATGTGATCGGGGCGCCCATAGTTACACAAGGACATGCGAGTCCATCTCTCGGAGGACAGTAGCTGAATACGAAACAACTGATTACATTACCCTAATGACAGTATAAGCGACACCCAACTCCTTCCATAAAAATCCCTTGCGAAGACTCTGCCCACAGCATCTTATGGTCCTTTACAGCGTCTGGGACTTCCATATCGATCTGGAGCATTGAGAGCTAAAGAGAAAATAATGCGATCAACACACTCCGTCACTATCCGCAACGGCTATGTGGCCCGTCTGACATAGGACATTAAATTACCGCATATTTCGGAAAAGGAATCTTTCCACCAGGAAGGAGAAAATGGTGTATTCGAGGCCGTCTATAAATGGAACTCAGTTTGTCCTTGGCATAGACTTGCAATGAAGGTTAGAGAATGTCAGTGCGTGTGATTAAGTTGTATACGTTTGGTTTTTTTTATTTTTTTATATACGTTTCTGGTTTCTTTTCGCTGTCATCTCCACCAAGGGATCAGTACAGGCTAAATCGAGTTTCTGTTTCTATAGTTTTCCGTTAAGTCATTGTTGGACTCTGTTTCTATAGTTTTCCGTTAAGTCATTGTTGGACTCTGTTTCTATAGTTTTCCGTAGTTTTCCGTTAAGTCATTGTTGGACTCTGTTTCTATAGTTTTCCGTTAAGTCATTGTTGGACTCTGTTTCTATAGTTTTCCGTTAAGTCATTGTTGGACTCTGTTGCTGTAGTTTTCCGTTAAATTACTGTTGTCTCCATCAGCGTAAATGTGACCTCTACTCCTTTTTACCTTCTTTTCATCTTCAAATTAATTAGGATCGTAGATTATTCAACGCAGAGATATAATCATTCTTTATGTTTTCTTTACTGTTACCTGTCTGATAGTTCTTTTTTTTAAAGATCTTGGTGTTTTCTTTTTCGTGGGGGTAGATTTGTTTTTTTTATTTTCTTCTTTTCCGCCTCCTATTTTTGTCACTGACTGTTTTTCCCTTCCCGTCGAGCCCAGAGTTCTGGTACAAGAGACTTGTCTCTCGCTTCCTTCCGGCTTAAAGAGTCACAGCCGTCAGCAGACGCTCAAAAGTGTTGGCCGATGGGATAGTGAAATTATGTTCACTCGTAGCGTATACTCCATTCTCTTCTACTAGTGAACCCATCGCCCGTTCAAAATTCGGTCCTCACTGCTCCAGAGATCTCTCCCAAGCCGGTCTCTGCTTATACAACGGCCCGGAGACTTGACAGCGGTTAATTCCTAAACGTTTTTACATTTGCATTTTGCGCATTTGATTCCCTGAGTGCCATTGGAGTCATTATGTGCTTCCAAAATGAAAATGACAGAGGCTATGGTTATATCTAAGAAACAAAATTCACCAAAATGCAGTATAAAATAACATGTAAATATTCCAAATCAGGTGCAGAAATTCAAATATCTTGGAGCATTATTAACTTCGGATGGGAAATGCAGAACAGAGATTAGGAACAGAGTAGGCCTATCTATAGCAGTATTCGTGTAAAAACTGCTGGCTTGATAGTAAGGGCATTATTATGGTTTTTTTTTCTTTTTGAATTTTCTCGTGCTGAGATCCTTCGAGAGGGTCACGGGGGCTGCAAAACCCGTGATAGGGAACTGTGAGGGAAAAACTAAGTGCGTGGAGTCAGTCTTCCTTTGAACGTGTAACTTTGTGGACGTTTTTGTGCTATGTGATGTCTTCGAGAAACATATGAACGTTGTACTGCAGTTATGAGTATGAATGAACTCGCCACTTGCAGGGATCAACATTATCATCATTCCGTCAATAAATGTTCCAAGTCACCGTTACCCAGGATTTACTTGACTATCTGTACCAGTTGCCGTCAACGTGAGGTTTTGAACGAGCCTGGATGAGAAGTATGTCTGGAACAGTATTTAACGAATCCAGCAAGAGAGAGTGAGAGCTGGAATTCTGTGTATAACTAGTCCAGTAACTTCAACTCACGAAGATCAAGATGAAAATCTACCCTGTTATTCACGTGTTTAACGTGAGCACTACGATACGATACGGCCTAAGTAAGGCCCCATTAACACACTGTACACACTGTACATCCCAACAGTACAGACAGAAAGAAGAAGACCATCAAAAACCTCCTATAAAGCAAAGACTGCATTTCAGAGAATGAGAAACATATTATCCAACACATCCTTATCAGTGAATGTCAGAAAACGAGTCCTAAAATGTTGTATTGAACCTATCTTGCTATATGGAAGTGAATCATGGACAGAAGGCAGGTCTGCACAAAAGTTTCTGGAAGCAGCAGAAATGTGGTTTATTAGAAGAATGTTGCAAATCCCCTGGACAGCAAAAATAACTAATGAAGAATGTATGAGAACAGCTGGAGAGTAAAAAAAAAAATCTTGTAAAAAAAATAAGAGAGAGAGAATGTACTTCCATAGGACATGCAACGAGAAAAGGGGGCATTGAAAATATTATAACAACAGGAAAAACAGAAATGAAAGAAAAAGAGTCAGAGGAAGACCACGAAAATTGATACTGGACAGTCTGACGAGAAGAAATCACCAACTGAGCTAATGGTTTGCATGAAGGATCGTGTACTCTAGAAAAGCATAATAGCCAATGCCAGTCGGCACGGCACCTGATAATGATAATGATGATGTGCTTCCAAGTCTTTGAGTACAGAACTCATTAAGAACTAAACTAAAAATCTTATTAACTTATTTAAAAGTTATTTTTTAAATTTTATTTTAAAATAATATATCATGATAGCTTCACACATGTAATGTAAGAGTTTATGGTTTTAATATATAGCTTTATTGTGTATATTTTTATTATATAGTTTTATTTGTAAGTTATCATTTCACAGCTACCTTATTTGGATCAGTTTGAACTTTTTCATCAAACCTCACATACAATCGCTTGAATGTCAATGAGCCACGAAAGTGTTTGAACAACTGAGAGAACTGTTATTTACTAACAAAGTAACTTCGCGGTGTTGAGGGAAATGAATTAACTGACGAATTTTGCTAAAGCGGGCATCAGGAATAACAACTCGTGTAACTAGAAGAATGTACGTGAAAGGAAAGTTCAACATTGAATGACAGCATAGAATAAACAGCAGACATTCCGTGACTCCATTCTGAAGCTAAGCAGAACGTTACAAACCACACTTCTCGGACTTGTAAAATAACGCCGCAGACTACAAACTCATCTAAACAAACTGAAGGCCGCTCAGATTCCATTATGCACAGGCCAGAACGGGTCTCCAGAACCCCTCCCCTCCTAAAAAAAACATCCTGCAAACCTCCACTCTCTGCAGTCCCTTGCGGAGCTTTGCCTCATTAACAGCTCTCTTGTAGGCCTCTCGTTAACCAAGGTGTCCTGCTGCTGATGCATCCATTGGCAATTAATCAATGATGTCTTGCAGCCATCTTCGCCTTGGTCTTCCTCTCCTTCTTTTCCCCATTATGTACCCATCCACTCTCTACAGAGATCTATTAGCCAAAACATGGCCTTAGGAAAAAGAACACAAATGAAAAATTATAGGGCACACATGAAAAAAATACTGACAGAGGGATTTATGGTTGGAAACCCATATACTTGTCTATTTAAATGAGTGCATGAAACTGAGCGAAAACGAAGCAGAAGAAGAAGAAGAAAAAGAAGAAGAAGAAAGATAAGAACAAGAAGAAGAAGAAGATGAACAAGGAAGAACAAGATGAACAAGAAGAACAAGATGAGGAACAAGAAAGAAAAAGAAGATTTACAAGAAAGAAGAAGATGGACAAGAAGAGGAAGAAGAAATCAAGAACGAAGTACGGACACTAATGTTTGTGAATTCAAACATGAATGTAAAACCCTGAATGATGCATGAATGCATGAATGAATGAATGATAATGCACCCAAGACTGCAGCTGTCTCAGATGAAATTATGCACAGCTTCCTTGTCTTGCATTTCATGTCTTCAGTGCGTTGTTTTTTTTTTAGTAAATTTTTTAGTTATATTTGTTTTTCCTTTCCTTAGTCGTAATTATGTTTTCTATTCATCAACGCACTAAGCACTGTTTGTTTTTTCTATAGGAAATATAGAACATCATCTTCATCACTGACTGTTTGTTTTTTCTATAGGAAATATAGAACATCATCTTCATCACTACCACAGTATACGTCTCCACAGCCAAGTCTAACATTTGCTTCATATTACCAAGAAAGTCGCGCCAGTTATCAATCGTTACGCGTATCATAAGTGTGCATCACTTCCGACCTATCTATTCAACGATATTTTGTATCCAGACTTTGTTAGGTGGTCATTTGACTGACCCTTCGCTCAAGTCTTCTACAGTGAAATCTAGTCTAAGATGGCTTCCTTCACGTCTGTAAGGTCGTGGACGAGAAGCTCATGTTTTTTTCTTAGGAGTGCAGTTAGGGCGCATGAGCGGCAAAGTGGTTAGTGTGCTTGTCTCTATCATGCTGACAGGCAGTGATTGGGATCAGGCCGGGGGCCTCCCATTCGCCAGTCAATGACTGGAATCTGATGGGGGGGGGAGGAGAGGGGGCCTATCAGCCACTAGTCAGTGGTTGGAATCTGGCCAAGGGACTCCCAGTTACCAGTCAGTGGTTGAAATCTGGCCAGGGGCCTCCCATTCACCAGTCAGTGATTGGAATCAAGTCGGGGGCCTTCCATTCACCAGTCAGTGGCTGAAATCTGACCAAGGGCCTCCCATTCACCAGTCAGTGGTTGGAATCAAGTCGGGGGCCTTCCATTCACCAGTCAGTGGTTGGAATCAAGTCGGGGGCCTTCCATTCACCAGTCAGTGGTTGAAATCTGACCAAGGGCCTCCCATTCACCAGTCAGTGGTTGGAATCAAGTCAGGGGCCTTCCATTCACCAGTCAGTGGTTGGAATCAAGTCGGGGGCCTTCCATTCACCAGTCAGTGGTTGAAATCTGACCAAGAGCCTCCAATTCACCAGTCAATGGCTAAAATCTGGCCAGGTCCTCCCAGTCACTAGTCATGGGTTGGAATCTGGCTAGGCTCTCCTCTCCCCAACTTACCAAGCTGTAGAAATGAGTAAGGCAAAATTAAGGACAGCCATGTTTTACTGTGAAGTCAACAAAGGGATATGGTGTTAGTTCTCTTATTTTATTTGACCCGGTGACACACACTGGAATGTGACGATATCATGTCTGGCCGATTTTACTTTCCCAGTTCCAAGAGAGGTCAGTTACCGAGCCGCCTCTGTCGGGATTTGAACCACTGACCTACCCATTATAGATCACTGCACTAACCGCTTGGCTAAAGAGGCATCTGGAAATGGGTAACCTCCTAAAAGGTCCTCATCCCGAGCCATTGTCACTATAGTGAGAGCTTCCGGTTACTAAGTTGCGTGCCATAGTCCTTATAGTGACAATTCATTTGTTTCAATAAAACAACCGGTGTAATATTTAGATTATACATATTTCGTCCGCGTTTCTGGTGACACTTTTCAAAATGGTGAAAGAGTCCTTAGTTACGAGCGATGCCTAGCGAGAAAAAGGAAGAGAAACATCGAAAATGTTCAATTTTTGATGATGTAGATAGTGGTATGGACATGGTCTGTGACCACCCCACTGCTCTTGAATGTATCCCAAGTAGATCTAGACATATTTAGACGATTGGAGAAGTAGTTAGGATGTTATTTCAGACATTAATTTAGAGGGAATGCAATATAGAGTCACAATACGAGATCGACAAGTAGATCTAGACATCTCAGATGGTAAGTAGTGTAGATCTAGACCTAGCCGATGGTGAGCTGGGCACAATCATTGTTTAAAAACATCACATTACTTCTTTTTTCCTAAAACACTCTGCATTTATGAAATTTTCATACATTTAGTTATACTTTGAAACATAATAAGTACAACGGAAGTACATGGAAGTACTGTTTTCCATTCCATTTTACAACTATACCCCTTATACAGATCAAGATCCGCGCTTTTATTCTGGCACCCATCTGAACGTCCGCGTTTCTTCATCTGGCACGGGAAGAGTTAATAAGAAATGTGTGGCTCAAGGTAAAACACGTGTAACTTTGTTGCTGCTATCTCCTGCCAGGTTTAATATATCGTTTTATAATTACTGAAGAGATAAATCGTCCATAATCGAGAAACTTTAACGTCTTGTTTTCAATCGAGAAACATTTTTTTTTTTTTGGTCCGGAAATCCAGACTTCGTCAAATAGCTCACCAATACAAACAGGTCGTGAACTTAACTCTTTTAGATCTCCGCGAGAATATGAAGGCGAGGTCTTGATTACACTCCTCCAACTGAACTATCTCGTGGGTAGTTTCACTAAAACCTACTCTGTTGTTGAAAGCTTTCAAACTCTCTCACATATATTCATTTTGATTTAACGAGTCAAAGCAATTTTAAAATCGATGACGTTGAGCTCGTTTCTGTTAGGGGAAAAAAAGAAAGAAGAGAGGGAGAGAGAGAGAGAGAGAGAGAGAGAGAGAAGCCGTTAGAGGCGAGCGACGAAAACCCAGACTGATATATATATATGGAATTGTTTGTGCTTGTTTCTGATGAACGTTGAGTCATTTGACCCCCCAGCTCAATTTATTTATAGGGGAGATCACACGCAGAACAAATCAAACGTTTACCGTAGCGCTAGTTTAAACTATTCGTGTGGATTACTTTTAAAAAGAAAAAAACGTTTTATATTACGAGGCATAGCAGGAAACACTTTACTGCTTGCAGAGAGACATAAAATATCGTTTTGTTTGCATTTGTGGAGATTTTTTTTTTCACTTTTTAAAAATATTTTGTGGAAACGTCAAGGCTGAAATGATATGTATATATTGATTTGTAATGTAAATTGTAAATCGTTCAAGCGTTTTATTCTTCTCTGCTGCTGTAATCATTCTGCCTTATACGAAGGTTAAAAAAAAAGGATACGAACAATAATTGGATCGTAAGAGACAACATTCAGATGAGAGTTAATGATCCAGTGGAGTGATTAGGTGCAGTGTTATATTTTCGGTCTTCCAAAAATAGTAGACAAAGCAATTTAAACGCGAGAGAAGGAAACATGACAGGAGAATTACCTGGGACTCAAACCACGGACTTCGGTAGGACGGACTTCAACCGAGCCAAGAGAGCAGCGCACTATCCACTTGGCATTCAAACACCTCCGAAAAATAGAAGGATGCACGAGTAGCTGAATCCGTAACGCCTCTGAAATCGTGACACCTGGAAAGATAAGAGGTCAAGACATAGAAGTTCCTTTGGTTAAATTCATTCTCCCATAAGTACCCACTTTGAGACACAATCATTCAAGCATAGTCTCATGTAAATGTCTAATGATACCTAGACAACAATAACAACAAATAAAGAAGCTGTGTTTTTACACCAGGGTCGTTTAAATTAACGGCGTCAGATACACCTTACATCCTTCCCGTGCCGCCGTGCATCACGCAGGACTCCCAGTGTGTCTCACCATGATCCTCTATTCTCTGGAGCGTCTTAATCTCATGCACGGATCTGATGTCATTTATCCCAGCTTTTCTTTCAGTGTTCTCTTTAGTGTCTCTCGAGGTCGATCTCTCTTTGGTTTTTTTGTGTTTTTGTTTTTGTTTTGGTGGTTTTGTTTGTTTTCTTTTTCAAGATTTTCCAATATGATGGCCTACTTTGTGATTCATAGTTTGTTTCATCTCATCTCATGGCTCACATATGCCCACCTTCTTTTCTTCATCACTGCTGAAATAGTTTGTTGTGCGCTCATCTCTCTTATCCCTGTTTTAGTCTTGACTTCGCTTCAGATACATTTTTTCCCACATCAGAAACAACAACGCTTTCGCCCAGTAAAATAATTCAGTAGAATGTTGTATGGTTAGCATTGGGAAAAAACAGTAGACAACGCGGTTTAGACAAAACACTTTGTAACAAACCAAAACAGGTTAGAAACTACTGATTTACACTGATAGTCACTTAAAACAGGCAAAAGTTTTCAACACCCTTCTACCTTAGACAGGATAAACAAAATAAAAAGAATAGTTCTAAGCAAAGCGAGACAGCAGTAAACAACTGGCTAAAACGACTGTGCTTAGAAAAGAGGAAAACCATCAGCAGCGAAAGTCAGCGGACAGTGCACAAAGACTTCCACAAATATAATTCAATCTTATCATCATCATGTACCATGCCAGGAGGCGTCGGCGACCATATCTCTCCATAGTTTCCGATCTTTCTTGTTTTCCATCAGTTCTGTTGTCCGTGCCATTTTGCCAAACCGTCCAGGATTTTCTCTCTTGGTCTACCTCTTCCTTTCCTGCCTCCCATTTTCCCCGTTTTCGTGATATTTTCAATTCTCATTATACGACCAATGAACCTAGACTGACTCCCCTGTAGTGTTTTCATTAAGGTTCGTTTCTCGTTGGTTTTTCTTCGACATTCTTCGTTTTGTTATTTTGTATTCTTAACATTCTTCGTGTGAACTCAGTTCTATACATTAAGAAAGGAGGGCACTGCCCCCGGTATACAAATATGATATAACCTAATCAAAGAAGTTTGCGGAGATGTTTATACACCTAGATCTTATTAGCCCTTGGGAAACTGTTTGCTAAACCGTGGTCTCTCTGTGTCTCAGAACAAAATAATGTTGCCCATGAACAGATTTCTGTATCCAAATTCCCAGTTATTTAGACACAACTTTCGCTGGTGACGTCATTTCTTCCCAGAAATCTTCCCTTGCTTTTCAGAATCTTACAACTGTTGTACCTCATGCCGTAAAAAATCCTGTAGACTTGTGGTATCCAAAAGAGTAGCATAGATACATAGATAACCCTAGGTACTTTAGCTTCCCTGAGGAGAAGGAAAGACAAAATACTGTTAATATTCTGACTAAGAAAGCTAAAAAGAAGATAACATTTCAGATTGGGAGGATAAATTGCTGGTTTCGAAATTTTTTTTACTTTTGTAGGACTGTGAAAACAAGGAGAATTGTACATTTAAAAAAATCTCTAGTATAAAGGCGACTTAGTTGGCTAAGTGGTTAATCGCTCGGTTGTAACAGGTCAAGTCCCAGCAGTGGGGACATTTTTTTCTGGTACCACCACACCAGAAAGGCCCTGGGGTCCATCCAACCTCTAGAAATGGGTACCAGATAAATCTGGATAGGTAGATGCTGCCAGGCGCGATACTGACCACATCAGACTTTAATGCGCTGAAGGTCGTGGATATACGGGCCTAACACAATATCCGCGCTATTCCTTAACGGCATGGAAACAGGGATTTTACCTTTTTTTTTTATAACGGTAGGTCAGAGTTTAAAAAACAAATCAGTCTCTATTCCAGCGATTACCAACCGATATGCCGCGTTGCACTAGTGCTCCGCCAAGAGTCCGTTGGTGTGCCGCGGAAATTTGGAGTTGCCCCTTTACAACTGAAAGTAACTGTTACTAACTGTCTATTCTTCGGCTGCTAATCAGCAAATTGTGCCACAAAGTTAATAATTTTTAAAAAACCACTTTTGTGCCATGGACACTTTAATGTTTACGATCACTGTCCTCCTTGAATTCGTGGGATTTGGGACGAGGGTGATCATGGTTTGATGAGCAGCACTGCCACCTAGTTATACACTGTAAATGAAATGGCGTAGTTTTTAAAGGTATTGACTAGTTAACAATGTTTATTTACTGCAGTTAATTACGCCTTTCCTACATCTTACATCCTTCCAATGACGTCATACGTTCCACAGGGATGGCAGTGCTTTTCATCCTGATTTACTAGTCCCAGTGACCTTCTCAATCTCAATCATGACCGCCCCATGATCCTACTGAATTTACTCCTGTGGTCCTTGATAGGTCCACGAGATGTCCTGTGATCCTTCTGTGGTCCCCGAGAGGACCATAACAGATCCCCGAGAGGACCACAAGAGGTTCAGGGTATCGCGGGGCTTGGGCCTGTATTCTCGGTGGGTCGCAGAAGCGGGATTGCGTGACACTGTGTTTTTGTTGCACCAGTTTAATCTAGAGTTGGACTTTCTCACCAGAAAACCTCGACGTAGTTTGGATATCAGTATATACTCGCCCATCCAGCCTAGAGTTGGACTTTCTTACCGGAAAACCTCAGCGTGATTAGGATACGCATACATCCCCGCCGGGTGAAAGGTGGTTGCATGTCTAGACAGCACCGGTCCAGTGTCTCCGACTTCAGCATTTTTTGGTCGTGGTCGCTACCCTTCCTAGTTGTGACTAGGACGGAGCTTTTGTCAGGAGGACGAATCCTCGCCACTGGTAAGTTTCACCCCTGGGTTAAGCCAGTTTAGGCGTATTATCCCAGTATGAGCGTATTTAGGACGTGACCGACCTATAGAGCGGAGGTACCGTGACATGAGTAGTCGTGAATTTTCACCCATGGGTTAAGCTGGTTTAGGCATATTTCACCAGTATGGGTGTATATAGGACGTGGCTGGCGTCTAGAGCAAAGGTGCCGTGGTATGAGTAGCTCTCCCCGTGAGACTACTAGACATACCGATTAAACTTCACTTTATCCTTTCCATCACCTTTTTTGCAGCGGCGCCGCACGGCAACCCTTGTCACATTTTCTCCATTGGCCGGAAGGAGTTTCACCACACGCGCGGAAGCCTGGGTTAATCCGGTTTAGGCAATCTGCCCTAGTATGGGTGTATACGGGACGTGGCCGGCCTCTAGAGCAGAGGTGCCGTGATTTGAGTAGCCCTGACCTCGAGACTACTGGTTACTTCACTTAGTCGTTTTCTTCACCTTTTCCATGGCGGCGCAGCAGGGCAACCCTAATCGCGTTTTTCTTCATTGGCCGGGAGGTTTATCACCCACGCACGGCAGTTGAAGAATCTCGCCAGTAGAGGTTTTGAATCAGAGTTTCCCTTCTCCAATATGAGCTACCAAACAAGACTATCATTTATCCGAACCGTCTGGTTTTCAGGCATCAGATATTCGCCTTTCGACCCATCTCCTGTCAGTTTAAACAGTTCCGCCACGAGAAGGCCAGGAGCTGGAATTGGACTGTTAGAGGCTATTTTAGATGCACACCTTGGAGACATTTAATTAGAGTGGAGAGCGTATCCCCCACCCCACTTCTGGTTATAACAGTCCTTAGAACCTATGAAACAACTGACTGAAAGCAGAAATCAACAGTGTGAATTATTGTTCGAGGAGAAGTTTTATGGGGAATAAAGAATCTGAAAAAATAGTAAATCACCAGGATGTGATTAGATAACAGCCGAATTTATTAAAGCAGGAGGAAAGGAATGTGCAACAATCTATCACGCACTATGTGAAAAAGATAAATAGTGTATAAGTATACAACTATAGACAAAGCACTGGTAGACTTCCAGAATTTTATAAAAGATATATTGATGATGGCATTGGAGCCACCAGTATACCACAGGACGAGCTGAAAGAGGTTATTGAATTCGCCGACTCACTCAGTGGTAGCATCAAGTTCACTTATGAAAGTTTATGACAAGTCTGTGAATTTTGTTAGACATTAACATTATCTGTTGACAGAAACAGACTTGTTACCTCCATGTTCTACCAGCCCATCGACAGCCACGCCTATTTACTTTACTCCTCCTCCCCCCATCCTGAAGTATGTAAAAACTCCATCCCATACTCCCAGCTCCTCCGTCTCCGCCGCATGTGCCAGGGTGACTCCGACTTTTATCGAACAGTCCAACAAATTGTTGGAATTTTTCGTCATGGCAACCCAGGAAAATGTCCTCCGTGCAGCCTTCAGCCGTACCCGACTAATGAAACGTCAGGAAGCATTCAGAACTAAACCTATTACCTCATCTGACAGAGTTAAGTTGGTACTGCCTTTCCACCCGCATGGTCAGATGATTAAGAAAATTCTTTACCGTCATCTACCACTAATCCAACTTGACCCTGACACCCGTGATATCTTCCCTGATCAACCCTTATTAACATACAAGCGAGAGCCAAATCTCAAGGACATCCTCGTCCACAGCCACTTAAAGCCGAGCCTTAACTATGTTGGAACCAGAAAATGTAACCGCCCTCGCTGTGTTACCTGCCCTGTGGTCTGGGAAACAACAACAATCACCTTCCCTAAAACTATCCTAACCCTCCATGAGGGATTCACATGCGAGTCCCGTAATGTCATCTATGTCATAGAATGCAAAAGATGCAGGATAACTTATATTGGTGAAACTGGCCTCAGACTAGGGGACTGCCTACAAAAACATCTGTACGATATCACCCAGCATGCTTCGAAACCCGTCCCTAATCATTTCAATGGCCTCAACCATAGAGGTAAATCTGATTTTCTGGTAACGGCCATCAAACAATGTCACGTTGATGACACAAGACGTTTAGCACTTGAGAACCGTTACATTCACGATTATGGGACGCTGGAACCACATGGTTTGACCTCGTTATTTAGCTACACATAATCTTCCACAATCATACTCATTTTCATTCTCATTTGTTGCACTTTGTTTAGACTCCTCATGCACCATCACATTGCTACTCCTCTACCAAAACCATAATCATTCATTTCATGTTCTCCTTTATAGACTACCATCCCTTCCCTTCCATCTTCCACTGTCTAACACTATAATTCCCTGTCTATACGTGACCATGTAACACTACTTTTCACTCCCTTAAGAGCATTGTCCATGGTTATTGACTCTCCGATCATCCCTGTTCTTTGTAGAATTCTCTGCTGTTTCTCTGCGCATCCCTTTTCTCTCAACATTTCTTACACTTAATCATGCACTATTTTACACTTTTCAGAACGTATGCGCCATGTTTATGTTGATTGCACAAACCAAGAATTATTTGAAAGCCGTCTAAAATATTCGGATAAGTTTTCTTCTAATTATATTTCTTGATTAATATTTTCATTTGTTATTATATTATTAACATAGTTTTATGTGATCCTATACTTTGTCTCCTCTCTCTAATCCTTTGTCCTGTATGTGTTTATATGATTAAGGCTCACGCAGAAACGTGACGACTTTGTATTAGTTAAATAATAAAGCTGTTCCTACCTTTTTCCTAGTTTATATATTATGTAAAAAGATATGGCATTCGGGTATTTGACCAAAAGAATGGAAAAGAACTGTATTCATATCAATGCCAAAAATGGGTAACTTGAAAGTACACACAAACTACAGAACTGTTGCCCTGATTAGTCATGCCAGTAAAACTCTATTAAAAATCATAATAGATAGACTTTGTAAGAAAATAGAAGAAAGAGTCAATATGGTCCAAGTTGGTTTTAGACAAGAAAGAGGATCAAGAGATCATATATTCAATATAAGATTAATAATAGAGAAATGAGGAGAATTTAATGTGAATCTATATTTATCTTTTATAGACTATTCAAAGGCATTTGATTGTGTACACCACCAGAAACCTTGGGAAGTAGTAGAAAAATATTGGATTTTCAACAGATTTGTTACATTTAATATCACTGTTGTAACTAGACGAACAGGCAGCACAGCAGTTAGAATAAATGATGAAACAACAATTTGGTTTGTCATAAAACAAGGGGTAGGTCAAGGATGCATATATGTCGCCTTACTTGTATACTGAAAATATAATGAAGAGTATTTGAGAAAATGTAGACAAAGAATATTACGATGCCATAACAAATGTAGGTTTGGAAATACCAGAGATTAGATATGCTAATGACACCGATTTACTATCCACAACATTACTAACTAATAATGGAGACACAATGAGAGAAAATAAAAGGAGGACATCTATCGCTCTCTCTCTAGAGAGAGAGAGAGTAAAATAACTAAAGAAATCGTGGAGAGGAACAGACAGAACTACACAAATAAGATTTTAAAGATTTTTCCCATAGCAACATATGCCTGTGAGACCTGGACACTTAACAAAACAGCTAAGAAACACATAAATGCCTTTGAATGTAAATGCTACAGAAGAGTTTTTCAAATATAACGGACACAGAAAAGAACAAATATATCCATACTACAAGAGCTTAATAGTGAAGTGGGCTGGCTAGTAAAGAGGATGAAACAGAGAAAATTTAAATATTTTGGACACATTAAACGTCATGATAATTATGAGAAGACGGTCTTGGAAGGTTACATAATGAGAAAAAGAAAGAAAGGAAGACCAAAGCGAAGATGGCTGCAAGAAATCTTTGATAATCTGCACATTGATGCATCAGCAGCAGGCCATCGTGTTTATAATCAAGAGACCTACATGAGAGCTGTTAGGGAGGCAAAGTTCTGCAAGGGACTTGCAAATGACTGACCGACTCGCTGCTGTAGTCTTGAATTCATTCTATTGTACATTCTATTGTCGCCTTACTTATTTAACTTGCATACTGAAAATAAAATGAGGAATGTTGGGAAGGTATAGACAAAGAATATTACGATGCTATAACTATTGGAGGTTATGAAATAGCAGAGATTAGATATGCTGGTGACACAGTATTACTGTCCACAACATAAAAAAGGAATGGGAAAAA
This sequence comes from Achatina immaculata, assembly GCA_009760885.1. Taxonomy (NCBI): domain Eukaryota; kingdom Metazoa; phylum Mollusca; class Gastropoda; order Stylommatophora; family Achatinidae; genus Lissachatina; species Lissachatina immaculata. Next base: position 50,711,711 of record CM019720.1, on the reverse strand, counting down.
CTAATTATGTCAGGCCGTCTTGCTCACAACCGAGAGGCCTACAGGAGTGCTGTTGGGGAGCCAAAGTTCCGCTAGGGACATGCAAATGAATAAATGAATGTACACGCAGCATTTTTCTTAGACATGTTTTTTTTTAACGAATTGGTCCATTTTGCTCACTATTTCTTTGATTGTTTTCCTGCTTTCACATGCGTCGTTAAGGATGAGTATCACTTTCTTACATACCGATGTATAAAGATGTTTATTATGTATAAAGAATACTCGTCTGTCTTCATTATGTAGATTTAATATAATTCAACATTAAATCATTTGCTGTTATACACTGTACACGTGGGAATAATGCATGTACTCTAACTACAGATAGACATTTATATTTACTGGTTATTATGCATGTTAATATATCTGAATGAGAAACATCCCCCGCCTCCCCCCCCCCCCCCCCCCACAAAGAAAAAAAAATTTGATGGCGTGCGGAGAAGGTCTGTTTCTTGTGTCCGTTCAAGGAAGTCAGGTTGCCTGCCGTGGCAGCTCAGTTACCATCCAGATCCCATAACTGTTTCAAGATCTCCAAGGTCACCATCGCCAAGAACTAATGTATACAGTTCCATAGAGATTCTTCTCCAACGGTGTCATCAGCATCTTGCAGAACTACATCATCAGAGTCTTATAGAATTCTCTCTCTCTGTATCTGTCTCTACCCTGTCTTGTCCATTCCAATCATGAGTTGGTCCTCATTGATTTTCTATACTGAAAGATGCCTGTTGGACCGTACTTCATGCCACTCTTTCAGTCTGTCGAGTGCCTTGTTTTCTTTTGCCTTCCCCTGCCTCTTTGTCCTCCCATTTTCCCGCTGCCACTGGGTGTTCCAGTTTGTCTCTTCGCAAAATACCCTCTAGACTGCTCTGCGCATAATATAGAAAAGTGATAACAGACTCTCTCAGCAACGTTTTCCAGCTAGAAACTGTGTAGAAATGATCAGAAATAGTGTAACCGTACTACAGTGGTAGTGCTTGATGGCAGAGACAGTTTAACAGTTTAAAGTGGTAACAGTACCATTTTTAACAATGCCTAACCTAACAATAACGAATTTGTCCGAATTATCTTGAGATCTCCGAATTATCTGTCTGAACGTTAGCCTGAATGTATGTATGCATGCAGGAGACTCTCTGCTGTAGAGAGCGGAACAATAACACAACTGCTTCAGATCATCAGAGAAAGTACTCCCCCCCCCCCCCCCCGCATCTCAGACAAGTATTTCGTCCCTATTAAACTCATGACACTCTAAGGGGGGTTGACCCCACCCCCCCCCGAGTCATGACTCCCAGAGGTCTTGTGAGTTGTTGCTTTTTTTTTTTCGTCCCAGGATTGAACCCGTGATCTTCCAGTTGGCACTGCACCTTTGAAGTGCGTCTTTAGCCACAGTCTTCAGATTCAGACATACAGACTTTGGCACAGACACATTTCCGCGACTCAGGCAGTCGATACCTCGGTAAGACGTTTATTTGATGAACGGGTGATAATAATGATGATGACGATGAAAAACACATTTATACATAATGCTGGTAGGTTTCCCTGTCATATGGCATTTCCAACAGTCGATCCAAAACCTAGCATTTCAAACAAAGATCTTCACAAGACTAAATGTTCCAGAATCGCCAAAAAACTAAGACTACAAATTAACAACAGCTATCACACGCATCTTAACCGGTCCACATTTAAACGAACACTCATTCCAACAAAAATCCCTCTGTTACGGGACCACCTAGATCCCATGACCCTTCTAGAACCTCCGGAAAGTTGATCCTAGAAGTCCAAAAATAACTGCGAATCAAGGGCGCTAATTGACCCAAAACAATAATATACTCCATTGCCTCCCATACTTCTATAACAGATAGGTTAAAAACTGCTGTAAAAATGGTAGAGGCGGTCAGATATGAATGAAGTTTATCAAAACTGTTATTCTTTCTACTTGTTTTTTTTTAACTGCGCTAGTCACCTTTGACCATCTGTACTCTCCTGCGTGGAAACAGCATAAATATCTGAAGTACATTGCGAAACCATGAAAAGTATCATATGAAAACGAAGTCCCACTAATGCAATCTTACTGTCTCGAGTCACAGAATTGATTACAGTCTTATGGCCACTCACGGGACATCTTTTTTTTTTTGTAGACAGACAATGAGAACTTAGACCTGGCATACCATCAGATAAACTCACTGAGATCTGTCCGTTTCCAAATGCAATTATACGACTACACTTTGAGTAAAAAATGCCGCTGGGACCGTGATATGGTGCAGGATGGCGCAAGACTACAGCAGAGCAAATATTTGCATATTTTGGATCAGTACATTATTGTGATCTCGATATATGATTTCATTCTAAGTCTTTTTTTTTCTGGTTTTGTTAGAAAGGACTAGTTAAGAATTTTGTTCTTGTTGTTGTTGTTGTTTCTTGTTTTCTTGAAGGAAGAATCTTTGTAATCAATTCTCTTTAAACCATGATATCTCTTTATAGCGTTCTCTACGTTTAGGTTAAGTCATATCCATTAGACCACTAGTTCCCAACGTGTGGTCCGTGGCTGCTTTATGGATTTTGTATTAGATGAAATCTTTTGTATTAAAAAGTCAAAGGTTTGTGGCATAACGATATTACATAAATGTTACAAATTTCTACACATGGGAAAGAACGAGACTTTCGCGCGGTATAGTAATAGATCACAGTAGTGTATGGGAAGACGTCGAACAAAAAATCATAGACAAAACACTTTTAGACATGAGAGAAATAAAAATGACAAGAGAATTATTGGGACTTGAGCCAGCTTTGCTACCACATACCTTTTTTTGTGAGATATGAGATAGGTAAGTTGATTGTTTTATCCTTGCTAGACTATTGCTCACCCAACCAGAGTCCGTGGTTCAAGTCCCATGTGAAATAACCACACGTGAAATGAAATGTCTCAGGAAAGCAGCAAACGTCACAAGGTTTGACAAACTAAGAAATGACACCATAAGACAGATAGTATGAAATACATCATGTCTACGACACGTAGAGAAGCACAGAATCAAGTGATTCGGCCACTTAATGAGAATGACACACTCATAGCCACCCACGAAAGCCTTCAACCAAAGATCTACAGGACGCAGATCAAGAGGAAGACCCAGAAAGAGATGGATAGATGGTATCAGAGAGAGACTTGCTAATTATGGCACGACTGTCATTGGGGCCACCCATTTGAGCCAGAAAACGCCAATTGTAGATCCCTTCGAACGGTACAAGGACGGATATAGTAAAGTAAAACGTAAGTATACTTATATCCCCGAATTATTCGTGTATACTACCAAAAAAAAATCGACATAGACAGCTATCTTTACATCTGTAAAGGTGTATCTCATATAATCTGTTTCTGCCACTGAATTTAGGAAAAAGCAACTGAAAGGATGTAATTAACCTGCCATGTACTGTAGAAGTGAATTATAAGCACATAAACCTGCCAACAGAAGGATCACTAGCGGTAACAAACATGCGGTTTCTCTGAGTAAAATTAAGATTATTTTAGACGACTAAAGATGAATGTGGAATGTTTAACAAAAGCTAGTGAGGGAAAAAAAACCCAGAAATTTAATCACACAAAGCGGTCTTCTTCTTCTTCTTCGTTCGCTTCTACCACCAAGATCGCACCGTGATCCTACTGAATGTACTCTGTGGTTCTCGCGAAAGTCTAATTTAGGGTGGAGGCTCAGAGCATCGTGGGGCTTGGGCCTATATTCTCAGTGGGTCACAGAAGCGGCATTGCGTGACACTGTGGTTTTCGTTCCACCAGTTTAGTCTAGAGTTGGACTTTCTCACAGGAAAACCTCGACGTGGTTTGGATATCAGTATCATCTCCGCTGGGTGATAGGTGGTTGCCCATCCAGTCCAGCGTTGGACGTTCTCACCAGAAAACCTCAACGTGATTTGAATATAGTATATCCCCGTCGAGTGAGAGGTGGTTGCCTATCTAGACTGCACTGGTCCAGTGTCTCCAACTTCAGCATTTTGTGGTCGTGGCCGCTACCCTTCCTGGTGGTGACCGGGGCGGATCTTGTGTCCAGGAGGAAGAATCCTAGCCACTAGTAAGTTTCACCCTTGGGTTAAGCTGGTTTAGGCATATTTCATCAGTATGGGTATATATAGGACGTGGCTGGCCTCTAGAGCAGAGATGCCGTGATATGAGTAGCTCTCGTCGCGAGACTACTGAACATACCGATTAAACTTCACTTTATCCTTTCCATCACCTTTTCCACAGCAGCGCCGCACGGCAACCCTAGTCGCATTTCCGCATTTTCTTCATTGGCCGGGAGGAGTTTCATCCCACGCTCGGCAGCCGAAACATTTCGCCAGCAGTGTCTTAGTTTAACCCCAAGGTTAAGCCAGTTTAGGCAAACGGCCCCAGTATGGATGTATATTGGATGTGGCCGGCCTCTAGAGCAGAGGTGCCGTGATTTGAGTAGCCCTGACCTCGAGATTACTGATTACTTCACTTAAGCATTTCCTACACCTTTTTTCCATGGCGGCGCCGCGCGGCAACCCTAATCACATTTTTCTTCATTGGCCGGGAGGAATTTCACCCAACGCACGGCAGCTGAAGAATCTCGCCAGCAGCGGTTTTTAAAACGAAGTTTTCATTCTCCTTGATGAGCTACCAACCAAGACTATCATCTACCCGAAACATCTGGTTTTCAGGCGCCAGATATTCGCCTTTCGACCCACCTACTGTCAGTTTAAATAGTTCCGCCACGAGAAGGCCAGGAGATGGCTATCTGAGACGCACGCCTTGGAGACATTTAATTGGAGTGGATAGTGTATCCGCAGCCTATCTCCGGTTATAGCAGTCCTTAGAACCACAGAAAGCATTCAACATTCAATAAACACTAGATATAAGAAAAGACAGAACAGTCGAAGTTTCGGGGAGAACATAAAATCACTTGTTTATGTTCAAATTATGACGTAATTTGTTGTGTACTGAGATAAATGCAGAAAAAATGTATCAGGCAAAATATGGGGAACCAGAGGTGAAAAGACTGCTAGGATTGGCATAGCTAAAACCCCGTCTCTCCTATTCTTTGGTAACCCCATTAACAGAGATAGCCTGACTAACGGGACATGGATCGTCATAGCCCGTGTGTACAAGAGAAGCATTGCACACCCTCTGCTTACCTGGCTCCAGTCAAGGATTGAAAAAATAGCCTCCGTTACTTTCTCACAAGAGAAAGAGAGGAAGACCAAAGCGAAGATGGCTGCAACACATCGTTGATGATCTGCAAATGGATGCAATAGTAGCAGGCCATCTCGCTCACATCCGAGAGGCCTACAGGGGTGCTGTTAGGGAGGCAAAGTTCCACAGGAGACATACAATTGAATGAATGACTGAATACTTTCTCCCAAGTCGACAAGATGTTGTGTCTCAACATCTTCATCGCATCGATTACAAAGATCATCAGCTTGCAGTTCCAGGGCGACTGAAGAAGAAAAAGAAGAAGAAGAAGAAGCGGGACCTAAGACCACTACATAAGAAACACAGATAACAGATAAAGTGAAACAGACATAGAACAATGAATCAGTTGGCACACAAGACCAGAACAAATGGCAAATCTATTAAAGATCTCTTAAGCAGAAGGAACCCTGTTGATAGGCTCTAGCAGATGATGACAAATGTACAGCATTTTATCTACGCCTAATTACATTATTGATAATTAATCTTAGCTCCTGACACTCTCTATAATTCATAGCTTGCATTAAATGCTGAAACCATTTAGCGGGTGCAGCAGATAAATCGGACCTGAAAATGTTGTTGGATAACTAGCTTCGACCGAGTACTGGAAGGTCCCATTAAAGCGAGTAGATAAGATGAAAGACTATCTCAGGACGAGTGCTTTCAGGGCAACTAATCTCAGGCGTCTGTTATACCACGCATGCGCACTTTATTCGTCTTGCTCTAATCGTTTTATTATAGAATATTTTTCATCTTTCCATCTGTTATTTTCTGTATATTCTTTCATGGCTTGCAACCTTGATTGCCTGTAATTCTGGAGTTTCAGAATCTGTCATTATTTCTTCGTCACATTTGTCTTTTTTTCCCCCTTAACTTAGAGCACTTTCTGTTCAATCATTCTTTTTCATAACTTAGAGTACTTTCTGTTCAATGATTCAGTGACTGACCTTATATCCTACATGTTTTTGCTGATTGATCTTATTACCTAAATGTTTCAGTGATTCTTCTTTTGTTCCTAAATGTTTCAATGACTGATCTTTTTTTTTTCTCTAAATGTTTCACTGGCTGATCTTTCTTCCAAAATGTATCAGTGATTTATCTGATATATTAAATATTTCAAAAATTTATCTTACTTCCTAAGAGTTTCAGTGATTTATTGTGTTTCCTATTTCAAGCTTGAGGCAGTATTGCTAGATGGTTGTGAAAACTTGACACTTTATAGGTGACCGTGAAACTTGAAGCAATGGACGATGTAGTTTTGGAGAGAAATGCAGCAAATATCCTTGAGAAACAGGGAAAAAGAAACAAAGGAAAAGGACCCTCAGAGAAATTTGAGAGAAAAGAAAACTAGTTCAAATTATAAGAAAAAGACAGTCAAAATAGTATGGAGTTTTCATGAAAAAAAAGACAATATGGACCTTAGTAATGACTGGAAAATTCAAGGGAAAAAAAGGGAGAGGGAGGTCAAGAGAAAAATATCTCAGTGACCTGGGCAAATGTCGTGGAAATAGAAAAGCATTTGAACTGATGCGAAACATCAAAGATCGCACAAGATGGAAAAGCATCATTGCCAGCGCTACCAGCACGACACGTAATGCTTGTGTAATGAATGTTTCAACGATTTATCTTTCTTCTTAAATGTTTCAATTATTTATTTTGCTTTCCTAATATTTGAAACAGAACAGATTACGCTGTTTGTGCCGTGTAGAAAGAATGAAAGGGAACAGACACACGAAAATGGTGTATGTTTAAGAAACGAAGAAAACAAGCAGAGAGATAGACCAAGACAGAGATAAAGAGAAATCAGGAGAGGATATAAAGAAAATTGGTGCCACCAACTGGAGAAAGAAGATTAGAAATAGAGAGAAATAGAGGCGAACTTTATCTGTCGCAATGAGTCTTATTGCCTCGGAAATCTCAAGAAGAAGAAGAAGAAGAAGATTTTAATGAGCTTCTTATTTTCTGATTCTTTAAATGATTTATTAAATAATCGTTGTATTATTACCACAGCTTTTAAAAGAAAAATTTTCGGGTACCTTCTTCAGTAGAAAATAAGATTCCGTCAATCTACTTAACATCTCCTTGGCCAGCTCTTCTGTCTGTACACACAAATAGACTTAGATCGTAGTAAAACTTTCTTCAAGTCTAATAGTCTCACTGCGACGAAAGAAGTTACCGCTTGGCTGCTCACTCATCGGTGGGCGGGTTCTCTGACGCAATACACTAATGGAGTAATGACAGAAAATGTTTAGGTTGACCAAGAGAAATTCCAGTGGGACTTGTTTTAACCCCCAGATAGTTTTGTGACATTTTATAAGTAAAAGAAAGCGAAATTTAACCTTCTTTTGTAAAGGTGAAAGCAAAGTTGAGAGTGGAACAGATTAATTTATGCGAAGTATTGGCTGCATATTAAGATAATGAAAAACAACACCACGTGTAATCTCTCTGTCAGGGCACATGGGGCTTCCGCAAGGGTTTTCCACAAATGCCTGTCCTTTGCCTTTTTTTCTTCTCTTGCCCAGGTGAGCCCTCTATTGCTCAAAATCCTTTCTGTTCTTCTCCATGTCTCTTTTGGATTCATATATGGCTCCAGTCAAGGATTGAAAAAATAGCCTCCGTTACTTTCTCACAAGAGAAAAAGAGGAAGACCAAGGCGAAGATGGCTGCAAGACATCGTTGATGATCTGCAAATGGATGCAACAGCGGCAGGCCATCTTGCTCACAACCGAGAGGCCTACAGGAGTGCTGTTAGGGAGGCAAAGTTCCCCAAGGGACATGCAAATGAATGAATGACTGAAAACTTTGGTCTACCTTTACTTCTGTTCCCCTGTGGTGTCCATCTTAGTGCTACTTTTGGTAGTGAGTTGTCAGTCATTCGGAGCACATGTCCCAACCATCGCCAGCGTCTTTCCTCAATAATTACTGTCAGTGGCTTCATCTGCATCTCTGCCAACAGATAAAAGGGACGGCGACTGCAGTAAAACTGGTTAATATAAATAAGGTAGATAGAGGTGTATGGTGCAGTTTTACAAAGTGAGGGAGGAAGTGAGCAAGGTGAGAAAAAAACGAATATAAAGTATGAGAATGTATAAATGAAAAACATACAACATCCGATATTTCGGCGTGTCTTATTCGAGGATACATGCAAAAACAAAATACAAACATATATAACTTATCTGAAGCGTCTTGCTCTCAGTAAAGCGGAAATGTGTGTGGAAGAAGGAGGAGGAGGGAAAAAAAAACGTTGCCTACAGACAAAAGATTCCCGATATAGCCAATCATAGCGAAGAAGCGGAGAGAGGAGGAGAACAAGTGGGAGAAAGGGGTTGGGGGAAGGCAATAGAAACATGATAGCCGCTAGAGGTGTAGGGGGTGGGGTGGGGGAAAGGGGAGAGAAAAGAGGACGCGAGAGATAATGAATGAAGAACTTAAGCACCTACAGGGAGGAAATGTAAAACTGGTGAATGGGACAAGACCAATATGTTGGCAGAGAAGGAAATAGGATGGTGGTAGGGAGGGGTAGCATAGAGAAAGAAAGTAGAGTATAAAAAAGGCCAGTGGAAAAATAAAGAAGTTACAGAAAGCTGAAAACATTGTTAATTCCAGCTAGGTGGAGACAGCCAGTCTGGAAAATAAGGCGCTGTTCTAGGACCCTCCGAGATCGTACATCTGCGGAACAAGAGCGGATAGCACTAACCGAAATGTCCTGTTTGCCCCTGTGGTTACCACGGCAAAAATGTTTAGCCACAGGTGTCCAGGCCCTCTTAGAAATATCACTGAGATGCTGGCGAAATCGATCTCCTAACCGTAAGCCAGTTTCCCCTATGTACTTCAAACCGCAACGTTTGCACATGATAACATAAATGGCATTTCGTGAAGTGCAGGTGAAACCCTCCTGTACTGATAACGTGGATTTAGGGAAAGAGATCTGGCTGGCCTCGACAACAAACGGATAAATGTTGCATCTACGGCGTCCACAACGTCTGGTACCATAAAAAGTGTCATCTGTCTTAAGATGACTACGAATTAAAAGGTCCCTGAGGTTTTTGTCACGTCTGTAAGCCACCAATGGGGGTTCCCCAAAAAGTTCACGTGTCTCAGGCTCGGTCTGGAGGAGGTGGAGATGGTGAAACAGTGTGTTTTTAACTGCCAAGCTATGGGGGTGGTACGTGAGTACTAGTTTCACCCTGTCCGAGCTACAGTGCGGTTTAGGGGTGAGGGCTTGTTGCCGCGATATGTGGCTAATGCGGTTCCCGAAATATCGGATGTTGTATGTTTTTCATTTATACATTCTCATACTTTATATTCGTTTTTTTCTCACCTTGCTCACTTCCTCCCTCAATTTGTAAAACTGCACCATACACCTCCATCTCTGCCAAAAAGATGTTATTTCTTATGGTGTTTGGCCAAAATATTTTTCTAATTCTTCGTAAACATTTAGTCTGGAAAGAATTCAACTTGTTTTCTATGCTTTTGGTGATTTTCCAGCATTCACTTCCATAGCACGTGTAATAGACTCATTGAAATGGAAGAAGTGCCAATTTAAAAAAAAAGGTTATATCTCCGTTTCCATGTCATTAAGGGATATTGGGGACGTGTTAGCCCCGCATTTCCAGTGACCTTCGGCACATGAAAGTGTGATGTGGTCAGTGTCACGCCTGGCCGCATTCAGCTTTCCAGATTTCTCTGGTACCCATTTTTAGAGGCTGGGTGGATCCCGGGGACATTTGTTTTTTAGTATGTATTAGAAAATAGAATCCCACTGCAGGCACTCGAACCCAGTACCAAAAGTGCCAATTGAGGAAGTAGATTAACATATTTTGGGCAGCATAGCTGATGAATCGGGGGGTACTGGAAAAAAAAAGATGTTAAATCTAGAATAACCAAAGCCATGACGATGATGATGATGAGAAGATCAGCCGTACCAGATGCTCGTGGAGACAATCTAATGCCAACGTTAACAGATGACTTCAAATTTCATATCTTTCACTTAATAAACAGTAACGTCTTTTGTGTCCTGGCTGTTTTATACACCATCCCCCTATCCCCCCATTTTGGATGAAAAATTAATATAAGTATAATGTGCCAATGTATATTTTCCAGCCGATTTGTGATAATGGAGTTTTGGAGCACAGAGATTGTATGACAGAGGAAAAACTAATATTATATAATATAATTGTTTGTTGAAAATACGGATTATAAGTTTTCGCATAAGCCCACTTATCAAAATAAGAGTTTTCGACTCCGAAATTTGCATTATAGGGAAAGCAATCTTATTTTTATTGTTAATATAACTAATATATTTGTTTAAAATCAGACATACCTGTTTTTGATCTTATATTACAGACAACTATATTTGTCATAAACATACAGGTCTTTTATATCCCTCACTCCCACCCCCTGGTGTTTATGGAACATGGTCCCTTTTAAACAGGCTTACAGTTCCTCATCTGCCTTAGTTTTATGTCTTTATTTTAACATATGCAGCTTTGCGTAGCAACAATTTCTAGAAACTCGAGAGGGACCTTTGATTGTGTTTGAGGCTGCTAGTGGTAAGTCATCGAGCCACTCTTCTGAAGGCGGGAAGGTGTGCTATGATGATTTAGTTCTGAGTGTTAAGAGAATTTCACGTCAAAGAAACTAAATATTGAAATTATCTTTATATGTGCACATATGTATACACAGTATAAACGGATAAAGAAAATAGTCGTGAGGATTAGTATCCCTCACCCCCTTAGGAGTGTTTGTAAAGACTCTACAGTCACCCCCACCCTGTACTTGGATCTGTTCTCTACTTCCCTCCATGTACGAGTATATCCCTTGTCTCTGAGTACATTCAAAATCTCTCTTCTCTACGTAGTTCTGGGCCATGTCTGATTTCTTTTTTTTTTGCCTGGCGGTTCCACGTCAGTCCCTGCCTTGTTAGGCTGGCGTCTGGTTTCCTTAATATGTGGGCCAATCCACCTCCATTTCCTCGACATGGTTTGCATAGGTTCATAGGCTCTTATCCTGATCTTTCCTAGACCTCTTCGTTCGTGGGCTTGTCCTGCCATTTGATGTTTAGAATCATTCTCAAGGAATAAAACTTTCATCATATTAGGCCCTGCTATGGACTTGGGATTTCGTAACACAGAGATACCAGCCTACTTTTAATTCAGTAGCAAAACTTACGTGACAATGAAAACGTCTTGCCTTATCGAAAAAGAAAATGGTTTAAAATAATGTAATTCAGTATCAAAATATATGTGACAGTGAAAACGTCTTACTTTATCATTCTGAAATAATCTTAATTCAGTATCAAAATATACGTTACAAAGAAAGCTTATTGCCTAATCGGTTTAAAATAATATAACTCGGTATCAAAATATATGTGACAATGAAAAGGTCTTGGCTTATCAGTCTAAAATAATCTAATTAATATAAAAATTTCCATGACAATGAAAACTTATTGTCTTATCAGTCTAAATAATACGATTTTTAAAAAAAAGAAAAAATATTTCAATGTGCTTATAAAATTCTATTCCCAAACTAAAATTTCTGTCGGCTTTTGAAACTTAGAAAATATAGCAAAGAATTGAAACTGTTTCACGATGTTAGAGATCTGCAAACTGTGTTTCAACAAATGAACCTCGAAATTTAAACTAAACAATAAGGAGAATTTTGTATGTTGTGAGGCTTTGTCGTTTTCTCTCCGCCAAGCAACGACTCTCTCCTTTGTCGACGTACCCAACATTCCCCGACAGGCTGTGGTCACACTGCCGAAGACCTCGCCACTTCTTCTCCTGCTGTACTCGCTCGCGGCTTCTGTAGCGACAAGCCTATAGCTCGTATTATATCAGAGTGTAAAGGGCTGTCGTTGAAAACAACTGTTGATATGTGGCTCTTCTAGCGGTACAAAACGAAAGTTAGATTATTTTTCAATAATTTTATTTCATCAAACAAATCTTGACGATCTACAGTATCAAGTGAAGGCTGGTTACCAATACCTTCATGGACGAAAAGGCTTTTTTTCATTAAACAAAGGAATGCCATTATTTATATTTTTCTGCTGTTAACATATGCAAATATGCACCGATATTCGTGTGGGTAACTCGTGTGGAAGACTTACTTTTGAACAGTGGCTGCGTTTGTGAAGTGTTTGATAACACAGTTTGCTTCAGTGTTTGGAAAATCCTGCATTACAGTGTTTGCGATACATTTTTGCTATTTTGTTGAAGAAAATATTGCCTACAATGTTTGGAGTCGTTGAGTGTTCAGTATTCCATGTAATAATTCCTTGGGATGTTGTTTGCTACAGTGCTTGTAATGAACTCTGTTGTAGTGTTTAGTGGCGCATTACAGTGCTTGTAATGTATCCAGTTTTAATGTTTAACAATGTCTTATAGTATTTATTGTACTCCTGATTATAAAGTCTTATAGTGTTTGTAATAATCTTGATTATAAAGTTTCAAAATGTTTGTAACAATCTTGATTATATAGTTTTACAATCTGCTATAGTGTTCGTAATAATTCTGATTACAGTTTTATAAACTGTTGTTGTGTTTGTAAACCCTCATTTATAATTCTTTGCAATCTGTGATATTGTCTGTAAAACTTTCATCATATTAGGCCCTGCTATGGACTTGGGATTTCGTAACACAGAGATACCAGCCTACTTTTAATTCAGTAGCAAAACTTACGTGACAATGAAAACGTCTTGCCTTATCGAAAAAGAAAATGGTTTAAAATAATGTAATTCAGTATCAAAATATATGTGACAGTGAAAACGTCTTACTTTATCATTCTGAAATAATCTTAATTCAGTATCAAAATATACGTTACAAAGAAAGCTTATTGCCTAATCGGTTTAAAATAATATAACTCGGTATCAAAATATATGTGACAATGAAAAGGTCTTGGCTTATCAGTCTAAAATAATCTAATTAATATAAAAATTTCCATGACAATGAAAACTTATTGTCTTATCAGTCTAAATAATACGATTTTTAAAAAAAAGAAAAAATATTTCAATGTGCTTATAAAATTCTATTCCCAAACTAAAATTTCTGTCGGCTTTTGAAACTTAGAAAATATAGCAAAGAATTGAAACTGTTTCACGATGTTAGAGATCTGCAAACTGTGTTTCAACAAATGAACCTCGAAATTTAAACTAAACAATAAGGAGAATTTTGTATGTTGTGAGGCTTTGTCGTTTTCTCTCCGCCAAGCAACGACTCTCTCCTTTGTCGACGTACCCAACATTCCCCGACAGGCTGTGGTCACACTGCCAAAGACCTCGCCACTTCTTCTCCTGCTGTACTCGCTCGCGGCTTCTGTAGCGACAAGCCTATAGCTCGTATTATATCAGAGTGTAAAGGGCTGTCGTTGAAAACAACTGTTGATATGTGGCTCTTCTAGCGGTACAAAACGAAAGTTAGATTATTTTTCAATAATTTTATTTCATCAAACAAATCTTGACGATCTACAGTATCAAGTGAAGGCTGGTTACCAATACCTTCATGGACGAAAAGGCTTTTTTTTTCATTAAACAAAGGAATGCCATTATTTATATTTTTCTGCTGTTAACATAAGCAAATATGCACCGATATTCGTGTGGGTAACTCGAGTGGAAGACTTACTTTTGAACAGTGGCTGCGTTTGTGAAGTGTTTGATAACACAGTTTGCTTCAGTGTTTGGAAAATCCTGCATTACAGTGTTTGCAATACATTTTTGCTATTTTGTTGAAGAAAATATTTTCTACAATGTTTGGAGTCGTTGAGTGTTCAGTATTCCATGTAATAATTCCTTGGGATGTTGTTTGCTACAGTGCTTGTAATGAACTCTGTTGTAGTGTTTAGTGGCGCATTACAGTGCTTGTAATGTATCCAGTTTTAATGTTTAACAATGTCTTATAGTATTTATTGTACTCCTGATTATAAAGTCTTATAGTGTTTGTAATAATCTTGATTATAAAGTTTCAAAATGTTTGTAACAATCTTGATTATATAGTTTTACAATCTGCTATAGTGTTCGTAATAATTCTGATTACAGTTTTATAAACTGTTGTTGTGTTTGTAAAACCCTCATTTATAATTCTTTGCAATCTGTGATATTGTCTGTAAAACATTCGGTTGTAGTGTTGCAGTGTGTTATAGTTGTGTTTGTTTTTTTGGTAATAGATAGATTGTTATTAGTTTGGAAAACATTACTACAATGTAGTAAATACATTACTACAGTGTATCTATGACACTGGTGTTTAATGTTTGAAAAACGTTACTTTTATGTGCAACTCACTCACGATATTTGCCATTCAGTCTTCTATACTTCGCGGAATATGCTATTAACAATTTGTTGGAGTGTTTATATTACACTGTGTTGTAGTCTTTAGCTACACTGCGCTCATTATCATCAGGCGTGTGCTGGTAGACGTTGGCGATCATGCTCGCCGTAAATCTCGGTTCTTGATATTTTCCGTCAGGTCAGTTTACCATTGTTTTGTTGTGCCATCGTTTTAGACTGGCCTTGCTTTTTTCCCTTTCCTCTTGGTCTTCCCCTGCCTCTCTTCCCATTTAACTCTCCTGTCCCATTTAACTCTTCTGTCCCATTTAACTCTCCTGTTGTTATGCTGGTGTGAAGCCCTTCTTTTATTTTTGTGATATGCAGAATGAATGATGACTGCTGTTTTTTTATGGGTTTAATTAGGTTACGTTTGCCCTTTCTTAGACATTCTTCGCTTGCAATCTTAGCTGTCCATAGTATTCTTAGCTCTTCTGAGAATCCTTTTATCCGTGCTGGACTGTTGAGATTTAGCGAAATAAGGCCACGGGGTTGTTTCTTCATGTCGGACTGTTGAGATGTGGCGAAATAACGCCACGTGGTTATTTCTTCATGTTGCACTGTTGAGATGTGGCGAAATAACGCCACGTGGTTGTTTCTTCATGTTGGACTGTTGAGATGTGGCGAAATAACGCCATGTGGTTATTTCTTCATGTTGGACTGTTGAGATGTGGCGAAATAACGCCACGTGGTTGTTTCTTCATGTTGGACTGTTGAGATGTGGCGAAATAACGCCACGTGGTTGTTTCTTCATGTTGGACTGTTGAGATGTGGCGAAATAACGCCACGTGGTTATTTCTTCATGTTGCACTGTTAAATGTGGCGAAATCAGATCTGATGCCATTCGCTTTCCATATTACTTCCATATTATGAACATGATTTTTTTTCTCTCAACCTTCACTGAAAAGGTCGCAATTGCTAGATCCTTCACCGTAACGCTCCCATCTTATAGCACGCCACAAGAATTTTCTTTGTGTTTTTCCTTCGGTGTTAATGGTTACAATCTTCTACAGATTTTATAAAATCTTTCTTTCCAGTTGTGTTAATGTATTGAATCATTGTCCAAAACTGTTTAAGAGTTTGTGACATAGACGTATTTATTATTTTTGTTGGTTAAGCCAAGAATAACTTTATATAATGTGACATATGTTCTCCTTCTTGCTTTCAATAGTTTTATATCTTTACGTTTTATTTATTTTTTTTTTTTGTTTTATTGTTGACTTTGCTTCAAAAACAGCGGATCCCCGGCTTATTCGTTGATTAGGTACCTGAGTCATTGGGGAATGCAGTCCGATGGTGAAACAGCGTTTCTTTGGCCTTGTAAGCGTATTTTAGCCAGCGAAAAAAACTACAAAACGCACTTTATATATTTGTGTTATATATATATATATACTGTTCCAAAAAAAAAAAAAGAAACGCAGTATTACTGTACTCGTAATGGACGCCAAATTTCAAACGCGTATCAAAATTTTATTTTACGGAATTAATGTTTCAATCTTGGCATGACGAAATTTTAAGACTTTAACAATGGAATGATGTTCATTAAATTTGGTTTGGACTTTTATTCTTTGCAACTGAGCCCTCCGTTTCAGTAAGGTGTATGGCCTCCTCTGGCTTGTATCAGAGAACGACATCTCCTTGACATGGATCCGATTAGCCGTTGGATCTGTTGTTGTGGGATGGCTACCCACTCTTCTCGCAGTGCAAGAGACAACTGTCGGAGATTGGTTGGCGCCACGTCTCGCTGGCGGACTTATCTGTTGAGTTCATCCCATAAGTGTTCTATTGGGTTCATGTCTGATGACATGGACGGCCACGGAATGATCTGGACGTTGTTGTAAGCTAGGAACTGGGTGGTGAGATGTGCCACATGAGGTCGAAAAAAAATCGACCCTGGTGCAGCCAGAAGTGGAAGGACTTGAGGACGAAGAATTTCAGAGACTTATCGTTGCGCATTCAGGCGTCCTTCAATTTGCACCAGATCACTTCTTCCTGTGAAGTTGATCGTCCCCCACATAAGTACATCTCCACCACCATGTGGAGGAGCTTCATCCACGCAGTTCTGGGCGTAGCGCTCATGGACTCTGCGGTAAACTTTTTTCCGTTAGTCGTGTCGCTGGATCAGAAAGAATGATTAATCACTAAACGAAACCCTTCTCCAATCATTCGCAACGATCCATTGACGATGCTGGTTAGCCCACTACAGTCGGTTCTGGCGATGGTAGTCCGTAAGAACAGGACCTCTGTAGTGTCTTCTAACCCATGGTCCAGCGCCGTGCAGCCAGTTCCTGACCATTTGATCTGAAATTCGACGAGCTGCTGTCATTGACTGGACTATTTAGGACGAATTTGAATTTTCAAATGAATTGATTCGAGGAGCTTCAATCTTTTATGGACATTCAATAACATGGTCAGTGAGTTTTGTATTCAGTAAGTTTCACGGGATTCTCATGAATCTGTCATGAGTTATTATCAAAAATGGTGTTTTGACTAATGTCGCTTTTATGTGCTCATGAATCATCTATTTCAGGTCAGCGCGTGAAGTTGATATCCAAGTGAACGTTTCAGGCAATTTGCGCTTGTCTGATCAGCAAACTTCAGTTTAAATCGCAACATCGTATTTGTTGCGTTTCTTTTTTTGAACAGTATAATATATATATATATATATATATATATATATATATATATATATATATATATATATAATATATAGTGCGTTTTATATATTTGTGTTATGCGCGTGAAAGATAAATAAACAAAAACCAATAAAAGCTAACATCTGATAATACGGAATTGCAGTACTACAATGATTTTGATTCTTGAGAAAGAAGAAAAAAAGTGCCGTAATCTCAAGAAAAGTATTCATCCGGCGACTTCAGAGACCAGGATCGTGAGAAGATATTGTAGGATAGGTTATTACGTTAAAGTTGGCGGAGGTATTCATGGATGTGACGTATGTGTTGTGAAAGGTCTAAGCGATTGTTAGACTAGTCGAGGATCGGATGCTGAGCTTAGAAGACGTGTTCGGCGATGGGTGAGGGAGCTCTAAGTGTACCAGGGTGTGTTTCGTCCCTGTGGATTCATTAAATTATAATGATTTAATAGTATTAATGTGCTCGGGAGTTGGCATCCCTGATGCTCGGTTGGTTTCTCTGCGAGTTTCCGTAACGATATCTTTTTTTTTTTTTTCCAATCTGGAGTCGCCTCTAGATAGGTCCCAGGATAAGGTTGTTAGCCTTATGCCCAACTCCTGGTACAGGATCTCTGACAGATCAAGCGGGATTCCGCTGACTTCTGCGTCGCAGTGAGAGGGTTGAAAAAAAAAGTCCGCCATCTTGCACGCCACACCAAAGAAAAAGGGGCAGACCGCATGAAACTCTGAAGAGGACATTGTTAAGAGAGGCCAAATTAACAGGCATAAAATACCTTGATGACGTTGAAAGGCTCGCCGAAGACAGGAGAAATTGGCGAACTACCTTGTGAGCCCTATGTGACGTTTAACGGCACGGGAATGACATAAGATATAAGATGGTGCCCGGGAAGAGGTAGACGTATGTTTCATAGGCAGGTTATTCGGGGGTCAAGAATAATGGTCTCTTCAGCTCTCGGCTTAAGGAAGTGTGTATGTATGTTTATGTGTGTGTTTGTATGTGTGTGAGTGTGTGTGTGTGTGATGTAGTGTATTCGAGAGGGACACTTGCAGGGACAGTCTGTCAAATGTTACAACATATGTATGGACTTTCGATGAGGGAGTCGTGTAAGTTGTGAGTGTGTATGTCCGTAACTGCACCCTAAAAAGTTGATGTTGTAGTCTTTCGAGTCGTGTATCTAATGAAGACGGATGACAGATCATTGGCTATGCATTATTATAATTCGTGTATCTGTGTCCTGCCTTATGGACAACGAAACATGTTGTAGATAAGTTTATTAACCAGACGGTTGGTTATGGTGTCGGAGTCTGTGGGTCAACTCCCACAAGTTCTCTTGTCATTCTTTGTTTTCCTCCTTTCTCTCACGACTAAAACTGTTTTACATACGATTTTTTTCGAGGTCTAATCATAAAATACTATGCTCTATCGCCTTATGGGTACGGCGGGAAAAGCAAATGTTTGAGACGTGTAGTGTCTTTTGACTTATGACACCAGAAATTGTTGTAGGTAGTGTAATTTTGACTGATGGTAGACACCTTGTTTCGCGTGCGAGAATCCAAAACATGTATTTTCTTTTCAATCAATTACAAACGCAGGATGAAAGATGTGGGCGGAGCGAATGATTCCCAGAGCACCATGTAAGAATGGCTATGACAGGATGGTCACAATGTCACGAGTCTAATACTTTGATAGACATTGCTTGATTAAACACCGGCGTACCTTTTTTTCCCCCAGGTGTAGAGTTGAATGTGTGTGTCTGTGATGTTAACGGGAGTGGATGACCTACAGAGGGACGACCAGACAACTTAATAGGCGAGTCACATACCTGAAGGGTTGCTCACGCGAAGGTGATAAGATAAACAGTGCATGGAGACGTCGAAAGAAGGAGCGAGGAAACGACACGCACTAATTCTCAGAAATACTGTAAGTTGGGACGTCTGAGTGACAAAGTGGTTAGTGTACTGGTCTCTCATGGGGAAAGTCGGAGGTTCCAATCCCACCGGAGGCGTCCGTCACTCAGGTGTAGAAAAAGGGACACCGGACTTCTGGAGTTGGAGAAGGAAAGGCAGCCAGGCGTGATGACGACCACGTCACCCTCTGGTACGCAGACAGGTCAGGGAAAATATGAGCACTAGCACCATATCCCTATGTGCCTCTAAGGCATGACATGGTTGCTTTTACATTTTTGTTTTACTCTAAGTTGAGAGAAACTAGTGAAAAGGCTGAATCAATCGCGGGCAAATAAACCTCAACATTATGTATGTGGAAAAGAATTAGGAGAATTATGTGAGTCCATCAAACTTTTACATATAATACATAATATTTTTTTTAGTTGTTGCTAAATTTCAGGTTTTAAAAAAATCATTCTCATTTTGTGGCGAGTCACTTACAGCTGCTGGTTTAGGGTCGCGGATCATGTACCACTGTTGTTTTAAATTCGCAAGTCGGGTAGCTTTGCTGTTTTAGGGTGGCGGGTCACGTACCTTTGTTGCTTTAAGGTCGCGGGTCACGTACCTTTGTTGTTTCAAGGTCGAAGGTCACGTACCTTTGTTGTTTCAAGGTCGCGGGTTACGTACCGTTGATAGTTTAGAGTCGCTGGTCACATAGCATTGCTGGTTAAGGGTCGTGGGTCACATAGCATTGCTGGTTAAGGGTCGTGGGTCACATAGCATTGCTGGTTAATACTGTAGGTCACAGAGCATTGCTGGTTTAAGACCGTGGGTCACATAATATTGTTGGTTTAGGACCGTGGGTCACATAGCATTGCTGGTTTAGGACAGTAGAACACATGGTATTGCTGGTTTAGGACCGTGGTATACATAGCATTGCTGGTTTAGGACCGTGGTACACATGGCATTACTGGTTTAGGACCGTGGTACACATGGCATTACTGGTTTAGGACCGTGAGTCACATAGCATTGCTGGTTTAGGACCGTGATACACATAGCATTGCAGGTTTAGGACCGTGGTACACATAGCATTGCTGGTTTTGGACCGTGGTACACATAGCATTGCTGGTTTAGGACCGTGGATCACATAGCATTGTTGATTTAGGACCGTGGGTCACATGGCATTGCTGATTTGGAGTCGTGGGTCACATATCATTGCTAGTTTAGGACCGTGAGTCACATAGCATTACTGATTTATGACCTTGTGTCACATATCATTGCTGGTTTAGGACCGTGAGTCACATAGCATTACTGGTTTATGACCCTGTGTCACATATCATTGCTGGTTTAGGACCGTGAGTCACATAGCATTACTGGTTTATGACCCTGTGTCACATATCATTGCTGGTTAGACCGTGGGTCACATGGCATTTCTGATTTGGGGTCGTGGATCACATAGCATTTCTGGTTTAGAACCGAGGGTCACATAGCATTGTTGGTTTAGATTCGCGGGTCACATAGCATTGCTGGTTTAGGGCCACGGGTCACATACCGTTTCTGGTTTAGGGCCACGGGTCACATAGCATTACTTGTTTTGGGATCGTGGATCACGTACCATTGCTTGTTTAGGGTTGTGCTAAAAATTACTTCGGAACTACGATTCTAATCCCATTTTATTGCTCTGTTTACTCATTCTGTTCTCTCTTCCGTGTAAAATATTTAAGCACAAATAAACAGTTCTTCGGTCGTAATTATATCTCATGACTGAACAGTATATACCGTGTCATGTCAGGGAGACAACTGTTACTAGGCTGTCGGTCAGATTTAGGCCCGACCTGGAAAGAGGCTTTCTTGTTCTCGCTTGTAGCTCTTCATGAGCGGGAGTAGAAATAAAAAAAGAAAACTCTGGTAATATTAGTACAGCAGGACGCTACTTTCATATCATCGCCTCTTTCGTACTACTTTCATTATCTTTAGTTCCACAGAACTACCTTCACGCTGCTACTTTCATACCTTTAATTCCGTGGTACTACTTTCATACCATTATTTTCTTCTCACGACTTTCATGTTTTTAATTTCATATTACTACTTTCATGTTCTTAACTTCATACTATTACTTTCATATCTTTAATTTATATTACTACCATCATAACATTATACCTACTTCGTACTATTTTCATTTCTTTTTACCGCCAAAGTGCTACTTTTTTATGCTTGCCTACTTCGTGCATGAATTCATATTTGTATTTCTTTGATGCTGTTTTTTTAAATATATGCTTTCATAGCTTCTCCATACTTACTTACATCCTTCTCGTGCCGTCAGACGTCACAGGGGTTCGCATTTTTGGTCTCGTCATGAGTCTCTGTGCTCGTCAAGTTTCTCATTCTCGTCAATGGATGCAGGTCATCTTAACCTCTCTTCATACTATTTTTAATTTCCTTCATGTTATATTAATTATGCTAATTCGGCTTTTTTGTCCCAGACCTTTGTGTTAGAAGGACGCCATGTAATTTATTTACTGCTTTTCCATCTCTACTGTCCCTGACGAAAGCATACTGCCGAAAAATTGAACATTTATTTTTCATTTCAATTCCTATTGTCCCTTATACCTGCTTCTTTCCTTACATTTGTTTTTCTGTGTTTGTCTATGGAAAATGGAAACACTCACCTCTGTCATCCGTTACTCCACTGATATCAGTTATATCCAACTATCCCAGTTGCCTTTTGTGTTGTATCTCTCATAATTTCAGACTGTTTTAACATCTTAACATTCTTTTTAACTTTCTCCCTTCAGACTTTTTTTTTAATTCGTTCAAATTAACAAAAATGTGTTCACGCAAAACTGTTAAGACGTCATTTTGTTCTTACAGATTACAGTCCGACAAGTGACATCGCTTGCTCTTGTCTTCTTTGTGTGTAATACAGAATGTACTCGGGTTATGAGCGAGTTCTGCTTCTAAGTCTGCTCGTAAGTCGACTTTGTGCGCAAGTCGGAGCACTTACCGTGTCTAATGTCAGTTAGTCAAATGTTTTTCTTTGTGTAAAGTATGTAGTGTACTTTTCTGTGTAATATATATATATACATATATATGTAATATATATATGTATATATATATATGTGTGTATATATATATATTAAAGAAATAGACGGACCGCTATGTATACGCAATGTTTTGATGGACACCGCAAAGAAGAGCTCATCTGCTTCAGCGAACCATTGCATATAACGCGAATTTTTGTTTATTATAACAGGCTTAACAGGGATTCGTACGGCTCTTTCATAAATCGGACGTTCGTAATCCGGGGACTGTCAGTATTAGTTCTTGTGTTTCAAATATGTATGTATATATATATATCTTTCAAGTATCTGTTGTCTTAAGTTAGTTTGTTTTTAAACATTTTACGAGTTTTTATAAAAAACGGTTTGAAACGTTACTATTGTAATAATTATTTTATTATAGAGACTTTATATGTTAGCCTCGCTTTGATTCTTTTTTGGATTCAGCAAATATTACCTGTGTTCCTCTTAAGCCAGACAACAAATTCGGGCTCAAACTAGATCATACTGTTCCCCCCCCCCCAACCCCAACCCCCCACCCCACCCGTGCTCTAGTCGTCTGAATTATTGTTGTCTGTCCTATAATTCCTGGTATATTACTCGTTCTTCATCATCCTGGCATCTTTGTTCTGGAAACCCGGACAAGCTGGCAATAACTTCCGGTTTGCCGTAATCTTTTCTTGATCTTTCGGTTTTTCTGAAGGCGATCGAGTGAATGAGATTGATTTTGCTTCAGGGCTTACAGGAAAGAAATAGTTTAATTGTATTTAGAAGGAGCAGTTTAAAAATTGCTTAAATTACATTATCACTCGTAAACAATTTTCAGCTGCTGTCAGTTTGACTTGAGTAAACTCTGAGTATTTATTAATTACTGTAGCATAAAGTAATATATAATATAATATAAACTATAATGTAAACCATAATATAAATTATAACATAAATAGTATAATATAAATAATAGTAATAAACGCTGTTGAGACATCTGTGCAGTGCGTGCTTGAGAATGGGAAAACTGATATGACTGACACCAACGAAGGTATCCACCGGTTGTTTACTCCATCCGTGAACTCCTCTTTGGATTCGAAGCACTGAATAACATCCCAGACTTTCACCTTGCTGTAAAGATGGTAACCGCTCGGATTTAAATCAGGGCTGTAAGGGATTTTAAAAAACCCTCCCAGTTGAATTGTTTGAGAAAAATCTAAGTCACAGTTGAATGTCGTCCTTGTCTTTCTTCGTCATACAAAAATGTGCACCGATTTCTGAATTTCCCACACTAATCCTTCACAGAACTGTCAGTCACAATCTTATCAACGTTCACAAGACACAACTGACGGTGAATGTCGACGACGCCATTTCCTTCCGCTTGCAGAAACCGAGTCACGCTACCGACCTCGCAGCTAGCTGAAATAGCGATTACAGGGTCCTTGTTTATTCGGTCGCTACTCGTGCACAACTGAACAAAATGAAGTATGGTTCGTCATTTAGCAAATTAACACTTTAATGACTGCTAAAACAAATTCGCCGTTTCGCTGTGGCAGCCAGTTTATTTTCAGCAGCCAATCAGAGGTTGACTTTTGAAATTGCCCTGGTATTTTATTAGATCTATTGTTTGTACAAGTGTTATCCCCGGATTTCGTTTGTTGAAGTTTTTCTCTTTTTCTGCGTCATTTTTTTTCAAGAGGTTACAGATTTTTATCTGATTCTATAATTCCACTCGTTTCGTGACACGCCAGAAGAAGTTCCATAGTCCCAGAAGAGTTAGTTAGTCCTCTGTGCTCTGTAGATTCTTCTTCTGCTCTAATCTTCTGCCTACAAATTTACTATTAATATATAACAACAAAGTAACTCAATCTGTCACTGCGTTCTACTAACAAGCACTAAACCTCGTAAGAGTTATCTAAGACCGTGAAAGTTTCACTTCTTGATGCATGGACCACGATTTAGTCAGTAATCACCGACCTAACACTTGTTTCACAACGTAATAAGTGTCGCAGTGTTATTTCAAAGATTGCTAAAATACATTGTTAATCCACTAGAAAATGCTCCGCGTTACACGATTAATCAAAATAATAGTTTGTTTTTTTTCCTCACCTTCTCTGATAGCTTTTGCCAGGTTTAAAACACTAAAAAAAAAATCTAGAACAGTTTTAAAACAGAAATAAATCTCTCCTGGTTTTAAAATATTAAGAGCACTTTCAAAGCTATAATACGTTATGCCATCTCCCTTGCATTTTGGAATTGCCATAGACTTCATAACGAAAAAATGCTGCACAGGTAACATAGGTATTGATTGGTTACATGGGACCCAGCTGGAAGATCTTGATTTTGCAGATGAAATAACTCAGTGACAATGTGAATTCAATGCAAGAAAAAAACAGATACCCTGCCTTCATTAGCTAGCAAAATAGGACTTGAACTTAACAAGGGAAAAACAAAAAAATAATGAGACTTAACATTAATCAAGAAGGAAAAAATTATATGTAGAAGGAACAGCTGTTGAAGAAGTACACCAAGCTGCATGCCTTGGCAGCTACATAGACCAGGGTGGTGACACCAGAAAAGAAGTTAGAATTAGAATTGTAAAAACTGCACTGACCTTCAAGAATCTTGAGAACAAGTGGCATTCTAAAGTTATAAGCACAAAAACCAAGGTAAGATTATTCAATTCAAATATAATATCTACCCTCATTTATGCATGCGAAAGCTGGAAAACAGCTAAAGAACTAAACAACAAATTAAACTGTTTGAAAACAAATATCTAACGAAAATATTCGGTATAAAGTATAACGAACTCAAGAACAACGCAGAGATAAAACAGATGAGCAAACAACAACCTGTCTCATGGGCGATCATAAAAAGGAGATGGACATATGTCGGTCACGTGATGCGAAGAAACATTCAGAGAATCCCAAAACAAGCTATCAAATGGAACACAACGAGCCGAAGAAAAATAGGTCAACCACGTGAAACTCTAAAGAGAACAATGTTAACAGAGGCCAAAATAGTAGGCATAAAAATCCCTTGATGAGGTTGAAAAGCTGGCCGAAAACAGGAAAACTTGGCGAACTACCTTGCGAGCACTGTGTAATGTTTAACGGCACTGGAAGGATTTAAGATTTAAGATGTAAGTTTTAATACACTAATAAAACTCTACAACATTTAAAACGCTAATAAAATCCGTCTTTTAAAAAATATCTGAAGACAAGCGCATCCGTATGGTGATACATGCAGTAATTTACATTTCAGTCAAAGTGTTAAGAACATGGTGAATGATCTTCGTGTTTTGCCTGAATTTGAACGTACTGACAGAGAGAAGCACGTGTCAAAATAATTGTTACTGAGGAGAAAAATAACTTTTTAAAACAGCAAATTAAATGAATTTTCTTTAAAAAAAATTTCAAGAGAAAATAAGAGAACTTTAAAAAAAATATATCTTTTTGTCGTTAACACAGCATTTATTGCCACTTATTCAAGAATGTATGACATTCCAGTTTATTGTTTACTTAGAATATATTTTAAAAGTATCCTCTTCCATGAATTCAGGACGTCTATTGACGACTCCGTCTCCTTATTATATTCTCCGGGTGGGTATCAAAGGAATGAACAAATGTTGGCAGTTTTTTCTTCAAATTTAACATGTAACTACCTCACACATAGTACTGCTACACTTTACTCGCAGCCCTTTCATCCTAAACAGCAGTATATATATATATATATATATATAATATATATATATATATATATATATATATATATATATATGTGTGTGTGTCAAATCAAGTGCCATGTGGTATAGGCGATCATTTCTCTCAACAATTCCCTGTCTTTAGACCTGATTATGAGATCGGCCGGTGACTTTCTTCCTAGCCACACTGACAGCCCATCAAGTAACTTCACTCTCTGTCTTCCTCTGCCTCTTCTTCCCTCAATTTTTCCAGTTGCAACATTATGTTACAATTTTCCTATTCTCAGAAAATGTCCTACAAATCTCGCCTGTCTACCTCTGATCTTTGTTGTAATTTGCCTTTTAAATCCAGCCTCTCTTGAGACTTCTTCGTTGGTTTTCTTAGCTGTCCATGGTACCTTCAACATCCTTCTTATGAACCACATTTCCATGCCTCAATTTCTCACTGTACTCTCTTATTCATGGAGCATGCTTCACATCCATAAAACAAAATTGGCTCGATGTAACATTTACTCGGAATCTTGTTTCCATTGATATGGATCTGTTGCACAATATGTATATGTATATATCTATATATGTATGCATATGCTTCTTCTTCAGCTTTCAGAGCCATTAAGGCTCCTTGCTGCAGATAAAGTAGATATATATATATATAAATTGGTGTCACCAACTGGAGAGAGAAGATTCGGGATAGAGAGGAATGAAGAGGAACATGATTTAGCAGTACAGGAAGAATGTAAGATGTAAGTAAGATATATATATATATAATCTTTTATAACCTTGTATACATCCACTGTCTCTCTTCTTTCCGACACAGAATCACTTGATAAAGAAATGAACGAATTCATAAGCCGCGATTGAAGTAATATGTCCATCCAAGTTTATTGTTTCGTCAGCCATATTTTGTCTGACAGCAGCAAAGTATGAGGACAGTATCCCAGTGATTGTGTTTTATGCTGGATTTAGTTTTGAATGATTATTCAGAAAATATTTCAGTCATCGATTAATG
This sequence comes from Achatina immaculata, assembly GCA_009760885.1. Classification (NCBI taxonomy): domain Eukaryota; kingdom Metazoa; phylum Mollusca; class Gastropoda; order Stylommatophora; family Achatinidae; genus Lissachatina; species Lissachatina immaculata. The sequence goes on along the minus strand of CM019720.1, from coordinate 50,684,848 downwards.
GCACAGAGAGATGCTATTCCTCTGTTCAAATTTCTAACATCTTCGTTTACAGCATTCAGTCGCCCGCCAGCAGCTAAATCAGCTCTCTACTACTTCTAAAACTCAGTAGTGATGCCGAGCGTTGTTGATCAATGAGACCAACTCACCGGTTATAAATGTATTCTTTACATTTATCGCCCGCGCCGTAGTATATAATGTAATGGACCGTAGCCAGATGTGTAAAGGTCTGGTCTGAGATCGAAAGACAGAATTTATAAACTAGAAAAAAAAGTAGAAACAGCTTTATTACTTAACGAGCACACAGATGTGACGTTTCGGCGTGAGCCTTAATCATACAAAAAAGACGGAGGAGTTAGGAGTATGGGATGGAGTTCTTACAAGCTTCAGGATGAGAGGAGGTATAAAGTAAATAGGTGTGGCTATCGGTGGGCTTGTAAAATATAGAGGTAACAAGCCTGTCTGTGCCATTAGATATTTTGATGTCAAAAAAAGTTGACAGACTTGTCCAAAACTTCATAATTGAATTTTATGTTTTTATTAATCGAGTTGGCGAATTAAATAATTATTTTAGCTCATCCTGTGGCATACTGGTGACTCCAATGCCATCATCGATGTGCCTCTTATAGAATTCTCCATCTTCGCCGCCTAGGTCAGGATAACTTGGACTCTATAGATCAGTCCAACAAATTATTAGAATTTTTCCGTTATCTCCACTACAAAGAAAATGTCCTTCGGAAAGCATTCAATCGCATCCAACTAGTGAGTCGCAAAGAACCATTCAGTAAAAAACTTGTTATACCATCTGACAGAGTTAAATTAGTACTTCCTTTTCACCCGCATGGTCAGATGGTTAAGAAAATTCTCTATCGTTATCTGCCACTAATCCAACTCGATCCTGACACTCGCCACATTTTCTCTGATGCACCCCTATTAGGATACAAACGGGAACGAAATCTTAAGATCATCCTCGTCCATAGCCACTTGAAGTGAAACCATTCATATGTTGGCACTAGAAAATGTAACCGCCCTCGCTGAGTTACCTGCCCTGTAGTCTGGGAAACGAAACTCCCAGAGGAATTCACATGCGAGTCCTGCAATGTGATATCTGACATTGTATGCAAAAGATGCAGGATAACTTATACTGGTGAAACTAACCTTAGATTAGGGGGCCGCTTGCAGAAACATCTGTACGATATGACCCAGCATGCCTCGAAACCAGTCCCGAGTCATTTCAATGGCCCCAACCACCAAGGCAAATCTGACTTTCTGGTCATCAAACAATGTCGCGCAGATGACAGAAGCCAACTAGCGCTTGAGAACCGTTACATTCAAGAATATCAGACGCTGAACAACATGATTTGAACTCGTTATTCAGCTACATTCTCCTTTTCCACAATCATAATCCCTCCCTACTAAGTTTCACTCCCTTCTCACTTGTTACACATAGTTCAGAACCTCCTCATAGCATCATATTACAACCCCTCTACCCCAGCTATAATCACCTATTTCACCTTCTCCCGGCTAGATTACCATTGTATCACACTCTCCCCTCCACAGTTTTCCTGCCCACCATCCTCAGTTACGACCCACCTGTCACACATCCCAATTCTCCATTTAAATACTTTTTACACTCCACCGTGCGCATTTCTGACACACAGCGTCGGACAAGCCACAGCTTCTTACAAGTTACTGCTAAGTGTACTATTCATTTTATTTGATTTTTTTTTAACATGGCACTCATGTGAATTTATACTTTATCTCCTGTCCCTAATTTCTTCGTCCTGTGTGCTTTTGTATGATTAAGGCTCACGCTGAAAAGTCACAACTGTGTACTCGTTAAGTAATAAAGCTGTTCCTACTTTTTTCCTAGTTTATACATTTTGGTATCACAGCTTTACCGCAGCGGCTCCGCGTATAGTTATATACTCATACACTAATTATTGTGAAAGACATTAGAGGGCGTTTGTTTCATGTTCTGACTACTAAACTCCTTTACCCATGGTCTATGTCTATCGTCTCATCTCCCCGACAATGTTACAGCATCATCATACACGGCTGACAACCTCTACACGCCCACGCAAAGCTCTAATGACGAGCCAGTGACAATTTTAATCCTGCAATTTCTGTAATCCTCTTCTCATGTGACAGACACCTCGTATTTAAATTTCATTTGGTGGCATGTCAGTCAAAACACACATGGGTTGATTCCATGTCAAAAACAGGCCAGAAACATCCGGTTATTTTTTTTTTTTCATTTCAAATAATGAAGGTCACCCAGCACCTGGAGTTCGACTGGATCTGGCTGGGAAGCGGCATTAGGAAATATTTTCGCTGTTACCATCTATTGGGCAATATCACAGTCGATACTCCGCAGCTAACGTCGAGGTGTAATCGAGGACATGAATCCTGTGTGTTTGTACATTTGTATGTGATTACGGTAAACACGATGTCGGTTACGATTCTGGAATTGATAGTGCCCTTATAGACGTCTGGTCACGTAAAGTGGGAGCTTAGGAGCAGCTTTGGCTATGTGGTCCCTTAGCGGTGCAGACATGAGGCGGGATTTTACAGTTGTCGTTGAAACAATGCTTTCTGGGAAGGGGGGGGGGGGTTCTGTTTTGCTGTAAATCACCACTAAGACCTTTCTTCTCTACCTTTTTCCTTGAAATGAAAGACCGATGAGTAAGTTTTCTCTTTCATCGACCATATTTAACTCTATTATTAACAACGTTATTCCCGTATTAAGCCTTTTTTTCGAATACTTCTAATTATCTTGTTACTAGCGCTGTCTGTTTCAACAAGCAACGCCCTACTTATTGTCAGTGTACCTGTTTCAATATTCAGTGTTATACCTATTAAAGTGTTGTAGTTTTCAACATTAAACGTTATACTTGTTATCAGTGTTATCTGTTTCAATTTTATTTTATTGTTGTTAACTCTATTTCTTTACTATATGAAAGCCTCGTTGTTGCCTATCTGTATTGTTGTTTCCTATGTGTAAAAAATATGTTTAAATTTTCAGCGTTATACGTTCTATTAGTATTGTCTGTTTAAATGTTCAGCGCTATACCTGTTATTAGTGTTATCTGTTTCAGTATTCGTTACATCTGTTACTAGTGTTACCTGTTTCAAAATTCAGCGTTATACCTAATACTAGTGTCATCTGTTTCAATATTTAGCGGCTTTATTTATTACTAGTGAAATCTGTTTCAGTATTCAGCGCTCTACCTATTACTAGTATTCCCTTTTTTCAGTATTTCATTGTTATAATCTATTCCCAGCGTTATCTGTTTTATTAATCTCATTCATTTCCTTGCATATTGTTGACCTGAAACACTGGAAACTCGTGGCGCTTCTCCAATGTGGATTGACTTCACATTCACGGAAGTAACACTTCTCTGAGATGTCACAGTTTGAAAACCTCCGTACATATTTTATTCATTTGTTTTCTTCCAGTGAGTGAAAAAGTAAACTATTTTCTAACGTTCTGAAACATGCTGACATACTTTTATAGAAAGAAAAGATCAAACTTCTTGAAGATAAATTTTCTATATATGAACCCCCATTAATGTATTACATGCTGTTCTTATTACTATAGGTGGAGCAAAACGATATGTTATTTACCATATGGTACCCGTTGTCATCTTCCTTTACCTCATTTCTCAGCCATTCGATTGCTTCTACTATTAGCTTACCTACGTCTGTCTAGACACATTTTGTGCCCGTCTTTGTTACATGGAGGAGATCAAGAAACTAACCATTTAATATGTCATCTATTTTTTTATGTTTTACCTGTTGTGTTGTTTTTGCATGTGATCCTTGAAAAAAGGTTTTTACCGAAATATTGGATTGTTGCATGTTTTTCATTTATAAGTACTCATCTTTCTCTCTGCCATTCTTGCTTCTGCCAACTTTCCTTACTCTTTCTATCTTTTTTTTTTTTTGTTTGTAAAACTGGACAATACACCTCTATCTACTTTCATTGTTACTAAATAATGTTTTTCGTTAAACTGAATTTCAACGTTTCTTCATCACCAGTTAACCAGAAGATCATATCGTTCGATAAATTATTATCTGATCACCACCGGGCTGTGCGCTGGTTCTGTGGTTTCAAATCCAGGATACACGAAATGGAACCATTCTAACGTCTGTAGTTTTGTTTTTTTTTTTTTTTTTGTCATATATCAGGACAACAATGAAAAGCCCTGTAAAGTTATCTCTGTGCACTAGATAAGAGGTCAAGAATCCCTCAAACAAGGAATTTCCTTATCAGCGGACTGAGAAATATACAACATTAGAGTTCCCCCAGTTAGCGGACTCTGGGAAATATACAACATTAGAGTTCCCCCAATCAGCGGACTCTGGGAAATATACAACATTAGAGTTCCCCCAATCAGCGACTCTGAGAAATATACAACATTAGAGTTCCCCCAATCAGCGGACTTTGAGAAATATTCAACATTAGAGTTCCCCCAATCAGCGGACTCTGGAAATATACAACATTAGAGTTCCCCCAACCAGCGGACTCTGAGAAATATACGCTGTAACTGAAAAATTTATTTCTGTATTTTTAAGTTTCTATTTTTTTTAACAATTAGTGCAGGCATGCCTGGCTTAATTGAGCTGGGCTTTATTACAGATATTGGCTCCCCCTCTCCCCTTACCTTCTAGTTATCCATGGTTATAATTCCCAGAATGTGCTTGTTCGTCCGATGGTTTTTTGTTGTTGTTTTTTTTTTTTTTACCACGGTAACGTTTTGTCCACCGAGTCCATCGGAGCCATTTTTTTTTTCATTTCCACATTTACAGGCTCCGTATTCTCCTCTTTTCACATTCTGGCATTTCTGGCCATATTTCAAACTTCTTTTCATCATTTAGCACGCTGGGACTGGGCCTATAAATAAACCGTGCAGTGGCCCCCTAAGTGTTTGAGCGAGGAGAGCAGTCGCATGTCTTGCCACTGTAAAACAAAAGCTGGAAGTGATTAAGAGCGATGAAAATGGTCCGTCGAAGGCCACGGCGACCATGGCCCAGATCTTACTAGCCCAAACAGTTAACCTCAGGTCTTACTAGCCAAAACAGTTAGCCACAGGTCTTACTACCCCAGTTAGCCAGGTCTTACTAGCCCAAACAGTTAGCCACAGGTTTTACTAGCCCAAACAGTTAGCCACAGGTCTTACTAGCCCAAACAGTTAGCCCCAGGTCTTACTAGCCCAAACAGTTAGCCACAGGTCTTACTAGCCCAAACAGTTAGCCACAGGTTGTGATGGCAGAGGAGGAGCTCTTGGAGGAAAATAAAAACATTGCAAAACGCTGAAGATCAACTTTTTTTAAAGCATTGAAGTCTTTTTAATTTTACAGGACATATAATAATGTTATTTCATGTTTGAGTTGTTGTTGTTTTATATATATATATATCGTCGCATAGACTGATACAGTCTTACGCAGGTTCGGTAAGCCATTTGGCCGAACGAGGAATACAAGCTTATTTACACAGATGACTCTTGCGAACATGGGTGTGGAATTTCCAAAATTTCATAAAAGTCATAAACAACGAGTTACTCATAGGCATATAAACCTAGATTACAGAGCATTCGTAAATAGTGGCCTCTTTCTGTCTCGTGAACCATCAACAAACTCAGTCTTACTAGGCAGATTAGTCTGGTTTACCCGGACCTTGCTAAATAGTTGGTCTCTTTCTCTTTTCACGAACTATCAAGGAAATATAAGTCCAGATCTTGTATTTTCTTACTCACAGTAGCGAGATCTATTCACTAGCTCTCCTAAGAACCTGTACCAAAATAGCTCGTAGTTTCATCACATCAACATGACTGTCTGCTTCTATATCTCTCTGTCTATTTCGCAAGGTGCACTTCAACTAAATATCCTACTATGTCTATTTGTAGCTGTTGTCTATTTCTATCTGCACATCTCTCTTGGTCTCGATATATTTATCCCAGTCTCTGTCTGAGTGTCCGAGAATCTTAGTGTCCGAGTATCTTAGTGTCCGAGTATCTTAGTGTCCGAGTATCTTAGTGTCCGACTATCTTACTGTCCGAGTATCTTAGTGTCGGAGTACCTTCGTCGCCGACTATCTGGTTATCTTCGACTCTGAGTACTTTGGTGCTGGAGTTTTAGTTCTGCCCCCGAGTCGTTGTGCGTACCTCTCTGCGCATCTTTTCTCTCCTGCACCTCCCCTGCGCCTTGGATCCCCTGCCTCTTCTGCTTCATCTGCTTCTGCACGCGACAGTATGTTGCCATCTGTTCCTTCACTTGCTGGATGGTCATGTGGGCCTAATTTACTTACGAGCGTCTTTCATTAGCATGTCTCTATCTCGGCGTCATTGTGTATGTCTTTTCTATTCGTCTGTTTACCCTTGTCAGCGTTCAGTCGTAATGGTCTTTCACTAGTGTTTTGCAAATGGCTTTTTACCCTGTTCTCTAAGTTTCCTTTCTAACTTTTCTCTTCTTCTTTAATATTAACTCTTATAACTAAAATATATTTATAATTATGCTTATAATACTCGGCTACAAGGGACTATGCTCTAGACATGGCTTCTTTTAGACATAGCATATTGTGCACTCTAATAGACTATAGTTTAAGCATAATTTTTAGACTTTTATATGCGCCATGGAAAAAAAGTGTGCCTCGTTTTAATGCGATATTCGGTTTATAGCGATGGTTCTTAGCCGAGCTGCAATATCTCTGAAGTATGAAGTATTAGACGATTAATACAACGTAAAGGTATGAGTTATGAACCCGCGTCATCGCCCACGGTCAAGCCATAAGTGCTCCTCTACCTGGTCAGCAGCTGACCAGAAGCTACCGACTAGTGTCGCCACCAGCATGAACTCCGTAGCTAGGCGGCATCATTCCTCTTCCTTCCAAGAACGCTAACCCTGGTACCCATTTTTATCTTGAGGATGGGTGAACCCTTGGAGTTCTTTTTAACGAGCCACAGTTTGACCGCCACCACGTGGTGGATGGAAACCGAAACCGGATCGCCTGGTCGACAAGTGAGTGTCTAATCCACTACAATAGCTCGACTCCCTTGATACAATAGAGCATTGACAAGTTAATAACTTGCTCTCAATTTAGGCTCGGAATCTATCTTGTCGTGTACAGTATGTTCTTTAGCAGCAGCAGTTCTATGGTGTAGAACGTTTCATATCTTACAATCAACACTACTTCCTGGGACAGCAGATTACACATGGAGGTTGGCAGCAGACAGCCGGCTGGTTGTCCTTCTGTAAATGGTAATCGCAAAACGTCCATTTCTCAAAATCTCCTCACAATTCGATCCCATCTTATTCCAACTCGTCCGCGATTCTCGTTATTAAAAACCCAAGAATATCGTTCGCGGCCTGCTTTTTTTGGCACGTGGAGTCGATTCCGTTCGCTTTCACTGACAGACTACGAAATGCAAGATAAGTGCAGCTGCGTTCAATGTAAGAGGAGAGGAAATGTAGAAGTAAGGAATAGGAGAAAGTTCGCTTTTTTTTCCTACTGGAAAATTTCAAATCATTGTTTTTTTTTAAGCGTTAGTGTGCGCACTTTTTCGTGTGCGCACTTTTTCGTGGAAAATAGAGTCCATGCATTTGTTTGCTTCTGACTATTCTGAAACGTGAGGTATATTTTAATTTTGTGAAAATCGGTACCTAGTACTCCTGAGACAGGTATGGGAGATAATTAAAATAAAGCAGTACGTTCTGGAGCTTTCACTTGATTCTTATTTCGTTCATTTTATTTTCGTGTATTCTACAAATGACCGGATCTTGTAACATAAAGTTGATTTGTCCCTGTTGTGACGGATTGTTATTTTCTTTATTGCCTATCTCCCGACATATCAACAGTAGAATTAGTTATAAAACTATTTTCCCAGTACAGTGATGTATGATAGTAGTCACTGATATTTGACTCTTAGAGACATCTCTACAGACTACAAAAGAAAAATGCATAAACGTACGATTCATTTCGTTCTAATTTAAACTGTTCAGCGGAGTTAGTTCAAATTCTGTTTCACTATACGTTCATGTTTTTGATGTCTTCTTTATCTAAAGAAAAGGGTGGGGGTGTAAGGGGGGGGGGGTGTGAAGACGCTGTCCAGTTAGGCAGTCAGCGACCCATAGCTGATACGCCAGCGTCGGGGTTAGCGAACCATAGCTGACCAAGACCCTGTCCCACCTCTCCGTGGTACTCCCAGTAACAGACATAGCCTGGCTAACGTGGCATTGATCGCCATAGTCCCCATGGTGGTGGAGTCTGCTAAAGAAGCATTGCACACCCCTTCCTGCTTTTTAACTGTACTCCGGGAATGAAAAAGTAGCTGCCATAACCCGCTCCCAAGGTCGATATGATGCTGTAGCCCAACACCTCCACAGCATCGGCTGCAAAGAACATCAGCTCGCAGTTACAGGAGATAGCACAAGACAAAACAAGACAATAAAAGATTTAAAGAATTAGAAAAATAGCAAGGTTTTTTTCATGTTTTCCTTTGTTTCTTTTTTTTTTCTTAAATTTAACTTTTCTTTTCCAGGGACACGTTTTGACTACAAGTTTCCAAGTGCTCCGAAATGAAGCGCCAGAAACTGCTTATTCTATCGTATCACATGAAAAGCAGCTTGAGACACGCTTGGACGATCTTGTTAGCATCGCTGAACGGTGAATGACGCTGCTCTTAATGTCCTTCAGCAGCCACTGGGAGCATCGGCCGCGTCTACCATGCAGAGGCTAGTCGTTGTCTCCATGCTGGCCAGCCTTGTTACCTGCGTCGCCTGTGACCTGCCAACGCCAAGACACCCTGTCTCAGAAGCCACTACCAAAGAAGACACTCTGTATTCAGTGACTTCCACAGTAGCAAGTAGGGCCCCAACACCTCCAGCAAGGCCAACGTTGAACATAACGGCCGTGTTTGAAGATCAAGATATGGACGACTTTGCCCCGGTATTTTATCGAGCTCTGGCTGACCTGGAGAATGAAAGCGTGATCTTTACCTGGAAAGGTCACGCATTAGGAGCATCGCGTGATCTTATGACGATGATGACTAACGTCTGCGCTCATTTCCAAGGAGACAGGAGTCAGGTGCGATTGATAATCGTGTTTGGACGCGTCAGAACCGTTCAGACTGTCAACCTACTGTCCGAAGCACTTGGAATTCCTGTAATTGGATACATAATGGACAAGGGCGACGGCTATGTTCAGGTAAGGAAGAAGACACCAGCTCTTTCCTCCACAGATCGTAAGCGCAAGAATCCGTGAATCAGCCGCAAGTCAGTTGTCAGTCAGTCATTTGCACGTCCCTTGCGGAACTTTGCCTCCCTAACAGCTCTCCTGTAGGCCTCTCGGTTGTAAGCAAGATGCCCTGCTGCTGAATTCATTCATTTGCAGATCATCAACGATATCTAGCAGCCATCTTCAACTTGGTCTTCCTCTCTTTCTTTTTCCCCATTATGTACCATTCTACGACTGTCTTCTCTAAATTATCATGGCCTTTAATGTGTCCAGTCCAAAATATTTAAGTTTTCTCTCTTTAATCTCATTACTAGCCAGCCTTCTTCAATATTAAGTTCTTGTAGTGTTGATATATTTGTTCTTTTTTGTGTCCATGATATCTGAAGGACTCTTCTCTAGCATTTACATTCAAAGGCATTTATGTGTTTCTCAGTTAAGTGTCCAGGCCTCACAGGCATATGTTGCGATGGGAAAGATTTTGTGGTTATGCCTGTTCCTCTCAACAGCTTCTTTAGTTGTTTTAGTTGAACCAAACGCAAGAGAACAAAATTATTGCATTAATTATACTGGAAACGAGACCATCCATGTTTTGCTATGTAGTTCTCTTAGTAAAGTCTTAGAGCTCAACAGAGAACTACTTTTCTGCGCGGAAATGGTTTCCCAGAAATGGTGTCCACATACGGGAATTCTAAACCTGAACTGGAAAGAGAGAAGCGAGGAGTGACTAGACTAGGGATTCCCGGCTTTTCTTGTCTCGTACGCCCGCTCTTTTTTCTCCATATGTCAGAATGTCATTCCCCGCCTTCCCTAAGTTTTTTCTGGGTCAAATGATGCGTAGTACATATGCATATCCCAACAGTTTGAGTCTGTTAATTTGCGGTCTAAATCCCCCCCCTCCCTCGTCATCTCCTCGGAAACCTTAAATTTCCATCCGTTGGAGCCGGGGGGGGGGGGGTAGGGGGGGGGGAGTTGGAAGCGGGGAGGGGAATTCTCCACTATGAGCCCCTGAACTAGACCTTGCAACACAGGCATGGCTTAACTGATGCTGCGTCCGATTACACGATCAATGTTGGAAGATTTAACCACCAGGCTAGCTCTGAGGAAAGTGATACTCGGCAAGACCTACAGATAACTAAGGCAAGGTCTACAAATAACTAAGCCAAGATCTACAAATAAATAAGGCATGATCTACAAATAACTAACTTACTCTATTTTGCTTTAAATGGTTATTCTAAGACGAAGGCCATTTACTATTATTATTATTAGTAGTAGCAGTATTAGAATTATTATTAGTATTATCAACATGCACTACATTGAGCTCTTTGTTTCCGTCTTTCGCTTTTCTAAAACTTCGCACACATTCCCCTCCCTAAACTCTACCCAGATTCGAAACCAGACTTTGTTTGTATGTGTGTGTGTGTGAAACTTTCACACACAAGTTAAAAAAAAAAAAAAATATATATATATATATATATATATATATATATACAAGTTTTCAGTTGTTTCTTTGTAATTTTATTTTTTCATATCTTCATTTCTGATTGTGTTTTAACGTGCAAGTGACGTCTATTGTTTATATCAAAACGCATAGTAAAGTGTTTATTGTATGTCTTGTTCTGTTCTCTTTCAAAACTGGCAGCCAGCGATGTTTGGAGATTTCACTGGAATTTTATTTTGTGAAAAATAGAATTGTTTTCTATCGGTTTTTTAAGCAGCAGTAAAGACATCTATCTATCTATCTATCTATCTATCTATCTATCTATCTATCTATCTATCTATCTATCTATCTATCTATCTATCTATCTATCTATCTATCTATCTATCTATCTATCTATCTATCTATCTATCTATCTATCTATCTAATCTATCTATCTATCTATCTATCTATCTATCTATCTATCTATCTATCTATCTATCTATCTAATCTATCTATCTATCTATCTATCTATCTATCTATCTGTTGCCCTGACGGCTGGCGTTGGTTATCATCTCTCTCTCTCTCTCTCTGAACCTTAAGTGCCCAGGGCACATGGGGCTTCCGCAAGGGTTTTCCACAAATGCCTGTCCTTCGCCTTTTTTTCTGCTCTTGCGCAGGTGAGCCCTCTAATGCTCAACATCCTTTCTGTTGTTCTTCTCCATGTCTCTTTTGGTCTACCCTTGTTGGTTATCATGCTTTCCCACAACTCCCTGCTCTGAGTGCTGATTATAAGCTGTGCTGGCGATCTTTTCCCGTACCATCTATTTAATCCGTCCAGCATTTTCTCTCCCTGTCTACCTCTGTCTCTTTTGACTTCTATCTTTCCTGTTGTCTAGCTGGTGTCCTAAGATTCTGGATTGTCTTTTTCTGACTTTTATTGTTATTTGTCTCGTCTCTCCAGTCTATCTCGGAGCCTCCTCGATTGATTTCTTTGTTGTCCATAGTACTCGCAGCATTCTTCTAAGGAGCCACATTTCAATGGCCTCCAGTTGGCGTTGTAACTTCATTAGTGAATGACCATGCCTGGCATCCATAAAATAAAACTGGCTCGATATAGCACAGGAGTACTCTTTTACTCACTCCCAGTGAAACAGAGGTTTGCATTGTTCTTCTCTTTATCTCCGTTAGACATCTTCCATCTGAGGTCAGTAGTGTCTCCAAGTATCTAAACTTGTCCACCTGTTTCAGTATTGTGCCATTTACTGTTATTTTACATCCAGGAATCACGTTTTTCTTTGAGATGATCATAACTTCTGTTTTCTTCCTTTTTCAAGGTAAAACTTCTGTTTTCACTTTCTTTTACTACTACGTCCAGCAGTTCTTGTAGCAGCTCTTTTCCATTCTTTGTTATTAATGCTGTATCATCTGCATATCTTAGGTTGTTCAAGTTGTATCCACCCACTGATATTCCAGACAGTTCATCCATATGACACATGATATTCTCACTGTACAGGGGAAACAAATCAGGTGATAACACCCATCATTGGCGCACTCCAATTTCAATTTCTTGATATTTGCAAATTTCTTGTTCTACCTTTATTGCTGCTGATTGCTGCCAATAGACGTTTTTAATAATTCTCAGGTCCTTTCCGTCTATGTTTAATTTCTCTAACATTTCCAGTACTAGGTTGTGCCTTACTTTGTCAAAGGCTTTGCAAAAATTAATCTATAAAGCACAAATATAGATCAGTTTTAACTTCTATGACATAAAATTACTGAATTTTAAAGAAAAGTTTGATTTGTTTAAAATCATCAACCTAAAATAGTAGTAGTAGTAGTAGTAGTAGTAGTAGTAGTAGTAGTAGTAGTAGTAGTAGTAATAAATACTATGGAGAATGAAAAGTAAATTGAAAATTACGCAGTAACCACAGCGGATAGAAACTAACGCAGTACAATTTCGCAATGGCTGATGGGTAGTTCGAACATCGACAACACAGCGCTCTGTCCTTAGTCTAGCTTAAATCAAGGTAAAATAGACATGGACGCCGTTCTTCGGGATTCCCACCACTGTCTCAACACTTGGTGAGATTTCTTTGGGCAGCCGGAGTTAAGCTTCCTGATATTCGCTGGAGGATGTTAGCTCGGTAGGGAAATGAAGAAGCGTGAATCACATAAAAGTTTGTGAATGTGTAGAATGGTTTACAGTGGGAAGAATAAGTCAATGCTGTGGAGATTTTGAGGCACAGCATGGTGTCGGATCAGGAACGGGTGGCTGCAGCTATTTTGTCAGTCTCAGAGTCCACTTAGAAACCTAGGGATGAACAATACTTCTTTAGCAGATTCCACCGCCGTGGGAAAACTATGGCGATCCCTGCACACTTAGCGAAGCTAGGCATGTTACTGGTGGGGGGGGGGGGGGGGCGGCAGAAACGCAGAGGTGGTACAGGGTCTTGCCCAGCAGTGGTTTGCAAACTCTGACGCTACTTATCAGCTATGTGTCCCTGACTGCCAAAACGGACAGCGTGTCTCCCTCAAAAGGGTCCATCTAGATAGGCTCTGCGAGATCGCAGGTTCAATACTGATGGTGAGATGAAGAGAACGGTCACTGGATTCAGGAGCAACCGAAAGGCTTCTCTCCCAAAGTAGAACGATGTAAGAGATGTGTCGACCACCAGAGGAACTATGTGGAGAACTGATGTAATAGTTATATCCTTGACTTTTTTTTATATTCTCCTTCGTAATAATAATAATAATATACTATTTTGTACCGAAAATAACAGTGACAGTTATTATGAGATTGCTATGCCTACAGCTTTTCAAATCACGGAGGAACACAGTAAGTTGTATATATAATAATATCTATACACGGGATTCCAGAGACTCAAACGCTGTTTTAAAAAGTTCACCTCCCAGAATGAAAGGTTTGACGACTGCTGTTAACATAAGTGCAGAGTCTGGATTGTCAAACCCTCCTAGTAAGAAAGATAGAACACCCTACAATTAGAAGTGAGTGGTCAAACATAACCTCCATATAGCAAATCTAGGACATCACATGGACATAGTGTCCTTGGCATTCCGGAGTTGATGGCAAAAGGAAAAAGCTGATCAACTTGCAGCAAGAGCTAACCTACTAGGAAACATCAAATTGGACAAATAAGACATTTATCAATCCTTCAGGCAGCAATTCGAATAATCAGCCCAGAAAACGTTCCTCAAAAGTACGTACTCAATACGCCTCAATGACTTTTACGAAGGGAAGTCACTAAGTAACTCGCAAATGCCTGTTACAAAAAATACTAAATGCGACAGTATTTTGAAAACTTTAAATTTTTGAACCTATATAATTCCTCTATTTCTCAACGTAATCGCCACCAACACTGATACATTTGCCCTATTGTGTAATCAGTGATGCAATACCCATGGCGTAAAAATCGGGAGTCTGATTTGTGAACCTTTTTTACTTCTGTTTCCACCTCTTCGTCACTCGAGAATCTTCTCCCGCCAAGGTGGTTTTTTTTTCAATAGACTAACCAGGTGAAAATCACTTGGAGCTAAGTAAGGACTATAGGGTGGATGCTGAAGAACTTCCCAACCCAACTAGCTAATTTTCTCTTGGGTTAACCGAGCCGTATGTGGTCTGGCATTGTCATGAAGGAGAAGCACACCTCTAGTTAGCAAACCAGGACGTTTTCTTCGAATTGCATCCGTAGCATCGACAGAACTTCACAGTACGATACAGAATTCACAGTGTCACCATACTTCTGGAACTTGGTTAACAACACTCTTTGATAATCCCAGAACACTGTCAGCATAACCTTCCCCGCAGAACAGGACGGCCAAGTCGGACTTTGTCAACAATTTCGGTGCGTCCCTGAGAAAATTCTTTTACACAGTTATAGACCGCTTTACGTGATAAACACTTTTCAGCATAAACTTTAATCATTTCCTTATGACTGTCCTCAACTGAATGTCCTTTAGCCCACAAAAATCGCACTACACTTCTCTGTTCTTCTTTGGTACACACAAACAGTTGGGTAGCCATTTTGTTATTCCTTTGCTTTGCGCACGTAACTCCCAGCGCCCCCTACATACAACTATTATAAAGTTGGATGATGGTACTATCTAAGGACACATTTAAATACTACCTGATAACTGCCACTGATAAAATATTTCAATTTGCGAGTTACTTAGTGACTCACCCTCGTACATGTAATCAGAGGAATTGGAGCCAAGTCCAAGTTACGTGCTAGAACAAGAGCAAGCTGCAAGCCACATACTCGTAATATTGGAATTACATCAGCCAAAACCACTAAAGGACATCCTGATGTCGAATGCAGAACACTTATGAGCATGTCCCGAGTGTAATGAAGCAGCTCACAGGGACCAGCTAGCGAGCTAGGAGTTATCCAGTGTCCAGTACGTGCATCACAGTTCTCGGTAAAGTACTCATTATCAAATGTATTATGTACTTTCTGTGTATTAGTCATTCATTCCTTGCCTCCTTCGTCTCCGTACATCTGTCTGTCTGTCTCTCTTTCTCTCTCTCTCTCTCTCTCTCTCTCTGTCTTTTCTGTTTGCCACATGCATAACATTTTGTACCAACTGATGCCGCCGAATGCCAGAAAATAGGGTGGAAAGTTCTTTGATGAAAACCAGAATGTCAGACTGACCTGCGGGCACACGTCTTAACAATTTGACAGTAAAATTTCGCTTGCTTTTTTCGTTCCTTGATCTTCCTCTTTCTTAATCTTGAACCTGTATTGCATACACGATCCCTTCACTTTAATAATAATATAATCAGCACTCTCACTCGTTGCTCGTTCGTCTCACACGCGCCTATAACGTGAGAGTTCTTCTTTCTGCTTATTGCCTTATTTGTGATAAAGAAAACATCTTTCTAGCCCGGAGAAGTCTGCATGATTAGGTTTGTTATTACTGCACAACTTCAAGCTCTGTCTTCTCAGACTTCTGGCAGACCTTCTATATTGTAAACTGCTTCGCTCTCAGCTGTGAATTTCTCTCTCTCTCTCTCTCTCTCTAGCCGTACTGCACCATTTATTTAGATGTAGCGTGCATCTGTCTGCTAGTTACAGACACGGCAATAATTTTAAGTACTTCGGAAAAAATGAGTGGTGAATAAGTGAGGATGAAGCAAATAAAATGATTAAACAGATGAACAATCAATCTCCTCTCCAGACGAGAACTAGTTCGCCATGTAGGGAGGGAGTGTGCAACAGACTACTACTCACAACTATGGAAAACAGGCATTCAACATGATGGAATAAGAGCCAACTTACTAGCTCACTGAAAATTCCATGGATCCTTACATATAACTTCACATCCTAGCATCCTATCTGGAACATCCTACTCAGTCAACCTCTGCATAATGAATTTTCAGTCATAATGAATCTCAAGCTACTAATCAATCCTCATAATTCATCCTAACTCTGTCTCTCTCTATCTATCATAATCATCCTATAATAATAATAATAATAATAATCTTCCTCTCACTCCTTAAATATGTCCTAACTATTCCCCTAAATCTTCCCGAAGTTTCTATCCCGAGAATCACTTACCCCATGATTCTACCTGTTTACAACCTTCCCATGAACACCCACCGGACATTCCGTAAACAACTTTTCTAATTACTAACATGTCAAGGCTAAGTTCATAAAAATCTCGTGGAATTTAACGTCTCAACCCTGACCTTTCAACTGAACTCTTATACAACAAATATACCAAGGCTTTAAAACAAATGGTCAAAACATTAAAATACCCCGTATTATATCCATCTTATGCAAAATCCAACCATCGTAACAGTACATTGTCCAATATACTGATATATATATATATATATATATATATATATATATATATATATCAGAACAACTATTTCATTACCTGTTTCTCCGCAATCAGTAAATATGTAAGCATATATATATACCTCTCCTTTACTTTTTGGGATTACAATAGACTTCATAATGAAAAAATGCTGCACAGGTAACACAGGTATTGACTGGGTACATGGGACATAGCTAGAAGATGTTGATTTTGCTGATGACATAACTCTTATCAGTAATAATGTGAATTCTATGCAAGAAAAAACAGATAGCCTGTCTTCACTGGCTAGCAAAATAGGACTTGAAATTAACAAGGACAAAACAAAAATAATGAAAATTCCTCTCAATCAAAATGGAAAAATACACATAGAAGGGACAGATATTGAAGAAGTCAATCAATTTGCATACCTTGGCAGCTACATAGACCAGGATGGTGACACTAGAAAGGAAGTTAGGATCAGAATTGCAAAAGCAGCATCAATCTTCAAGAATCTTGAGAACATATGGAATTCAAAAGTTCTAAGCACAAAAACCAAGATAAGACTATTCAATTCAAATGTAATATCCACCCTCATTTATGCATGCGAAAGCTGGAAAACAACTAAAGAAATAGAAAAGAAACTAGATTCTTTTGAAAACAAATGCCTAAGGAAAATACTCGGCATCAAGTGGAATGAATTCAAGAACAATGCAGAGATAAGACAGATGACTGAACAACAACCAGTCTCATGGTTGATCAAGAAAAGGAGATGGACATATGTTGGTCACTTGATGAGAAGAAATGATCAGAGAATCCCAAAACAAGCCATCAAGTGGAACACAACAGGCCAAAGAAAAAGAGGCAGACCGCATGAAACTCTGAAGAGGACATTATTAAGAGAGGCCAAATTCTCTCTCTGGACCTTAAGTGCCCAGGGCACATGGGGCTTCCGCAAGGGTTTTCCACAAATGCCTGTCTTTCGCCTTTTTTTCTGCTCTTGCCCAGGTGAGCCCTCTATTGCTCAACATCCTTTCTGTTGTTCTTCTCCATGTCTCTTTTGGTCTACCCTTACTTCTGCTCCCCTGTGGTGTCCATCTTAGTGCTATTTTTGGTAGTGAGTTGTCAGTCATTCGGAGCACATGTCCCAACCATCGCCAGCGTCTTTCCTCAATAATTGTTAAAACTGGTAAAAAACAATCAGACTGCTACAGAAACAGAAGCAAGGGAAAAAGCAGAGGCCAAATTAACAGGCACAAAATCCTTTGATGAGGTTGAAAAACTCGCCAAAGACAGGAAAAATTGGCAAACTACTTTGCGAGCCCTATGTGACGTTTAACGGCACGGGAAGGATATAAGATATAAGATATATACACCAGTATTTCACGCCACATAAGACGTAGTGTTTTTTTTTCGCCCAGTAAACACATGGTGCAAAAATAACCCTGCGTCATTCACCCCGCTATTTAGATTCACATAGATCTTGCTCACATAGCTTTACCCCGCTAGTTAGATTCACATAGATCTTGCTCACATAGCTTCACCCCGCTATTTAGATTCATATAGATCTTGCTCACATAGCTTTACCGGTACTAGACTAACGTTTAAGGCCCAATGTTTAGCATACAAGGCTCCTGTGGACCCCAGAATGCAGTATTCAGTTCATCATTATAAATGATTAAATTATTATACATTCACTCATTTGCATGTCCCTTGCGGAACTTTGCCTCCCTAACAGCTCTCCTGTAGGCCTCTCGGTTCTGAGCAAGATGGCCTGCTGCTGATACATCCATTTGCAGATCATCAACGATGTCTTTTGCAGCCGTCTTCGTCTTGGTCTTCCTCTCTTTCTTTTTCCCCATTAAAATTATTATACAACAAACCAAAATAATATTAATTTTTTGTCTAACTCTCCCCCCCCCCCCCTTTCCGTGGCCGACAGCACCTCGCTCGATAATACTATTTTATTTCTTTCCAGACAGTGGCGATGACGTAGCCTACCATTTTCTTCTTCATAACTGAGCATGGGCCAGTCGAATATTAGAACCAAAAACCTAAATAAAGGCTTCTAAAGTTCTTGGAATCTTGATCCCGTAAATACGAGACGACCATTGATATTTTTGTCCTAACACCTTACATTTTCGCGCTGCCAAGCTCGCATTGTTCCGGGTAAATGACGTTTTAGCGATAAGGATCGGGGGAAAAAAGACAATTCAAATTTGTAGAAATGTTTGAAAGAGGAGGGAGGGGGGGGGGGGGGGGGCTAGAGCACCCGGCGGCAGCAAGGGAAGATCGTTGGTAGAAGAGGCAGAGGTAGACAAAGAGAAAAGATCTTTGATGGTCTAGCATCCTGGCTAGGGAAATACTCAATGACAAGCCTGATGGGATGCACACGGGATCGAGGGGTTATAGAAGGACATGATATCCTTCGCCTGTCCGCAGGGACCGTGAGAGAAGAGAGAGAGAGAAAAAAAAAGAGAGAGAGAGAATGTTAATAAACCCTTGTTAAAATGATTAAAATACTCAGATTATTAAGTGTACTGTTATAGGAAAATATGGGCACTAACACCATATCCCTATGTGCCTCTAAGGCACGACAGGATTACCTTTTACCTTTTTTACCTAATTCTTATGCTTCATTTTCCTTCGGTAAAATGGTTGGTATGTCTTTTAAGGTAATGAATAGTTTTAGGCTGATGCTGTAGGCATAAATTTGTAGCAGAAAAGTAACGTTAGCTATGTTCAACCAGGAAATCACAAATCATAACGCGATAAAAAAAAACACATACCGAGTAATTCAAGTACCGGTATAAATGGTACATAAGTAAAACGGTCCCATGTGTGATAGATGCATCAGCTTGTACCTCTTCATCAACACTGGATTCCTGAGCAAGTCGATTAAACGACAAGCAGGTTGGCCCATGTAGGTTAGTTATGATTGCAGATATACAAGTTCTTATAAGGCTAGCTACATGTTTTGCTTTAAGAAATTCAGTCGGAGAATATCCAGTAGCATACGATCTTAGACCAAACCCCTTAACTAGGAGAGCGATGTTAAGTTCATGCAAACTAAAATGGGGTTGTTTTTCCAAAGTTTCTCATTGCCAAATTACCGATGTTCTTCTTCTTCTTCTTCTTCTTCGTTCGCTTCTACCACCAAAACCGCACTGTGATCCTACTGAATTTACGCCTGTGGACCGATATGTCTTACACACCGGTGTCTTACTGGCGACAAACATGATATGTGTATTATGTAACTTAATTTATTCTATGGTTATTGTGTATGGCAATATTGATCATCCAAGTAGATTTATTTCGCCTTCACATCTGATACGGAAGAAGAGCAATGATGATGAGATGATGATTGCGGCGATAGAATGCTGTGTATGTGTAGAATTTAAGAAAAGCTTGGTTAATAAATCTTTTATGTTTTTTTTTAAATGTAAGAGATAAGTGTAAGAGCCCACAAAGCAAATATTTCTGGTATTTTTCTGGCTGCGGGTGTGCTATAGATTACTCAGGCTATGTGTGGTTGCTGTATGTGTGGCTGCTCTATGTGTGGTTACTGTAGTATATGTGGCTTCTTAATATGTGGTTGCTCTATGTGTGGCTACTAATGTGTGGCTGCTCTATGTGTAGCTACTGTATGTGTGCTTATTTAATGTGTGTCGGTTCTATGTGTGGTTACTGTATATGTGGCTGTTTTATGTGTGGTTACTGTATGTGTGTCTGCGTAATGTGTGACTGCTCTGTGTGCAACTAATTACACTTTGTAACTAGACTGTGTGAAACTACTCACACTTTGTACCTAGACTGTGTGCAAACTACTCAGACACAGTGTGACATCTCATATTAACAATGACATCTCATACCATGTGTGACTTCTCAGACTATGTTTGACTATACATAATATGTTTGGCTACTTATAATATGTGTAAATTCTCATACCATGTGTGACTTATCATACCATGTGTGACTTCTCAGACTATGTTTAGATACTTACACAGTAATATGTGTGACTTCTCAGACTATGTTTAGATACTTACACAGTAATATGTGTGACTTCTCAGACTATGTTTGTCTGCTTATTCTTTATGTGGCTTCTATTACAATGTGAGACTTCTCATATCATGTGTGACTTCTCAGACTATGTTTGGCTACTTATACTATGTATGACTACTCATACCATGTGTGACTTCTCAGACTGTTTGGCTACTTATACTATGTGTGACTACTCATACCATGTGTGACTTCTAATACCATGTGTGACTTCTAATACCATGTGTGACTTCTCAGGCTATGTTTGGCTACTTATACTATATGTGACTTCTCATAACATGTGTGACTTCTAATACCATGTGTGACTTGTAATACCATGTGTGACTTCTAATACCATGTGTGACTTGTAATACCATGTGTGACTTCTAATACCATGTGTGTCTTGTAATACCATGTGTGACTTGTAATACCATGTGTGACTTGTAATACCATGTGTGACTTGTAATATCATGTATGACTTCTCAGGCTATGTTTGGCTACTTTGTGTGACCTACTCATGATATGCAAACTGTACATGATAACTCACGCGGTGACTATTCAAACATTGAAGGACTCACTTTGACGATGCATGATAACTCACGCTGTGTAAGGCTACCCTTTGTGTCTATGACCACTCAAAATCTGTACATTCATTTTTCATGTAACCCTCGTCAGAACCACATACTGGAGTGTTTCACAGAAATTTTTTTTTACACAACTGATAATCTTGACACACTTGATTCCAAGTTATTTTTGACTAAACTAGTGAAAAAAAAGCAGTTTTGGGAAACTTGAACAAAGATGTCTCCAACTATTCTGGGTTGTTTGACTTTCGCTGTGTCCAGATTATTCCAATCCTCTACCAGCAACTAGCAGGTCATTGACTTTATCGAACTCCATGACACAGCTATCTCCTAATCCGTTACCTCCAGATATGGATGATGGATTTTTTTTTTTTTTTTTGGGGGGGGGGGGGGTTAAAAATCTACCCACAAATTTGATGGCACGATCTTAATTTCCGTTTTTAGGTAGCTCTCAGCCTAAACACACATCACACTGGCAGTTAGAGCACCGTGGCTCTTCCATCATCGTGGCCCCCACCCCCCGTCCCCAAACCTACATCAGGCAAGCTGACCACGCCCAAACATGTTAATTAACTTTTGGATATCTCTATACAAACTCTGGGTTACCAGATGCGTTTGTCGATAGCTGCCAGCGTCCGCTTATTCGGATGAGAATCTGGGAGTCCAGATCGACGAACTTTTCTCGCTTGGGGTAGGAAAAAACACGGTAGTAACTGAATGACATAAGAACTGAACGACATATGAAGTGAATGACATGTGAACCGAATGACATATGAATGCCATTTTTTTCAAGATACTTACAGCTTTATTTTATAGAGTGAAAGAACACTTTGGGTAAATGCAGATTCCGTTCACACAACTTGAATGATAGCTATGATGTTTCGCGCTTCACTGTCTGCATCTTATTCTTAGAAGACTTCTATTTTGCTGTGAGCACACAGAAGTAAAAGACTGTTTTTGTTTCAACTTTATGGTCTCATATCCATTATATGTGGTTGAAAGACTCGCTGAAAACAGAAAAAAATTGGCGAACTACTTTGCGAGCCCTATGTGACATCTAACGGCATGGAAAGGATATAAGATATATAAGTGAAATACGTGTTGGTCTATGTGATAACCAAGTGAAATATGTGTTTGTCTATGAGGTCGTCAGTTCTGTTACTATATTCGCATTTTGCTACGTTCAATTTAAGCGCTTCTTAAAAAAACGAAAAACAAAAAAAAAAAAACAGTGATGGAGTCATCAAATTAATCTAGTCTTCCTTGTACACCGTTCTAATTTGGCACGAGATGAAAAAAAAATCTAATTTATTGAAATGTTATATTCAAACCCGTGTCATTTCAATCCCCCTAGTTTTTCAGAAGCTGTCTTCATTCTTCTTATCTCTATTTCTGTCTGTTTTTTTTTTTTGTTTGCCAGTTATATAACTTCTATTATATTGTGCCGTGCCATAGTGTGGACGATTATTCAATTTATTAATCTTGGTCTTTTTGGGTTTTAAATTAGCTTTCATCATCATCACCATCATCATCAGGTGCCATGCCGGCTGGCGTTGGCTATTATGCTTCTCCAGATTACACGATCCTTCATGCAGGCCATTAGCTCAGTTGGGTGATCTCCTCTCACACCATCTCGTCAGACTGTCCAGTATCATTTCTCTCGGTCTTCCCCTGGCTTTTCTTCCTTCTATTTTTCCTGTTGTTACAATAATTTCAATGCCTTCTCTTCTCATTGCACGTGTTATGAAAGTCCGTTGTCTCTCTCGTAATTTTTTTGACCAGATTGTTTGTCTCTCCAGCTCTTCTCAAACATTCTTCATTAGTTATTTTTGCTGTCCCGGAAATTCACAACATTCCTAAAAAAAACCCCCACATTTCTGCTGCTTCCAATGATTTTTATGCGGATCTGTCTATTGTCCATGATTCATTTCCATATAACAAGATAGGTTCAATATAGCATTTTAGGACACGTTTTCTAACATTGATAAGGATGTGTTGCATAATATGTTTCTCATTCTATGAAATAGAGTCTTTGCTTGCCCCATTCTGTTCCTAATTTCTGTTCTACATTTTCCACCTGAACTTATTGCTCTAAGGTATGTGAATTCTGTACCTGCTTTAGAATAGTTCCATTTAATTTTATACTGCATTTTGGTGGATTCTGTTTCTTAGATATAACCATAGTCTCTGTGTTTTTTGATGTTCAAAGTAAGCCCTTTCTCTTCACTTTATTTAGCAACTTTATTAAATTGGCTTTAGCGACTTTATCAAATTAGTTTTAATGACTTTATCAAATTAGCTTTAGTGAGTGCTAAATATTTGTTAAGATAAAACAGTGTGTCTACTACAGTGTCTTCTCATTTGAGTCTCCCTGATTCAGTCTTCTCGAAAAGGTATTCAGCAATCTCACATCTATTGAGATCATGTTACTGGTCTTATCTTAAATTGGATTATCCATCTGTGAAGGAGAGAAAAAAAAACAGAAGACAAAATTAGCTTTGTTGCTGCCTTTCTTCTTCTTCTTCTTCTTATTCTTCTTGTTTTAAGCGCCCTCATGTCACATTCGCCAAACATCTGACTCGCTTTAGATCTTCTCCCAGCTTTCACACATTCAGGTCACATGAGAGATATCATTCTTGACTGTATTATTTTTACAGGTTAGACATACAGTGCAGTCTCATTATAACGGACTTCAAGGCGATTGGCAAACTAGTCCGTTATATCCAAAGTCTGCTATATCCAGAATTTAAAAAATTCCATATATAGGAGTGCGGCCTGGACCTACGGACCTGGACCGTTATTACCGAGGTTCCATTATGAACGGTGTCCGTTATAACGTGATTTTACACTTTATGCTTTTTGCAAAGTTTTTTTTTCATGCATTCCTCACTGGTTTGTTGCCATTGACTATTTAATAATTCTTTGGAAAAGGCCCCGAGGTCCACCCAGCCTCTAACATGGGCACCAGAGAAATCTGGAAAGGTAAATGCTGCCAGGCGTAATACTGACCACATCAGACTTTCATATGTCAGTGTACTTGGAAATACGGGCCTTATGCCGTATCCCCTATATGCCTCAACTGGCGCAGATTTTACTCTGCCTTTGTTGAAGAAGCCATGCCTCACTTGCTATCGTCTTCGTGACATGTATTGTCCCTTTCACGGAGTAATACAGATTTACGTCAGTCAGTCTGCCATTTGCATGTCTCTTGCGGAACTTTGCCTCCCTAACAGCTCTCCTGTATTCCTCTCAGTTGTAAGCAAGATGGTCTTTCGCTGATGCGTCCACTCGCAGATCATCAACGATGTCTTGCAGCCATCTTTGCCTTGGTCTTACTCTCTTTCCCATTACCTATCTTTCCAAGACCGTCTTCTCTAAATTCTCATGATGTTTAATATGTCCAGCATATTTAAGTTTTCTCTGTTTAACCTTCTTTACTAGTCAACCTTCTTCAGTATTAAGTTCTTGTAGTATTGATATATTTTTTTCTTTTTGTGTGTCTATGATATCTGAAAAACTCTTCTGCAGCATTTACATTCAAAGGCATTTATGTGTTTCTTAGCTGTTTTCTTAAGTTTCCAGATTTCACAGGCATACGTTGCGATGGGAAAGATGCACGCCCATAAAAAAAAAAGTTTTATTTTTGTAGTTCTGTCTGTTCCTGTCCACATCTTCTTTAGTTGTTTTATTTTTTGAAGAGCGACATATATCCTGCTTTTAATTTCCCTCATTGTATCTCCATTATTGGCTAGTAATGATCCAAGATATTCAGTGACACTATGTCCGACGCTCTATTTTACTACCTCTCAATCTTTTATCTCATTTTTTTTTCTTTGTGGTCATAAAGTGACCTTAGCGTCAAAATTCAACCACACCCTCGGAAACAAATCATGTTCGGGTGCCTCCTGATCTTTAGGAAAACTGCTTACTGTTTGCCTGTGTCACTGCGATATTAAAAAAAACAACAAAAAAACGATAGATCCTTTTTATTGTTTTCGACAACAGATCATCAATATAACCTGACGTGTCACGCGCCTGCCTACAAATAGAATTACTGAATGCATACATTTATCAAATTCATGTTTTCTCATTTTCTCTCCTTCACAGAAACCAGGCGTTTTTTTTTTTTTGTGCTGAGCGCTGGCTGTGAGCTCCTCCAAGTGTAACTGGATAGCGATATTTTATGCAAAAGTGGTAATTGAAAATATTTTTCCGCCATCAATAATCTCTACCGTCGTCATCTTCGTCTTCTGCGCTTCTTTTTTAGAGGTAGCTGCAGCGTTATTCCCCCCCCCCCCCCCATCATAATTCCAGACTCATAATGTTAGATGGGGGAGTTAATTTACTCTTCTGTCATAATGTCAGACTGGGAGTTAATTTATCATAATTCCAGATCGGGGAGTTAATTTACTCTTATAAGTATAATCAGAAACAGCAGATGCTTTCTTGGGCTAGTAGCCGCTGATAAAAGGGATTATCCCACTCACACAAAGACAGCATTCACGTGCCTCTTGACCAAGTAGCAAATGCTTTTTAGTTTGAGTAACCTGTCACATGACGGAGTATCCCTCCTACATAAAGACAGCAGTCACATGATTCTTAACACGAACAGTCTGTGACATGACGGATTTCTCAGCTTTTTTTTTTTTTTTGGACTTAAGTTTCCAAACTCAGTCATAATCCTTGGTGACTTTCTGTCATAATATGGGCAACTTTTCTTTCACTTTTTTTCCTCTGGTTTGGATTTCCAAGTCTTTATAGGTCATCCTGCACGGCAAACTTGTGGAGAGAAGGAGACCACCTGACAGACAATCACTGAAATATAAAGATATTTGTGAGTCATTCATGACAGATGTTTCAGTCAGCAATGATGACTGGGAAGAACTAAGATCGAAATCTTGCCTCTGCTTAAGCGTGCAGCATTACCTGAGGGAGAAAAAAACATACGAGGGGCCAAACTTCGAGACAAAAGACGCAAGTCCAAGGAGCTGTCCGTGCAACACAAACACTACACGCTGTTTCTATGGCATAGTAAGGAAAATCTAGCACCGGTGGAACCAGATACTAAGAGGAAATGATCACCGAAATGACGATCAGCAAAAGCTACGATTTCTATCAGTACTAAAGTACACAACTCCCGACTAAGTTACCGTGAAAGGATTGGCAACCTTCCTATTAAAAACGAAAAAAGCCGTGAACATCAAAAGGGACATAACCATTGCTTTTTTATAAGAGGACACGTTCGGCAACCTTTTTTCACAAAGAGGCCAGATACCACCCTACGTGAGTGACCAGCAGGCCACATTCATGTATATAGCTAATATATGGAAGTGATAATAACAAATTGTTATAAAACAATGAATAATAGTTATTTTTTTCCCACGTACAACTCGTGTTATGTAATAATGACACCACAGTTAGTGTGATTCGGGTGGCGGATTGCTCACCCCGTTTACAATGCCTGTTTTTATCATTTAATTTATTCTCCATGTCATAGTTTCCACGTTGTCCGCGGTTCTGTGTTTCCACTTTGCTTTTTTTTTTTTTTGCCAGCGATGTTTTATGCCATCTTGTTAGGATGCCTTCCAGAGTTACCGTTCTTATGATGCTGCGGAAGAAAATTTATTGTCTCCCTTCCTTTAGCGTTATAATTAATTCTCTCTCTCTCTCTCTCTCTCTCTCTCTCTCTCTCTCAGTGAATATTTTATATCATCATGCATTTTAAATCATGTTTCCTTCC
This sequence comes from Achatina immaculata, assembly GCA_009760885.1. Classification (NCBI taxonomy): domain Eukaryota; kingdom Metazoa; phylum Mollusca; class Gastropoda; order Stylommatophora; family Achatinidae; genus Lissachatina; species Lissachatina immaculata. The sequence goes on along the minus strand of CM019720.1, from coordinate 50,658,020 downwards.
AGTAATGATATAGCTGAATCTGTACTATAAATCAGTTTGCAATGGTTACTCACTATAAAAGAATTCGACTGAAGAGTTTGTTTATGATAGGCGCTTTATCACTAATGAAAAAGAGATGGACAAAGGTGGACGTATTGTGCCATAGAGACATAAAAAGAGTTAAAGACTGCCTTATCATGTCACAGAGATACAAATAGTTCAAGATTACCTTATCATGTCACGGAGATACTAAGCAGAATAAGAGATTGCCTTATAATGTCACAGAGATACAAAAAAGTCAAAGGCTGCCTTATCGTGTCACAGAGATACAACAAGAGTCAAAAATTGCCTTATCGTATCACAGAGATACAAAAAAGAGACAAAGGTTACCTTATCATGTCACAGACATTAAAAAAAAAGTCAAAGGTTTCTTATCGTTTCACTGAGGTTAAAAAAAAAGAGTCAAAGATTGTCTTATCGTGTCCCTGAGATATAAAAAAAAAAGGTGAAAGATTGCCTTATCATGCCATAGAGACTGAATAAAAGAGTCAATTCCTTATCATGCCATAGAGACCGAAGAAAAGAGTCAAAGGTTGCCTTATCGTGTCAATGAGATAAACAAAAAAAAGAACGAAAGATCGCCTTATCATGCCGTAGAGACTGAAGAAAAGAGTGAAATATTCAATTATCGTGCCATAGACACTGAAGAAAAGAGTGAAAAGTTGCCTTATCATGCCATAGAGACTGAAGAAAAGAGTGAAAGATTCAGTTATCATGCCATAGACACTGAAGAAAAGAGTGAAAAGTTGCCTTATCATGCCATAGAGACTGAAGAAAAGAGTGAAAGATTCAGTTATCATGCCATAGACACTGAAGAAAAGAGTGAAAAGTTTCCTTATCATGCCATAGAGACTGAAGAAAAGAGTGCAAAGTTGCCTTATCATGCCATAGACACTGAAGAAAAGAGTGAAAAGTTGCCTTATCATGCCATAGAGACTGAAGAAAAGAGTGAAAGATTCAGTTATCATGCCATAGAGACTGAAGAAAAGAGTGAAAAGTTGCCTTATCATGCCATAGAGACTGAAGAAAAGAGTGAAAGATTCAGTTATCATGCCATAGAGACTGAAGAAAAGAGTGAAAGGTTGCCTTATCATGCCATAAAGACACAAGAAAAGAGTCAAAGGTTGGCTTATGGTGTTACTGAGATACAAAAAAAAGAGTTTGCCTTATGGTGTCACTGAGATACAAAAAAGAGTGAAAGATTGCCTTATCGTGCCATAGAGACTGAAGAAAAGAGTGAAAGATTGCCTTACCATGCCATAGAGACTGAAGAAAAGAGTCAACGTTTGCCTTATCATATAGATAGATAGATCTATAGAGATTTTTAAAAATAGTCAAAAATAGAATAATTATATGCAATAAGGATCCAAAAAGAGCCAAAAGATGCCTTAACATTCGAAAGAATTGTCTAAGAAATAAAGTGTTATTGTTCATGTTTTCCTGGACCCTGTCGACACACAAGAGAGTGATGTGGTCATCATCATCATCAAACGTGAATTTCTTTCCTTCTCTGGCTCAAGTGTTTCGTTTGTGTGTTTTTGTTGGGGGTTAAATCATGACTCTTATTTCCTGCTTTTTTCACTATTCACCTGAAATACTGTAGTTATTGATCTCTCACAAAGTCAGCCAGAATCATCTTTATCATGATCGTCTTTATCATCACGTGGCGTAAAATCATAAATCATTGTCGATTTTCCATCACTACAAATAATGATCCTTTATGTTTTTCACGTGACTTGCTGGTGACTTTCTGTCAGTCCACTGTAACAGGGTATCCATGATCTTCTCTCTCAGCATTCCTCTGCTTCTCATAGTTTGTTTTTTTTTATATCTCCTGCTACTACGACGTTCTCAAGTTCATGCTCTTCAATACATTTCAGTAAATGTTTAGTGGGTTTTTTTTCTTATAGTTTTAATTAGATTCCTCATTTTATTTAGGCTTTTGTTAGACATTCATTTCCGCTGTAACAGTTGGCCTTAACATCTTTGTTAAGCAGGGGTTTTCAAAGGTCTCAACATTTCGAGAATACTTGGCAGTATTTTTAACCTGTCCCGGCAGGCCTGCATTTTTAACCTCTAGGTTCTAGTGTAAATTAACCGTAAGTTTGTAGTATTATAGTTTATACTTCTTATTCATCTTCTGCGTTCGAGGTTGTTGGTCACTCCAGATCCTGATCCCTGTCGAAATGGCAAAGCCCGAAGTCCTCTCCAGATCCTGATAGGAGGCCCCCAAAGATTTTGCCCCAAGCTTGTGTTCTCTGGCCGTGTCTCACGCCTCAGGTCTGCATGGTTTAGGCACTCTTGAAATGTTTGTTCTGGAGTCTGGACTCCACTGCCACATGGACACTCGCCTGTGTGAGAAATTTCGAGTCGATGCAGGTGGCTCAGTAGCCTGCAGTGGCCTGTCCGTAGGCGAAAGGGTATGGTTTGCTGATTGTCTTCGTAGTTTATACGAAACTGACTACATTCAAAGTCTATTACAATAAATATTTTATAGCAAGACCATGCCAGACATGACACCTGGAAGAGGTTTAAAGCTGCATTAAGCAAGAGCTTTAATGCGATATAAAATGTGAGCCCGCTTGGAGTCACAAATCTTTATGTTTTTTTAGGGATAACGGACGAGAACTCGCGTCACTCATAATGTACAGATATAGAGCTAGTTAGAGCGTTTAAACAAACATAACTGAGTGAAGGACGTCAGGTTTACCGAACCATAGCCGACCAAGACACTGTCTCATCTCTCCATAGGTACACCCAGTAACAGGCATGGCCAGCAGGCTAACGGGACAAGGATCACTATATTCCACATGGCGATTGAGTCTGTTAAAGATTTTATGTACACCCCCCCACCCCCCCGCCTGCTTTTAGTTCTATTTTGGAATTGAAAAACGAAATCGTAACTCGCTCCCACTACGATGCCGTAACTCAACTTCTTTACGACATCACCTGCAAAGAACACCGGTACGCAGTTCCAGGAAGAAGAAGAAGAAGGAGAAAGAAGAAGAAGAAGGGCAAAAATGCACTGTAATTCGTTTTGCAATATTTTTTATATCACAAATTTTTTGCGTCACACCTATGACCCTTTTGCGGCATATCGGTGAGCTGCGGCACATCGTAGGAGAAACGCTTTTGTAAGGAGCCACACATCTGCCGTCTCCAGTGCTCTATACATTAGCCTGCTGCAAGCGACTAAAGGTAACACGTGGTATGTAATCCGAGTAGGTTTCCAAATACATAAGGAGCGACCAGGCAAGTCCAATAAATCACCATAGCTATGTTAGTAAGGAATTCAAACGGTTTCGTTGTTCATTAAGAGCCAGCTGCTTCTGAGATTGTTTGAAGAGGTGAAAGTGATTCCATTGAGATACAACTCGTCGTCGTCGTCATCATCATCATCATCATTCTCTCTCTCTCTCTCTAATTTCTTTCTGCAGTTCTTGTGCGCGATTCTGCCCGATTCTGACTCTCAACATTGCTGGACTTTGAAGAAAGCAATGAATACATTGCCGTGAAGAATGCTAGTAATGTTTGTTGGAATCTTTGAATAATATGCTTTTCACCCATAATTTGGCTGACCAAATGAAAACTTTACTTAATAATGCCATTCTCTCTTTTTAATGACCTGGAATAAACCACATCACAAGTGGCATAATGACGTTTTCAACCTGTAACCCGTTCTGTGAAGCGCTCTAATTTTCCAGATAAATGACAGATAATCTCAATGCTGTGACCTGGTATGCGTTACTATCCTTGATTCCAGAATAATTCACTCAAACACCCTGTTTTTGATAACTTCTGAGTTCAAGCACGGTCTCCTGGAGTATCTTCGTCATGGTGCCTCAACTCTGATGTTCTAAGGACATAATCTGCCGTGATAGTGAAACAAAAGATAATAATCTAGTGTGAAAGTGAAACACAAGACAATAATCTAGTGTGAAAATGAAACAAAAGACCATAATCTAGCATGACAGTGAAACAAAACATCACAATGTGGCGTGAAAGTGAAACAAAACACCATAATCTAGCATGACAGTGAAACAAAACACCATAATCTAGCATGACAGTGAAACAAAACACCATAATTTGGAGTGACAACAAAACAAATATTAAAAAAGAAAATCAGATGATTACCTTTAGAACCTTTACAAACGAAACAGAGTGAGGACAGGACTTATCTGCTACCACGTACGTAGCAGTTTTTATATATTCCACTTTATATAAATTCCACTTTATACATACTCCACTTTATATTAATTCCACTTTATATAAACTTCACATAAATGGACTATTTTAAGAGATTACAGAGACTGTACTGAAGCAGACACAAACACGAACAAATAAGAAGCAGAATAGTAATCAGAGAAGGAGAAAGAACTAAAAGTAATAATAAATAAAAAGGCTTGAATATATATATATATATATATTCCTCTAAGGAACCTTGCTAATGTAATTGGCTTTATTATTTCGTTTGCTAAACTTTTATCGTACATCCCAATCAATCAAGAAATTATTGCCTTTGCTTCTTTCAGCAATGTGAGTAAGTAGATTAATGTTTCCTATGTGAGCATGAGAAGTTATGTCCATTTTTTAAAATCAAATCCTAAAGGATGTCCATGCATTTAGACATGTGTTTTAAACTATTAAAAGATGATGAAGATGGTAAAAAAAAGCGTATTTTCATGGAATGTTTCTTTTTTTTTAATTCTTGTTTCGGATTTGTGTCAATGCATATTCTTTTCACCTTTAACTGTCCCCAGACGTAAGTTAGTGCAGCGAATTTCTCAGACAGACAGTGTCCTCTTGCTGTCAAGCTGTAGTAGATGAATCTGACTTGATCTGATGTAGTAGATGAATCTAACTTGATCTGATGTAGTAGATGAATCTAACTTGATCTGATGTAGTAGATGAATCTAACTTCATCTGATGTAGTAGATGAATCTAACTTGATCTGATGTAGTAGATGAATCTAACTTCATCTGGTGTAATAGATAAATCTAACTTGATCTGGTGTAATAGATAAATCTAACTTGATCTGATGTAGTAGATGAATCTAACTTGATCTGATGTAGTAGATGAATCTAACTTCATCTGGTATAATAGATAAATCTAACTTGATCTGGTGTAATAGATGAATCTAACTTGATCTGATGTAATAGATGAATCTAACTTGACCTGATGGAATAGATGAATTTAACTTGATCTGATGTAATAGATGAATCTAACTTGATCTGGCAGTCAAAGAATGGGAAGCGGAGGATACCACGGAAGTAGTCCACAGAAAGACTCGCGTATGAGTATCCGAGAAAGTTAACAAACCTACTGTCATTGCCATCTCTACACTCCTCAGCACCTGGGAAAATTTTCTAAACTTCTCATATTAATTATGAATTATTTTCCACAAAGTATAGAGAAAAGAAAGAATGAAATCGAAATTTCGTGAACTGGTAAGAATTTTTTTTTGAATATAGAAAGAGGTGAAATCGATGGGCCATAAACAAAGATAAACATGACAGAGGAATTCTATGAAGTGTCCTGAGCAGAAAGGTTAACGTACTTACAACTGAACTCCCCTTGTTACACGACGAAAACGCGTTAACAGTGGCGATAACAGTTACAACACTGCTTTAATGGCACATTTTCAATAACAAATTAACAGGCGTTAGAACTGCCAAGATCGATCTAATTATTTGATAACGCTCTGCTCTATGATATCTCATGACTGCACAGAGTCTGTGGAGATTTCCCCACGTATAAAATTAGATGGATGAAGAAAGCATGTCGGTTTCAACAGAGATAATCTATGCAACGCTAGCGATTTTATCATGATAACAAAAATACAGCTTTTAAATGAAGCCAAAGAATAAACTAGTAGATAAGAACAACAAAACAGCGAATGGATGTGGAAGATAGCACGGTTTGAAGGACATTAGAACATCACTGATGGCAATGAAAATCACTAAAGAGTGTTTTGCACTATCCAAATGCTTCCCAGATCAGATCAGTGCCATGCCGATAGCCGTAGGTGGTCGTCTCTCTCTATCTAGCTCCATCTTCCGTGTCTCGAATAAACTCACTTGTTGTCTTCACACCCAACCATGCAGTCAGACCGTCTTCTTCTCACACCAGACAATGAGGTCAGACAGTCTAGATGTCTCTGTCTTCTTCTCACACCAAACCAGACAGTCAGACAGTCTAGATGTCTCTGCTTTCTTCTCACACCAAACCAGGCAGTCAGACAGTCTAGATGTCTCTGTCTTCTTCTCACACCAAACCAGACAGTCAGACAGTCTAGATGTCTCTGCTTTCTTCTCACACCAAACCAGGCAGTCAGACAGTCTAGATGTCTCTGTCTTCTTCTCACACCAAACCAGGCAGTCAGACAGTCTAGGTGTGTCTGTCTTCTTCTCACACTAAACCAGGCAGTCAGACAGTCTATTTGTGTCTGCCTTCTTCTCACACCAAACAGGCAGTCAGGACGTCTCGGTGTGTCTGTCTTCTTCACCTTCTCTTTCTTTAAACCTTGCCAGTCATGACCAGTTTTTCAATACCTTCGTGTCTACTGATGTATATGAGAAACTTTTATTGCCTTTTCCTTACATACAGCAACAGTTTGGGATATTCTTCTGCCTGCTGTAATACTTAAGCATTTGTCTTCTTGGTTTATACATTCTTCATTTTCCCCCCAAAAGCTGTATTTACCATGATTCTGCTTTGTTGGCTACGCCTGCCACCAGATGTTGTGGCTTTGTAAATATTTGCATTTTGTGACTTGTCTTAATATCTTCCCCCGGCACTATAATTCTGCAGTCTGATATTTTATTTTTCTTGGATATCACCATATGCCTGTGAGACACTTAACAAAACAGCCGGTAAATATAAATGCCTTTGAATGTAAATGCTACAGAAGAGTTCTTCAAATATCATGGACACAAAAAAGAACAAATATATCTATAATACAGGAACTTAATATTGAAGAAGGCTGGCTAGTAAAGAGGATTAAGAGAGAAAACTGAAATATTTTGGATACATTAAACGTCATGATAATCTAGAGAAGACAAGTCTTGGAAGGGTACATAATGGGAAAAAGAAAGAGAGGAAGACCAAGACGAAGATGGCTGCAAGACATCCTTGATGATCTGCAGATGGATGCATCAGCAGCAGTCCATCTTGCTCACAACCTAGAGGCCTACAGGAGAGCTGTTAGGGAGGTAAAGTTCCTCAAGGGACATGCAAATGAATGAATTAATGAATGGATATCACCATTACTTCTGTTTTATTGGTGCTTGACTCTAACTCCTTTTTTTTGGCGGGCTTTCTTATTCGACTTTGTTAATAGTTTGTTGGTTTTTTTTTCAGTTTTCCTACTCTCTGCTATCAGTTTTGTGCCATCTGCGTATCTGATGTTGTTTAGTTTCTTTCCTCCAGTCTTCATTCCACCTATTTTCTTGATTGCTCTCATTATTATATGACCACATAAAGAGAGGAGGTCTGGTGACATATCACACCATTATCTCACACCTCCTTTTATTTGTTGGAATTTACTGATGGTATTGTCCTCTTTTACTACTGCAGTCTGTTGCCAGTAGATGTTTTTTTTTAAAACTATCTGTATGTCTCTTCCGTCAATTCCCAGTTTCTCAAGAAAATCTCATGGATCGAAATCTTGCACAAAAACAAAAAAACCGCTTCTACATCAGAAAAATTCATTCATGGCAATTTTGGTCAGAAATAAGGTTCGATACTTCAGAAAGGGGTGCGACAAGGATGTGTACTATCTCCAGACCTTTTTTCTCTGTACAGCGAGAATATTCTAAGAACAATCATCACAGAACCAGGCATAAAAATTGGAGGATACAATATTAACAACCTTCGGTATGCTGACGACACAGTACTGATAGCTGAGAACCAACAAGACCTGCAAAATCTCTTGGATAAAGTCGCCAAAAAAAGTGAATAGAAAGGCCTTACTTTGAACATCAAAAAGACAGAGACTATGGTTATATCTAAGAAACAGAATCCACCAGCATGCAGTATTAAATTAAACGGAACTATTCTAAAGCAGGTGCAGAAATTCACATACCTTGGAGCAGTAATAACTTCAGATGGGAAATGCAGAACAGAAATTAGGAACAGAGCAGGCCAAGCAAAGACTGCATTTCAGAGAATGAGAAACATATTAGCTAACACATCTTTATCACTGAATGTTAGAAAAGAGTCCTAAAATGCTATATTGAACCTATCTTGTTATATGGAAGTGAATCATGGACAATAGGCAAGTCTGCATAAAAATAATTGGAAGCAGCAGAAATGTGGTTTATTAGAAGAATGTTGCAAATCCCCTGGACAGCAAAAATAACTAATGAAGAATGTATGAGAAGAGCTGGAGAGACAAAAAAACCTTGTCAAAAAGATAAGAGAGAGACAATGTACTTTCATAGGACATGCAATGAGAAGAGGGGGCATTGAAAATATTGTAACAACAGGAAAAATAGAAGGAAGAAGATCAGGAGGAAGACCAAGAGAAATGATACTGGACAGTCTGACGGGATGGTGTGAGAGGAGATCACCAACTGAACTGATGGCCTGCATGAAGGATCGTGTACTCTGGAGAAGCATAATAGCCAACGCCAGTCGGCAAGGCACCTGATGATGATGATGATGACTTCAGACTAAGTGAATGTGTGCTGAGAGTTCATTTTAACTTCTAGATACTTGCACTTTGTTTCTTTGCTATTACGATGTCCCAGATTTTGGCAATCATAGACCCATGGCTGACATGCCAGTGTCAGGGTCGGCGAACCATATCTGACCAAGACCCTGTGCCACCTCTCTGTTGGTACCCATAGTAACAGATCCAGTCTGGATAACGGGACAGATATCGCCATATTCACAATGGCAGTGGAATCTGATAAAAAATATTGCTCATCCCAGCTTGTTAGCTCCATTCTGGAACTGAAAAAAATATAGCCTTATATTCTGTTCGCTGTCCATCATGTTATAATAATGTCCTGATACTGAAAACATCACTGCTGTATCTGGACCAACAAGCAGCAGTAAGAATAAATGGTGAAACAACAACTTGCTTTAACATAAAACAAGGGGTCTGTCAGGGGTGCATATTGTCACCCTACTTATTTAACTTGTATACTGAAAATATAATGAGGAATGTTAGAGAAGATGTAAACAAAGAATATTACGATGCCATAACAATTGGAGGTTATGAAATACCAGAGATTATATATGCTGATGACGCAGTATTATTGTCCACAACACAAAAAGAATGGAAAGACATATGTCAGTCCGTAAGAATAGTGAAGAACCAAGCCTCTATCTTAATGCGAAGAAAACTAAATTGATGACAACTAACAAAACAAACAAGGCAGCTGATATATATATCAATGGAAAAGAATGGAAGAAGTGGAGAGTTTTGAATATCTTGGATCACTGCTAACTAATAATGGAAATACAATGAAGGAAACTAAAATGAAGATATCTATCGCTCTTCAAAAAGTAAAACAACAACGAAGCTGTGGAGATTAACAGACAGAACAACAACAAAAAGATTTTTAAAGGCATGCACCTTTCCCATCACAACATATGCCTGTGAGACCTGGACACTTAACAAAACAGCTGAGAAACACATAAATGCCTTTGAATGTAAATGCTACATAAATGCCAAATAATATACCAGAAATACCAGAAATACTTCAGATACCATGGACACAAAAAAGAACAAATATATCCATACTACAATAACTTAATATTGAAGAAGACTGGCTGGTAAGGAAGATTAAACAGAGAAAACTTAAGTATTTTGGACACATTTAACGTCACGAAAATTTAGAGAAGGCATTCGTAGAAGGGTACATAATGGGAAAAGAGAGGAAGGCCAAGGCGAAGATGGCTGCAAGACATTGTTGATGATCTGTGAATGAATGTATCAGTAGCAGGGCATCTTGCTTACAACCGAGAAGCCTACAGGGGAGGTTTTAAGGAGGCAAAGTTCCGCAATGGACATGAAATGATTGACCGACTGACTGAAAATAGCCTCTTCTCATACTGCAATGAGAAGATGTCTCTTCAGCAAGCTTCTGTTCTTGGTTGTCAGTTCTATCTGATCACTAGGTTTAATTCCCTGTCAAATGATTTTGATGGACAATTAACGCTTGATTCAGCTTTCATTACAAACAATTCACCTAGAGAAGCTCATTCGCGGCCTCCACAATCTAAACTCTGACTCTCTCCCATCTTTTCATGGAGCTGTTGGTCAACGTCCGATAGCGTCTTGGTCAGTTGTTTTTAGCCACCAGTGGCGTCTGAGTGATAGTCTACAGGTGATATGATTTTGTCAGATATCAAGCTGCTTTGCAAAATTGGCAAGTCTAACTACCAATTATCTCTCTAAACCTGTGTACCACAAAGGTCACCATTGCGCCCCTCTGAGGTTATGCCCTATGGGGCTGTCTAGTAGGTCTAATGGAAGCACCAGCCCTTCGCGTATCAGAGCCTGCAATCTTCATTTTGGTACTGATGCTGGTGACTGCCCCAACTCCTAACTGCCTTTCGCATTAAGATATCTAGTTATCAGTTTTAAATTCCCTGAAATTTCCTCTCCCTCAGTTAAATGTTCCTTTCTTTATAAGAAAACACGAGGCTCGACCCCCTCCCCTCTCCCCCTCCCCCGGGGTTGTATAAGTCTGAAGTCGATATTTAGATCTCTACAACTCTGATATAATTGGCTTTGGAGTCAGCAACTCGAGTCTCATGTGTGCGACATTTTCACTAAACCTTGACAGGTCTAAGCGATTACTTGCAGGAGGAGAACGTAATCCTCTCTTCAGAGATGTCTAAGAGGGCAATTTGTAGTCGTTTTATTGAATCGAATACTTACAAGAGCTGTATTCGAGTCCTGTCTTCGTTGCTTGACTGTTACGCGTGTGGGACTTAATGTTAAGTCAAGTGGAGCACTTTTTTGGTGTGTCAGATGAATAATTTAATAAATCCTCAGAGTAAAAAATAATGCAGAAAGAGATATAGTTCAGATAAAGAGTTTATGAGCAAAGATTTTCTTTTTTAAAACAAACCATGCTTCGCTGGCTATATAAAGAAAAACGCGGCAACATCAAAATATTGAAAGTTTCTGAATTGTCTTCAGTGTTCTGACTGTATATTGATGAACGTTTCTGAACTGTCTTCAGTGTTCTGACTGTATATTGATGAAAGTTTCTGAATTGTCTTCAGTGTTCTGACTGTATATTGATGAACGTTTTGTTACTCACTGTCATGCAACTCAAATCTTAGTTAGACTATGAGACGTTAGCTTCACACACATCACGGTTTCTCTTGTCTGGAATCAGTCAGTCAGTGATTTGCATGTCCCTTGCGGAACTTTGCCTCCCTAACAGCTCTCATGTAGGTCTCTTGGTTGTAAGTAAGATGCCCTGCTGCTGATGCATCCATTTGCAGATTATCAACGATATCTTGCAGGTATTTTCGCCTTGGTCTTCCTCTCTTTGTTTTCCCATTATGTACCCTTCCAAGACAGTCTTCTCTAGATTATCATGACGTTTAATGTGTCCAAAATATTTTACGTTTTCTCTGTTTAATCCTCTTTACTAGCCAGCCTTCTTCAATATTAAGTTCTTGTAGTATGGATATATTTGTTCTTTTATGTGTCCATGATATTTGAAGAACTCTTTTGTAGAATTTACATTCAAAGGCATTTATGTGTTTCTCAGCTGTTTTGTTAAGTGTCCAGATCTCACAGGTATATGATGTGACGGGAAAGCTGCATGCCATTAAAAATCTTATTTTTGTCTGGAATAGGCTTCACAGTTATTACACTGTTCACTCGACTAAGTCCGCTGAAATGTTCACTGGATCCATTTAATTTTGACACATAAGGCCACAGATGTTATGTTGACAACAACTTGGAATAAGATGCAATAGGACATAAGAAGTCGTCGGTTTCGTCGTTGAAGCACATAATCATTGTTCACAAATTCAAACTCTAGCATTATATTCTTCACAAACCGTAACCGAAAATTGCCTGTCTCCTCACTGCAATAAATCAACAACTCGTGAATAACTCTATCTCCTGAATATCTATTGGCTCCACCTGCCCATCTGTTCTATCAGTCATTGCTCTCCTATCTATTTTTATATTTTTTTCCACTACCCTGTGTATCCGATATATATATATATATATATATATATATTATATATATATATATATATATATATAGAGAGAGAGAGAGAGAGAGAGAGATTAGATATGCTGATGATGCAGTATTACTGTCCACAACACAAAAAGAATGGAAAGACATATGTCAGTCCGTAAGAATAGTGAAGAACCAAGCCTCTATCTTAATGCGACGAAAACTGAATTGATGACAATGTCAAAACAAACAAGGCAGCTGATATATATATATATATATATATATATATATATATATAAGTGGAAAAAAATGGAAGAAGTGGAGAGTTTTGAATACCTTGGATCACTGTTAACTAATAATGGAGATATAATGAGGGAAATTAAAAGGAGGACATCTATCGCTCTTCAGAAGGTAAAAACAACTAAAGAATCTGTGGAGAGGAACAACCAGAACCACAAAAGTAAGATTTTTAAGGGCATTCATCTTTCCCATAGCAACATATGCCTGTGAGACCTGGGCACTTAACAAAACAGCTGAGAAACACATAAATGCCTTTGAATGTAAATGCCACAGAAGAGTTCTTCGATATCATGGACACAAAAAAGAACAAATATATCCATACTACAAGAACTTAATACTGAAGAAGGCTGGCTATTAAAGATGATTAAAGAGAGAAAACTTCAATAGTTTGGAGACATTAAACGTCATTATAATCTAGAGAAGACCGTCTTGGAAGGGTACATAATGGGAAAAAGAAAGAGAGGAAGATCAAGGCGAAGATGTCTGCAAGACATCGATGATGATCTGCAAATGGATGCATCAGCACCAGGCCATTTTGCTCACAAACGAGAGCCCTACAAGTGTGCTGTTAGGGAAGCAAAATTCCGCAAGGGACATGGAAATAAATCAATGAATATATATATATATATATATATATATATATATATATAATAAGTCAGTTGTCAGCTAGGATACACCTATAGATCTTTCTATAGATCAGCTGGTTGATTACGTACTGACTAGAATTCAGGATGAGTCGGTCCACTCTCTTTGGTCATCCCATTGGTCTGCTGGAGTATTCATGTGTGCAAATTGCGTCCTAAGATTACAAAGATGCCGCACCTGTCAGTAAATTTGCTGCGTCAAATCCGTCTATTCAGTTATCTCGGGTGGATAAACTCTTCTTATCCAGTATAATTATTTGTGATACCCGTAGGATATATCCGTGTACACAGTGTTCCTCTGTCTGTCTCCATATTGCTGATTTAACCATTCAGTTTAGTCGTGTCAGGACTATTATAATCTGGGTGTATCTCTTTAGTCTGCCTTTCCTCCAGCATCATTACGTCTCGTATTTCTAAGTATCTGCTTAATTCTATCGTGATACTACTAATACCGTGGGAGTGTTCCTCTCCCACCGGTTCTCAAAATTTCTATCGTTTCTTACCCACTTTCTGCTTATCAATAATAATCGTAACAATAATAAGTTGTTCATAATAAAAATAGTAATAATCATATTAATAACAATAATAATATCCTAAAAGGTATAATAATGCTACAATCATAACTTACAAATGCACTATGTTACATGAATACATGCAGAGATAACAGTGAATGAAATAAAGAAGTCGAGACAACCCAAAATCAATACAAATGCCAAGATAGGGGAATGAAGGAACTACAATAAAGATTTATCGGATAAAACCGTGAAAGAAAAGTCAGCAGCTGTGAAACGATAAACATCAAGTATTAGTACTTACCACAAGAGGATTTTGAGCAACAGAGAGCCCACCTGGGAAACAGCGGGAAAAAAAAGGAGAAACAAGGCGGAAGCTCTGTGTACCTTTACCACCTTAAAGACCAGAGAGAAAGAGAGAGATTATTACTACGTTACAATTTCCATTGTCGTTTATATTTTAATTTATATTCTGATTTATATTTGTAGTTATATACATTTATCTCAAGGACAAGATATAGGGAAACAAATTACACAGTCTAGCAAACAAAAAAATGTATCCACATTGTTTTTATGTACAATGATCTCTCTTCACACAACTGCTGGTCTACTTCCGTTTTGTGTACAATGACCTTTGTTTCATAACTGTTGGTCTACCTCCGTTCCTGTAATGCAGACTGGCATAAAAATGTGTAGCTCACATGACAAAATCGCTTTTGTTCTGTTTTGTTACATAATTATGTGCACAAAATTAAGATGGTAAATAGTAGACCACATACATTTCTATTTCCAACGTTCCTCAGCCTGATCTGTTTAAAACAGTTGCGCTGTATAATAGTTATAATCGCATAGCGTATGTGTGTATATTCCCACTTATATCATTTCATTTTTGCAAATCGAACACTGTAGAGGTTATGGCTACCTCAAGACGGAGCTGCTTGAATCATCCCGAAGTGTTTTGCTATATTTGTGGGGAGTACTCACTGAAAACAAGTAGGAAACCTATTTCTGTGAGGTTATTTTGGTGGTCAAGTCTGGAGATCAAGATAAGCCATGGGCTCTTCATGTTGTATGCAAAACGTGTACAGAGCATTTGCGCCAGTGGACAAATGGAAAGAGAAGCTGCCTGAAATTTGGAGTACCAATGGTGTGGAGGGAACAGAAAAACCACTTGTTATTTATATTTATATTTATATAAGGAAAATACTCGGTATAAAATGGAAGGAATTCAAGAACAACGCAGAGATAAGACAGATGAACAAACAACCTGTCTCATGTGTGATCAGAAAAGGGAGATGGGCATATGCCGGTCATGTGATGAGAATAAAAGGTCAGAGAATCCCAAAACAAGCTATCAAGTGGAAAACAATCTCTCTCTGTCTGAACCTTAAGTGCCCAGGGCACATGGGGCTTCCGCAAGGGTTTTCCACAAATGCCTGTCCTTTGCCTTTTTTTTCTGCTCTTGCCCAGGTGAGCCCTCTATTGCTCAACATCCTTTCTGTTGTTCTTCTCCATGTCTCTTTTGATCTACCCTTACTTCTGTTCCACTGTGGTGTCCATCTTAGTGCTTTTTTTAGCAAAAACAATAGGCCGAAGAAAAAGAGGTCAACCATGTGAAACTTTAAAGAGGACATTGTTAAGAGAGGCCAAACCACTAGGCATAAAATCCCTTGATGAGGTTGAAAAACTCGCCGAAAACGGAAAACTTGACGAGCCATAATGCGAGCCCTATGTGACGTTTAACCGCACTGGAATGATGTAAGATGTAAGATCGAAATAAACGCGACAAGTGGTCTTACCCTGAACTACTTTCAGCTAGGAGACCTGTTCTGTACTTGGATCTTGTACCCGTTCCATCTTTCCTTGAACTATCACACCTCTTAGAGGATGAGTCTTGCATGTCTGATATCGCACAATGTAAAGAAAGTGAATTCCTAACAACTTCACACAGCTACCGTTTTGATCGGAATGAATTGAGTGATCTGATCAGGGACTTAAGTCTTTCCAAGGAGTCTTCTGAATTACTTGCCTCCAGACTACAGGAAAAGAATGTACTTCAGCCTGAAACGAAAATTACATTTTATCGAAGGAGAGAAAAGGATTTGCTTCCATTCTTTACCGAAGACAACAACTTAGTATTCTGCAGTGACATGGAAACCTTGTGAAGAAAACTGGTGTTTCAGAATATAACCCAAGTGAGCGGCGTCTTTTCATCGACAGTTCAAAACGTGGTTTGAAATGTGTTCTTTTAAGTAACTGCAACATATATGGTTCTATTTCAATCGGTCATTCCGCCAGGATGAAAGAAGAGTACAAGGCCATATCTTTAGTCCTGGAAAAGATAAATTATCGAAAACATAATTGTGTAATTTATGTAGACTTGGAGATGGTTCATTTTCTTCTTGGTCAACAAAGTTGCTGCTTTTTATGCCTTTGGGATAGTAGAGCCAAACATGAACATTCAGCAAGAAAATACTGACCTCCGAGGTAATATATGGTAGTTGGAGGACAAAATGTAACAAAGGAACCTTTGGTAGCACGAGATAGAATCATACTGCCACCACTACATATAAAGCTAAGTCTGATGAAACAATTTGTAAGGGCTTTGAATAAAGACAGTTCGTGCATTGAATATATAGTGCATAAGTTATCTGGACATCATGGAAAAACTTACGGCAGGAATTTTCGATGGTCCACAGATCAGACAACTTATAAATGACCCACATTTCATAGCAGCAATGAAAGACATCGAATCATGTGCCTGGTGTTTATCTATTCTTTTGTAGGAATGGATTTTAGAATGGTACATTTTCTATTCTGTTTTTGTAATTTGGTATATTACACTTCATTCATTTGCATGTCCTTTGCGGAACTTTGCCTCCTTAACAGCACTCCTGTAGGCCTCTCGGTTGTGAGCAAGATGGCCTGCTACTGATGCATCTATTTGCAGATTATCAACGATGTCTTGCAGCCATCTTCGCTTTGGTCTTCCTCTCTTTCTTTTCCCATTATGTACCCTTCCAAGATGGTATTCTCTAAGATTATCATGACGTTTAATGTGTCAAAATATTTAAGTTTTCTCTGTTTAATCCTCTTTACTAGCCAGCCTTCTTCAATATTAAGTTCGTGTAGTATGGATATATTTGTTCTTTTATGTGTCCATGATATTTGAAGAACTCTTTTGTAGAATTTATATTCAAAGGCATTTATGTGTTTCTCAGCTGTTTTGCTAAGTGTCCAGGTCTCACAGGCATATGTTGCGAGGGGAAAGATGCATGGCCTTAAAAATCTTATTTTGGTAGCTCTGTCTGTTCCTTTCCACAGATTCTTTAGTTGTTTTACTTTCTGAAGAGTGATAGATATCCTCCTTTTAATTTCCCTCATTGTATCTCCATTATTAGTTAACACTGATCCAAGATATTAAAAAGCTTCCAGTTTTTCCACATTGATACATATATCAGCTGCCTTATTTATTTTGTCAGTTGTCATTAATTTAGTTTTCTTGGCATTAATATAGAGGTCTTGCTCTTCACTATTCTTACGGACTGACATAATTCGTTTTCCCATTCCTTTTTGTGTTGTGGACAGTAATACTGTGTCATCAGCAGATCTAATCTCTGGTATTTCATAACCTCAAATTCTTATGGCATCGTAATATTCTTTGTCTACATCTTCTCTAACACTATATTTTCAGTATACAAGTTAAATATATAAGGCGACAATATACACCTCTGACGGACCCCTTGTTTTATGTCAAACCAAGTTGTTCTTTCACCAGTTATTCTTACTGCTGCGTGTTGGTCTATATACAGCAGTGATGTTAATTGTATCAAATGTGTTGGAAATCCCATTTTTTCCATTATTTCCCAAAGTTTCTGGTGTTGTACACCATCAAATACCTTTGAGTAGTCTATAAAGAATAAATATAGATTCACATTAAACTCTCTGCATTTCTCTATTATTAATCTTATATTGAATATATGATCTCTTGGTCCTTTTCCTTGCCTGAAACCAGCTTGGACCATATAGACTTCTTCATCTATTTTCTTACAAAGTCTACCCATTATGATTTTTAACAGAATTTTACTGGCATGACTAACCAGGCAACAGTTCTGTAGTTTGTGCATAATTTCAGGTTACCCTTTTTTGGCAGTGGTATGAATAGAGTTCTTTTCCGGTCTTTTGATCAAATAACTGAAGGCCATATCTTTTTACATAGTGCATGATAGATTGTTGCACATTCCTTTCCTCCTGCTTTAATAAATTCAGCTGTTATCTCATCACATCCTGGTGATTTACCATTTTTCAGATTCTTTATTGCCCATAAAACTTCTTTTATTGTATTATATTACAGGTACAGTATTTTGGTGTACATGAGATTGATGTTTGTATTTTCTTATATGTATGATTAAACCATATTAAGTCTGGCTTGTGATATGTTCTTCACTCTGTCCTGTTCTCATTCATTCATTCCTACATGTCAAAACACTACAGTTAAGGAAAAAAACACTAATAGGATACTTCATAAAAAATCATTAGTTTATATTAACAACACAATCAACCCCTTATCCATTTCTTTCAAATTTTTTTATTCCTTCATAAAACACAAACAATGGAATAACTGAAATCAAATTAACACCTTTTACGTGTTATAGGGTTAACATGATTACAACATAATCGTCCCATAAATAATCTCAAACTGTCATCCTAAATGAGTGAATGTCTGATTGTGATCAAATGAACTAACTAGCAAGAAATGTATAAAAAAATGCATAAACATAAATTCAGTGATACCTCAAATTTATTTGCACATAATAACCACCATCAAAATGCTTATTAACAAATATCAAAATCTTACATAGAAAACATATTTATTATTAAAAAATATACCATTCATGTATCCTTCATCTATTAACAGCTATACCTGAGTTTGTCGGGATGGGTCGGAGCAATCAACAGAACAGCTTGAGTGCATCCACATCACAGAATATAAACCATAACTAACCTAACACACACACGCACATACACACATATCCATCGGCGAAATAACATACTCATTCGTGATTAAAACGAGACCATGATCTCCTCCGATCCGTTGTCACCTTCCTGCGCGCTCAAAGTACAAGTTCCGACCGACTAAAATTCTGTCGCTTCTCCTTCATGTACTATATCAGACGGTACCTACTTCTCTCAGAGTTGCGCACCGTTGAGCTGACAAGTCCCTGACCTATTTTATTCTCTTTTTTTATGCTTCTAATGTTGGAAAAAAACTTAGGTTTGGTAGTTTGTTCTTATTTCTGCCTATATTACACTTGTGAAACTCTATCTTGGCAACAAGAAGGCAGACAACTACACACTGTTAGTAGATGGTATACTCTTTCCTTTCAGCAGGCTTGGCTGTAACATGAGAGCTAAAATCCATTATTTGCACATTTACTTCGATCGCTTTCCAGAGAACCTTGGTGTCTTAAACGAAGAGCAAGGTGAAAGATTTCACCAAGACATAAATGCAACTGAAGCCAGATACCAAGGAAGATGGGATGCACACATGATGACAGACTGTTGTTGGAATCTTATGCGGGATTGTCATAGCAGATCCCACTCTCGAAAGTCTTACAAAAGAAGCTTCTTATGATCGAATGGGTGAAAAGTTTGTACAATAAACTTGTGGTTTGGGTATGAAATAAGTAGATTTTCTTGTAGTACACTTGTCTTTTAATTTTTAACACGTTTCCTTCATACTTAGAAGAAACTAATTTAAACATTAGATTAAAATATCCTGATTTGTTACGGGCGAGCAGAGTGAAGACGGAATATGGCATATGTTCTGTATCTTAAAAACTAGACCTGATAGGGGGAAACGTGTGTCATTTTTTTGGAATCAGCAGGTCAAATATACCCAGAAACAGGCCTAACATTTGAGGCACAAAAATGTGCATTGGCCAGTGTTATCTAACCAACTAAGTGAACGGGAAAATCTGTAAATGACTTGTTTATATACCCTTGACACTTTCAATCTTGGTACTACAAGAATTATACCCACGGAAGTTCTAAGGTTAATTTCATTACAGGGCATTGACACTTTAACAAGTAAATTATAAATCTCCAGTATGTGAAATATGAAACTGTCTAATGCATGCTCGTATTTTACGGCTTTAAACAGCCGTGAAGTGGCACGCAAGAAAATAAGATGTCACGAAAACCATTATCCCATGCGGGAATAAGAAGTGGAACATGTTTTGAGGATACCACACAAAATCTTGAGCTGACAGGCGATGTCAAGAGATTCTTATTAGCACGTTAAAAATAATAGATTGAAGAAGGCATTCATAACACAAAGTTCCCGGTCAGGATAAGAGAGAATTTATCCAGCTTGCTATAGCCTTTATTTTTTTTCTTTCTTAGACTCGGTAGACCTACCAATAACTGAGTTTGCCGTCGGTAAATGCCCAAGATGGCACGAAGTCATTAACACAATATGACATGGTTGTGGGTAAGAGTATTTCTTCCTGTTAGAATATCCCCCCCTCGGACTTGGGTCTTTTGGGCTGATTTCCAGAAAATGTTTCATTGCACCATCCGTGCCTGCTGTTGTAAATACTTTCATAACTGCCAGAGAGGCTTTCCGCTAGACCAAAACAAACACAGGCTTCTTTCAAGATGGCCGTTTATATAGTTTTCACACAATGCGGTCTGCGCTTATCCAGACATCCGCAACTAGCGATAGAGACAGTTAAAAGTGATTCCAGGAAGAAATTCCATTTTCGAAGTGGGTGAATATACAGGAAGAGCGCGTGCCAGGGATAAGACATTCATCAAAACCATTGTTGACTTAACACTCGGGGGGGGGGGGGGGCTGAGGTCAACCTCCAGGAGTACTCACCACAAAGTCACGTGACCAGTTTTCTTTTACATCTGTGTCTTATTGGCTACATATGTATATGAGAGCTGAAGAGGATTGTCGCGCGTATGTGTGCTTCAGCAGAAGTCAAATTTTGTATTCCAAGAGCTTTCTCTTGGCTGTAAAAAAAAAACAAAAACGGAGACAGATGTAAAAAATGTGATTCATTTTTGGGGTACGTGTCTTCGCTGATACTCATACAAACTATGTAAAAAGACAAAACAGTACTCGAGCAATGATTGAACAGACTATTTTAATAACTGAAATTGAAAGTACTTGTATAAAGTTTGAAAGTACTTGTATAAAGTTATAACAACCATCAAGAAAGTAACGTACACGGAACTTCCAAAGAAAGTTACTGGCCTTACGGTATATATATATATGCCTCTAATTTGCAGTCTGTGAAAGCACGCACACATGAATAATACAGCAGCACACTGAAAATATACAGTTTTCCACATGTGACATGTAGAAACACACTTAAAATATACAGTTTTCTGCATGTAACATACAGAAGCACACTAAAAATATACGGTGTGACACTTTTCAGAAGCACACTGAAAACATAAAGTTTCAAACCAGTAACACACAGACACACGCTGAAAACTTACAATTTCACACTGTGGCATATAGAAACACACCGAAAATATAGAGTTTCACACCTGTAACGTATAGAAACACGCTGAGAGCATACAGTTTCACAGCAGGAACGCAGAGAAACCAGTATCGGAGAATGGATTAAACTGCCTTTTCTAATAGGCAGCCTATTTGTTTGAGCAATGGAGTCGCTCATGGTTTCTTTATTTCATCAGCACACTCACTCCCATGTGAAATTGTTTCGGACCACTCCTTCTGACGAAACTAATCTTCTTTTTCTTCAGCTTGCACACAGGCTCCTTGTCCCGATTAATTTTGCTTCACGTTACGACGTTTTTTCAAATTTTCCTTGCTTATGACCTGCCCAGTTTAAAACAGGGCGTCCTGTTATCTTTCCCACTCTGGCTCTGTTCTTGGAAACGTCGTAGAGAAAAGAGCGCAGTAAAGCCAGTAAATGAGCGATCGATACTTAAAACGCAAATTTTAGATATTGAATTACAGAGTCTTGTGAGTCAAAAGGAGACGCTGGCTAGGAATAGGAGATGTGCTAGAGAGGCGGAGAATGGTCACAGAATGACATGTTTTCAAAGCATTCAGAAGCTGGGAAGGAAATTAGTATTTTTTGTGATGGACAAAATCTTACTACGTTACAGGGTAATAAGGAAGGTCATTAAGATTCCGACCTGGACTGTATCGATGCCAGAAAACTGATCCATTTTTCCTTTGTAA
Organism: Achatina immaculata; assembly: GCA_009760885.1. Taxonomy (NCBI): domain Eukaryota; kingdom Metazoa; phylum Mollusca; class Gastropoda; order Stylommatophora; family Achatinidae; genus Lissachatina; species Lissachatina immaculata. The sequence continues at coordinate 50,636,137 of CM019720.1, read as the reverse complement.
ACTTACTAGAAAGATATAGCTGCATATATGTAACATGCAAAGTATATTTGTCCGCATGCATTTGATAAGAATAGTACGACTTTCTCTATACATGATGACATGCTGAACCTAACCGTTAGTGACATGTTCTAACATGTTCTTTCATTTCTGCTGCAGTTTCTAAAGAACTATTATATATATATATATATATATATACAGTGCAACACAAAAGCAAAACAAAACAAAACAAAAAACGAGACTGTTCCTGTATCATATTTTACTGAACAAGTTGAAAAAGTCAAATTCGACCTCCTTAAAAATCGTCCCCGTTTGAGTTGACCACAAAGTTGCAGACGATGCTGCCAGCGTTGTTAGCATTTCTGCAGATTTCTTTGAAAAGCTATTGAGAACCTCCTTCGGTTTTTTTTTCCTTTTTTTTCACATCTTCTAGTGAGAAAAAAAATTGATTTCCTTTGAGCATCAGCTTGATTTTTATGGAATAGGAAGAAGTTACAGAGAGCCAGTTCTGGCGAATATGTTGGGTGTTCGACCACGTTGATGTGATTTTCTAAAAACTGCATCACAGACAAAGCGCTATGGCTGGCATATTGTCCTGGTTCAAAATCCAACCAACGATCATCATTTTTCACGCTTTCTCTGCCTTCCAATAATCGTCTGTGCCAATTAGAAATGTGTGCACAAGACAAGCACTCATCACTGTGAGCCTCTGTCAATAATTTTTTAAAAATTCCGTCGCGGTCTTCTTTAGTTTCACAAGAAACTTGATGTTAACTCCTTGTTCCGTTTCCTCTGCACAGTTTTCCAAACTAGCGCAAGTATACGTCTCGTATTTGAACACGTACCCGCTGGTGCTGAGTAAAGCGATGGAGTTGAGCCTTGTCTTATAGTGACATATTAGAACATGCTCTGTAATTACTTTTTTTTTGTCTCGCTGTTTCCATTCTCGGTTCCCAAGCTATAAGGTCAGTCTCTTTTTTTTATATACACAGTGATAGCATTAATCGCAGTTAATCTAATATATTAGTAATTAATCTATTGCTCTAGGTGTCCATCTGTCGTTACCTACTATTTATGGATTTTTTAAAAAACGAAAATTTTGGAGGCCGTTACTGTAACTCGCTTATAATATCACAAAGTTTGTAAAATTCAGCTGGTGAAATCTGCTGAAGGAGAATAGTGCCAATCGTCTGATGATGTTCAGTTTGCATGGAGGATAATCAGCCAGTTTTGACTTTGGTTCAGCATGTGAACATTTTTGTAAATAGTAAATCTCTTTGCAAACGAGTATTTTTGAACGTACTTATTGCAAGCTGAAGAACATATACATATGACCGGTTTCGAGCAATCTTAGCACCATCACTGTACACATTCAAATGTCTATTTCTTTCTGAGAGCAAGAACAAAATAAAACTCTACTCAGCTGGCATTCTTCACCTCATCAGCCCGACATCTTGCTTCAAACTCGACGCCACTGTACTGGGAAACGTTAGCTCAGTAGCTGACTCAAAGCTGTAACGCTGAACAGCAAACAGCATCCTCTGACGTAGTATTTTTACCTGACTACAGGTTGTAACGTTGACCAGCAAACAGTATCCTCTGACATACTATACTTATCTGACCTCAAGCTGTAGTGTTGAATGAAGTATATATTATGCCTAATACGGCACAAAATAAATATTATGTGCCTTTATCTCGGCACTAAACTAAGGTAGTATTACTGCTATGCCTAATGCGCCAATAGTTAAACAAGCATCTACATGCGTATGCATGCATGGCCGAGATCGGCACTGTCTAAGAAGAAGAAGTGTACTGTTGTTGTTACTACAAGTTATCTAGTGGACAAGCTTGCATAATAGAATTTCTCTATAATTCACCTTTAATGAATCTGATGTAAGATTCTCTCAAGTCTGTTTCTCTGATATACACTAAGAAACAATGCAACACCCAGGTACACCACGCCTTTCACTAAGACAAAAACACTACGACAAAACTAGACATGGCAGCCTCCCAACGTAACAAGATCTCAACAGAGAGGAGTAACGACGAGTAGTATAGGTTTAACACATCTTATCTTATATCCTTCCCGTGCCGTTAAACGTCACATAGGGCTCGCAAAGTAGTTCGCCAATTTTTCCTGTCTTCGGCGAGTCTTTCAACCTCATCAAAGGATTTTATGCCTGTTAATTTGGCCTCTCTTAATAATATCCTCTTCAGAGTTTCACGCGGTCTGCCTCTTTTTCTTCGGCCTGTTGTGTTCCACTTGATAGCTTGTTTAACACATACAACATAGTTTATTGGTTGGATAGAATGAGAGATGAATCATGAAGATGGGGTAGCACTGCCACATGGCAGAGTTGACAGTTCAGTCAGTCAGTCATTTGCATGCCCCTTACGTTAACTTTGCCGCCCTAACAGCTCTGCTGTATGCCTCTCGGTTGTAAGCAAGATCCCCTGCTGCTGATGCGTCCATTCGTAGATCATCAACAATGAGGGATTGATGTTATCGGGTGTGAATTATCTATCATTGATGGCACCATTATAATACTGAAGATTGTAAATCCTATATTTCTTACTAAAAAAAAGATGTTCTTTATTTATATCGTCTTTATCTTCACACTCATCCAGTTTTCTGTTGTTTAGATTAGGTTTCACAAACATTACACGTCACTAAATCAGAAGTCCGATGAAATGTTCTGTACAGAATTCATTTAATTCTGACAAATAAGATATTCGACTTAGAATTCACAACATCACTTGTACTACGATGCAAAATGACATAATATGCGTTAGTTTCGTCGTTGAAGCACATCAATGTCAAACTATCGTATTCTACCTGCAGCATTTCTCAATGTTCTCAACTTCACGTTATTATACACTTGATAAGAGGACAATTCTAAACTCTGTACTATATTCGATCTGCTACACGTGGTCAATCCGTTACACGACTAAATCACTGTACTCGAAGTTCAAAACGTATTAATTCTTCATAATCCATTGAATCACTAGAAACACATCTTCAATCTGTCCTAGAACTACTTCTGCAAGACTGCTTTTCCTGAGTATCTATTTCTCTAAGTGTCCATCTGTTGTTACATACGTCTTATTTCTCTCTCGTGTCTTCTCTGGTGTGTGTTCTCCTTCTGCTGTTCTTCCTGATTGTCTGTCCTTCTCTTCTTCTCTTGTCCGGACCGGTCTCTGTTCCTCCGTCTTCGGGGCTCCGTCCTCTGTCTCTTCTTCTTCCTCGTTCCTCACTACTTGGTTCCTCCACTTTCTTCTTCGTTCTGTCCCCTTCGTACTTCTCCGTTCATTTGTTTATCTTCAAGTGCAGCTTGGTGGATTAACCAATAAGTATTTTGGCTCCACCCTTCAGATGTCCACTGGTTCCCATGCGCGTTCTGATTTTCCGTCATTCAAACTGCCCCGTGACTTATATGTCGTAAGTCAGTTGTACAATAGCCCACGCCTCTAAATATTTAATTGGTCAGCTGGGCGAGTTGGTCACTTCTTTATTTAAAAACCGTGTGCAATCGCATCACAGCGGGTGTCAAGTGTCAACTCCGTCTATACAATTGTTATTTACCTAAATCATTATCTTGCTATTTCCTGTCGTAGGTTTTATTGTGTCCTCGCTTTTCATTGTGCCTGCCTTTTCTATTCTTCTTTTCTATTTTGTTTACACGTGTCAACGTCCAGTCATTGCTTTGTTATCACTGGACCATCCTACTTTCTGGCATCCTTCTTTTTGTCTTTCCTACATGTGTCAGCGTCACTGTGTCTCGTCTTTTTCCATTCACTGTTTCCATTGATTACTTTTGTCCGCGTCTTGTTCTAGTGTCATGGAAGTTATATACCTTTCTCTTTCTTTCCTCTCCATTTTTCTCTGTCGCTATTCGGTCTTACTGTTTTTTACAGTGTATTTTCATAATCATATTCCTTAATAATAATAATAATAATAATAATATCCGTTACTTACAAGGCTATGCTACACACAGACCTGCTTGATGACATCATCTGCACAACCATCCATGATTTGTTCCTCTTTAGCCTGTCACATTTTTCTTTGAGGAGTTGTTAGTAAAATGGGTGCTTTTTGTCTGCATTTATCTTGAGGTAAGCACGTGGCCTCCAGATCTTGATCCTGTGATTCACGGTGAGGAAATCAAGAAGGTATCTAATCGCTACACAGGAAGTCTGTCTCGTACACCCAGAGATAATTCACATGGCCTCATTTTTGCAACTCTTCGAGGTTTTAGATCTGAGCAGGGCTGACAGTGAGGATGGCTACAGCGTGCCCGATGGGTGCAAGGACCAGCCCATGGTACAGAAGTATTAGTAGCCTCTGCTCAGTGTTGGCAACTGCCATGACCTTCATTGCTGATAGACATTTGAGAGCTTTTGTTATCACGTGGTCAGCATGTTTCTTTAAACATAAACTGGATAAAACTTCACATCTAAGTGTGCCATCACGTTAGTCCTGGTCACATCCTCGCCACCCAATCTTACAACAGGAGTATCGGTGTTAATAACACTGTTGTTCAGTGAGAACGTTCTCATTGATGGTTTGATGGTTCTGTAGGGTTGACAAAGACGTTAAAAACTTCACAACAGTGTGGGATGGGCAGAACAGAACTAGTTACCTAGGCTGTTTGGCAAGCATAAGTGTAGTAAATAATAAGTCAGAGACAAGCTAGAACCGGAAGTGCACAGCTCTGGGAAAGATCCGTCTCTGCCCCAGTATATAAAGAAAACAGGACATAATTTTAATCGGTCGGAATATGTAAGCTGAGCACGTAGGAAGCCAGCAGATCGGGGGAGTCATGTTACTGTTCAAAAGCTAATAAGAATTGCTTATGCATCGAACGAGAACCAATGTGTATGTAGGTTAGTATTAGTTTATACTCTGTGATGCGGATGCATGCGAGCTGTGCAGTCGACTTCTCCGGTCCATTACTGATCCACTCAGGTAAATATTTTGTTAGTGAATGGTAACGAATGGTAGTGAATAATCATAACTCAGTGGGGGTGTAATTGTTCTATGTAAGAATTTAATATTCTTTTTTATCTTTGTAATGCGAAAGTGATGTTTTATATGTACACTAAATTTTTATGCTACCGAATTTTTGCATATGCATGTGTGTGTATATAAGCTATCACAAAAGGCCAAAGAAAAAGAGGCAGACCGCGTGAAACTCTGAAGAGGACATTGTTAAGAGAGGCCAAATTAACAGGTATAAAATCCTTTGATGAGGTTGAAAGACTCCCTGAAGACAGGAAAAATTGGCGAACTACTTTGCGAGCCCTATGTGACGTTTAACGGCACGGGAAGGATATAAGATATGTGTGTGTATTCTTACCAGTTAGCTACATTTGTACAATCTGAAGCTCAATCATTTTTGTATGATAGTTTGTGATTATAGATATTGTACGATTACGAATGAAGACCATACCAAACCAAAATATACTGTGTTTTATTGATTTGTAGTAAATTCTACTGTTGAAATTATGTTTTTGTACAAACGTAAGTAGTTAAGGAAATTGTTTTAATGATTTTTATTGATAACAATATAAGCTGATAAATAACAACATATAAAATGATGATCCTTTGTTTGATTTTGCTAACTATGTAAACAGATGATTATAAACAATATAAGTTTATGGTTATTTGAAGAAGCAGTATTGATTGTGTGTGTTTTTTTTTCCTTCATTGGTGTAGTGTGTGAATGTGTCAGTCTGTGCAATCTTCAGTCTTCATGTACCTATAAAGATAAGATACCAACAATAAACAAAATACAATATAACAGCATATAAATTGCAGACAATTATTACCCCCCATTAAAAATAACATAATTCATACACCAGGAGAAAAGTCGACCAAGTTCGCTCTGCCGTGCATTGGCAGTCTCCTTTCTGTCTTTTCCCTGTCGATACACTAGAATATCGTCAGCAGATGACGGAGTTCTTCCCTCCCTAACAAACTGGCGTTAAGTGATTGTCACTGTATACACATTGAAAAGATTGCTGACGAGACTGGGTTACATTTATTGCTTTGTTTTTTTTAATGAGGGGTCCTCTGTTGTTCTCAAGCAGAACACGGGGTACACGGCCAAGAACAAAACAGAAAGGTTTAAGAACCGCTGTAGGATGTCTTTCTGTCGCTTCTCACATAGGATTGGCTAGAAAGCATAATTTTGGGCTCTACATTTTCAGATTTACTTAATTTACCTACATTTCATTATATTTCAAAACCATAAGCTATTGCTCTTTTCCAGCGTATTCGCATTCTCTATAGTACATTACGCTGGACGAAAATTTCTGGAATATATAAGTCACTGCTTGATAAAATGAGACAAAATTTCGATCGTTTCTTTGACATTAAATCCATTTTTATCACAGAAATTTCATCTTTAGATGGCGTTGCCTGTTAAAAGGAAATGGAAACGTCTTGCCTCTCGGACATTTGTTCTGTTTCTGTAGCATAAAATTCCTCAATGTGCCAGTAAAAGAATCTTAAATTTACGTATAAATTGAATCTCTTCCGCTTCCCAACAGTCAACGTCATGTCCGGAAAGAAGGTTTACAATCTCCGTACAAATAGACGCCGGAAGTCATTCGATTACTCGTTTCCTTGACGACCGCGCATGCCTTTTGCTGGCGTGGGTTCGAGTGTTAGTTATTTGTTCGCGAGCTCGCTGTTTCCAGTGTTACTATTTTAGTTTCCGCGACCGCAGGTGAACAAAGCGGCGGAAAGCAACGAATAAACAACTGCTAAACAACGGATAAACAACGGACTTTATCGCGAAAATTACTGCCAGCAGGTCTTCCCCCCTTCCCTTCTCATTGACATGTTTTAGAATAATATTGTGGTTCCGCTTTACCAAAGATTAAATGTTCACCCTTTGATTCCATGAAAAGAATTTCACAACAGAGTTACAATAAATTATGCCAGGCGTAAGGAAGACAAACAAACAATTTCAAACGTGAGTAAAATTAGGGATATCCAGCCTAGGTACACGTGCACTAACGATCTGTTTCTTTCCGCAGAATAGTCAGTCAGTCATTTGCAGGCTCCTTGCGGAATTTTACCTCCCTAACAGCTTTCCTGTAGGCCTCTCGGTTGTGAGCAAGATGGCCTGCTGCTGATCCATCTATTTGCAGATAATCAACGATGTCTTGCAGCCATCTTCGCCTTGGTCTTACTCTCTTTCTTTTCCCCCATTATGTACCCTTCCAAGATGGTCTTCTCTAGATTATCATGACGTTTAATGTGTCCAAAATATTTAAGTTTTCTCTGTTTAATCCTCTTTACTAGCCAACCTTCTTCAATATTAAGTTCTTTAGTATGGATATATTTGTTCTTTTTCTGTGTCCATGATATTTGAAGAACTCTTCTGTAGCATTTAAATTCAAAGGCATTTATGTGTTTCTCAACTGTTTTGTTAAGTGTCCAGGTCTCACAGGCATTATATTGCGAAGGGAAAGATGCATGCCCTTAAATATCTGCAGAACAGACGAAACAAGACTCACACACAGGCCTGTATGATTATTCTCACCCTTTTTTATATTATTTTCTCCCTACTTAATTCACTCGCATACCTTCAACAGCAATTTTTAGTAGCAAGAAATGTACTATAAAAAAATTATAGTAAGCCACTGACAACAATTATTGAGAAAGACGCTGGCGATGGTTGGGACATGTGCTCCGAATGATTGACAACTCACTACCAAAAATAGCACTAAGATGGACACCACAGGGGAACAGAAGTAAGGGTAGACCAAAAGAGACATGGAGAAGAACAACAGAGAGGATGTTGAGCAATAGAGGGCTCACTTGGGCAAGAGCAGAAAAAAAGGCGAAGGACAGGCATTTGTGGAAAACCCTCGCCGAAGCCCCATGTGCCCTGGGCACTTGAGGTTCAGAGAGAGAGAGATTATCTTATCCCCAAAGATGGTTCATTAATCTCTTATTTACGTACGTTAATTTACCGTACATTACATTAATGTGAATTATTATTACATTACTACAGTGACTCTCTTAATTTAACTGAATGTGTAGAGAAGATACGATTACTACTCTACAGCTCCATCTGAACGTACAAAACAATGTTCGATTATCGTTCTGCAACTCTTATCTGAATGTACAAACAAGATCAGATTATGATTCTACAACTCTCTCTCTCTCTCTCTCTCTCTCTCTTAATATACAAACAAGATTTGACTACCGAAGGACATGATTCAGGCCGTGAAAATCCTGTGATACTTTAGTGTTACTCAATCTCTGACTGGCCAACGATTCCAACGATGTGATCTTGCCCCCCCTCCCCCCCCCCCCGGCCAACAAAAAAATATTCACATGCATTTATTACATTATTCTTTGCTCACAGAAGCAGAAAAACAACCCAGATAAAGACTCGACATGAACAAAACCTTCCAAGCCACTGACAGGAGCACCTGCCATTGCACAATACGTCTTTCCGTGCTAGTTCAATCTCCATTAAGTCACAAGAAAAGGTATGGGGTGGTGGTGGTGGTGGTGGGGGGGGGGGGCTACAGAATTCTCTGATTTCTTGTTTGTTTCGTTTTCAGAACATTCACAATTCCGGTTGTTTGATTTAATGATTACATTTTCCCCGGTGTGATGAATCGATCTAAACACAGAAGTGAGGATTCCGATGCTAGAACAGTATAGAGAGGAAAAAAACACGTCCAGGAGTTTAGATATTTAACACAGAGTGAAAGGAAATAAATCATTCCCATGTCAACATAGTTTAGTATAAATACGTAGCTCACATGTTAACATAGTTTAGTATAAATACGTAGCTCACATGTTAACATAGTTTAGTATAAATACGTAGCTCACATGTTAACATAGTTTAGTATAAATACGTAGCTCACATGTTAACATAGTTTAGTATAAATACGTAGCTCACATGTTAACATAGTTTAGTATAAATACGTAGCTCACATGTTAACATAGTTTAGTATAAATACGTAGCTCACATGTTAACACAGTGTAGTGGGAAAAAATTGTTTACGTGTTAATATAATGTTATAGGAAATAAATAATTCACATGTTAAGATACTGTAGTAGGAAATAAATAGTTTACATGTTAAAATACTTTCAGTCATTTGCATGTCCCTTGCGGAATTTTGCCTCCCAAACAGCACTCCTGTAGGCCTCTCGGTTGTGAGCAAGATGGCCTGCTGCTGCTGCTGCATCCATTTGCAGATCGTCAACGATGTCTTGCGGCCATCTTCGTTTTGGTCTTCCTCTCTTTCTTTTTCCCCATTATTAATCCTTCCAATACGGTCTTCTCTAAATTATCATGGTGTTTAATGTGTCCAAAATATTTAAATTTTCTTTCTTTAATCCTCTTTACTAGCCAACCTTCTTCAATATTAAGTTCTTTTAGTATGGATATATTTGTTCTTTTTTGTGTCCACGATATGTGAAGAACTCTTCAGTAGCATTTACATTCAAAGACATTTATGTGTTTCTCAGCTGTTTTGTTAAGTGTCCAGGTCTCACATGCATATGTTGCGATGGGAAAGATGTATGCCCTTAAAAATCTTATTTTTGTAGTTCTGTCTGCTCCTCTCCACAGATTCTTTATTTGTTTTACTTTCTGAAGAGCGATAGATGTCCTCCTTTTAATTTCCTCATCGTATCTTCATTATTAGTTAGTAGCGATCCAAGATATTCAAAACTCTCCACTTCTTCCAGTTTTTCCTCATTGATACATATTTCAGCTGCCTTGTTTGTTTTGTCAGTTGTCATCAATTTAGTTTTCTTTGCATTAAGAGGTTCTGCTCTTCGTTGTTCTTACGGACTGACATAATTAGTTTTTCCATTCCTTTATGTGGTGTGGACAGTAATACTGTGTCATCAGCATATCTAATCTCTGGTATTTCATAACCTCAAATTCTTATGGCATCGTAATATTCTTTGTCTACATCTTCTCTAACATTCCTCATTATATTTTCAGTATACAAGTTAAATAAGTAGGGTGACAATATGCACCCCTAACGGACTCCTTGTTTTATGTCAAACCAAGTTGTTGTTTCACTATTTCTTTTTGCTGCTGCTTGTTGGTCTAGATACAGCAGTGATGTTAATTGTATCAAATGTGTTGGAAATCCCATTTTTTCCATTATTTCCCAAAATTTCTGGTGTTGTACACAATCAAATGCCTTTGGGTAGTCTATAAAGGATAAATATAGATTCACATTAAACTCTCTGCATTTCTCTATTATTAATCTTATATTGAATATATGATCCTTGCCTGAAACCAGCTTGGACCATATTGACTTCTTCTTCTATTTTCTTACGAAGTCTACCCATTATGATTTCTAACAGAATTTTATTTGTATGACTAATCAGGACAACAGTTTTTAGTTTGTGCATAATTTCAGGTTACCCTTTTTTGGCAGTGGTATGAATACAGTTCTTTTCCATTCTTTTGGCCAAATACCTGAATACCATATCTTTTTGCACAGTGCATGATAGATTGTTGCACACTCCTTTCCTCCTGCTTTAATAAATTCAGCTGTTATCTCATCACATCCTGGTGATTTACCATTTTTCAGATTCTTTATTGCCCATAAAACTTCTTCTATTATCGGTTCAGGTTCTTTCTCCTCCAATAATAATTCACACTGTTGATTTCTGTTTCCATAGACGGTTGTTTCATACATTCTTTTGCAATATTCCTTCCATCTTTCTAGAATTTCCTCTGTCTCTGTCAAGGTATTCCCCATCTCATCACAAATTACATTTAGCTTAGGTGTGACATTTCTCGTCAATGTCTTCATTTCTTTAAACATTTCACTATCTCTTCCACACTTCTGATGTTCTTCTATTCTTTCACAACAATCTTGTATGTATTATTTTTTGTCTTTTCTTATGTTTCTTCGTACTTCTTTTGTTAAAGTTTTATATTTCTCTTTGTTGTTGTTTGTCACTTTCCATTGCGTCTTCATTTCTCTACGTTGTTTTATCAGTTCAAGTGTACTGGCTGTAATCCATCCATTCTTTTGTGTTTTCTTTACTGGAAAAATGTCTTTAGCTGTTGTTATTAAGATATCTTTGGCCTGCGTAGCCAATTCATCTGGTGTCATCTCCTCCTGTACAACCATCAGGATTTCGAAACGGTTCTTCACTTCTATACCGTATTGTTCTGCATAGTAGTAAATAAACAATTTACGTGTTAAGATGCTGTAGTAGGAAATAAATAGTTTACATGTTAAAATACTATAGTAGTAAATAAATAGTTTACGTGCGAAGATACTGTAGTAGGAAATAAATAGTTCACATGTTCACATTAACGTACAAAGAGAAAATACGTGAAGAATTTTGAGAGCTTATGCAGTACCGCGCCATCTTGTAGCAATAATCAAAAGTTTATATGCAAAATTTCACTTCTATGCCTTGTTTTCACCTCAAAGTTTATATTATATTTCGGAAACACGTCCAAAACTGAAAAAGGGCATTAGATAAGGATGCACTCTATCAGCTAATCTTTTCGTCATTGTCATGGACTGGGTGATAAGCAAAACAACAGAAGTAGCTGAAAGAGCTCTTAGATGGACAATGTTCTCCGTGCTTGAAGATTTGGATTATGTAGATGATATAGTACTCTTAGCACATACTCACCACCACATACTGGAGAGAACGAGCACTCTAGATGAACATCAATATGAAGAAGTCAGAAATAATGAAAGTAGATAAAGAAAAACACGCGGCAATTAAAATCAATGACTAAAACAGAAAACGGATATCTTCAAATACCTTGGCAGCGTATTAACACCCGACGGAGGAACAAATTAAAGAGATAAAAGAGTAGAATAAATAAAGCTAGAGCAGTTTTCATGAATCTTAGAAACGTCTGGAAGTCTTCACAGTACAGTACTGGAACCAAAATAAAACTGTACCAAAGTTGTGTGCTATCCATACTTTCTATGGTACAGAATGCTGGAGACCACCTGACAGAAAATATGCAGATTATCCTCATTCCACACAACCTGCTTCAGAAAGATTTTAAATATTCACTGACCACAGATAACAGAGACCTACTTGCCCAATGTGAACAAGAAAATATGCATGTTATAATAGGGGACCCCCCCCCCCGGGAAATAGATTGGTCACGTGCTCCGTAGAGACCCTAGCAACATCGCTAAAACAGCCATGAGACGGACACCCGAGGGGAGAAGAAAGAGAGGCCGACCCAAGGCCACCTGGTGGAGAACTGTAGAAGCGGAAGTGAGCGGCACAGCTGGGGAACGGTACAAAGGCTGGCCCCAGGCCGTGAGAGACGGAGAGAGTTTGCTGCTGCTCTGCAGAACGCCACAGGGCGTACTGGGGCGATTGCCGACCAAGGACATGGATGAATGGACGGATCTTAACATAATGAAATAGCAAATAAATAGTTCACATGTTAACATGTTGTAGTAGGAAATAAATGGCTCATTTGTTAACACAATTTTATCTGTTTATAATATCTGACAGGACAAAAACAATATTGAACTATATATTTTAAGCTACTACACAGACACACACCCAGGACACAACACACAAATACGCACACAACAAACAAATACACACACAACATACAAATACACACACAACAAAAATATAAGCACACAACAAACAAATACACACACACAACACACAAATGCACACACAGCAAACAAATACACACACAACAAACAAATACACACACAACAAACAAATACACACACAACACAAAATACGCACATGCACAAACACACTTGCACATAAACAAATAGCGGTTATTTGCCAAATTCTTAAGGCCATACCCACAAAGAGGAAAAAATAAACAATCAAGTTCAAGAATTTTTCTCTATATAATTTCGTATGGACATTTTTTTTAATTTAATTTTTCGTTCCATTTCTCAGAGCTTCTGCGGTGCCTTTTTGTTTCTCTCTTGGCCACATGCAAAGATGATGTGTTTCCCCTTCTCTTATATTCATTTTCTTACACATTTTTTCAATTTCTTCCCCTCCTTGACTTTTATCCTCCCTCTGAGATTACATGTAGCTTCAACATCCTCACAATTACACAGCATCAAGCAGGTCTCCCCATGGGAAAATCATAAACAGATAACGCCAGTAAACTTCTGTGAAAGCTTTAGTTTTAAAAAAAAAAGTGTAATAATTTGGCCCCGAAAAATCTATAAATCGATATACTTTCTTTGTCTGCGGTTTTCCTTCCTTATGTGGAAGCAGTTTACCGATGCCCATGTCAAAAACACACTTCCTCCTCCACGTTGGGAGCATTGAAAAAGAGGCAACCGTGATCATGCCCCAGGATTAGCGTGCTCCTGTTTGAAAGACGCCTTCAAAAAGCGTTCCGTGAGATATGAAAAGGCCCTGAGAGAGGGGGGCTGGGGGGAGGGGGGTTGTGTTTGAATATTACTGGACCCTCGCCAAGATGTCATGCAAACAATCCTCGAGTCAGCAATCAGAATAAATGGCTCATTTCTATTTTCCCTGCTATCATCTTTCCTTTGTCCACGCTAGTGCCCCTTTGCCTCTTGCAGCTGAACAAAATGGCTTCGTGTCTCCAATGAAATGTCCGAGAAACTGCTGCTTAGGAAAATAACAAGTGTTTCGTTTTCTGATTGCGTGCATGTTTTTGTAGCAAATATTGTTCAGATCTTTGCCTTCTTCAGTGGTGAACATGTGTTATTGAAGAATCAGGAAGGCATCTCAAGTAGCGCCATGACGATATCCGAATCTGCTAGACTCCTGCATGCTAATCTGAGATCGCCGTATCAGCGGTGACCGCTGTCTCCAGAAACAAGGATGTGCAGGTTGTCAAGACCATTTCAGAAATCCACGCGACCCTCTGATAACATCTTGTTATCAACATTCAACTTGCTCATTTTGACGTTTTCGTCTCTCAATGACGGAGTAAGTTTTTATATGCCTTTAGGGAAACATCTATGCAACACATCCTTATCAATGAATGTTAGAAAACGAGTCCTAAAATGCTATATTGAACCTATCTTGTTATATGGAAGTGGATCATGGACAATAGGCAGGCCTGCACAAAGGTAATTGGAAGCAGCAGAAATATGGTTTATTAGAAGAATGTTGCGAATTCCCTGGACAACAAAAATAACTAATGAAGAATGTATGAGAAGAGCTGGAGATATAAAAAATCTTGTCGAAAAAAAAAATAAGAGAGAAACAATGTACTTTTATAGGGCATGCAATGAGATGAGGGGGGCATTGAAAATATAACAACAGGGAAAAAAGAGGGAAGAAGAGCCAGGGGAAGATCGAGAGAAATGATACTGGACAGCCTGAGGAGATGGTGTGAGAGGAGATCACAAACTGAGCTGATGGCCTGCATGAAGGATCGGGTACCCTGGAGAAGCATAATAGCCAACGCCGGTCGGCATGGCACGGCACCTGATGATGATGATAATGATTAGAGTAATATTTTAAGAAGCGTAAGTTCATCAATGGTACACTGTTCTTTTATTTTTTTTAATTGGACAATTAGCAGTTACTCTCCTATAGTTGCCTCGACAAGAGTATGTATCCAATAGTCTGCTAGTCCCTAGAGCTAACCCATCATCATCATCATCATCATCATTGCCCTTCGCTCTGTAGTGAGCATAGACCAAAGGCTGTCCAGTCGTCCCTGCTCTTAGCTTTCTTCTCCCTTTAGCAGATTCCCTTCCTTTTCCAAGGGAAAGTTGCCTGGTTTTCCTTTCCGTGTTTCTGTAATGTTACAATTTGTTTCCAGGAAACTTACTGTATATTTATTGTTATTTCTGCATTTCATGTGTCAACCACGGCACTAAGCACCACGTGCGCAGAGACAAAGAAACCAACACTGCAACAGTAATACCACAAAAGAAACCAAACACAGCTATATCTTTTGTGTTGTGTTTTCCTATGGAATATAAAGCCTACATGTACAATTGTTGAAAAGTCCTGCAAAATCATTGGATGTGTGGCTTGCTTCAAACTCAGGATTGATTTTAACCTACGGCTAAATAAATCTATGGTTTTGTCTTGAGTCTGTTAAGTTGCACGTGTTCTATTTCCATAAAAATAGTAAGAAAAAATGGCACGGGTTTGTACGTATGCTTTGACTGCGTTAGTTGATCAGGTCAAAATACACAATCTTGTCTCTGTCCTCTCGTGCAAAAAATGGCTGCGAGGGTTGGGGCTGCAAATTCCCAGACGTTGTCCATCAGAGAGAAGTTGTGAACCCAGAAGTGTACGAAGTGCACGAGACAGTTCCCTTGTGACACCACGTGACACATGGCACGACAGTGAAGTGGAGGCTAGCTGCTGGAAGTGGTGAGAAGATGCGATGTAACAGAAAGGTGTGGCTGCGTGAAAGAAAGTGAAAGAGGGAGAGAGAGAAGGGGAAAAACGAGGAGGGAAGAAAACTTTGAACATGATATCGATTGGAAGCGTTCGGAAATGTTAATTTTGCTTATGAATAAACAGTAACAGAATTAAACTTGGATGTAAGGAAACAATTCTAACAAGGTTTTGTTTTTTTTTTCTCTCTCTAATTTTCATGATAATTTCAAACAATATCCATGATGTAGCGACCTATGAACAGTGTACGTCAAGGAATTCGTTAATACAACAGTTTGATCTCTTTATCTGCATATCTCTCTCTCTCTCTCTCCTCTCTCTCTCTCTCAGCACGGTTGTTTTTTACAGATTTTTAACATACAATTCGCCCCCCCCCTTAGTTACAGGAACTACCATAAACCCATTTAGGACACACCAGTGTCTGCTCTACTGTCCTTTCTAGCAACTGTTGAAGAGTAACTTTGGAACTGTCCGGTTCAGAAATTGATTATGAGACAGTCTGGTGTGTTCTTCTAGCAGACACCTCCTTCCTGATTGTTCCATGACTCCCAAAAGTTCAGCCATTTTCTTGATGTGAATATTTGTCTTCACTCTCATCAATTAGTTGTGGTGACGTTTGATAGACCGGTCAGGGTTGCATCTTTGTCCAGGGTCAGCATGTCCTGTAGGCGTAAAATAATGCGCTAGCGCATTTCTCTCTCTCTCTCTCTCTCTCTCTGAACCTTAAGTGCCCAGGGCACATGGGGCTTCCGCAAGGGTTTTCCACAAATGCCTGTCCTTCGCCTTTTTTCTGCTCTTGCCCAGGTGAGCCCTCTATTGCTCAATATCTTTTCTGTTGTTCTTCTCCATGTCTCTTTTGGTCTACCTTTACTTCTGTTCCCCTGTGGTGTCCATCTTAGTGCTATTTTTGGTAGTGAGTTGTCAGTCATTCGGAGCACATGTCCCAACCATCGCCAGCGTCTTTCCTCAATAATTGTTGTCAGTGGTTTCATCTGCATTTCTGCCAATAAGATGTTATTTCTTATGGTGTTTGGCCAAAATATTTTTCTAATTCTTCGTAAACATTTAGTCTGGAAAGAATTCAACTTGTTTTCTATGGTTTTGGTGATTTTCCAGCATTCACTTCCATAGAGTAGTACACTTAGAACATTATTCTTAAATATCCTGATTTTCATATTTATGCTTAGTTTTTTTTTCCATATATTCTGCAGCATTGCAAAAGCCTGGTTTGCTCTAGTAAGTCTGCTGTTGATGTCCTCTGTGCTGTCTCCATTTTCTACTACTCTGCTGCCAAGGTATACAAATTCGTTGACCTCCTCCACTAACTTGTTATCTACTCTGAGTACATTTCTGTTGTTCACATTTTGCTTCATTAACTTTGTCTTTCCTACGTTGATCTTTAGTCCTATATTGTTTGCATTCTGAGTTAGCTTGTTTATTTTAGCGCATTTCTAGTGTAGCACAAACACTTGTAACATCAGTTCCGGCGGAAGTAGCACAAACACTTGTAACATCAGTTCCGGCGGAAGTAGCACAAACACTTGTAACATCAGTTCCGGCGGAAGTAGCACAAACACTTGTAACATCAGTTACGGCGGAAGTCGGGTAGCTGGTTGATCATGGAGTTTCTCATAGCGTCCTTGTGACGGGCTCACTGAACATTCTAAGGAAGAATGAGAAGGAGTTTCTTCGGGGACAATGGGTAAACCTGCTCGGACACTCACATGTGAGGGGATTATCATGAATCTTCAGTCCAGGGGTTGTGGGTGTGCATTGAAATAAGGTGGCTGATAGATTGGCTGGACAGGCTGAAACAGAAGACAGGCTGAGAATGGGTTTTCTTCTTCTTCTTCGTTCGCTTCTGCCATCAAGATCGCCCCGTGATCCTATTTAATTTACTCATGTGGTTCTCGCGATAGTCTCATTCAGGATGGAGGCCCAGAGTATCGTGAGGTTTGTTTGGGCCTACATTCTCGGTGGGTCACAGAAGGGGCATTGCGTGACACTGGTTTTCGTTGCACCAGTTCAGCTTCGAGTTTGACTTTACTCACTGGAAAACCTCGACATGGGTTTGGATATAAATACATCCCCGCCCGGTGAGAGGAGGTTGTCTATCTAGGTTGCACTGGTCCAGTGTCTCCGACCTCAGCGTTTTGTGGTCGTGGCCGCTACCCTTCCTGGTGGTGACCAGGGTGGAGCTTTTGTCGAGGAGGACGAATCCTTGCCACTAGTGAGTTTCCCCCTGGGTTAAGCCGGTTTAGGCATATTATCCCAGTTTTGGTGTATATAGGACGTGGCCGGCCTATGAAGCAGAGGTGGCACTGGTTTTCGTTGCACCAGTTCAGCCTCGAGTTGAAATTTCCCACCCGAAAACTTCGACGTGGTTAGGATATGAATATATCCCCGCCGGGTGAGAGGAGGTTGTCTATATAGACTGTACTGGTCCAGTGTCTCCGACTTCATCGTTATGTGGTCGTGGCAACCACCTTTCATGGCTGTGACCAGGACGGAGCCCCTGCCGAGGAGGACGAATTTTCGCCACTAGTGAGTCTTCCCCCCGGGTTAAGCCGATTTGGGCATATTATCCCAGTTCTGGCGTACACAGGACGTGGCCGGCCTCAAGAGCAGAGGTGCCGTGATATGGGTAGCCCTCACCGCGAGACTATTGGCCATACCTATTTAACTTCACTTAAGTCTTTTCATCACCTTTTCCACGGCGGCGCCGCGTAGCAACCCTAATTGCATTTTTCTTCACTGACCAGGAGGATTTTTGACCCACGGTCGATAACACCCTAGTGCACCACCTACGTCTTATCACGAACCTGGCTAGCCGTTTATAAGCTTCACTCGACGGACAAACCACTCGCTTCTGCATCGGATCACCTTAACTCTCGCCGTCCAGGAAGGGAGCACAGACTTTCCTCCTCACCCACGGAACTCGAGAGAGCTTCTTCGCCAAAAAGAACGGTCGCCCTGTGCTTTAAAAGCCAAAAGTAGCCCGCACTGCTCAGCCCTGCGCGGCTGACCATGCTGACGATGGATAAGGATGACCATTATGAAGACTGTATTAGACAGACTACGGGAGGATGAGGAGAGGGAGTGGATGGACAAGGCGCATATACAGAAATTGATAACGTTGGGATTGAGCAAAGATGTTGTAATTTGAACTAAGTGGGAGAAAGCGTATAATAAGCAAGGAAAATTTGACGGAAACCATTTTAAACAGACTTTTCGATGGATGTTGGAGCATGGATGAGAATGACCTGAATGCGATGATGCCGGATTCTGAATTCTGAATATACGTTCACTTTCATATTCTTTTTGTGCAAAATTCTTTTGATAATATTTTTTTTCTTTCAGTATCATCTTTCTTCTTTCTTTTCTTTTCTTTTTTTTTTTTTTTCGTTCACAGAAATCTGTTACATGAGTTTTATAACGAATCTGGAACTAAATCCAGTTTTGACGCATTCTCTCTCAATAACGCACTGTGCCTTGAATCTTGCTTTTCATATGCTTTCAGAAAAATCATGAAGTAACTGGAATTAATTGTTATCATTGGCGGATTAGTCATTGTGCCGAAGAGGCTTAACTCTTTCACTCCTGCATTATTTTCCATGCTGTGCCAGATTAAATGTTGAGAAATATCGGCAGAAAGACAGGGGAGGGAAATAACTCTCTAACTTAAAAACCAAGGTTGGTTTGGAATGTGCTACTTTCCATGTTCTTCAGACTTGCATAATTATCGCCTCTGGACATTGGTCTGTATAGAAGCGCAAGATCTACCAACCTTACCATTGTTGTTTTGGGGCAAAAGAGTTAAGATTAATGGGCCTGGGAGGACAGAGACCCAGGGGTCTTGAACAAAACAGAAAAAAAGGAATTCTGTAAATGTTGCTTCACGAGACTGTCATTTATAAATACTCCACAATTTGGCTGAGCTACAGTGGATATGTCTGTGCAGTCAAAACAGAAGAAGGCACGAGAGAATGGTTCCAGATTGAAACAGGTGTGAAACAAGGATGTATACTGTCTCCTTTGCCATTTTGGAATTACAATAGACTTCATAATGAAAAAATGCTGCACAGGTAACACAGGTATGGACTGGGTACATGGGACCCAACTAGAAGATCCTGATTTTGTTGATGACATAACTCTTGTTAGTGACAGTGTGAATTCCATGCAAGAAAAAAAACCAGATAACCAGTCTTCACTGGCTAGCAAAATATGACTTGAAATTAACAAGGACAACACAAAAATATTGAAAATTTCCTACTAATCAAAATGGAAAAATTCACATAGAAAGGACAGATATTGAAGAAGTCAATCAATTTGCATACCTTGACAGCTACATAGACCAGGATGGTGACACCAGAAAGGAAGTTAGAATTAGAATTGCAAAAGTAGCATCAATCTTCAAGAATCTTGAGAACATATGGAAAATAAAAGTTATAAGCATAAAAACCAAGTTAAGACTATTCAATTCAAATGTAATATCCACCCTCATTTATGCATGTGAAAGCTGGAAATCATCAAGAAATAGACAAGAAATTAGACTCTTTTGAAAACATATGCATAAGGAAAATACTCGGCATCCAAGTGGAATGAATTCAAGAAAAATGCAGAGATAAGACAGAAGACTGAACAACAACCAGTCTCATGGGTGTTAAGGCAAAGGAGATGGACATATGTTGGTCACGTGATGAGAAGAAACAGTCATAGAATACCAAAACAAGCTATAAAATGGAACATAACAGGCCAAAGAAAAAGAGGCAGACCGCGTGAAACTCTGAAGAGGACATTATTAAGAGTGGCCAAATTAACAGGCATAAAATCCTTTGATGAGGTTGAAAGACTCGCCGAAGACAGGACAAATTGGCGAACTACTTTGCGAACCCTATGTGACGTTTAATGGCATGGGTAGGATATAAGATATAAGATTTGGCTGAGTGGTTAGGCACTCTGTCTACTAATCTAGTAGTACCCTTTCAAGTTCGAACAGTGGCGATTTTCTTCTGGCACTACCACACCAAAAAACGCCCCCGAGGCCCATCCAGCCTCTAAAAATGGATACCAGAGATACCTGATAAGGTAGATGGGGCCAGGCGTGATACTGACAGCGTCACACTTTCATGTGCCGATGGTCTTGGAAATAAGGGCCTAACACCGTATCCCCAGTATGCCTTAATGGCATGGAAGCGGGGATGTTATCTGTACCTATCACTGCACTAATGCACTGTGTTATCCAGAAGACAATGATGTATCTTCCGTGTTTGTTTCGTATGCTACACACACAGTAATAATGGCGGAAATTAAGCAAAAAATAGACTATCATCAGGCCGTAGATTAGAAGATGGAAAGCAGAGATCGGATGGCTTGCAGGGGGTCGGTAGTTTGGGGGTGGGGGGGGTCTTTCTAAATTTAGAATAAGGGTCAGGGTAATGGATAATCCGTCACTTATTGTTACATTTTTATATTTAAAGAATGAGAATAGGGCACGGGCTCTTCTGCCAAAGAAAACATTTGAGCAGAATTTGCCGCGAAAATTTAGTTTCACTTTAAAAATATTTACATAAGACACGAAACAAAATTAAATACTTTTTTTTTTACAGTACTGTCTTGAAGTGCTGTTTATATCTAAGAGAAAATGACAATATGGCTGCCTACAAGTGAATGTTCGCAGATGTACATAATATCCGAGTATCATTAGTTCACTTGAAGCACGAAACAAGACGGTGTAGCCAAGTGGCTAGTGCACATACATCTCCTGGCGAAGGTCGGTGGTTAAAGTCTGGGCCGGAAGTACTCCAGTCCGCAGAAAATGGTGTTCGGGTTTTCTGGGAGCTGCGGAAGTACATGCGACCAGGTGTGATACTGACCGCATTAGCCTGCAGTGTGCCGACAGGTCAAGGGAAAATATGGACCACTAACAGCGTATCTCATAGATGCCTCTTGTAGTTTTATACTACGACTCTCCGTACGTTTAGTTTTTACAAAACGAGAAGTAAATCTTAAACGAGAGAATATTATTAACGAAAAACGAAGACTAGAAATTAGGGGCGGGGAAAAGAAACGGAGGGGGGAAAAAGTATATATACAAAAAACAGATGACCTGAGTGAGTCTCATATAACAAGAAACTGCATGAGAATTACAATAAACACAAAACAAACAAACAAAATTAGTAAACAGGAGAAAATGTTCTAGAAAATACACGCAGATGTAGAGCAGATGAGAAACAGAAGCGATGATAAAAACTCTGAGACGAGTTAAGGATACTGAGGCAGAACAAGGCAGACAATCCGAAACCGAACATTGGAAAATAATAGGAAAAATGTGACAGAATGAAGGAAAAAAGAAACCCCAGAAAATAGCAGAGAGTTTGGAAGTCATCAACCTTTAAATAACAGATGGAGCTCAACAGCAGCAAATCCAATACTCGTTAAGAATATTCCAGGAGAGAGAGAGAGAGAGAGAGAGAGAGGGAGGGAGAGAGAGAGAGAGAGAAAACCAGGGAAGACAAATATTTAAAATAGTGAAAATCTTTAGAGACCATCAATATGCAATGTCTAAGCAGACATTTTTTTTTTTGGTCAAATCCGGCGACGGCACAGACTACCAGAGCTTCCATATTACTCCCACAAGACACCAGAAAATAACATCAGTGATGGAACCAAAAGAAGGAGATCGAAACCCTAAGAGGTATTTGAAAACAGAACTGCCCTCGTGTTGCTTTAATATAGGAAGTCCATTCTTGTACAAGACCTCTCACAGTTTCGGTTTCCTATTTGTTTCCTACTGTTTATTTTGATTATATTTCTTATTATTATGTTATACCTTGAATACGTCAATAAGCTATCAAATGGAACACAACAGGCCGAAGAAAAAGAGGTCGACCGTGTGAAATTCTAAAGAGGACATTGTTAAGAGAAGCCAATTCAGTGGGCATAACATCCCCTGAAGACAGGACATCTTGGCGAACTACCATGCGGGCCGTATGTGATGTTTAACGGCACGGGAAGAATGCAAGATGTAAGTCAATAGAAAAGAAAATAGAGGTCCTTGAAATGTGGGTGTGCAGAAGAATGGGGACATAATCAAGTGTACAAGAAAGAAAACAAAGAAAGAAGTTCTAGATCAGCTGAAAACTGAAAAGAGAAATATTTAAAAAGTATAAGAACAGGACATCTGAGATAGTTCGGGGACATCAAGGGGCATAATTCTGTACTGAAGATTCTACTTGAGGGCAAGATTGAAGGGAAGAGAACAAAAGGACGACAACAACACAGATGGGGCGGACAACGCCAACAGACGGACAGGAATCAGCTTGACCGAGTGCACTATGAGAGCAAGAAGCAGAGCATACTGGAGACGTAATGCATCCAGTCTTCTGTGAGGAGACGGCCGAGGATTATTATTATTTGTATTATTATTATGTTATTAGGACCATTCCAGTCACCAGGATGGACGAGTCATAATCGGTCACATCTCTCTCTGTGTCCTAACATGATGGATACGTGCTGTTTCAGGCTCTTGTGCCACCACTGCTGCACGGCTGAGGGCGTGATGGAGAGCGTGCTATGAAAACTGCTCAAATCAGTTTCTAAAGTCACCGAATCCATGTCCCCACTCCTCAATCTAATTTTACACAAAAACAACTGTACAGTATCTAGTTAGTAGTTTCTAGGAACTCACTCACTCACACACTCACTCACTCACTCACACACTCACCACCCACCCCCGCACGCACTCACCACCCACCTACTCACTCATTCACTCGCTCACTCACTCTTTCACCCCCCACCCCCACGCACGCACGCATGCACTCACTCACTCACCCACTCACCCACACACTCATTCACTAACCTACCCACTCACTATATCATCACTCACTTCAGTCCTATCATTTGAATTCCGATCTTCACTTCAGAGCAGTTGGTGGCTAATATTCACAAGAAATATTATTTTTGTAATGTTGGACTTTTAGTAATGAATACACACATAACAAACCATAGAAGCACCAGAGATGTAGTGTTAGAGAAACGAGTAACGTATAACCTGAATCTTCATGTGTCGTGTCCTGTCGTGAACGTTGTCCCTCACTACCTCTCTGAATGCAGTATGGTCTTGCGCAACTTTACCAGCGTCTCGCCATGACAAATATCCTGAATAACGAAACGAAAACAAAAGGAAAAAAAAAGAAGAAATTCTCTGAGAAATTAAAAGCAACATAAGTCATTAAAGGCATGGCGTAAAGACACTGAACATAAAAAGTAGTTCGAGAATTTCGCAAACACTGGACAATTCATAGTGAAAAAAAAAAAAAATGAAAAGACAGGCACCATGAACAGCCAGTACGGCCGACATGTTGACGTGACACAGAACGTCACAGGCAATAGATTTGACAGATGAGATCAGAGGTAACACACGACTAACAAACATGACTAATACCCATATCAGTACAGCACATGATGACACTGATTTTGTCTCTGAAAACGCAAGTCCTCTTCGTCGTTCTCTCAGACATCGGCACCAATCTCTTACAAATGCGGCTGCTCGCTTCACTGGTTCTCCGCATCGTCGTGCAGCTTCTGCTGTAAGAGGTTGAGACTAGATCAGGTGCGGTGCCTGGGTGGGCCGTGTAGCTGGGTGATCTGAAGAATATGTTGTACTGTCTGTGCGTCTTTGCACACATTATTTTGAGAGGATATCAAATATTAACGCTGCAGTTTTTTTTTTCCTGCCATTAACAGATAACATCTACCTGCCTAAAAAAAAGCCAGTTTTCTGTGTCGAACTCTGCCCTTGTTGATGCCCTTTCTTTCATTTGTTTAACAAATATGTTTCAAACTCTCACCTTTACATCTTTCTTTCCATTCTGACCATCTTTATATATATAAATATATATATATATATACCGTGATTTTCTAGAGGACTAACATGCATTCTCACAATAATTAGTGTATAGGCATACAACTATACACAAAGCACTGCAGTAAAGCTGTGATACCCAAATGTATAAACTAGGAAACAAGTAGGAACAGCTTTATTATTTAACGATAACACACTTGTAACGTTTCGGCGCGAGCCTTTGTCAAACAAAAACAAACAGGACGAAGAATCAGAGAGAGGAGACAAAGTCATCATCATCATCATCAGGTGCCGTGCCGACTGGCGTTGGCTATTATGGTTCTCCAGAGTACCCGATCCTTCATGCAGACCATCAGTTCAGTTGGTGATCTCCTCTCACACCATCCCGTAAGACTGTCCAGTATCACTTCTCTTGGTCTTCCTCTTGATCTTCTTCCTTCTATTTTTCCTGTTGTTATAATATTTTCAATGCCCCCTCTTCTCATTGCATGTCCTATAGAAGTACATTGTCTCTCTCTCTTATCTTTTTGACAAGGTTTTTTGTCTCTCCAGCTCTTCTCATACATTCTTCATTAGTTATTTTTGCTGTCCAGGGGATTCGCAACATTCTTCTAATAAACCATATTTCTGCTGCTTCCAATGATTTTTGTGCAGACTTGCCTATTGTCCATGATTCACTTCCATATAACAAGATAGGTTCAATATAGCATTTTAGGACTCGTTTTCTAACATTCATTGATAAGGATATGTTGCATAATATGTTTCTCATTCTCTGAAGTGCAGTCTTTGCTTGGCCTATTCTGTTCCTAATTTCTGTTCTGCATTTCCCATCTGAAGTTATTACTGCTCCAAGGTATTTGAATTTCTGCATCTGCTTTAGAATAGTTCCGTTTAATTTAATACTGCATGCTGGTGGATTCTGTTTATAGATATAACCATAGTCTCGTCTTTGTGATGTTCAAAGTAAGGCCTTTCTGTTCACTTTCTTTGGCGACGTTATCCAAGAGATTTTGCAGGTCTTGTTGGTTCTCAGCTATCAGTACTGTGTCGTCACAAAGTGCAGACTCACATTAATCTGATATTAACAAAACAATAAAAAAAACATATATCGTTTGTGCTCCTATCGAGGATATACATGCGATTCTGGTTCTTTGCTGTTCGAGAAGCTGAGATAAGTCATTTGCCATTTTTCTTTAATTTCTTTCATTTTTTTTATTCTTTTGTTAACATCAAATTAATGTGAGTCTGTACTTTGTCTCCTCTCTCTGATTCTTCTTCCTGTTTGTTTTTTGTTTGACAAAGGCTCGCGCCGAAACGTCACAAGTGTGTCATCGCTAAATAATAAAGCTGTTCCTACTTTTTTCCTAGTTTATACATTTTTTACGATGTATTATGTGTTTGACAGCTTTCTGTGCAGGCATGGCGTTGCTTTGCTGTGTCGAACTCCTCGAGTTAGTGTTTGCCATGAATCACTAACAAAGACAGCATTCTCAGTATAAGAATCAATGAAACACAGAGTACAAGGTAACCTAGTTATGCTGACTTTCTTTTTTTTTTTGTTTCGATTTCTGAATGCCTTATTATGTTTAAATTTTTTAAAAGTGTGAACAAATCCAACAGCAACGAAAGAAAACATCCGTCATTACCAACCATATGGAATTATTTCGTTCTTCAGAATACCTTGACCCTATCGATTTCTAATTGCTAGAATATGATTTAGATGTACTTTTAGCAAATAATATACACTTCTAATTTCCTGTTGGACTTTTTCGTTCAAAGATAAAATAAACCATAATGAATTCTGACTGAAAACAAAATTTTAGACTATTTGAGAAAGTGGTTTTTAATCAAAATAATAACACTGATAAATACTGTGAATTAAAAAAATCCTCAGAATACTGTATGTTCAGTATAAATTCTCAAGCTTAGAAATATTTTTTTAATGCAGTAGGACTATATCACCCTCATTTACGCGTTGCATAAGCTGGAAAACAACTAAAGAAATAGACAACAAATTAGACTTTTTTGAAAACAAATGCCTTTATACTCGGTATAAAGTGGAACGAGTGCAAGAGCAACGCAGAGATAAGGCAGATGACTGATCAACGAGCCAGTCTCATGGGTGATCAGAAAAAAGAGACGGACACATGTCGGTCACGTGATGAGAAGAAAATGTCAGGATTCCCAAAACAAGCCACTAAGTAGAACACACAAGGTCGAAGAAAAGAGGTCCACTGAAACTCTAAGAAGGACATTGTTAAGAGAGGCCAGTTTAGTTGGCATAAAGTCCCTTGATGATGTTGAAAAGCTCACCGACAATAAGAAAACTAGGCGAAATGCCATGCGAGCCCTATGTGACATTTAACGGCACGGGAAGGGTGTAAGATGTAAGAAGGACTACTGTGTAATGAATTTGTATCTCGAAATTTTAAAGTTTTTTCAGAGCCGAAAAGTATCGCCGACTTTCTTCTCACCCTCTGTAGAAGAGGTGAGGTGCACAGTTTCGTTTCAAAGGTTCGTTCTCTAGAGGTGAGACCACCCATCTTCCGTCCTTGCTATATGGTCACGCATCGACTTACGGGCGCATATGAACCGGTTATATAATCATAGTATAAGCCCACCGTAAGCCACAAAACACACTTCACTGCTATAACATAACCCACAAAGTACACTTCACTACTATAAAAAAAGCCACAAAGTACACTTCCCTGCTATAAAAAAAGCCACAAAGTACACTTCACTGCTATAACATAACCCACAAAGTACACTTCACTGCTATAAAATAAGCGACAAAATGCACTTCACTACTATAACATAAGCCACAAAGTACACTTCCCCGCTATAACATAAGCCACAAAGTACACTACACTGCTATGACATAACCCACAAAGTAAACTTCCCCGCTATAAAAAAGCCACACAGTACACTTCACTGCTATAAAATAAACCACAAAGTACACTTCCCTTACTTTCACAAAGTATACTTCACTTTTATAAAATACGCCACAAAGTGCATTTCACTGCTATAACATAAACAACAAAGTGCACTTCGTTGCTATAAGTCATAAAGTGCACATCGCTGGTATAACATAATCCAAAAAGTGCACTTCACTGCTATAAAATAAGTCACAAAGTACACTTCCCGGCTATAAAAAAGCCACAAAGTACACTTCGCTGCTGTAAAATAAGCCACAAAGTACACTTCACTGCCATAACATAAGCCACGAAGTGCACTTCGCTGATGATTCTGCACATTTTAATGAAAAATAAAATATCATTTCATAAGTTAAAAAGTTCCACAGTAGCAAGAAACAGGAAAATAGACAACTGACATGGTGGCGGAACGTACCTCTTTTCTCTCTCTCTCTCTCTCTCTCTCTCTCTGAACCTTAAGTGCCCAGGTCAATTGGGGATTCCGCAAGGGTTTTCCACAAATGCCTGTCCTTCGCCTTTTTTTCTGCTCTTGCCCAGGTGAGCCGTCTATTGCTCAACATCCTTTCTGTTCTTCTTCTCCATGTCTCTTTTTGTCTACCCTTACTTCTGTTCCCCTGTGGTGTCCATCTTAGTGCTATTTTTGGTAGTGTGTTGCCAGTCATTCGGAGCACGTGTCCCAACCATTGTCTTCGTCTTTCCTCAATAATTGCTGTCAGTAGTTTCATCTGCATTTCTGTCAGCGGATGTTATTTCTTACGGTTTTTGGCCAAAATATTTTTCTAATTCTTCGTAAACATTTAGTCTGGAAAGAATTCAACTTGTTTTCTATGGTTTTGGTGATTTTCCACCATTCACTTCCATAGAGTAGAACACTTAGAACGTTACTCTTAAATATCCTGATTTTCGTATTCATGCTTAGTTTTTTAGATTTCCATATAGTCTGCAGCATTGCAAAAGCCTGGTTTGCTCTAGTAAGTCTGCTGTTGATGTCCTCTGTGCTGTCTCCATTTTCTACTACTTTACTGTCATGATATACAAATTCGTTGACCTCCTCCACTAACTTGCTATCTACTCTGAGTACATTTCTGTTGTTCACATTTTACTTCATTAACTTTGTCTTTCCTACGTTGATCTTTAGTCCTATGTTGTTTGCATTCTAAGTTAGCTTGTTTATTTTATCTTGCATATCTTTGTGGCTGCTTGATAGTAGATAAATGTCGTCCGCAAAGTCAAGGTCCTCCAGCACTGTGTCAAGGGTCCATTGTAATCCTCTGCGTTTGTCTGATGTTGCCTCCTTCATTAACCAGTCTACTGCCAAGATAAATAATGTTGGTGATAGTACATAACCCTGCTTCACTCCTGTTTGTACCCTAAAGCTGCTGGAGGTGTGTTCTACACAGATCACTTTGTACTGAAAACCCTCGTTTAGGACTTTGATTACATTCACTATCTTGGGGGGGGGGGGGAGACCATGCCATCTTAGGATTTTCCACAGTGCATCTCTGTTGACACTCAAAGGCTTTCTCAAAATCTATAAACAATGCATATGTTGTGCTATGCCACTCATTTGCCTGTTCTAATATTTGTCTAAGTATAAAAAAGGAAATCAAGAAAAGTACCTCTTTTATTGATATTTACTGTACACTGTATTTTATCTTTGTTTTATAAAAATACAAGGTCCGACAATTAAATAATGAAACTGCTTTTATTATGGCCAAGACAAAAATGCCATCTATGAAGCAAAGTATGGAGTCCAAAGAGACAACCTTCATCTATGATCTGGCAACGTTTCCTCGCCGCCCGATAAGCAGACGACAAACAAGCCGCCATTTTGTTGACTAGTCAGAGGTGCATTGTTATGTATTCAGAACAGAGCACAAAACAAACATTAAATTATGTTTAAAACTCGGAAAAAGTGCCACTGAGATATTTGCATTTATGCGAAAAGTTTATGGAGATAAGTGTTTATCTTGAGCACAGTTATTCAGGTGGCATTCAAAGGTTGTGTGGAAACGATTACAAATGCAACTAGACATGGACGTCCAATTTCTGTTCATAATGAGGAACTCATTGCAAAAGTCAGAGAACGGATACAAGAAGGTCGTTGTTTGACTGTGAGGATGATAGCAGATGAATTTGGTGTTAACCGAGAGACCATTCGTAACATTTTAGTGGAAGTTTTGGGCAAGAAAAAGGTTTCCTTGCCGGCTTGTATCACATTCGTTTTCTGATGATCAAAAATATCAGCATGTTGAGTACGCAAAAGACATAAAAACGTGTCGCGGAAATAAACATTTTTTAAATTTGATTTGTGCAGAGGATCAAAGATGGATTTTTCTGCTGTAATTCCACAACTAAACGCCAAAGTGCTCAGTGGAACTCGTCATCATCACCAAAAGGCAAAAAAATTCGTCTTCAAAAGTCGAAAATGAAGACAATGTTGGTATGCTTCTACGACAGCAAAGGAGTTATTAGCAAAGAATTTATTCCAGAAGGACAGACTGTCACTGCCAAAGTTTATTTAAGTAGTTTGAAACGCCTATTAATAAGGATTCTCCGAGTCCGACCCGGGTATTCAACACCCGGCAATTTTTTCCTTCTTCATGATAATGCACCGGCTTACTGGGCGGTAGTTGTACAGGAATTTATTGGCCCAAAAACAAGTGCTTGTTCTCAACCATCCACCCTATTCCCCAGATTTGTCTCGCTACGATTATTTTCTATTTCCAAAATTAAATTTACCATTGAAGGAAGGCTTCTTTGACGATACTGATGACATCCAAAGGGTCGTAACATTGAGTTTAAGGCCCATACCAACAGAAGAACTACAGATTGATTGATTGATTGATTGATTGATCTTTATTTCAAAAGGGTTAAGAATTGGGCACGCAGGCCCGTCTGACATTCTGCCCTTTATCATACATCTTTCACTCTATTCCAGACATTCTACAAATATGCTGTTCATATAACAAACATAACTAACATTGAAGCTGAGAGACATAAAATATAACATTTACGTTTCACTCAGTACAGAAGTAACTACATACATTATAAATGACTATCTACTAAACAAAATTTTCGGGACTATTCAGAAAACAATTAATTGTATTCGGTGTCTGTAAGAGCAGCTTAAGATAACTTTTAAGTTTTATAATTCATGAAGGCATGTAGTCGTTCTAGTGTTTATTAGATCGTGCCACTCGCTGTATCAATGCACAAGGGGCTTCATTCATTCACTTGCATGTCCCTTGCGGAACTTTGCCTCCCAAACAGCACTCCTGTAGGCCTCTCGGTTGTGAGCAAGATGGCCTGCTGCTGCTGCGTCCATTTGCAGATCGTCAACGATTTCTTGTAGCCATCTTCGTTTTGTCTTCCTCTTTTTCTTTTTACCATTATGTATCCTTCCAATACGGTCTTCTCTAAATTATCATGACGTTTAATGTGTCCAAAATATTTAAATTTTCTCTCTTTAATCCTCTTTACTAGCCAGCCTTCTTCAATATTAAGCTCTTGTAGTATAGATATATTTGTTCTTTTTTGTGTCCACGATATTTGGAGAATTCTTCTGTAGCATTTACAAGGGGCTTACTTTGAATAAAATACAGGTTATATCTTCAACTGTCGCTTATTTTATTTTTTTTCATGTAATTAGTCTCGTTATTTAATTGTCGGATCTTGTAAAATATACATAAAAATTAAATATAAATACAGCATACCAAAATATTAAAGGCGTCATAAATACTTCCTGTTCTCGTATTTTTTCATTATACATAAAGTGCAATGCTCTGTGACAACTTAAGTTATAATGTGTATTTATTAAAATGCTTAGGTTAGTTTATAAAAAGTACGGATGAACACTTTCCGTTTTCTTTCCTCTGGGACCTCTCTCGTTTATAGGAAGGGCCGTATCTCGGTAGGCCTTAAGTCGACCCATGAATGTATATGTTTCCCGTCTTCAGGTGTCAGGTACGTGTTTTTTTAGTTTAATGCACAGGAACGATGAACCCTGTTTTGGATTATTTTTTACTTCGCAAAGTCAGTTCTATAACCATTGCACCACGTCTGCCTTCTTATAATGAATACATAACTGAATACATAATAATCCAATAAAGAATGAAACAACATATCTAATTAAAACCTTGAGGAAATGTGAAACATTTGTAAGCTCATCTCTCTCTCTCTCTCTCTTTCTCTGTGTGTGTGTTTCCTCTTTCTCTCTCTCTCCCTGTTTCCCCTCCCCTTTCTCTCTCTCCCGGTTGTTCCTCTCTCTCTCTCTCTCCGTTTTTCCTCTCTCTCTCTCTGTTTTTACTCTCTCTCTCCGTTTTTTCCTCTCTCTCTCTCTCTCTCTCTCTCATGAATTCCAAGCCTTTAATACTAATTAATGCAGATACAACCTATCTCAGTTCGTCTCTGTTCCTGGTTTTATCTTCCAGTTATTTGCTCCAAGATGTCTTAAGTCTTCTTCAATGTTGCCTACGTATCTTTGCCTTGATCTCCTCCTTGGCCTTGTCCATTCTGTCGCTTATACATTCGCTAGTACGATCAGGGCCATCTTAACAGCATCGGGGGGTCCCTGAGCAAAGTGATGCACTGGACCCCCAGCATTCCTCTTTAACCTATGCAAGTAATGTTAGAAATTCATAGATTTCCATGAGCTTGTTGGGGCCCACTCACTTGGTACCTCTGGGCAGTGCCCAGATGGGCCCATGCGTTATGATAAGTCATTGCTTTTCTTTCTATATGACCAAACCATTGTAACCTGTTAGCTTTCTTGGACGATTTTTGCACAGATTGTGCAACATCTCTGTTTAGTATGATTCTCAAGATTGTATTGTTGTAGGTTCTAATGAGACTGATGACACTAGGGCAGATGAAGGGTGCTGGCAGACAATCTTAACTTCGTGGGAGAAAACGGATAATCAACAACCAAAATTTTACAGGAACCATCAGCAGACAAAAGCTTCAGGTGGATGTTGGAGTACGCGGCGGGGCACGTACGGGACTGTCCTGTATGTGATGAGGCCAAATTCTGATCTCTGAGCCTGAACCTCTAGTGCGGCCGTAAATTCTTCTTAAGATTCTGATCCCCCCCCCCCCCAAAAAAAAAAAAAATTGTGGTTGTTTTTCTCTTGATGTTTTCTCCTCCATTATTTTCCCCTGCCCGTATACTGTTGTAGACGTTTTAAAAGTAAAAAAAAAATAAACACGTCAGTGGATCCATGGATTGCATTTGGGCTTTCTGAGGATGTTTTCGACATTTGGTTCCGCAGTGAAGGCTTGGGTCTAATTCATCCCTTTTTTCTTCAAACTTACGGCGCCCCGGACAAGGCAGGTCTTGTCTTGTCTTGTCTTGTCTTGTCTTGTCTTATCTCCGTATAAGTGGGAGCTGGTGTTCTTTGCAGCCGGTGCTGCACAACAACGTCGTATCGGCTTGGGGGGCGGGTTATGGTAGCTATGTTTTTTCCGGTCCCGGAATGCAGGTAGAAAAGCAGAGGATGTGCAATTCTTCTTTAGCAGACTCCACCACCATGGGGACTATGGCGATCCTTGCCCCGTTTGACAGGCTATGCCTGTTACTGGGAGTACCAGTGGAGACGTGGGGCAGTTTCTTGGTCAACTATGGGTCGCTAACCCTGACGCTAACATATCAGCTATGGTTCGGTAACCTTTACGCTAACATATCAGCTATGGTTCGGTAACATTGACGCTAACATATCAGCTATGGTTCGGTAACCTTGACGCTAACATATCAGCTATGGTTCGGTAACATTGACGCTAACATATCAGCTATGGTTCGGTAACCTTAACGCTAAAATATCAGCTATGGTTCGGTAACCTTAACGCTAACATATCAGCTATGGGTCGCTGATTGCCTAATCGGACAGGCTCTTCATCCGGATATGGCCGGTAAAAATGTTTTTAAAAGGAAGATTTCACAACTTAAAAAAAGGTGTAAAAATCGCGTCTTTTCTACCCCGGCTTGTAGCAAATACTTCTGCTGCACACCTGCAGACCATTTGGTTGACAATCGCTTATATAAAGCCACAGTTGGATGGGAAGGCTACAATGGGTATAGCTGCTTTCTTTAAAACAATTCATAGCCAGTCCATAATGCAGCCTCTTTTAAGCGCGTTTCTACATGAGCACAGAAGATGGCCCTGTTTTCTTGTTGACTCATTGTTTCACAACTAGGAGCACGTCCCTCGGGGGGACCATCTGAATTTTTTCACGGGGGTGGGGGGGAACGACAATTGGAATATATTTATATTATACTTTTTCAGAACATGGTTGGGTATTATGTTATGTGTGTGTGGGGGGGGGGGCATCAACATTTTTGAGGCGTTGAGGTGGGGTGCGATCTAAAAAAAATGTTGAGAAACACTGTTAACTCTTTCGCTCCCGAATTAATTTCCGTGCCTTTCTTGAATACATTTATTTTGATGAAAACGTTTGGTAGAAACATACTACAATGAAATTACTCTATCATTTTAAAAAATATGAGTTAAGGTTAAAGATGTGCTAGCTTTTCACTTTATACTCCATTATCGTTGTTCATACTTTGTCTAAATAGCGCTCTGAGCATGGATTTGCATAGGCTTGCAAGACCTGCCAGTTCTGCAGGTGTTGTATTGGAGTGAGAGTTAATGGCTGATTTAGGGGCTCCATGTGTCTCTATAAAGGTGAGATTTCTATTAGCTTTCGTCTGCTTTTGTTTATGACATTGACCTCTTTCATGCAGTGAAAACAATTGCGTGAGTGAAAATAATCTAAAGGTGTGGGGCGTATGAAATATGGTTGATTTATATTTTCTAAACTATGATAACTTTTTGTTTATATCAGAGAATTTTCAAATATAAAATATCATTGAATAGATGTATTGGCGAATAGGACAATAGAGAGAGAGAGAGAGAAAGAGAGAGAGACAAAACACAGAGTAAGCGAAG
The DNA here is from genome assembly GCA_009760885.1 of Achatina immaculata. Taxonomy (NCBI): domain Eukaryota; kingdom Metazoa; phylum Mollusca; class Gastropoda; order Stylommatophora; family Achatinidae; genus Lissachatina; species Lissachatina immaculata. The sequence continues at coordinate 50,602,030 of CM019720.1, read as the reverse complement.
GCCTCATAAATACGGAAAGAGAGAGTCACTCACTCAAAAGGGAGAGCCAGAGAGATACGCACATAGAGTAAGTGAGAAAGATACGCACATGCAGAAAGAGAGAGAAATACGCACATACAGTAAGAGAGAGAAATACGCACATACAGTACGAGAGAAAGAGATACACATACAGTAAGAGAGAGATACGCACATGCAGAAAGAGAGAGAAATGCGCACATACAGAGAGAGAGAGGGAGGAGAGAGACAGAGAAAGAGAGAGAAATACGCACATACAGTAAGAGAGAGATACGCACATACAGTAAGAGAGAGAGATACACATACAGTAAGAGAGAGAGATACGCACATGCAGAAAGAGAGAGAAATGCGCACATACAGAGAGAGATAGGGAGGAGAGAGACAGAGAAAGAGAGAGAGACGCACATACAGAAGGAGAGACACACTTAAAGAGAGAGTGATAAAGACACTCACACACACAGAATTCGATCGAGAGAGAGAGAGAGAGTGCGAGAGAGTTATGCAAAGAGAGAAGGAGGCAAAGAGAGAGAGAGGGAGTGCGAGTGAGTTATACAAAGAGAGAGAGAGAAAACCACACACTCAAAGAGAGAGCGAGAGAATTACGCACATACAGAAAGAGTGAGCGAGCGAGAGAGTTATGGACAGAGAGAGTCACACATGCAAAGAGAAAAGGGTGGGGGAGCAAGATTGACGTATATACCAGTACACAAAGAGAGAGAAAGAGAGCAAGAGAGAAGCGCATACACGAAGAGGGAGAGAGAGAAGACATACACAAAGAGAAGGAGAACGAGAGATACACAATGAATGAAAATGAGAGCCGCACACTCAAAAAGGCAGACAAAACTCGTGAGACATACATACACAAAGACAAAAAGGTAGAGAGAGACACGAGGATAAAGATCGAGAGACACATAAAGAGGAGAATGACACGCATACACATACATAAAGAGTAAGTGAGTGAGAGAGAGAGAGAGAGGGGGTGGGGAGAGGAACAAATTTAGATACACTCCTCGATTAAGCACAACATAACTAGAAAAACTCAATTGTTCATTAACTGCTCCATCAATTCCAGCAGGCATTTGGAGGCGTTACTTCTTATCTCCTCCACGCCTGGACAGTTTTTCCACATGAGAGTGTGCCTTACAGTGAAAGAAAGAAAAAAAAAGGTGTCAGAGAGGAGAGAGGAGAGATGAAAGAAGCAGAAATGAGTATCCAGGGGAAATTGGATGAATGAGCTCCTTGACTTTATGGATATGGATGGCGAATAAATAAGGGGAACTTGGCACTTGCTAGCGTAAAACTTGTGTAGAGGGTTTTTTAAAATAAGAAAGGGGGGGGAAGGGGAAGATCTGCAGGAAATGTGGATGTACAATATTACCTGAAGCCTTTTATACACTCGTGACTGGATATGTGGAGTTTTCTACGTGACAGGATGTGTGGAGTTTTCTACGTGACAGGATGTGTGGAGTTTTCTACGTGACAGGATATGCGGAGTTTTATACGTGAAAGGATATGTGGAGTTGTGTACGTGACAGGATATGTGGAAGTTACACGTGACAGGATATGTGGAGTTTTCTACGTGAGAGGATCTGTGGAAATTACACGTGACAGGATATTTGAATGTTATAAGTGGCCGAATGTGGTGCCATTATACGTGACAGGATATGCTGACTTTCTTTTACGTGACAGAATATATTTAGAATTTAGATGTGACGGGATATGTGGTCGTTACACGTGGCAGGATATGTTGTCATTATACGTGCTGGATATCTAGATTTTTTTACATACTGGATATGTGGACGTTATACGTTACCAGATATGGTGCCACTTTACTTGGCAGGATATGTGGGCATTATACATGGTGGATGCATGGAGGTTATGCGCAGTGGATATGTGGACGTTATGCGTGGCTGGATATGTTGATGCTATATGTGGCCAGATATTTGAACGTTATAAGTTGCAGGATATGTGGATGCCATACATGTCTGGATATGTGGATGCCATACATGTCTGGATATGTGGATGCCATACATGTCTGGATATGTGGATGCCATACATGTCTGGATATGTGGATGCCATACATGTCAGGATATGTGGATGCCATACATGTCTGGATATGTGGATGCCATACATGTCTGGATATGTGGAAGCTATAAATGGTAGGATATGTATAGTAACATCTTTAGCATCGTTAGTTTGTTTGATTTTTTAACACAAAATCGTTCCTTGCAAAATTCTCTAACTTTCATCATCAAAGATTAAGTGTCTGAATATAGTCAGAGGTTCTAATTGGTAATAATTGCGTACAACATTCATATACATAAAATTCAGAAATACATATTCATGTGCACATATAAACCCTAATTTCGCACGTTACTAAAACACTAAGACTCTTACATAGATTAATTATGTTATAATAGAAGTTTGATGCATCCTACGTGCTCAGCTTACAAATCTATACCGATTAAAATTCGCTATCATCTGCTTTATATACTGGGTCCGGCGAACCAACCTCACTCAGAATTGCGCATACCTGAGCCTCCAAGCTGCTGACCTATTATTTCTTACGCTAAGGTTGCCAATCAACTTAGGTTTGTTATGTTCTTATCTTTTCCCTTACAATACGTGGCTGGATGTGTGAAAGTTATGTGTGGTGGATACGTGGACGCTATACGTGGATGGACATGTGGACGTTATAAACAGCGGGGTATGTGAATTTTATACGTGGCCGGATATGTTGCCGTAACACGTGGGACGATATATGGACTTCTTTACATGACAGGATATGTGGACGTTATATGTACCGGGATATGTGGACTCTTTTACGTGACATGATATATGGACGTTATATGTACCGGGATATGCGGACTCCTTTACGTGACATGATATATGGACGTTATATGTACCGGGATATGCGGACTCCTTTACGTGACATGATATATGGACGTTATACCTGGCCGGATGTGTTGACGATATACGAGGCAGGATATATGTACCATATACGTGGCCAGATATGTGGACATTATACGTTGTCAGACACGTGGACAGTATATGTGGAAGGATATGTGGGCATTATATGTCTCTAGATATTTGGACATTTTATATTGATAGAAATATAGACATAGAAAATACATGCTAGTTGTTTTACCTCTTGTGTTGCTTTTGTATGTGATCTTTGAGAAAGGTCTTTCCCGAAATACTGGATTGCTGTATATACTACCTTTATATGAGAGCGTAATTAAGTTTATTTCACGTTGTTACATAAATCAGAGTGTAGAGTGAATGGACAAGAGATGGTTTATTATTAATTTATGTAATCATTTGATTGCTTGTTCATGATTTTTATGCTCATTAAGAAATGCTGAATGACTGTGACTGTGTGATGAAGGGCAGAATGTTAGACGGGCCTACATGCCCAATTCTTACCCCTTTAAAAATAAAGTATGTTCGTTCTCTCGCTCTCTCTGTCACTTCTCTACCCCTATCTCTCTCCGCCTTTGTCTCTTCCCCCTCTCTCTCTCTCTGTCTCTGTCTCTCTGATTCTCTCTGCCGCTCTCTCTGTCACTATCTGTTTTTCTCTCCCTCTCTGTCAGTCTGTCTGTCTCTCTCTCTGCTTCTGTCTGTCTCCCTCTGCCTCCATATCTCTCTATTTCTCTGCGTCTTTCTCTGCCTCTGTCTCTGTCTCTCTGTGCCTCTCTCTCTATGTCACTATCTGTTTCTCTCTCCTTCTCTCTGCTTCTGTCTCTCTCTTTGTCTCTCTCTGTCTCCATCTCTCTCTCTGTTTCTCTGCGTCTCACTCTCTGCCTTTGTCTTTCTCTCTGCATCTAAATTTCTCTCTTAGTCTCTCTCTGCATCTAAATTTCTCTATTTGTCTCTCTTTGCCTCTCTCTATGTCACTGTCTGTTTCTCTCTCCCTCTCTCTCTCTCTCTCTGCCTCTGTCTCTCTCTTTATCTCTCTCTGCCTCCATCTCTCACTTTGTTTCTCGGTGTCTCTCTCTGCCTCTGTTTCTCTCTTTTTCTCTCCATGCATCTATCTCTCTCTGCCCCTCTCTCTCTTCCACGCTCTTTCACTCTCTCTCTCTTTCAGTCTCTCTCTCTTTCACTCTCTCTCTCTCTCTCTCTTTCTCTGTGTGCTGTGTTTTCAAGCATAGTCATATTGAAGTATACAGCTAAGACAGCACGATCACGCCACAGAGGAACCTAAAGAACACCATATTGGTACCCATCCTGTTTGGTAAACTGCAGCAGATATTCCCAAACGTTTTAGATCTAAGGATCCCTTGAATAAGAAAAATGCACCCTGGAACGACCATAATATTCTTTAGACTGACATGAACCTTTCAGCAGAGACAGCGCCGTATCTTCTGGCTTACAAGAAGGCCGTCTACGAAGTGTAAAACAAACAACCGTCTACGAAGTGTAAAACAAACAACCGTCTACGAAGTGTAAAACAAACAGGAAACCTGACATATTCTAGATGTGACTACTGCAAATGTGATTTTTTTTGGGTCACATTTGAACAAAATTCGGCAACCCTGGTGCTCTTTCAGAATGTGAAAGGCAAATAAAAGAGTTTGCCACAAGGAAGCTGTAGCGAATATCAAGGGCTTCGGCGAAGCACAGTTTGAAACTCTCTCCACAAGAGGGTGATGTGGTCAGTATCACGACAGATCGTCTTTTCTCCCCACCCCCCACCCACCCCCACCCCATCCAGGAATGTGCCCAGGTACTCATTTCTATAGTGACTGAGGCGCCTCCAGACAGAGTCGATGGAACGATCTTCGCCATAACAGAACACAGTACGCTAACCGTTTCGCTACTTAAATGCCTATTGTGAAGTACAGACTGATAAAAAAACCGAGCACAGTTCTTGGAAGTCTTGCTGTTAACGTTCTCAGTGTTTCACTGTTTAGTCTCTGAAAGCTGAAGTTATTTTCCCCATCATTTCGATGTTACTCACGGAGTTTATTTGCATAACCCCTGCTAGACGTATAGCTCCTCTTAACCTAAAGCGTATAATGGCATTCAAATACTGGCCTGCTCGGAGTCGTGTTGACTTGGGCAGAGCGGTGCTCGAAAACTGTGCCCCAAGCTTCCGCTTGTAGCTCTGAATCATGACTAATGTCTTTGCTATGCAGGATGTTATTGTGGTCCGCGTTTCCTTTTGTTTCTAATCCCCTTGTAATGGATGTGACTTACATAAGGTTCTCGTGATTCCGCAGGTGTCTGTGCTGGACCTTATGCGGAATTGTCTCTGTCCCTTTAGCTTCTCTTACTCCAGTCTTCCTCATCTGTTTCTCGGATATACTTAAGTATACTTGTGTAGTTATGGAGGCTCCATTCTTAATTAGTTCATTTTAGTTCTCCCTGTCCCCAGGGAGTTATGCAAGCACTGAAGTACGTCTCTTCCAATCAAGTTTCCTATACAGTTGCACTTTTACGTAATCTGTTCTTTACTCACTTCTACACTGTCTTCTCGCTACTCTCTTCTCTCTGGCCACTATATAGGCCGTATGGCGAATAAGGTATTACATAATTGGCGAATATGGTCTGCCAGCGTGGCCCCGGAGCTGTTATCTCTATTCTGTCATTTCTTTTCCAATAGCTTTTCCCCATTTTTTTTTCGTCTTTACCTGACCGTCTAGCCGCATTATTTGTTTAATGTCCTAAGAAGATCTTTTCCAGTTCAGTGCCCTGATAAAGGCGTACCGCCGAAATATTGGTTTATTGCTATTTGTTTAAGAAATTTGATTGGAAGAGACGTACTCCAGTGCGTGTTCCTTAACTAGTTTGGACACATTAAACGTCATGATAATCTAGAGAAGACCGTCTTGGAAGGGTACATAATGGGGAAAAAGAAAGAGAGGAAGACCAAGGCGAAGATGGCTGCAAGACACGGTTGATGATCTGCAAATGGATGCATCAGCAGCAGGCCATCTTGCTCACAACCGAGAGGCCTACAGGAGTGCTGTTGGGGAGGCAATGTTCCGTAAGGGACACGCAAATGAATGAATGAATGCTATTTGTTTTACATCTCTGCATGCTGAATTCATTGCCTCTTGTGTCTACCCTTCTCACCTTTGCTTCTTTCTATCTTATTGTGTAAAACTGAACTTTGTATGCGGCTGTGTACTTTCTGATATTTAAGGGTTTCAGTATTGTTTGGTGCATGTCGATGTGCGCTTGTGTGTGTGTTTCAAGTCTGTCTTGTGTGTGTGTCTGTGTCTGTATTTACCCCCATATGCTGTTACTATTACGACTGTAATTCCCGTGGAATTAAGGAAAAAAACTGTTTTCGATTTCTATGTGTAACAGTAATGATTTACAAACAACTGAGATAAATGTAGGGAAAAAAAATTATGTGAAAGTAAATATTACATAAACATGAACTAAGTTATTATGAAATTTCCATTATTACAACTTTGCTCTAGATCAGAGTGAAAAATGCAGAAATCACGTCTGGTATACCTGATCGTACATTACCGAGATTTCATGCGGCATTTCTGTGAGAAATGTGTTCTATAAGAGAAATTATTTCTATAAAAACATGAACATTTCTGTAAGAACATGAACAGCTCTCTGAAAACATGAATTGTTTCTGTGAAAACATGAATATCTATATGAAAACGTGAACACTTCTGTGAAAAATACCTTATATATTTTTGTGAAAATATCAACATTTCTGTGACAAATACCACATATATATATTTTGTGAAAGCATGACCATTTCTATGAAAAAAAAAACCATGACATTTATGTTAAAAAGTCATTCATTCAGCTCTCCGAGCCATTGCGGCTCATTGCTGCACACAAGACTTGTCTCCCTTCCTCTCTGTTCTTAAGTCTTCTCCTGGCAGTTGTCTCCCTTCCTCTCTGTTCTTAAGTCTTCTCCTGGCAGTTGTCTCCCTTCCTCTCTGTTCTTAAGTCTTCTCCTGGCAGTTGTCTCCATTCCTCTCTGTTCTTAAGTCTTCTCCTGGCAGTTGTCTCCATTCCTCTCTGTTCTTAGTCTTCTCCTGGCAGTTGTCTCCATTTCTCTCTGTTCTTAAGTCTTCTCCTGGCAGTTGTCTCCCTTCCTCTCTGTTCTTAGTCTTCTCCTGACAGTTGTCTCCATTCCTCTCTGTTCTTAGTCTTCTCCTGGCAGTTGTCTCCCTTCCTCTCTGTTCTTAGTCTTCTCCTGGCAGTTGTCTGCCTTCCTCTCTGTTCTTAGTCTTCTCCTGACAGTTGTCTCCCTTCCTCTCTGTTCTTAAGTCTTCTCCTGGCAGTTGTCTCCCTTCCTCTCTGTTATTAGTCTTCTCCTGGCAGTTGTCTCCATTCCTCTCTGTTCTTAGTTTTCTCCTGGCAGTTGTCTCCCTTCCTGTCTGTTATTAGTCTTCTCCTGGCAGTTGTCTCCATTCCTCTCTGTTCTTAGTTTTCTCCTGGCAGTTGTCCACTCCTCTCTGTTCTTAAATCTTCTCCTGGCAGTTGTCCACTCCGAGGTCTCGTAGGTCTTCTTCCAGGTTGTCACATCACCGTTGTCTCGGATCTTTTGTGTTAAAAATACCAGTAACATTTCAGTAGGACTGGGGCATAGATACTTCGTGAATATCATCCCATAACCCGGACACATCACTTGGACAGCAGAAAACTCGCCAGAGAAAAACTAAAAATATCACTTTCTCACACTCGTTACACGATAAACTCCCTTCGTCTCAACAATTCGGATATTACGAATGAAGCCTCTTTCACTTTTACTTTTCTCACCTATGACTGTTTTCCAGTCGCTCGTGTGTAGCCAGTGTCAAGTAACAACTAGCACTGTTTGAGGAACAATGTTGGCCCAGTACGGACATGAAAACACAGCGAGACTCGACGAAAGTTTACAAATGGATAAAAGGTAAAAGTAAAATTCCTGTTTCCGTGCCATTAAGGCATGCTGGGAAATATGGTGTTAGGCCCGTATTTTCAATGACCTTCGGCACATGATAGTGACTTGTTTTGCCTTCCCAGACTTCTCTGGTACCAATTTTTAAGAGGCCATAATGGGTAGAGACGATTAATGCGGGAAGAACAAGTGTAACCGTGGAAGATCGACCAGGTCATGCATGTCCCAGTGCAGTAGCCGCAGCTGTGGAGGAGGCTACAAAGAGCTGCTGTGTGAAAGTCTTCCTTATCTCCCCTTATAGCTCTGGTCCGGCGCCATGTCACTGTCACGTCTTCGGTCCACTTAGAGGCTCTACGCGGCAGATGATGATGATGTTGAAGAAGTTAAGGAAGCAGAGCAGACCTGGATTTAGGAGGAGCGGAAAAGCATCTTCGAAGGAGTGAAGAGGCTAATACATCGACGTGCAGTGGAGTTATAAATGAGATGTATATTATGTTCATGTACTCACATTTACCGATATACTCTCTCTCTCTCTCTCTCTCTCTCTCTCTCTCTCTCTCTCTGAACCTTAAGTGCCCAAGACACATGGGGTTTCCGCAAGGGTTTTCTACAAACGCCTGTCCTTTGCCTTTTTTTTCCGCTCTTGCCCAGGTGAGTCCTGTAGTGCTGAACATCCTCTCTGCTGTTCTCTCCATGTCTATTAAAGGCTATGCTCCGCCTACTTTTTTTTCCCTCCCACGTAACCTAGTATTCTACTCATAGATCTAGTGCGTCCATTAGCTTCCACACCTCCTGAATTGATTAGTCATTGGAGAGACAGCAGAAGCCATTGTGGTTTGAAAGGCTAATCTTTGAATTACGGGATCATATTCTCTGCACGTATGGAGGAAGTAGCATTCTCCTTGTAAATATAACAATGTATAACCGTTTCTACCAGTGGCACATTACTGTGGAGTGAGGCAAGCAGGATCAGAAATTCTACATCACCTTTGTCGCTTTTGTTCTTGTATAAAACGACATTTAAATGGCGGGATCTGGATGTTAATTGTGGCAGCCAAAACGTGGCCTGCCGCATCTCATCGCTGATTCCGCCAAATATTTGTCCAGCAGACAAATTAAAACAAATCACGTTTCTGTTACAATTTTACTGTTTGTTCTTGTGTCAGTTTCCCTCCTGTGTGACCTTGCTCACCCACCAAAATGTCACAGCGCTTCCACACGATTGCTTGTGTTTCAACACCTTGACCCGGACGCCTGGAGCTAGTCTCCTGCTGGTAGCTCCAGGGAGATAGAAAAACCACAGTGTAGCTCAGTGTTTCCCAAAGTGGGCTATAACACTCCCCCTCGTGGGCGTTGGAAAGGTCCCGGGGGGGGGGGATGAAAGAAAAAGGTATGCAGTGGATGAAAAGGGGGAGGTGAGGGGGGGAAGTTGATGGAAAAAAGAAGCAGAAGACGAGGGGGCAGTAATATCTTCTTTTTTAGCACTTTTCAACCTGACACTGAGAAACTTGTGTATCTATATGAAACTCATCCATCACACTAAAAGTTGGAGAAAACAGTGCAGTAGGTGAGTTATAAGTGCACTTCCTCACAGTGGTAAATAAACTGGTTTGCTAGCTCAAGTTTTAGTTATGTAATGCATAACCTAGTTTAATGGTACATAAGGGGGGTGGGAGCGTTAAAGGTGTGGTTTGGGAGAAAAGGGGACGGCAGCCCGAACAAGCCTGGGAAGCACTGATGCAGCAACATATGCTATAGGATGGATAGTTTTACTCGTTTTTGAGACTTAAAACCCCTTGTTGTTTGTTAGTTAGTTCTTTTTTCATTGTACTCTTCCCTGAGTTTATGCTTAACTCTGGAGCGCAACTGATCTTGTACGTGGAAATTTTATGTGGGCAAGTGACCACTTGCCTGGAGAAGTTTAAGCGAGCACGCTGCTCTGAATCAGTTAGTTGTAGATGTTTGTGTCGGGTGTAAGAATTACGTAGTTGTGCAAGTTACTTTCACCCCTATGGCAGTAACAGTAAATCTTAGTTTAGACCAGTGTTTCCCACGCTTGTTCGGGCTGCCGTCCCCTTTTTTTTATTCCAGGCCACATCTTCAACGCCACCCCCCCCCCCAATGTACTACTCGTACAATGACATATTAACCCCCCTTCCCAATGTACTACTCGTACAATGACATATTAAACCCCCTCCCCAATGTACTACTCGTACAATGACATATTAAACCCCCTCTCCCAATGTACTACTCGTACAATGACATATTAAACCCCCTCCCCCAATGTACTACTCGTACAATGACATATTAAACCCCCTCTCCCAATGTACTACTCGTACAATGACATATTAAACCCCCTCTCCCAATGTACTACTCGTACAATGACATATTAAACCCCCTCTCCCAATGTACTACTCGTACAATGACATATTAAATCCCCCTCCCACAATGTACTACTCGTACAATGACATATTAAATCCCCTCTCCCAATGTACTACTCGTACAATGACATATTAAACCCCCCTCCCCCAATGTACTACTCGTACAATGACATATTAAACTCCCCTCCCCCAATGCACTACTCGTACAATGACATATTAAACTAGGATATACATTACACAACTAAAACCTTCAGCTAGCAAATCAATTTATTTAACAATATGAAGGAGTACGTTTATAATACATACTGTATTATTTTCTCAGATTTTAATGTGGTGGATGAGATTCATGTAAGGGCACAAGTTTTCTCATTATCAGGTTGAAAAGTGCTAAGAAGGAAGGTATTACTGCCTCCGTCTGCTGCTTCGTTTTCCCTGAACGCTCCCCTAGTACCCCTTTTTCTTCCGCTGCCCTTCCCCTAACCAACCACCCCCCACCCCACCCCTTTTCTTTCACCGCCCCCTGATCCTTTACAGCTTCTACAGACGACGTTAATCCCCCCACCTCCACACACACACTTTTGAAAACACGCGTGTAACAGAATACGCTATAGGTTCGATAATGCTACTTTAGTTTTTGTGACTTAAAGCCCCTAGTTGTTTGTAACAGTTAGTTCTTTTTCATTGTACTCATACCTGAGTTCATTCAAGGATTATGTAGCTGTGTGCGTCGCGTGTAAGGATTATGTAGCTGTGTGCGTCGCGTGTAAGGATTATGTAGCTGTGCAAGTTGCGTGTCTCGATTCCTATGGCGGTAGCGATAGCTTTTAGTTCGTTTATCCGCCCGGAGTCCTATTCATCATGTATTGCTGTTTTGTCTGAGATATCATTTGCCATATTTCGCCCATCTTTTTGGCCGCTTCCATCATCATCATCATCATCATCATCATCATCATCATCATCCTATGACGTATAATAATCATGTGTGTGTTATGACAGTGTTGACTTCTTTGATGATCTTCGTGCGCCAAATTACTTTTCACGTTCCTGGGTCGCTGAAAAGGGTGTATTACTTCATGACTTGTGTGAGCCACGTAAACAGGGTATTTTGCAGATCGATAAATATTAGACGACCTGCATTTACCAAAAAGATAAGAGATAGACAATGTACTTTCATAGGACATGCAATGAAAAGAGGGGGCACTGAAAATATTATAACAACAGGAAAAATAGAAAGAAGAAGATAAAGAGGATGACCAAGAGAAATGATACTGGACAGTCTGACGGGATGGTGTGAGAGGAGATCACCAACTGAGCCGATGGCCTGCATGAAGGATCGTGTACTCTGGAGAAGCATAATAGCAAACGTCAGTCGGCACGGCATCTGATGATGATAATGATGCATTTACCACTTTTAAAACAAGAGCAAGAAGTTGACCATTTACAACGTTAAACCGACCGTTTTAACTTTAAGCCAAGAAATGAATATGCTACAGTAGAGACCCGAGTTAGAAAAGACACTGAACCGTAGTTATTAAAGATAAAGCTACAAATAGCCAAGATGTGTTGTATGTGAATAGTATTCATTATCACGGGACGTATTTTCTTCCCGTTCCTAGGTAACTTGTCACCGCAAAGTCATTATCTCCCACAAGGCGTCGGAGACGAGAGAAAATACAAGAAGTGTCCAACTTGCTAGAAGGGAGAAATAAACTCAATCTAGGAGGCCAATATTACAAATGGAGAAACAGAAACAGCGGAAAAATAACCAACCACAGGAATCAGCACAATCCATTAGCAGCCTATTTTTCACCATGTGCCCCGGGGATTCCTGTTTCCCCTCCAAACAGGGCTGTTCAGAATTGACTGAATTTACCCACGGGATGGTTCTGAACTGTCCATTGGGTTTAGAACTGTCTAGTAGGATAAGTGTATTATGTTTTTTTTTAAAACGCGAATGGTAAAGTTTAGGAGAAGGAGTTGGAGGGGGGAACAGGGTGTTGTGATAGTAAAGATATAGCAAGGTCATGATTTGTATCATTTAAATTATTTTTCCTTCGTTAATGTGTTCTTGGGCGTTTCAGAATGGAAGCGATTTGCTGGAGAAAGCAGAAGATAGGAAGGAAAATACATCATTTTCGTAAATTCCGGGGTCATTTCCTGGACCTTTTTTTTGGGGGGTCAAGATTCGCTCCCTTTATCACTGCAAGAATTGCTTCCTCATAGAAGAGGCGCTGAAGTAGCGGGCATAAACAAATAATAATGAAATACATGGTTTCTGGCTGCTTAGATGTGTTGTGCTAAATAAAAAAATTTTAAGACAAAACGTAACTTACTTGTCTTGGCTACTTTCTCATATACCGTTCGGTGGTGAGGGGGACTAATAGACATATTGATAGGGTTTGGAGATTTGCATCATATAATGGGATATTTAATGCTTCTGTAATTTCCTCTCTCCATCTCTTGCGTGGGCGACCTCTTCCTCTGTTACCTACAGATCTTAGTGTGAATTTTTTTTTTTTTGGTGGTGTATTGTTTATGGTGTCTGAGTGGCGAAGTGGTGAGAGCACTGGTCTCTCATGGCGACGGTCGGGGGTTCGAATCCGGCCGGCGGCACCCCAGTCACCCAGCTGTAGAAATGGGTACCCGACTTCTTCTGGAGTTGGGGAAGGAAAAGGCAGCCAGGCGTGATACTGACCATATCACCCTCTAGTGTGCTGACAGGTTAAGGACAATATGGGCACTAACACCATATCCCTATGTGCCTCTAAGGCATGACAGAATTACCTTTACTTTTTACTTTTTATTGTTTATACGGTTTATATCGTGGCCAAACCATTCGCCTTGCTGTTCTCGATATAGTGTAATAATGGTGTTAACTCCAACCTTTACTCTGATGGTGTTATTTCTTATTTGGCCTCTTCTTGTCACATTTACTGTTATCCTACGTGTCTTTCTGTAGTGATGATTTTCCTACTGTTTCTCGCTGTTAGTGTCCATGACTGACATTGATAGCATGAAGGTTGGGGGGGGGGGGTGAAAATTGTGTTGTACAGTGCTTTCTTTCTATCTTCTTTCTTTCTTCTTTCTTTCTTTCTGTTGTGATGTCTTTGTTTTTCAGTAACGGTGTCGTTTGTCCAATGACTTGATTTGCTTCATTGCATCTGTTCTCAATCTCAACGTCAGTCTTCCCTGAGGATGATAATGTGCCACATAGGTATTTGAAATGTTTCACGGACTGGTTGTCTAGGAAGAGCTTTGTTCTGATTTCTTCTCCTGTTATGGCCGTGACTTTCATTTTGTTTTTAGCATTGAGCTTCATGTTGTGTAAAACTGCTGTTACAAAATAATTATGGTTGAATTACATGTCTCTTACAGAGAACAATTTTGAAACAAGAACAAAACAACGCAACGTGAATGGGAGAGAATGTGAACTTATTGAATATGCGAGCCAATATGCGTCTATGTGCCAAAATTATGGAAGAGAAAGTTCGCATATTGACATAACCAAAATAATATCGGGACGAGATTAATTTAGACACGGAGTCACAGATTTTCTGCGTCAGAGTCACTGAGCTATGCATTGTCCGTAAACAGAGCTTTTTTTTTTTAGCAAAAAAGGTAACTTTATAATCCTCCTTCAAATGAGCGTCTGCTAAAGCAAAGATTTATGGAGAGCACGTCTTTGTCTGCCATTACTGAAGCATGCAAGAGATCGGCGGACGCGACCAAAATATCTCATATCGTCTACCGTCTTCGGTCTATATCAGATGCATGCTCAATATGTGTTTCCGCTTTGGTCACGTCATGAAGTTTCTTATTCGTTACCACTGTAATCATAATAATGCTGGTAATATCAGCGTAAGTCATATCATGGATGAAGATTTAATTTAACCAAACTGTCTGCACAGTGCACGGTTTTACAATAACCAAGTTCTTTGAATCTATCTATCTATCTATCTATCTATCTATGTATCTATCTATCTATCTATCTATCTATCTATCTATCTATCTATCTATCTATCTATCTATCTATCTATCTATCTATCTATCTATCTATCTATCTATCTATCTATCTATCCATCCATCCATCCATCCATCATCTATCTATCTATCTATCTATCTAATCTATCTATCTATCTGTCTGTCTGTCTGTCTGTCTGTCTGTCTGTCTATCTATCTATATCTATCTATCTATCTATCTATCTATCTATCTATCTATCTATCTATCTATCAGTCTATCAATTTATCTATCTATCTATCTATCTATCCATCCATCCATCCATCCATCCATCCATCCATCCATCAATCTATCTATCTATCTATCTATCTATCTATCTATCTATCTATCTATCTATCTCTATCTATCTATCTATCTATCTATCTATCTGTCTGTCTGTCTATCTATCTATCTATCTATCTATCTATCTATCTATCTATCTATCAGTCTATCAATCTATATATCTATCTATCTATCTATCTATCTAAGTTAAGTTTGTTCACAGAATTCTGTCGCACAATGCTCCGCCTTACTTGTGGTCACTGTTTACGTATAATACTAAACATAGCCAGCGTTTAAAAAACTGTCTTCTTCCTAAACCCAGGATTGATCTGTACAAGAAAAGCCTTGCATACTCTGCAGTACAGCTCTGGAACACCCTCCCCTACAATTTAAAATCCATTGGTAATACTTCATCGTTTAACTCAAGCCTGTTTCATTATTTACTTGCTTGTAATTATATGCTTCCATAAAATAACCAGCACTCTCTCAACACGTGACTCGCCAATCATCAAGTACCAAAATGACATAGTTAGAAAAGCAACTTGTTAGATATTGTTAGAAATTATTTTAATGTCTGTTAAAAAAATATGTTAGAAGATCTGTATTTACAATGTAATTTTTGTTTATGTATATGTCTGTGTGTGAATGTGTGGGTGAGAGCTATTTTATTAAGTTAATTACATCTTTTCTTTTACTTTGAATGTAGTAGTTAAATCTTACAATCTTTTGATATGTTTTTCCCTAATTTAATTTGTATATTTGTACTAAATCAAGTGTGTGAGAAGAATGAAAGATGGAGTGATGAAGGGCAGAATGTAAGACGGGCTTGCGTGCCCAATTCTTTACCCTTGAAAAATAAAAATTATTCATTCATTCATTCTATCTGTCTGTCTATCTGTCTGTCTGTCTATCTGTCTGTCTGTATGTCTGTCTGATTGACGAACAGTAGCTGACTAAGGCCCTATCCTACAATTCCGTTAGTACCTCGGTACAGTGACAGGCCTAGACTGCTAGCGGGACAGACATCGCCATTGTCGAATTGGTGGTGGAGTCTGCTAAAGAAGTATTGGTCACCGCCATCTTTTCAACTGCACTGAGGGACTGAAAAACTAGCTGCCATGATCAGCTTCCAAGAAGACATAGTATTGTACTTTAACACCTTCACCACATTTTTAAAATGGAGATTACCAAAGAGTTAAGTGTTTAATTCTCCATCTGTTTTGTGTGTGTGTGAGTTTTCTTTTCTGTTGTGTTTTTTTTTTTAATTAAAGAAGGTTTTTGCCGAAATATTGGATTGTTGTATGTTCTTCTTTTATATCGCTCATTTTATTTTCCGGCATTCTTGTTCATCTCCACGTTGCTCAATCTTTCTATCTTTTTGTAAAACTGAATCATACACATCGATCTACTTTTATTATTATTATTATTATTATTATTATTAGTAGTAGTAGTAGTAGTAGTAGTAGTAGTAGTGACGACATCTTAGGACTGATGGACAAGAGCAGAAGGAGTAAAAATAACGAGGAAAAATATAGAAAGATAAATAAATAAGATGCAAATGCAGAGAAGCAAAGGAAATGTGGTTAAACGAACAGTGCAGACAAATAGAGGATTCCCATAATAAAGACAGCAAAAACATGCACAAACGAATTAGTGAACTCACAAGCAGGAAGACAAAATATAACACAGGATGCCTGAAATCAAAAGAAGGTAAAATATTAATGGGAAAAGAAGACATTGTGGACAGGTGAACAAAGTACATCGGTGAGCTATATGGAGGAGAAAGACCAGAATTAACACCAGATACTGAAAACTATGATGGACCACCAATACTTGAAGATGAAATCATAGATGCCATCAAATACATGAAGAAGGAAAAGCGACTAGGCCTGATAATATAACAATAGAAGAAATAGAGGCACTAGAGGAGATATGAATAAAAATAATAACCAAGTTACTGAATGACATTTACAACAGTGGTTATATGCCAAGTGACTTGCTTAAATCCACGTTTATAGCACTACCAGAGAAACCAGGTGCAAAGGAGTGTGATGACCACCGGACTATCAGCCTCTCATGTCACATAACAAAGCTACTTCTGAGAATTATTATGAGAAGAACAAGGAAAAGGATAAAAATGGAAATAGCAGATGAACAGTTTGGATTTGTTGAAGAAAAGGGAACACACAATGCCATTTATGCTTTACGAACACTAACAGAAAGAGCTTTAGAAGTACAAAAAGATCTCTACTTATGCTTCATTGATTACACCAAGGCATTCGACAAGATGAAACATAATGAAATTATTAAAATGCTTGAAGACGGCAAAGACCTGAGGATTGTAAAATATCTATACTGGCTCCAAGAAGCAGCAATTCGAGTTGAAAATGGAACCGGAAAATATCAATCTATAAAACAAGGGGTGCGACAAGGATGTGTACTATCTCCAGACCTTTTTTCTCTGTACAGCGAGAATATTCTGAGAACGATCATTACAGAATCAGGCATAAAAATTGGAGGATACGATATTAACAACCTTCGGTATGCTGACGACACAGTACTGATAACTAAGAACCAACAACATCTACAAAATCTCTTGGATAAAGTCACTAAAGGAAGTGAACAGAAAGGCCTTACTTTGAAGATCAAAAAGACAGAGACTATGGTTATATCTAAGAAACAGAATCCACCAGCATGCAGTATTAAATTAAACGGAACTATTCTAAAGCAGGTGCAGAAATTAAAATACCTTGGAGCAGTAATAACTTCAGATGGGAAATGCAGAACAGAAATTAGAAACAGAATAGGCCAAGCAAAGACTGCATTTCAGAGAATGAGAAACAAAATATGCAACACATCCTTATCAATGAATGTTAGAAAACGAGTCCTAAAATGCTACATTGAACCTATCTTGTTATATGGAAGTGAATCATGGACAATAGGCAGGTCTGCACAAAAATCATTGGAAGCGGCAGAAATGTGGTTTATTAGAAGAATGTTGCGAATCCCCTGGACAGCAAAAATAACTAATGAAGAATGTATGAGAAGAGCTGGAGAGACAAAAAAATCTTGTCAAAAAATAAGAGAGACAATGTACTGTCGTAGGACATGCAATGAGAAGAGGTGGCATTGAAAATATTGTATCAACAGGAAAAATAGAGGGAAGAAGATCAAGAGAAACGATACTGGACGGTCTGACGGGATGGTGTGAGAGGAGATCACCAACTAAGCTGATGGTCTGCATGAAGGATCGTGTACTCTGGAGAAGCATAATAGCCAACGCCAGTCGGCACGGCACCTTATGGTGATGATGAGTAATAGTAGTAGTAGTAGTAGTAGTAGCAGTAGTAGTAATAGTAGTAGTAGTAGTAGTAGTAGTAATATTAATAGTTTAATACTAGTAGTAGTAGTAGTAGTAGTAGCAGTAGTAGTAATAGTAGTAGTAGTAGTAGTAGTAGTAGTAATATTAATAGTTTAATACTAGTAGTAGTGGTAGTAGTTTTCTAGAACACTGGTTATAGTAGTAGCAATAGCAGTAGTAGCAGCAGTAACAGTAGTAGTAGTAGTAGTAGTAGTAGTAGTAGTAATAGCAGTAGTAGTAGTAGTAGTAGTAGTAGCAGTAAGTAGCGGTAGTAGCAATAGTAGTAGCAGTAGTAATAGTAATAGTAGTAGTAGTAGCAGTAGTAGTAGTAGTAGTAGTAGTAGCAGCAGTAGTAGTAGTAGTAGCAGCAGTAGTAAGTAGTGGTAGCAGTAGTAGCAGTAGCAGCTTTCCTTTCTGCAACATTGGTTATGAAGCCGGTAGATGGCTACCCTATGTGGGCTTTACGATGCGACATTACCACTAAGCAGTATCTTCCACCAGTTGATTCTACCATTGTGTGACTTGCCTAGTCAGCAGCATTGACTGTGTTGCTGGTTCCGGTCTCCTTGATCATACTTGGTTTGTCTTCAGCTGTGGCCTTCAGTTGTTGTAGAACTGTTGGATCATATCTGTTTCTGGTCTTCGATTTTTAGCATGTGTTCGTGAGTAGATAAGATTAGGTTCGTAAATGTGTAAACTGCTCACTTGAAAGAAGTGAAAGTGGCAAGAGACTGAGTGCAAATGGATGGGATGTAAACGTTTAGCCAAAGAGATAACAGCGTATTAACATCTTATCCACGAAACTATCTCTGATGTTAATGATGTTACAATGTTTTATATCCTTCTGTGTCAGTCAGTCGGTCATTTTCATTATGTCCCTTGCGGAACTTTGTTTCCCTAACAGCTCTCCTGCAGACCTCTCGGTTATAAGAAAAATGCCCTTCTGCTGATGCGTCCATTCGCAGATCATCAACGATGCCTTGCGGCCATCTTCGCCTTGGTCTTCCTCTCTTTCTTTTCCCCATTACGTATCCTTCCAAGACTCATTTATTCATTCATTCATTTGCATGTCCCTTGCAGAGCTTTGCCTCCCTAACAGCACTCCTGTAGGCCTCTCGGTTGTGAGCAAGATGCCCTGCTGCCGATGCGTCCATTTGCAGATCATCAACTATGTCTCTTCCAAGACTGTCTTCCTTAAATTATCATGACGTTTAATATGTCCGAAATATTTACGTTTTCTTTGTTTAATCTTCCTTACTAGCCAGCCTTCTTCAATATTAAGTTCTTGTAGTATGTGTCCATGATACTTGAAGGACTCTTTCTGTAGCATTTACATTCAAGAACAATTTTTTTTTATAAATAGGAAACAACGAGGCTTTCATACAGTAAAGTAAGAGAATATACTTTTGTAGGATTAGACCTAGAAAAAAATCGTAGACGAAGCATTTTAGTGAGACGTGAGAGAAAAAATAATCACAAGAGAGTGACCTGGGGTTCGAACCAAGGAGTCTGGTAGGACGAGCAGCCGTCTAGCCACGAGAAAGGAACGCACTAACGAACAGCTGCCAGCTAGTGTTCTTTGCAGTTAATACGTTGGAGGTGTTGAGGCACAGCATCGAGTCGGATACGGAGCGCGTTATGTCGGCTATTTCTTTTCAGTCTCTGAACTGAGCTAAAAGGCAGGAGGCGGGTAATATTTCTTTAGAGATACCGAATGCGGTAAAACTGGTTCTAGTAATAATAGTAGACAGAGGTGTATTTCGGGGTTTCACAAAATGACAGAGGGAGTGAGGGAAGTGAACAGAAACACAAATGGCAAATAGTAAGAAAGTAAGATGAGAAAGTATAAATGAAAAACATACAACCTTGCAATATTTTGGTGTCAGCCATATTCAAGAGTTTCTTCTTTATAACACTTCTTTACCAGACTCCACCGCCATGGGGACTACGACGATCCTTATCCCATTTGCCAAGCTGGGCCTGCTACTGCGGGTACCCAACGGAGTTGTGGGAAAGGGTCTTGGTCGGCTATGATTTCGCCAACCCTGACGGCAGCCATGTTAGCTATGGTTTACTCTCTGCCAAAATTGACAGCGCATTCGTTCCCAAAATGTCTTCTTCGTGGCTTGCTAGGGCTAGCCCGCTGCTTGCTCAGATATTCTAGACAGCAGAAAAAAAAGGTCTCTTTCAGCCCTTATGGAATCAGCAAATGATCCCATCTATAATGGCTCTCACTGCCACATATGGCTCCCATTCGCCACAATCTTCGTTGGTTCATTTGCTGACTCACTTTATTCTCTCTCTCTCTCTCTCTCTCTTTCTGCGTAATTTGTATATATGTATGAATGAGTGTAGGTATGTATACATATGTGCCTATGTATGAATATGTGCATGCGTATATGCGTATATATATGCATGTGTATGTATGAGTGTACACACATATATATGTATATATATACATATTATGTATTTATATGTGCATAAATGTGAATTTATGTGTGTTTATGTACATGTGTGGATGTGTTTGTATATATGTGGTATATGCGTGTGTTAATATGTGCATGTGCATGTATTTGTTTATATGAAAAGTATATATACTATCAAAGTATAAATTAATTTAATCTAAAGTATGGCTTGATTGTTGTGTTGCTTAACACTGCTGTTCTATATAATTGTTAGTTTATAACGAATATGAGAATGCAACTAAGTTTATTTCATGTAGTTTCATAAATGAGAATGTGGAGTGTATGGATAAGAAAGGGTTTATTATTTATTTACTTTTCCGTTGGGTTTTTTTGTTTTTTTTTTGCTGTTTCATGCATATTATGTTCAGTAACAAATGCTGAATGTCTGCGACTAAGTAAAGGCTGTATGATGAGGGCCAGAATTGTATAAGGGCCGTTGTGCCCAATTCTTAACTCATTGAAAATCAGGTTCGTTTGTTCTTTCTCTCGTGCTTATATATCAGATCATTCACAGTTCACTTATCTTTGGTCTTTGGATGCATCCCTTTTGTTTTTGTACAAAAAGACCGAACAACTTCTACATTTTATACGGCAGTTCCTAAAGAATATTTTTTATCTCACAGTTCGGTGTGTCTCAATTCTAAATTTCAGATTAAAGAAAACAGCTGCAATTAATATATAAAAATGTAAATCTTATATTTTTAAAACTGAATTTATGCTCAGAATATCTTCTACGATTTTGGACATTCGTGCAAATAAAAATAAACAATACGCAAACCGCGTCCTCGTATCGTAAACATCTAGAACAGAACAATCTTCGCACTTGTCCTACAGTTCATTTCGCTTTGGTCACGTTACCTTTCAAAGTGTACTCTGCTCTCTAAATGGCACGTTTTAAAGTGACAGACCAAGGCCAGAATTTAACAGCTTTCACAGAGGCACAGACTGAAGAGATATCTTGATTTTTAAAAATATAGTGGTTTCTCCAGTTGGTTTTTTTTAGACTGTTGTATTGGCTGACCGAAGTAGATTGTTGTATTGGTTGACTGAAGTATATTCTTGTATTGGCCGACCGAAGTAGATTCTTGTATTGGCCGACCGAAGTAGATTGTTGTATTGGTTGATCGAAGTAGATTCTTGTACTGGCTGACTAAAGTAGATTCTTATATTGGCTGACCGAAGTAGATTCTTATATTGGCTGATCGAAGTAGATTGTTATATTGGTTGACTGAAGTAGATTGTTATATTGGCTGACCGAAGCACACATATTTTTTTTCACTCTCCGCCTGGCTCAGTGATATTTGATCTTCGTCATCTCGTCTTACCATCTCATCTTACCATCTCATGTTTTCTTTTTCAATAATCAGAACTTATTGATTTTTCCCTCTCTTCATGATTTATTTCTCAACCTCTCTCTATTTTGTGTCTTTTTTTTCAATCAGTTTTCTTGCTGACATATGGGCCTTCATTTGTCATTTTATTTTTTATTTCAATGCCTCACTTCTAGACAAGCAGTTGGAGTCTACTAGGTGTCCTTTTCCCTTTCCTTCCATCCGTCGCTTCTTAGATTCTCTTTTTCTGAATAAAGTCGCTCATTTTCTTTTAGCATATTCTTCTCTTGTCCTCGAGAAACGTCGTTCTTTAAGCATGCGCTAAAGCAGTGTTTCCCAACATTTTTATATGCCAGGACTCCTTAATTACTTTTATTGCTAGCCGAGGCACTTAATTAAAGAAAACAAAAAGGCCCCCCCCCCCCCCGATCCACCCAGGCTATAAAAAGGGGTACCAGAGAAATCTGGGAAGGTAAACGCGTCCAGGCATGATATTGACCACATCAGACTTTCATGTGCCGAATGTGTTAAAAATATGGGACTATCATCGTAACCCCAACGTGCCTTAATGACATGGGAACGGGGGTATTACTTTCTTTTGTTAAACTAATACCAAAATAATAACGCATCAGCGGGCCGGGTAGGTATGTGCCGCGGACCGTACAGTTCTAAATTTTCTTTATTCCGTGAGTTACTTATTCTTTTGTTTCCCTTAAGAGGACTGCCCTAAATTCCTCCTTTCTTCCAGAGCATGAGTCATTCCTCTCTGTCTTTCTTCCTTTTCTTTTTTGACAACCGTCTTGGCAATGACTTTTCCTTTAAAAAAACACACAGCAGTAACCTATTTAGATCCAGTTACATAATTTTGCTATCTCTCTCTCTCTCTCTCCCCCACTCTCACTCTAGCCTACTCCTCTCGTCTCCAGACAAATATATCAGACATCGCGGAGGCAGGAGGACAATGTCCCACCTTTTATTATCCGCAGCGAAACATTGATTTCTGTTTTTTTGTTTTACTTTCCTGATGCTTGCGAACGTTCGCTCAGAGCATTCCATTTCTCAGAGAGGGCCCTTCTCCGCCTCGACCCGTAACAGACTTCGTCTCAGATGCCATTTAGCTCACTCCACTGCGTAGTTCACGTTTCCATCCATGCTTTGCACGTTCCGCTGACGCCAGTCTTCTTGTGCGCTATTTTACTCGTCTGGGACTCCGCAAGAATAACCAAGGGACATAACTTCTAATAACGTTATCTACGTGCCTATAGACGGACCCAGCGCTGGCGGAAAGTTCGGTTAAACTTTCTTCCAGGCATGAACATTGGACATCTTACACGATGTTGGCCACGAGAAGAACTTTTTTTTTTCTCCCTAAAAATTATTCCCTTCAAAAGACACCACCGGTGAAAGTCTTGCCAGTTCTGGTATTGAGAGTCATGCAGGGGGACTTGTTCTGCTATGATAGATTCGAAAATAATGCTGAAAAGGATATTCGAATGAGGGAAAAAAAGGGGGGGGGGCTTATTTGAACTGATTCAAACAAATCAAAGGATGTTGATATCTATGTGCCCGTTGCTGGCAGCAGAATTGCATTACGTTAGAAAATATTTTCGGCATGGAAATTATCACTAAAGGGGAAGGGTTCTGAATGCTAAAGTCCTTTGGGGGGTGTCCACAGTGAGCATGTCGAGACCGTCGAAGCCCAGTAAAAAGGACATTCAAGGATTTTCATTACAAGACTAGGGTCTATGAAAAGAGAAAAAAAGCTGATGACTGAAGACGCTTTCACTTAAGCCTTTATAAACTTTACCTCAAATCAATATCGCACTGTTTTCTTCATTCATTTTCTCTTATTCTTTTATATTATTATTATTATTATTATTATTATTATTATTATTATTATATTATTATTATTATTATAGAGGCTTACGTAGTCTTACGGGTTTCGACTTTCACCTCGGATAATTGAGGTTGCAGGTTCCATTCCCACCAGAAGCGGCAGGGTTTTTTTTTCTTGAATCCTCCATCAATAAATTTCTATGGTCCATGGGTAGCGAGACCAAACGTCTGTCTGCATGGTCGCGCGCATTAAAAATCCCATGACAATTAGGAACTGGGGGGGGGGGGGAAAGGGAAGTAGTTCTGCCGCTGCTCGGTCAAAATTCTAGAGAGATAAATCTACCACAGAGACTGACGCAGACACTTGGAGCGTCTGTGCTGATTGCGACAACCGTTCTGAGATGAAAGAATGGGTTGCCGATCAGACATGGGATTGTCCATCTCCAAACAAACATATCTTTTATTATTATGGAGATATCCGTAGTTGTTGTTTCTATATAAAGTTGTTTTTCTTCCTTTACTTAGCATCTTCAGCATCTTATTTAAAGGTACATCATTTAATTGTCTCTTTTGTCACGAAAACCATTAAAGCTTAGCTCCATAACTCGGTATTAATGTGCTCTTCCATTGTTTAAGTTTAAACATGAAGTTTCCACAACACCAAAGCACTAACTAAAATGGTAGGGAAAAGACAATGCCATTTCTTTTGACACTTCGCTGAGATGACAAACTCTCCTTTGTTTAAAAACAAAACAACCAAACTTACAAATGTGGTAGCAGAGGTAATTTTGATATATAGGCAAGTGAGTATATCTGGTTAAGCAGCTATGTCATCTAGGCTAAAGAAGCATTTTTTGCTAAGTGGCTTCATCATCTAGGCTAGTGAAGCATGTATAGCTAAGTAATTTTGTCATCTAGGTTAACCAAGTAAAACTTGTTAAGTAATTTTGACATTCAGGATATCGAAGACTCGTTAAGTAACTTTGACATTCAGGCTAACGAAGTACGTTTGGTTAAAAAGTTTGTCATCCAGGCTGGGAAATGACGTGTGGTTAAACAATTTGACACTTTAAAAAGTATCAAAATATTACAAGAGATAAGAGATATGTGCTCAACTCACTGCCATCAGCTAAAGAAGTATGTATGCCTGTGACAGGCAATGAACAATGTCTGCTGCTGGTTACTACTAATTCTTGCGGAAGAGATACTAACTATTTGACTTATCTAAGTCAACCTTTTTATGAATCTGTCGTAAGATTCCTCAACTTTATCTCTCTATCTGGTTCTTTCAAGCCATCAGTCGTGCATTACACTAGCGCATATATAAGTACACATTTCAGAGAAGAAATCAACGTTCTTAAATCTTCAATATCAGCTCCTTATGTGACTTACGTGAACTACAAACATTCCTGGACAGCAGATGTACTGATTTTAAACCGTTACACATTCCATTCTTAACAGTCAGTGAAGTTCACAGTTATCTCTTAACTTTAAAAAACAACAATACAGCTGGGCTTGATGATATTAGTAATAAGATCTTACGTTATGCAGTACCTATCATTTCATATACACTAACATATATTCACAATCAGTGCATTGCAAAATGCTATTTCTCTGAGGCTTATAAAACTGCTAAGGTGTATCCTCGCTTTAAATCTGGCTCATCTAACAATCTTACCAACTATAGACCAATATCTATATTATCGTCATTATCAAAACTACTCGAAAAACACATACACAAAATAACTCTACGACACATGCAAGAGAACAGTTTACTCATAGACAGTCAGCCAGGCTTTATACCCAATCATTCCTGCCACACAGCTCTTACCAAAATGACAGAAAACTGGCTAGTAAACATAAATGACGACAGACTATGTGGTGCCATCTTTGTCGACTTTAAAAATTAATTTGATATGACTGACCACGATATTCCTGTAAGAAAAATAAAGACTTATAAATTGCACCCTGACCTAATAAAATTAATTGCATCGTTTCTTTCAGACAGACAACAGGTAGTATTCTTCAACAATTCTCTATCAAATTCTGCTAAAGTTGACACTGGTGTTCCGCAAGGTTCTATTCTAGGCGCGTTGCTCTTTGCTATCTATATCAATGATCTCCCACTTCATCATAAACACTCTTCTTGTGACCTTTTTGCCGATGATTGCACAGTCTACATCAGTGACTACGATTGTATAAATCTAGAATCAGCTCTTCAGGTCGAGTTATACAATTTAATTAGATGGAGCGAAAACAATGGCATGATTATATAAACACCGATAAAACAAAATCAATGCTCATAACAACAAGACAGAAACTACAAAACGCAACAAAAACAACACCTCAGTTCAGCATGGAAATATCACAGATAGAAAGCGTTCGCGAGCACAAAACACTAGGTCTTACTATTGACCAACATCTGACCTGGAACTCTCATGTGCAATGTCTAACAAAACTCATCACACGAAAAGTATATCAGTTAGCCAAAATTAAGAACTTCATCGATCAAGAACAAGGAAGATATATTACATATCACATATACACACAGACTATTGCTTAATAGTCTGGGATGGTTACTCAGTGTCAAATACAAAGAGGCTTTGCTCACTCCGAAAGCGAGCGGTAAAGCTTATTAGTGACAAAGATCAAGCACAAACAACTAACCAGCACAAACGTATCAAAATACTTCCTCGTAAGAACAGGTTCCTCTACAACAAAGCCAAGTTAGTACATCAAATTCTTTCACGGCATGCCACGCCTTATCTATGGAACCTGTTTAAATTTAGCCCAAACTGCAGCCAACGCTTGAACAACATATGTCTTACAAATCTAGACTTGATCTTTACAAGAAAAGCTTTAGTTATTATGCTGCTCATCTTTGGAATACCCTCCCGTCCTGTATTTAAAAAACATATAAATTATACTCCTTCCTACAACTACAAACTTTCCCAATACCTATTTGATGTCGACTACATGCCTCCATGAATCATAAAACTTAAAAGTTATCTTAAATTGCTCTTACAGACACCAAATACAGTTAATTGTTTATTCTGAATAGTCCCGAAATTTTTGTTTAGTAGATAGTCATTTATATATGTATGTAGTTACTTCTATACTGAGTGAATTTTTAGAGCGAAACGTAGATTTTATTTTATGTCTCTCAGCTTCAGTGTTAATTATGTTTGTTAATGAACAGCATGTTTGTAGAATGTCTGGAATAGAGTGAAAGATGTATGATAAAGGGCAGAATGTCAGACGAGCCTGTGTGCCCAATTCTTAACCCATTTGAAATAAAGATCAATCAATCAATCAGTCCTTCTGATATGATCCAAAGAAACAAATACAAACCAGGCTTTCGACTTTCTCCACTGTAACCATATTAAACCATAGTACAGCAGACAAAAACTGGCTATCATACAATTTGACAACAGTAAACGGCCAGGAGAACCGACACTAGCATAAACATACACAGAACAGTTTATTAATGGGGAAAATGGAAGGTGATGCACGTCGATGAGGGAAATAAAGAAGTCCCACATGGCAGAAGTTGTAATTACAAAAAACCACTAATCTCCCCAGCAAGAACTGGCTTGCCGTATGGAGAGAGAGAGAGAGAGAGAGAGAGAGAGAGAGAGAGAGCCGATACCTATCAAGACACAAAAACAACCATTCAACTAAACTGACATACTTACGGAGGTGTGGAAATATTACACAAAAGAAATATCAACAACTCAATTTCCAACACATCCTGGAATTCCATCATGAAAAAAACTAACAAAACCACTATCATGGCCTACCTCTCCACTGACTAACAAAACATTGTTCTAAAAACGACACACAGTACCAAAAACGTTACATTACTACAAATGTCCGTACTGGACAAAACTCAGTTACCGAAAAAAAGTGCCTTGTCCTAAAAAAAGGACAAGCGGTGATTAACTCTACATCTATGTCTAGCGCTGAAAATCAACAGCTTCAACAAGACTAAACTACTACTTTTATGCTAATTCAATAATAATCATCATCCTCATTAACGTCTCTCTCTCTCTCTGGATATATATATATATAATTCACATTTTCCCCCTTCTTCTTCGTTCGCTTCTACCACCAAGACCGCCCTGTGATCCTACTGAATTTACTCCTATGGTCATCTTTAAGTTCTGTGGTCCCCTGTAGGACCACACAAGATCCCCGAGAGGACCACAGGAAGTACAGAGTATCTCAGGGCTTGAGCCTGAATTCTTGGTGGGTCTCGGAAGCGGGATTGCGTGACACCTTGGTTTTCGTTGCCCCAGTTTAGTTTAGAGTTGGACTTTCTCACCGGAAGACCTCGACGTGTTTTGGATATGAGTATATCCCCGCTGGGTGAGAGGCGGTAGCCCACCCAGGCCAGAGTTGGACTATCTCACCGGAAAACCTCGACGTGTTTTGAGATACCCGTGTATCACCGATGGGTGAGAGGTGGTTGCCCATCCAGTCCAGTGTTGGACTTTCTCACCGGAAAACCTCAGCGTGATTAGGATATGCATACATCCCCGCCGGGTGAGAGGTGGTTGCCTATCTAGACTGCACTGGTCCAGTGTCTCCGACTTCAGCATTTTGTGGTTGTGGCCGCTACCTTTCCTAGTTGTGACCCGGATGGAGCTTTTGTCCAGGAGGACGAATCCTCGCCACTATTAAGTTTCACCCCTGGGTTGAGCCGGTTTAGGCATATTATCCCAGTATGGGCGTGTTTGGGACGTGACTGACCTCTAGAGCAGAGGTACTGTGACATGTGTAGCCTTCAAGATTCACCCCTGGTGTGAGCCGGTTTAGGCATAAGTCACCAGTATGGGTGTATATCAGGCGTGACCGACCTCTAGAGCGGAGGTGGCATGACATGTCTAGCCATCAAGTTCCACCCCTGGTGTGTGCCGGTTCAGGCATATTTCACCAGTGTAGGTGTATTTCGGACGTGGCCGGCCTCTAGAGCAGAGGCACCGTGGTATGTGTAGCTCTCGCAGCGATACTACTGGACATACCGATTAAATTTCACTTTATCCTTTCCATCACCTTTTCACATCGGCGCCGCACAGCAACCTTTATTTCTTTTCCGCATTTTCTTCCTTAACCGGGAGGAGCTTCACTCCACGCGCGGCATTCGAGGAGTCTCGCCAGCAGTGTCTTAACCTCTGGGATAAGCCGGTTCATGCATTTCACCTGATATGACTGTACTCAGGACGTGGCCGACCTCTAGACCAGAGGCGCCGTGATTTGACTGTTTGCTTCGCTTTATCCTTTCTACCACCTTTTCCGCAGTGGTGCTGCGCGGCAACCCCATTTGCACCTTTCTTCATTGGCCGGGAGGAGCACCGCTCCACGCACGGCAGTTGAAGAATCTCGCCAACAGCGGTAGATGAGCTACCAAACGTGCCACTCATCTACCCTAAGTATCTGGTTTTCAGGCGCCAGATATTCGCCTTCGCCCCTTCTCCTGTCAGTTTAAACAGTTCTGCCACGGGAAGGCCAGGAGCTGGACTTGACTGCCAGAGACTGTTGGAGGCGCACGCCGTTGGAGTGGAGATCTAATTCTCCACCCCACCTCTGACGATAGCAGTCCTTAGAACCCCATTTTCCCCCAATTCGTCCCTAAGATTCTTCTTCGTGAAGTTCAAATTCACGTGAACAGACACAGGTTTTTTTAACCTTTGGTTTCCACAAAAAATCATAATCTCTGTGCCAGTTCCCGTGTCTCCTACAATGCTCGTTTCCACCCAAAGTTTGACGCTTGTTTCCCATTATTAAACTTTCCACTATTACTAAAATCATATAACCCATGCAATTTTACATTCTTCCCAGTCAAAACACGGAATAACCCAAACATTGACACTTCTAATCTTAGATTTTTCTCTGACCTTAAACAAACAACTCGGGTCAAAAGTTCACTAACGAGAGTGAGTCGCTCTTGTTTAACTGCATTTATCAGGATTTATCTCCTTTTGACTAACAAATCTAGCTTTCTGTTATATCTACTACAAGATTCTGTTATACGCATAAGAAGTGGGGATAGCTGAAGCATGTATGGGTAGGTAACGCTGTCAACTAGACTAGCGAATCAAGTCTGGTATTTTTTTAAAATGACATCTAGGGAGTGAGGATAGCTATAGAATGCATGGCTGGGTAACTTTGTCATCCAAGCTAACCAAGTAAAACTCATTAGGTAAATTTGACATTTAGGCTAACGAAGTAAGTCTGGCCAAGTAACATTGTCTTCTAACCTAACGAACCAAGTATTCTTAACAAAAGTGACATCTAGGCTAGCGAAGCATGTATAGCTAATTAACTTTGTCATCTGGGCTAACGAAATAAGTCAAGTTAGCGTCAGGACCTGCCTTTGGGCCATTCATTTCAGCTACCAGTGAAGAGCTACTCTAACGCTAACTGTTCTAGTTATAATCTGATTATATAAACTTTCTGGCACGTCCTTTTATCACCCTAGTTTTCTCATTCACGTGATATAAACATAACCGTACTCTCGACATCAACAAAATTTGGCATCACCGTTGGTGATACAGTCAAGATACAAAAACTCGTCCAGAGTCATAGCGCCTGTAGTTACAGCTTTGTTGGGTAACATGTCAGTACCTCTGGCTTTCTTGTGGCCTGGATAACACAAGTGAATAAGCCCTTAGACATTGTGATTGGTCAAGAAATTATCATATATTCTTTTCGAAGCAGGTGTTTGAGAATCTCACGAAGCTTTTGTGTTCTAATCTCACGAAGCTTGTGTGTTTTAATCTCTCGAAGCTTGTGTGTTTTAATCTCTCGAAGCTTGTGTGTTTTAATCTCTCGAAGCTTGTGTGTTTTAATCTCACGAAGCTTTTATGTCTTAATCCCTCGAAGCTTGTGTATTTTAACTCGCTCAGCTTGTGTGTTTTAATCTCACGACCCTTGTGTGTTTTAATCTCACGACCCTTGTGTGTTTTAAACTCACGAAGCTTGTTGTGTTTTAATCTCACGACCCTTGTGTGTTTTAAACTCGCTCAGCCTGTGTGTTTTAATCTCACAAAACATGCCTAGAGAAATTGCCGTAATCACCCCATGTGGACTTTCCAGAATTTCTGTGCCACGAATTTCCCAAATTACCAGCGTCTTTTCCACCTTTATACTGAACATTGTTACGCAGGAAGTGTCAGATTTCTCTCTTGTCACAATATTACCACTTGAAACATATAAACTTTATAATACAAGCTACAAATAAATATAAAATGGAAGTAATAATAATAATGATGATAATAATAATAATATGAACAAGAAGAAGGAAGAAAGAAAGAAAGAATAAATAAAATATATGATACATAAAATTATATTTCACCAGAATCATGAACAGAGAGTTTAAAATCAATACACGTGCATAAACTTGAAAGCGTGTATAACATATAAGATATAAATGAACGAGAGAGAAATAAATGGAAACTGAGAC
Source organism: Achatina immaculata (assembly GCA_009760885.1). Classification (NCBI taxonomy): domain Eukaryota; kingdom Metazoa; phylum Mollusca; class Gastropoda; order Stylommatophora; family Achatinidae; genus Lissachatina; species Lissachatina immaculata. The sequence goes on along the minus strand of CM019720.1, from coordinate 50,571,036 downwards.
ATGAAGAGAGAGACAATGAGAGAGAAGTATACAGGGAGACAAAGACAGGAAGAGAGAAATGAGAGAGACGAAGAGAGCGAGAGAGAGACAGACAGACAGACAGACAGGGAGAAAGCGAGAGGGACATAGGCAAATATAGGAAGAGGGAGAGATAGAGAGAGAGAGAGATAGAGAGAGAGAGAGAGATAGAGATAGGGAGAGAGAGAGACAAGGAGACAGCGAGAGTGAGACAACTAGAGAGAAACAAGGACAGATAAGAAGGGAGAGACACACACAGAAAAAAGAGGGAGGGAGGGAGAGAGATAGAGAGGGAGGGAGAGACCGAGAGAACCAAGAGAGACAGTGAACGTATGAGCGGACCGTCTATAAAGGAAGCAATCAATCTATAAAGGAACAGCCCTACGGTTCAAGAGCAGTCCATGAACGCACTTGGAAATCCCTCTACAGAAGCCACACGAAAGGAAACCAGTGGATACTCCTCAATAATAAATGGAAACAGAGACGGGCACGCCTGGATGTTGCTGTCAAGAGATGCGCAGACATAGCCAGTGGTCTCCACTTTTCCATAATCAGGAAAACACCTGCTGCGAACGGTGTCAACAACGCAGATGTGACCAGGCAAAAAAAAAAAAAATGTCCTGCTGCTTATAAAATCCGCTTCCTTGCGGATATTCTAGCTCAGATTTGTATGTAATATTGAACAGTAGCCATAATTATTGGCCCGCGCTATCTCCCGTACTGAATATTCTGTCCAACCAGTGTCTTGTCATTCTGTTTACACATGGACGAGCGATTTCCTGCTTTTTTGTTTCCTAGAACTTGTCTGCCCATCTGTACTGATGTTTTCCTTTCTCCTTTAGCTGCTCATTTCCTAATCAAACCGTATAATAATATCCACTGTTCTACGCTGTTCAATATGTCTGATTGTATTGTTCATTTTTTTTTAAATTTTAAGATATTCTAGTACTTATCTATCTATCTATCTATCTATCTATCTATCTATCTATCTATCTATCTATCTATCTATCTATCTATCTATCTATACATTTTTTTTACATTACTTTAGATCTTTAACTCTGAGCGTAAATGATTTTTATACTGAATTCTACAGCATACTAGTTAGATAAATGTTCATAAACGTACAGAACTGTGAGAGAAGCTTTGTTCCATGTTTGTAGTTACTTCCTGGACTGAGTGTGTGGGTGCCAGTGAAAAGTAGCAGGTTTTCCATGTGGACTTAGTCAACTGAACTTCGTTATTTCAATATTAATCATGCTTGTTATAGGCACGGTATATCTGCAATGTCTGACACAGAAGGTCTGAAATACAGAGAAAGTTGTGTGATAAAGGGTAGATTGTCAGACAGGCCTGAGAGCCCAGTTCACAAACTTAATCTAGACCAGTGGTTCCCAAGTAGCAAAAGTCCACGGACCCCCCCCCCCCCCTTTTTTCGCTGTTTAAAAAATTCAGGCTATATTTTCCCACACTTTTGGAAAGGTTTCCTATCTGTGTGTTTTAAATGCAAAGCCATTTTTTTTTCATAAACAAATGTGGGTAATCTTTAACGGGTAAACGCTTCATTACACAAACATACCCACACACAAACACACAAGACGCAGTACAAACTTGGTAAATTTTGAATAATGACAATAATGTAGTTAAGAAACAAAAACGTAGACAGCAATGAACATTTCTACTTGTTCTAACGAATGAACAGAATCTGAAGCAGTGTGACAGCTAACAAACCTTAACAGTGTGAGAGAAATTATGTCTCTTCTCATTCCGAACAATCTCTTCCACATCTGGTTCAATATTTCCTATTTTTAAACGCGAAAAAAGTCAATTCCTCCACACGGGATTCATCAAAACATCCATTATTAAACATTTCACAGGGATAATAAAAAAGGACCTTTGGTTGTTGTCAGGGATTCCCCATGGCAGGTTCTGCGGACCCCCGAAACCACTGACCACCAACTAGGAACCACTGATCTCGAGGAAAAGTGAACAAAGTCTCCAGATGTATGAACTGTCTCACATGACAGCCCGACTCAGACAAGGGCAAGTTTGCCTGCCACTAAGACAAGCAAACTTGATCTTTTATCTTGAAGCCCGCCGTAGACCAAGCGCGGGCATAATTTCTCACAGTCTAGTTTCTTTGAACTTTTGTTACACTGTATAAGTGATTACGATATATTGTTCAGTCAGTCATTTGCATGTCCCTTGCGGAACTTTGCCTCCATAAGAGCTCTTCTGTAGGCCTCTCGGTTGTAAGCAAGATGGCTGCTGATGCATCCATTTGCAAATCATCAACAATGTCTTGTAACCATCTTCGCCTTGGTCTTCTTCTCTTTCCTTTTTCCCATTATGAACCCTTCCAAGACAGTCTTCACTAAATTCACATGACGTTTAACGTGTCCAAAATATTTATATTTTCTCTGTTCAGTCCTCTTTACTAAATAACCTTCTTCAGTATTAAGTTCTTGTAGCATGGATATATTTGTCCTTTTTTGTGTCCATCATATTTGAAGAACTCTTCTGTAGCATTTACATTCAAAGGCATTTATGTTTTTTCTCAGCTGTTTTGTTAAGTTTCCAGATCTTACGGGCATATGTTTTGATGGGAAAGATGCATCCTCTTAAAAATCTGTTCATCACCACAGCTTCTTTAGTTTAATTTTTTGAAGAGCGATAGATGTCCTTTTAATTTCCTCATTTTATCTCCATTATTAAGATATATTGTTACACCGTTGATTAATGGTCTGCATCATCATCATGCTTTACTGTCTCCTCAGCAATGTTGGCTGCATTGTCCACCCTTTGGCTTGTTCTGATGTAGTTTGTTCGGAACAGGATGGTAGTTGCGTGTCAGAATCTCCATCGTGTCCAATTCTTAACTTTTAGAAAATAAATTCCTTCGTTCGTTCATTCCCTTGTTTTCACAGCCAGGTTGAATTTCGCCCATATCTTAGTGTTGTCCGCTCACCAATATTAAATCTTATATGTGAATGTCGAGATACACACGCTTGAACTAAACTTGATAAATTAATCTCGTCCACCAGTTTTCTTTGTCAATTAATTTCCTATGGAACATGTAAATTTTTCAGAATTTCTAGGTTATGACCTCATTTCCGGCCCGGGTGTCACGATTTCGGTAGGGACGCTCATTAAAGGCTTGCTTGTGAATCATCTGATTTCGGATATGCAAGATGACAAAGTCGTATAGTGCGCTGTATTCTTCTGGCTAGACGGTTGCTCGTCCTACCAGAGTCTGTGGTTGAAGTCTAAAGTATTTCTCTTGTCAGTTCTCTGTCTGTCACGTCTGAAGTGTTTTGCCTACGGCCTTTCGAAGGCTAAACATACGACACGGTGCTCTATTGTTCTACTTATGGAACATGTGAACAGAGGCAATGTTTCATGATTCTTCCATATAATGTTCTACTTATGGAACATGTGAACAGAGGCAATGTTTCATGATTCTTCCATATAATGTTCTACTTATGGAACATGTGAACAGAGGCAATGTTTCATGATTCTTCCATATAAACCACTATTTCCCAACGTGGGCTGTACGCCCTACAAGGTAGAAATCTGAATATTTTTGGGGGCTATTAGATTTTTTTCTTGGGCGGGGGGGGGGGGGTGTGGCACTTAAATATACTTATATTATACTTTTTCAGCACTTGATTGATTATTATGTTCGGTTTAAAGGGGAAAGGGTGGGATCATAATCTTTGGGACGGTGAGGGGCATGATCCAAGCAAGTTTGGGAAACACTGAAATAATCGAAAGATGGCAGTAATGGGAGAAAACAGCGAAGGAAGATCAAGTGGCTTGATAGAAATATCGGGCAGAGGAAAAAGAATATAATGAAGGAAATGTGATAAATAAAATAAACTCCATAAGGGATGATTAGACTGTAATTCTGAAAACTCTTTAGTTTAATATATATAAATATGTGTTCTTACCCAGCTTTCCGGCTTGAAGACTTTAAGGCTCACTGCTGTAGTTAAAGTTCGCCTCCATTCCTCCTTATTTCTAATCTTCTCTCTCCAATTGGTGACACCATTTTCCGGTGTATCCTTCTCTGTCTTTCCATCTCGGTCTTAGTTCCTTTATCGCTTGTGCATACACCATTTTCTTTTGTCTGTTCTCTTTTATTCTTTCTACGCGACCCAGCCGGGGCAATCTATTCAGGTTCAAGATGTTTGTCCTGTAATGCTGTAACGTCCACATCATATCTATTTAGTTCATCTGCTAATTCTTGAGCTGCCCCTTGTCTGTATAAGCTTCTTATATTCCATGTTCCAAATCTCATAATAGTTTTGAAGCTCCATTGTCCTTATCCATTTTTATCCGTCCAATATCGAGGCCACTTTATCTGTTCCATAACAGTAATCTTTTTTTTTTTTAAGGAGATGGGATCGTTGGCCCCAATCTCCAACTCACAGTCTGGAGTTTCATCTGACCCTAACCCGCGCAGACCTTGGAACCTGCCAGGAGTAGAACTTCTGCTGAAATAGCTCTGGGGATGGTCAGGGTATACAAGGTGCCACGCCACGACAAGACATTAGCACTACGTGGCATCTCTCTCTCTCTCTCTCTCTCTCTCTCTCTGGACTTTAAGTGCCCAAGGCACATGGGGCTTCTGCAAGGGTTTTCCACAAATGTCTGTCCTTCGCCTTTTTTTTCTGCTCTTGCCCAGGTGAGCCCTTTATTGCTCAACATCCTTTCTGTTGTTCTTCCCCATTTCTCTTTTGATGTACCCTTACTTCTCTTTCCCTGTGGTGTCCATCTTAGTGCTATTTTTGGTAGTGAGTTGTCAGTCAATCGGAGCACATGTCTCAACCATCGCCAGCGTCTTTCCTCAATAATTGTTGTCAGTGGCTTCATCTGCATTTCTGCCAACAACATGTTATTGGCCGGTGATCTCTGATCCCAGCAAGACGTCAACAACATGTTTTTGGCCGGTGATCTCTGATCCCAGCAAGACGTCAACAACATGTTTTTGGCCGGTGATCTCTGATCCCAGCAAGACATCAACAAGATCACTGCTGGCGAGACTCTTCGAATGCCGTGCGTGGAGTGAAGCTCCTCCCGGTCAAGGAAGTAAATGCGGAAAAGAAATAAAGGTTGCTGTGCAGTGCCGATGTGAAAAGGTGGTGGAAAGGATAAAGTGAAGTCTAATCGGTATGTCCAGTAGTATCGCTGCAAGAGCTATACATACCACGGCACCTCTGCTCTAGAGGCCGGCCACGTCCGAAATACACCTACACTGGTGAAATACGCCTAAACCGGCACACACCAGGGCTGGAACTTGATGGCTAGACATGTCATGCCACCTCCGCTCTAGAGGTCGGCCACGCCTGATATACACCCATACTGGTGAATTTTGCCTAAACCGGCTCACACCAGGGGTGAATCTTGAAGGCTATGCATGTCACAGTACCTCTGCTCTAGAGGTCGGTCACGTCCCAAACACGCCCATACTGGGATAATATGCCTAAACCGGCTCAACCCAGGGGTGGAAGTCACTAGTGGCGAGGATTCGTCCTCCTGGACAAAAGCTCCATCTTGGTCACAACTAGGAAGGGTAGCGGCCACGACCGTAAAATGCTGAAGTCGGAGACACTGGACAGGGCAGTATAGATAGGCAACCACCTTTCACCCGGCGGGGATGTTTGCGTATCCTAATCACGCTGAGGTTTTCTGGTGAGAAAGTCCAACTCTGGACTGGATGGGCAACCACCTCTCACCCGGCGATGATACACGGGTATCTCAAAACACGTCGATGTTTTCCGGTGAGAAGGTCCAACTCTGGCCTGGGTGGGATACCGCCTCTCACCCAGCGAGGATGCACTGATATCCTAAACACGTCGAGGTCTTCCGGTGAGAAAGTCCAACTCTAGACTAAACTGGTGCAACGAAAACCATGGTGTCACGCAATCCGCTTCAGAGACCCACCAAGAATACAGGCTAAAGCCCTGCGATACTCTGAAACCCTTGTGGTCCTCTCGGGGATCTCGTGTGGTCCTTTCAGGGTGGTCTTCGTTATGTCCCGTGGAGACCACGGGACCTAACGAGGACCACAGGCGTAAATTCAGTAGGATCACAGTGCGGTTTTGGTGGTAGAAGCGAACGAAGAAGAAGAAGAAGAAGACATCAACAAGATGTTATTGGCCGGTGATCTCTGATCCCAGCAAGACGTCAACAAGATGTTATTACCACGTGGTATATATATATATAATCTTGTATACTCATTTACAAGTCATCGTATTTTATTTTGCTTCAGTATAAAAAATTACAACTAACCGTACCGCTCCACTGTCAATAACTTGGGTTATAACCCCTGAGACGTGAATTACGAAGTGTAGGTCACTAGGATAATACAAAACTGCTATACTTCTATATCATGGGGATATATTTCTTGACTCTCAGCACATTCCATCCTACCAGAGACGTCTTGCTGGGATCAGAGATCACCGGTCAGGGACTCGGTTGAGATATTAGGGTCAGGGAACCCCAAAAATACAAGTTAAAGATCTATCCCATCTGGTCTAAAATTACTGAAACAAACTGGAGTCCTTATTCATCCAAGCTGACAGGGTAGGTCTGCGGAGAAGCCCATTTTCTGAGGTTATAATTCAGGATTGCGCCACCCCTTCAAATGATGATCCTACTGAGCCAATAAAGGGCTTCACTCAAACAAGACTGTTTTTGTGGCTTTTTGTTAAAAAAAAATTATTGTAAATCGTTCTAAATTAAACCATGTTTTTTTTTTTTTGGAGGATTGAAAAGTGAAGAAACAAATGAAAGAAATGTATTTCTCACAGGATAAGATTTGGAAACTTAAGACAGTGTGAGATTCTGCGCGTCAACTCTCAGCTTTCATGATGTTCCAGGCAAAGAATGTCAGTTTTGTATAAACATACAAAGACACATATTAAATATAAGTTGAATTTGCAAATACGAAAGCGCGTTTGCTAAACCTTTACTAGCGGCTGCAACACATTGATAGAAATTTTACCAGTTGAAAACAAAGCAGAGCAAAGCAAAACAAAACAAACAAAAAACAAACAAACATTAGGTTTCATTTCTCATAATCACTTTGTGAACTTCACTGAAGGAGCTTCATTAGAAATTCTGGAGGAAAATGATTTCAGGATTGATTTCATTTACGTCGTATTTCCTGAACTTGCAAATAATATACAGAATCGTGGAGAGAGCAGTCATTATTAACTGTACAGGTATTTCTTCAGTAATATGTGGGCTCGAAAGAACGGATACTGACAGCAAAACATGCTTCTCGAAGGCAACAGCAATTCTATGACAGAAAGCAGATCATCTTAGCCCACACAGGAGAATGAAACTCTACAGCAGGTGGTTTTCACCACAAGGTATCCTTACCTCTTGAGGGGGCATCTTTATCTTTTCTGGGGGTACCCATACATCTTGAGGGTACCCATACCATTTGGAGGCATCCATACCTTCTGTGGGTGTCCCTGTCCTTGGGGATATCCATACCATTGGAAGTACCCAAACCTTTTGAGGGTATACATACCTTTTGCGGGTATCCGTACCTCTTCAGGGTAACTCTTGGGGGGGGGGGGGTATCTATACCTCTTGAAGGCATCAATACCCATGAGGCTATCCAACCCCCTGGAGGCATGAGAACTGAACGACGGAGGTTAGGAAATGTGAAAAATTTCAGAAGAAAAACTCTGCTATTGTAGAGACCCACCAGTTCTTCCGTTTCTAGCTGTTCAAATAAAACAAAGCTGTTGACATCTTTTGAAGTCATACTTAATAAGACTGGCGCTGCTGCCGCCACCGCCGATGATGATGATGATGATGATGATGATCTGTGGAAGGGGTTATCAAAAGACATTTTGAGCCACTCATTGGAGGCATGTAATCGTTGAGTGGTTTAACAAACCTTTGCTCTGTAGCAGCGGTCGACAAACTTTCGATCAAAAGCGTGGAAACCAAAATGGTCGTAACCAATGCTGTTTTTATAGGAGTGATTCGGTCGGCAATCTTTTTCTACAAGGGACTGGGTGCCACTTATGTGAGTGACTGGCAAGCTACATTTATATCTAAAGCGTATAAATGGAGGTAATAATAATAAACTATTATAAAACAAAGAATAATATTTATTTCACTTACGTATTTTTTAAATGTAATAATGACATCGTAATTACTGTGATGTAGGTCACGGAGAACAGTTTGCCGACCCTTGTCCAACAACGATAAGGGATAATATGCGACGGGCTATTAGTAGAAATAAAATACGACGGGCTACTCCAGATCCAGAATCCAAGAATCCTTCTCATGGCGTTAAACGTCACATGGTAGTTGGCCAGAATTTACTGTCTTCACCAAGTTTTTCAATCTCACCAAGGGATGTTATGCCCACTGAATTGGCTTCTCTTAACAATGTCCTCTTTAGAGCTTCACGTGGTCGACCTCTTTATCTTCGACCTGTTGTGTTCCACTTGATAGTTTGTTTGGGGATCCTCTGATTGTTTCTCCTCATCACATGACCGATATATTCCATCTTCTTTTTCTAATCGCCCATGAGAAAGATTGTTGTTTGCTCATCTGTCTTATCTCTGCGTTGTTCTTGAATTCGTTCCACTTTATACCGAATATTTTCCTTAGGCACTTGTTTTCGAAAGAGTCTAATTTCTTGTCAGTTTCTACTAGTGTGAGATAATATGCGACGGGTTACTAGTGAGGATTACAATGCAAAGGGGTAACAGTGAGAGATAACACGGGACGAGCTACTAGTGAGGAATAAGAGGCAAAGGGATAACAGTGAGAGATAATATGCGTCAGGCTACTAGAGAGAGATAATATGCGACGGGCTACTCTGCATCTTTTTTTTTAAGGAAGACATTGCCATATGAGAAAAATCTGACGTAGAAGAGGCTGTCACAATTCATAAATAATCTGGTTTGCTTGACGAAGCTAGCAATGTTAATTTTCCCCACAATCTTAATTGTCTGCCAAACATCGAGTAACATTGGATTGCAGATGGCGGAATATCTAATAGACATGGAAACTTAAGTTGTACCGATTCCAACCATCTCTCCTTTTGTGTGCAGATAAGAACACTCGCCCACTGGCAAGATTTATCAGAACAAGATACACTTCTGAAGTGTCGCTTGATGATGTAATGTTGCATATATATATATATATATATATATATAGCGGCCACTACTGCAAAATGCTGAAGTCGGAGACACTGGACCACGGCAGTCTAGATAGGCAACCACATCTCACCCGGCGGGGATGTTTGTGTATCCTAATCACGCTGAGGTTTTCCGGTGAGAAAGTCCAACACTGGACTGGATGGGCAACCACCTCTCACCCGGCGGTGATACACGGGTATCTCAAAACACGTCGATGTTTTCCGGTGAGAAGGTCCAACTCTGGCCTGGGTGGGCTACCACCTCTCACCCAGCGGGGATTCACTGATATCCAAAACACGTCGAGGTCTTCCGGTGAGAAAGTCCAACTCTAGACTAAACTGGTGCAACAAAAACCAAGGTGTCACGCAATCCGCTTCAGAGACCCACCAAGAATACAGGCTAAAGCCCTGCGATACTCTGAACCTCTTGTGGTCCTCTCCACACAGGAGACCACGAGACCTAACGAGGACCACAGGCGTAAACTCAGTAGGATCACAGTGCGGTTTTGGTGGTAGAAGCGAACATGGGGCACATGGGGCTTCCGCAAGGGTTTTCCACAAATGCCTGTCCTTCGCCTTTTTTTCTGCTCTTGCCCAGGTGAGCCCTCTATTGCTCAACATCCTTTCTGTTGTTCTTCTCCATGTCTCTTTTGGTCTACCCTTACTTCTGCTCCCCTGTGGTGTCCATCTTAGTGCTATTTTTGGTAGTGAGTTGTCAATCATTCGGAGCACATATATTATGCAATGATCGCGTTAAGCGACAATAACAGATAAATTACCGATTAAAAAAAAAGAAGACACAAACCTAAACCTTTGGAGACAGTCGGTTGCCGTAACCGGTTTATATTATTTAAAACCTATTAGAAAACAACCAGCGAAATCTACTGAAGGAACATGGAACCATGCTCTATTTATATAGAGGAGAATAAGCCAGTTTTGACTTTAGTTCAGCATGAGAGCATTTTGTAAATATTAAATCTCAATGGAAATAAGATAATAAGAAAATGTCACCCGAGCATTTGATTTCTGCTGATGTTTGTAAAGTATGCTTTATTTTACACTTAATAAAAATTATAAGGTACCGAATGCTGTACTGGGAAAATGAATATTTGGGAAAGTACCTCATACAAGGTGAAAGACAGTTACAGCTGTACCGGTTTCAAAAAAAAAAATTCCTAAAAGCGATAGCGACTGCGGTAAAACTGATTCTAGTAATAAAGGTAGATAGAGGTGTATGGTTCTAGTAATAAAGGTAGATAGAGGTGTATGGTTGTAGTAATAAAGGTAGATAGAGGTGTATGGTTCTAGTAATAAAGGTAGATAGAAGTGTATGGTTCTAGTAATAAAGGTAGATAGAGGTGTATGGTTCTAGTAATAAAGGTAGATAGAGGTGTATGGTTCTAGTAATAAAGGTAGATAGAGGTGTATGGTTCTAGTAATAAAAGTAGATAGAGGTGTATGGTTCAGTTTTACAAAGCGGCAGAGGGAGTGAGGAAAGTGAGAAAAAGTAAGAAAGAAAAACCACAAATGGTAGAAAGTAAGAAAGTAAGATGAGAATGTATAAATGAGCTTGAAAAAAAAGGCTGACCCCGAAATATTGGATGTTGTATGTTTTTCATTTATACATTCTCATCTTACTTTCATACTTTCTACCAAACAAAATCCTAGCGTGATCAATATATAATACTTACACAACAAAGTCTGTATATAAATTCTAAAAGAGATGTTACTTGCAGGATCTAATCCCTCTGAAGCAATCAATGTTTTCTAACTGAACATGAACTGAACAAGTTCTCTGTTACGAGAGAAAAAAAAATCTATGGCTGAACTGCGCTGAATCCCCCCTCCCCCTCCCCCTCCCTCCTCCCAGATGTAAATGCAATCTCCTATGGTTGAATGACTGTGAATGTCTTGACCGGTTAACGCCCCTTTATTCCCGACACATGAATTAATTGGAAAGATATTCCACCCGGAAATTACATCGGCTAACCCTCTTTCTCCAGTATGTTCTTACATTCCCTTGTGTAGACCGTATCTACACGGCGCGAAAGATCAAAGAGTCACGCAATTTCAAAATAACCATTTACTCAGAAATTAGTATGCGCATTTTCTGACCTTTTTTGACCGGGATATTTGACTTGTCGGTTTTCTGCTTATTTCGCACTTTTCTTATTTAACTTTTGGGGCTACAGCATGACTGAAAAGGTTCCTGGGCTCCTCGAATTTATAGATATCTTCGCTTATCTGATCACTCACAGCTGTGGAAAAACACGCGGTGACTGAGATGTATCCTTGGCAGTAGAGTAGTATAAAATGGAGACAGCACAGAGGACACCAACAGCAGACTTACTAGAGGAAACCAGGCTTTTGCAGTGCTGCAGACTATATGGAAATAAAAACTAAGCATAAATACGAAAATCAGGATACTAAGTGTACTACTCTATGGAACTGAATGCTGGAAAATCACCAAAACCATAGAAAACAAGTTGAATTCTTTCCAGACTAAATGTTTACGAAGAATTAGACAAATATTTTGGCCAAACACCATAAGAAATAACATCTTGTTGGCAGAAATGCAGATGAAGCCACTGGCAGCAATTATTGAGGAAAGACGCTGGCTATAGTTGGGACATATGCTCCGAATGACTGACATCTCACTACCAAAAATAGCACTAAGATGGACACCACAGGGGAACAGAAGTAAAGGTAGACCAAAAGAGACATGGAGAAGAACAACAGAAAGGATGTTGAGCAATAGAGGGTCCACCTGGGCAAGAGCAGAAAAAAAGACGAAGGACAGGGATTTGTGGAAAACCCTTGCGGAAGCCCCATGTGCCCTGGGCACCTAAGGTCCAGAGAGAGTGAGAGAGAGAGAGAGAAAGAGACTGAGGTGTATTTTGTCGCAGCCTTGCTATTATCGTACCCTAACTTTCTTTCTCTTCTTGTAGAATGTAGCTCGGCAGGCGATTGTCACGCTGGTAAAGATTATTTATGTCACAACCTCTTTTGGTGGTGCCCAATTCACAGTTCATGCATAGTGGCTGACTACCAGAATTCACTGTTAAAGAAAAATCTCGTTAAATTCCTTACGTTCCATGGCTCGGGGCTATGGAATGTTCAGACTTGTAAGCTTCATCTGCAGAGAACTACACTAGACGGACCTTTCTCTTGGTTACAGATGTCCCTCAGCCTCTTTCTCTCTCTTCTCGACATTCTGTCCGTACACATTTTCTGTTTTCGGTCAAGACTACTTGTTCCTGAGACGATTCCCATTTTTAACGTCTAAATTTTATCTGGGGGCTTGAGATTTCGTTCATTCTGCCACAATAACACAATTTTTTAAATTGTTTTCCCAGATTATATTTTGTTCGGGGCAGTGATTCTTCGCAACTTTTAATGTTTTTTGGTTGTTGTTTTTTTTTGTCACTATTTCTCTGAAATACAAATGCATAAGGAAAATACTCGGCATCAAGTGGAATGAATTCAAGAACAATGCAGAGATAATACAGATGACTGCACAACAACCAGTCTCATGGGTGATCAGGAAAAGGAGATGGACGTATGTTGGTCACCTGATGAGAAGAAATGATCAGAGAATCCCAAAACAAGCTATCAAGTGGAACACAACAGGCCGAAGAAAAAGAGGCAGACCGCGTGAAACTCTGAAGAGGACATTGTTAAGAGAGGCCAAATTAACAGGTATAAAATCCCTTGATGAGGTTGAAAGACTCGCCGAAGACAGGAAAAAGTGGCCAACTACTTTGCGAGCCCTCTGTGACGTTTAACGGCACGCGAAGGACATAAGATATAAGATAAGATTCCTCCGGCCCCCACTACATCATTGCCAAACTTTCAGTAGCACAGACCTTGTCCTTTTGGTAGAGTTGAGTGCAACATGAGCAAGGCATTTTCTCCATTACAGTTGCCCAGGTGAAATGGTCAGTACGAAGTCAGTGAAGATGTATGAAAGGAGTTGTTCAGCAGAATGAACTTCAGCAAGAAAAACTAACATGTGCCTGCTTCAGTAGCCGTCTTCTTCAAGGATGAAAACGTGTCATTATATAGCGGGCTCACTTGGGCAAGAGCGAAAAAAAAAGGGCAAAGGACTGGGGTTTGTTCAAAATCTGTGCTGAAGCCCCTTGTGCCTTGGGCACTTAAGGTTCAGAGAGAGAGAGAGAGAGAGAGAGAGAGAGAGAGAGAGAATGGTAAGGATAGAACGGTAAAATCCCGATTTCTGTGTCATTAAGACATATTGGGGATACGGTTTTAGGCCCGTATTTCCAAGACCTTCGGCACATGAAAGTCTGATGTGGTCAGTATCACGCCCGGCCGCATTTACCTTCAAAGATGTGTCTGGTACCCATTTTTAGAGACTGGGTGGACCCAGGAGTCTTTATTGATGTGGTTGTACTAGGAAAAAAAATTCCATTTCTCTAACCTGAACCCGATACCACTGGATTAGCAAACAGAGCGCCTAACCACTCAGCCAACCAGGCCGATGAACTCCACGTAGTGTGATAATTATGAATATAACGCATCAACATCTGAACCTTTTTCCAAACTGACACTTTAGATGCATATATTTTACAGGTGCACAACCCCTTGTTCTTGAGCCTGCAGCCGTCCAACAAGCATCTAGCGCGGGGCCTGATCAGTTTGCTGGAGGTGAACTTTTGGTTCCGCTTGACCATGATCACCGAAGAAGAACTCAGACACGATGGCTTTTACAGAACTTTCAGGTAAAGCTGTCTGGTGTTCAGAGTATTATCTTTCAACCACTGCTGGCCGTATCAGCTTTATATGCAAACGACATGAATGAAAGTCGGTTTTTGAGAATAATGGCTTCATAGTTATCGTTCTAAGCGTAAAAAATATAAGTAGTTGTGGTGCATGAGGCATCATATACGCAAGACAAATACTCATATTGGTTCTAGAGTTCTTTCTGCAGATGTGTCCACTCTCCAAGAGGTACTGACCCCAGCTATGGCCACAGGGAGGTACGCTGGAAGACAATATACACCGGGAGGTACGCTGAAAGACAATATACACAGGAAGGTACGCTGGAAGACAATATACACAGGAAGGTACGCTGGAAGACAGTATACACAGGGAGGTACGCTGGAAGACAATATACAAAGGGAGGTACGCTGGAAAACAATATACACAGGGAGGTACGCTGGAAGACAATATACACAGGGAGGTACGCTGGAAGACAATATATACAGGGAGGTACGCTGGAAGACAATCTTTGGCGTGTAGAGCATGACTTCCAAGACTCCACATTTTATCCATACAGTAAATATAGGCGTATAAGGCTAACACCATTGAACGAATAAGGAGAAGAAGAAGAAGAGGAGGAAGAAGAAGAAGAAGCACAAATGTATTCATAGCACTTAAAAAAGATCCTAGACTCTAGTGCAAAGATTTAGGACATGGAAGAATGATAGAGAGAGAAGGAGAGAGAGTCAGAGAAAAAGAGATAGGAAAAGAAGGGAGGGAGGAAGAGAAAAGAGAGAGAGACAGAGAAAGAGGAGAGAGAGAGGAAAAGAGAAGGCGAGAGAAGGACAGGGAGAGGGGAAGGGGGAGAGAGAGGAAGAAAGAGTGAGAATGAGAGAGGGAGAAATACGAAGGATAGAAAGATAAGCAGCTAGAGAAGGGCAGGTAGTAACAGAGAGAGAAAGAATGCCCAAATGATGAAGAAATTGTAAACGATGGCCTTGATAATACAAGTTAATTAATGCTTGTATAAGCACTCTGGTAAAAAATACAAGCTAAGATGATGATGATGATGATGATGACGACGATGAATTTAATATAAAGGTGCTTACCATAATGATGAGAATGATGACGTATTTAAAAATAATGCCACAAAGATTAGGTAATGACGTTAGACGTTAACAATTTTAACATCCATGGCATAGGCAACAGTTACGATATAGATATAACGCTTACATTGAGGGTAACAATGAAGACATCTGAAGATCGTACGGAGGACCAACAGACCAACTATAACAGTGAGTGTTGCCACTGTTATAGTGTTTCTTCCTATTCTAATCTCATGCCGTTGGCAACTGATACGAAAAGGTGAAAACTGGCATCTAAGAGTGAGCCTAAGGAACAAGCTTTTCAAAAGGCTCTACTATCCTGTGGAAACGAACCGATATTTACCTCGTTGACCTGATATTAGCATCACAGCAGGCTGATGTGAATCCCTGATTACTGCCCCTGATTACTCGGGTAATTACTGCCCCTAATTACTCGGGTAATTACTGCCCCTGATTACTCGAGTAAATCCTGACATTGTTTCCAATTTTGGTAGTGACTTGATGGTAATAGGGTGACGGAGTGATTTGTGCACTAGTCTCTCATGGTGAAGGTCAGTAGTGCGAATCCGGCCAGAGGCTGTAGAAATAGGTACCTAGTTTCTTCTGGAACTGGGGGAAGGAAAGTCGGAAACTTTTGCAAGGCGTGATGCTGATCACGTGACCCTCTAGTGTTCTGACAAGTGAAGAAAAATATGGCCATTAAAACCCCAAGAAGGCCAAACGAGGAAATTTTGATCGAGACGGATTCGAGAAAACGAAACAATCAGGACAAGACAGTCTAAATTTATAGGACATGTCATGAGAAAAGGCAGGCTAGAACACATCGTGACAACAGGAAAGTCAGAGGGGGGAAAGAGGCCGAGGTAAACCACAAGAGAAAAATTGAATGGATTGGAAAGATGACACCAGAACAACTTATAGAGGCAACACAGTGCAGAGAGTTATGGAGGGTTATAACCGCCAACGCCAGTAGGAACGGCACAGACAGACAGACAGACAGACAGACGGGCGGACGGACAGGCAGGCAGGCAGGCAGGCAGACAGGTAGGTAGGTAGGTAGGTTAGGTAGGTAGGTTAGGTAGGTAGGTAGGTAGGTTAGGTAGGTAGGTAGGTAGGTTAGGTAGGTAGGTAGGTAGGTTAGGTAGGTAGGTAGGTAGGTTAGGTAGGTAGGTAGGTAGGTTAGGTAGGTAGGTAGGTAGGTAGGTTAGGTAGGTAGGTAGGTAGGTAGGTTAGGTAGTTGGGTAGGTAGGTAGGTAGGTTAGGTTAGGTTAGGTCAGTAGGTAGGTAGATAGGTTAGGTAGGTAGGTAGGTAAGTAGGTTAGGTAGGTAGGTAGGTAGGTTAGGTAGGTAGGCAGACAGAC
Source organism: Achatina immaculata (assembly GCA_009760885.1). Classification (NCBI taxonomy): domain Eukaryota; kingdom Metazoa; phylum Mollusca; class Gastropoda; order Stylommatophora; family Achatinidae; genus Lissachatina; species Lissachatina immaculata. The sequence continues at coordinate 50,554,660 of CM019720.1, read as the reverse complement.
AGACAGACAGACAGACAGACAGACAGATAGATAGATAGATAGATAGATAGATAGATAGATAGATAGATAGATAGATAGATAGATAAACAGACAGACAGACAGACAGATAGATAGATAGATAGATAGATAGATAGATAGATAGATAGAGATAGATAGATAGATAGATAGATAGATAGATAGATAGATAGATAGATAGATAGATAGATAGTAACATCCTGGCGAGTTAACGTAACAAAGGACTACTTTTACCAGATATTAGCTTACTGTGGTAATATCGATGATTTTAATGATTGCTGATGCTTGTAATGATTATATGTCTTGTCTCGGTCATAAGGGAAATGCTATCGTTAGCAATCGATATTTAACTAGGTTTACTTGCGTAAGTTTTTGTTCACACTATTCCTACTGGCGCTGGTGCTTCTACTACTATAACTACTATTACTTCTTCTACTACTACTACTACTACTACTACTACTACTACTACTACTACTTCTACTACTACTACTACTACTACTACTACTACTACTACTACTACTACTGCTACTACTACTACTACTGCTGCTGATGTTGCTGTTACTGCATCTGCCACCACCACCACCCACTGCTACTACTATCACTACTATAATTAAAGTAAGCTTTTACTACAATTGCTCCTACTACTACTTCCGCCATTATTACTGTATTTACTAATACCTCAGCTGTTACAGCTTACGTCTACGACATCTTTTTCTGCTGCAAATGGCATTAAAATTATTATTATTACCATTTCCACCCCTGCTGGTATTACTACTTTTAGTAGTACTGCTGCTACTAATATTACTAATACTATTACTCTACTACTACTACTACTACTACTACTACTACTACTACTACTACTACTACTACTACTATACAACTACTATTATTACTACTACTAGTACTAATACTACTACTGCGACTATCTCTATCACCTGTTACTACTGCTAATGTTATTGTTTCCAGTATGAATGTCACCATCTTTGCCGGTGGTAGTACCCTGCACTTCAGTAAATTGAACTTTTACCAAATAAAACGTTATTTTCTCCTCTTGAAATTCTTTGACGTTCAGTCAGTCAGTCATTTGCATGTCCCGTGCGGAACTGTTTCCTCCCTAACAGCTCTCCTGTAGGCCTCTCGGTTTGTGAGCAAGATGCCCTGCTGCTGATGCATCCATTTACAGATTATCAACGATGTCTTGCAGCCATCTTCGCCTTGGTCTTCCTCTCTTTCTGATTCCCATTATGTACCCTTCCAAGACGGTCTTTCAAGTTACTTGCATGAATATGCCCTTCTTCTTAATGATAATTCCATGAGTTTTCTCCGTGAATCCTTTCGTTATCAAAAGATAGTTTTGTTTTTTTTTTAATTAAAAACCTCTAATATGTCTGTCATTTAGTATTTTTCTTCTCTTCGAAGGGAAATCACCAGTGGAGGAAAGTGGACAATCGAGGACGAGGTTTTCATCTCCAAGGGGGCTTCAGACTCCGTCCTCAACGTCTCGTTAGAAGCACTCAGCGGCAACAGCTCTCGGATTTTTATACTTCACGCTACAGCGTCCTTGACCCGTCGCATATTTATCACCGCTAATCGGGTCCTCCCCAGGTGGAATCGATTCGCTTGGATCGTTACGGAGAACTCTTATACTAGATCTGAGGGCGCCCTCCGGGACTTCCCTTTAGGAACCAAGGCTTTTCTGGTCAACCACGATATTGTCCCTGAAGAACTTCTGCGGGATGTGTTGGACTTTACAAGCGAAGCGCTGCAGGGTAAAGGGGAGTTAGCATTAGTTCATCGCCTCACTTCGTCCATTCCATCGTCACCGTCGTTTTCTTTAATATCGTTGTCGTCAGCGTTATCAGCTTTACAATCCAAGTCCTTTACAGGGAAAAATAAGGCTTACGGCTGCTGGTCGGCCAAGTCAGAGACGGTCAAACCGCATCATGACCCCGTGTACAGGTGAGTGCCGCTTGCTTGGCCGAAGTGCTTGTGTGGATCCCGTGTACAGGTAAGTACCACTTGCTTGATCGTCGAGCTTGCTTGGATCTGGTGTACAGGTGAGTACCGCTTGCTTGACTGTCGTGTTTGCTTTAACTGCATACGAACGGGTATAAAATTGCTGGGAAATAGTAACGAATGGATAAATGAGATTATGTGATTTCCAAATAGTTTTTAAAAAATATTTACATGTCTCTTGACTTCACTGGCTGTCGATCAGATCACTGGTTTCTTTTCGAACTCGGCCGGAATATTTCTCGGACCGACTGGCATCTGGTCCACCCAGCCTTTAAAAAATGGGTACCTAGGGTTTCCCTCTGGGGGAAAACAAAGAAGTCAGCGAGGACAGGTGCTGGCATCCCTACCTCAAGTGCTGTAGTGGCCTAGAAATGTCAAGGCGCTAACACTTCACATCCCTACGGCATGCAGGTGCTACGAGACATAGATTTAAGTCTTTTGATCAAAATCGTAAAGAAAGAAGAGAAGAAATAGAAGAAAACGAATCAAAGTGAATAGTTAATCATTTAAAAATTAGTTTCTAACCTCACGATGAAGAAGGAGCATGATTTGGGAAAAAAATGTCCTCCTTTGTTTCCCTGATTCTCCGTTTTCTTTTTCCCTGAGTTTATCTTCTTTAATTTTGCTTCCAGAAGTCAGTCAGTCACTTACTGGCATGTCCCTTACGGAACTTTGCCTCCCTAACAGCTCTCCTGTAGGCCTCTCTGTTGCAAGCAAGATGCTTGTAGAAGTACGTGGAATAAAAGTGTCTCCTTCGCATAGGTTGTACCCCACCCCCTTTTCTTTAGCGTGGCTTCTGCTGTGAAATGTGATTTGTGAGATGAAAAATGTTTTGTTGATAGTCTTGAATATTGAGAAAAATGAATGTTGTTTGCTTTTCTTGCACAGTTCTAGTGTTTCCGTTACAGCTTCGAACAGTTATGTTTGTTTTCCATTAACAAACCCATCTTTTAACAAATCAGACTTTAGTCCACCTCTGATAAACACTGAACTCCAGCCAAAACTAAAACATTCTGTCGCTGTCTTTGATTTCAAGTAATTGAGTTTGGTTACTGCAGCTGTTGTGATTGGACTTCCCATTTTGTAGTTGTTTTGTTTTACATTCTCCCTTTACATGGTCACCTCCTGTGCAGTCTTTCAACTTCCTTCCTGGTCCGTCTGCCAATCAACATATGTCAATCACGGCATTTGTGTGTGGTCAGTGGATCTCAATATTTCTGTTACTGGGAACATCTTTGATGTATCATCTGCGCTTTAGGCATGATGGGCCATTCGGTTATTTTTTTTTAAGACGACGAAAGCAACAGGCCGTGACCCGGTGGTACTGCAAACCGGGTCCTCCCGTAACGAGATGTGGACCATACTCCCGGCATTCAATGTGCAGGGCAGGCCTCGGGCATCTCGTTTAATTAAAAAATAACGATGCTTTTGTCTTAACCAAAGGGCATGTTGATCAGGGTACCTGCCAAGAGGACACTTTGACCTCAGCCACTTTGATCTTAGCCGAAAGGCCGAGAAGCCATTCAGTTATTCCAAGCTTAAACTTACTTTAACGGATTATGACTTTACCTATAAAAGCAGGTGATGGATTCAAAACTTTGTTTCACATACATACAGATACTCTTCTCATTTTTTTACCTATAGGTTGCTACGTTACGCAACAGAAGAGTTATGTTGATGTCAGAAATAAACCATATATGTCTCATTTTTTCCCTATTGTAACAATATGTTACAAGGGAATTAATAGTGATATTTCTTGGGGGCAGTTACTGCGTTGCGTAATTTCGAACAGGAACTTAATATCACAGTTATCTTCTAGAAGATTCGAGACGTTTGTCACATGACCGGGGGACTCCGTGGATGTGATTTGTTTGTTTGTTTGTTTGTTTGTTTGTTTGTTTGGAGTGGACGTTCTCGGCAAAGATGATGTGAGTTCAGTTGAAATTTGATTTCAGTTTATGTCTCTATGCTGATGACACAGTACTGATAGCTGATAACCAACAAGGCCTGCAAAATCTCTTGGATAAAGTCGCTAAAGGAAGTGAACAGAAAAGTCTTAATTTGAACATCAAAAAGACAGAGACTATGGTTATATCTAAGAAACAGAATCCACCAACATGCAGTATACAATTAAACGGAACTATTCTAAAGCAGGTGCAGAAATTCAAATACCTTGGAGCAGTAATAACTTCAGATGTGAAATGCATAACAAAAATTAGGAACAGAATAGGCCAAGCAAAGACTGCATTTCAGAGAATGAGAAACATGCAACACATCCTTATCAATGAATTTTAGAAAACGACACCTAAAATGCTATATTGAACCTATCTTGTTTTATGGAAGTGAATCATGGACAATAGGCAGGTCTGCACAAAAATCATTGGAAGCAGCAGAAATGTGGTTTACTATAAGAATGTTGTGAATCCCCTGGACAGCAAAAATAACTAATGGAGAATGTCTGAGAAGAGCTGGAAAGACAAAAAATGTTGTCAAAAAAAATAAGAGAGACAGTGTACTTTCATAGGACATGCAATGAGAAGAGAGGACATTGAAAATATTATAACAACAGGAAAAATAGAAGGAAGAAGATCAGGAGGAAGACCAAGAGAAATGATACTGGACAGTCTGACGGGATGGTGTGAGAGGAGATCACCAACTGAGCTGATGGCCTGCATGAAGGATCGTGTACTCTGGAGAAGCATAATAGCCAACGCCAATCGGCACAGCACCTCATGATGATGATGATGATGATAATGTGCCAAACCAAGGGTTAAAAAAACCTGGAGTGAATCTGAAAATCTGAAATCAGCGTGTAACTAATTCAGATCAAATCAGAGCACTTCAGAGAAAACTCAGAGAAGTTTAGAGACAGAAACCTCAGAGACTCAAATTAAAACTCCACACTGTTTTAATATGACTAACACACGCCTTTTAATTTATGCCACTTCTGCACCCTCACTCCACACAATCCTGCTTTACTATAGGTGGGGAGGGGAGTAGAGGAGAGGGGAAGTGGACTTTTTTTCCCCTGAACGAAGTGGTTTAGCGTGCATTATCCACAACCAGTGTGTGACCGGCTCTATCAGCGGGCACACACTTCAGTGGGTGTTGGAAAGGAAGGCGGAGCACGTATGGGAATGCCCGGCGTTCGGGTAGTGCCAGTCTCTGGTTACAGATTCGGCTGTTCTCCCATTTTTGCTATTAATTTTAACTAATCTAATTTAACTGGGGGGGGGGGGGGAGAGAAGTATAAGCTACCTGACGAAACGAATACAGTACAAATTACCCTGTTCTCTGTCGTGGCCGTGCATAAAAAGAAGACTGGCAGCGCAACTTCATCAAGTACATTGTATTATGACATTGAATATGCATCAGTATGCACGGAAAGTCGTGAAAAAAATACCGCCATCATCACCTTTTCATCAAGAACATCATCATTGTCATCACAGGGCAAAAAATGCAAAGTGTTTGGTTCTATCGGCTTCAAAAACAAGAACATAAAATTTTAACAGTAAACGCGAACATAGCAACCTGGTCTTACCTTGACATGTCTTGTCTCCTTCCTCCTGTACCTTCCAGAATTAAGGGGACAAACAGACTTCCTCATAGAGCCCGAGGTCTGTCCTCCTGTACCTTCCAGAATTAAGGGGATAAACAGACTTCTTCATAGGGCCCGAAGTCCTTCCTCCTGTACCTTCAAGAATTAAGAGGACAAACAGACTTCTTGATAGAGCCCGAGGTCCTTCCTCCTGTACCTTCCAGAATTAAGGGGACAAACAGACTTCTTCATAGGGCCCGAAGTCCTTCCTCCTGTACTTTCCAGAATTAAGGGGACAAACAGACTTCCTCATAGGGCCCGAGGTCCTTCCTCCTGTACCTTCCAGATTTAAAGGACAAACAGACTTCCTCATAGGGCCCGAAGTCCTTCCTCCTGTACCTTCCAGAATTAAGGGGACAAACAGAATTCGTGATGGGGCCCGGCGGTTTACTTCATATAACAGGATATAACTCGTTCACTCTAGAACAACACTGGCAATGTTGGTAGATCTTCCAAGCCAATGCGAATCAACACTCATAACTTGTGGACAAAGTCTAAATAAAAGTAAAACAAACACATTTCTAACCCATCCCATAATTTTAAATTATAGAGCAGCTCCTTCCAGTTTCTTTCCACCAAAAAGTTCTCATCAAAACTTATTTTGGCAGTGCATAGAAATTAATACAGGACTGAAAGAATTCTTGCAGCCTGATAGCTGATTGTATAATAAGATCTCAGTTTCCATGTCATTATGTCATGTTTAGGAAACAGTGTTAGGCCCGTATTTCCAAGACCACCGGCACGTGACAGTGTGATGTGGTCAGTATCACGCCTGGCCTCATTTACCTTCCCAGATTTTTCTAGTACCCATTTTTAGAGGCTGGGTGGACCCCCGGGACCTTGTTGGTGCAGTTGTACCAGAAAAAAAAATCCCCACTGATCGTATACGAAAAAAAAAAAAAAATCTAGTAATTACTTTTATGAACACCGAGAGAACACTTTGGGAACCGCTGTCCCGGGGCCAATTTCCTTAACAAGCGGCACAGTCTGAGCTCTGTCCTCAAACATCAGTAGCCAAACAAAACACTTCTTATACCTGTTTTGTTTTTTCTATGGCGGCCTCGTACAGCGACCGCAGGCGCTGTTGTTAGTTTTAGTATCCACTGAGAGATGGGCGATCAATTTGTATGTGGGTCTACTTCTTATCACATTGGAGCCTAAGATGTCTGTAGTAGTATACATTTCCATTACTTTTCCACTGGTTAACACATACTGAAAATTGAATGAAAATAGGAAAATACTGTTTGTTTTGGAAGATAAGTTTCCAGCGGTTAAGTAAATGGGAGATTGAATGAAAACTGGAAAAAGAAAAAAAAATCTTCAACTGGTTAAGTAGACTGAAGACGGAATGAAAGTGGGACGATACCGTTCATATCTGCACATAAATTTCTTTTTTCCATAATTAAGTCTCGCTCTCCCTCCATCTCTCTCTCTCTCTCTCTCTCTCTCTCTCTTAGAATTGCAGAATGTAAGACGGGCCTGCGTGCCTAATTCTTTACCCATTAAAAAAAAACCCTTCATTCATTCACTCATTCATTCATTCTCTCTCTGGTCCACGACAATCTTGCCTTGGTCGTCATTGATTTCCTCAACCATCTATCTTTGGTTCTTTCTATAAAATATGTATTGGACCGCGCTCTGTGCCACTCTTTTAGTCCGTCAAGTTTCTTGTTTCTTGCTCCTCCCCTGTCCCTTTGTCCCTCCAGTTTTCCAGCTGTCACTAGGTGTTCCAGTTTTGCCTCTTCTCCGAACATGTCCTACAAATCTGGATTGTCGCGTTCTGAATTCTGCCATGATTTCTCTCTTTCGCCCAGCTCCAGCTTAACTATAGCACAGGTTGAATACGAGTACGGGTAGTATGTATGTATGTGAATTTCTGTTACTGGTATATGTTAGCATAGCTTTTATTGTGCTTGGCGTTGGAAAACAGTAAAGAAACTTTCTGTTACAGTATATATGTACATCACTGTCCTTACCTTTAGATTAGTAAAGATTCCCACTCAAGTACAGTTCCCAAGTGCATAATGCACTGACTGATTGCTATACTGTCCTGCAAATAAATTAATCAACATGAGCAGGGGCGTCTGATCGGAATGTTTTAAGGTGATGTAAATCTAAGGGGCGTCTGATCGGAATGTTTTAAGGTGATGTAAATCTAAGGGGCGTCTGATCGGAATGTTTTAAGGTGAAGTAAATCTCAGGGGCGTCTGATCGGAATGTTTTAAAGTGAAGTAAATCTAAGGGGCGTCTGGGCGGAATGTTTTAAGGTGATGTAAATCTCAGGGGCGTCTGGGCGGAATGTTTTAAGGTGAAGTAAATCTAAGGGGCGTCTGAGCGGAATGTTTTAAGGTGATGTAAATCTCAGGGCGTCTGGGCGGAATGTTTTAAGGTGATGTAAATCTCAGGGGCGTCTGGGCGGAATGTTTTAAGGTGATGTAAATCTCAGGGGCGTCTGGGCGGAATGTTTTAAGGTGAAGTAAATCTCAGGGCGTCTGGGCGGAATGTTTTAAGGTGAAGTAAATCTAAGGGGCGTCTGGGCGGAATGTTTTAAGGTGATGTAAATCTCAGGGGCGTCTGGGCGGAATATTTTAAGGTGATGTAAATCTCAGGCGGAATATTTTAAGGTGATGTAAATCACTGTTATTTTATGGTATCCAATCCTATTCTGCATTTTCCTCCTGTGTCCACTTTAAATGACTTTGGGCCCCTTCCCTCTTGGCATTTAGCAGGTCCGCACAAAGATCATTGGAAAAAGTAGAAATGTGGTTTTTTTTTAAATAAAATGTTGCGAATTTCCTGGACAGCAAAGATTACTAATGAAGAATTTACGTGAAGAGCCGGAGAGACAAAAATAAAAAAATGAAGAATTTACGTGAAGAGCCGGAGAGACAAAAATAAAAAAACTTGTCCAAAAATTACAAGAGAGATAATGTACTTTCGTATAACATGCAACGAGAAGAGGGGACATTGAAAATATTGTAACAACAGGTAAAATAGAGGGAAGAAGAGCCAGGGGAAGGCCGAGAAAAAATAATAATGGTTAGTTTGGCGAGATGGTATGAGCTGAGACCACCATCTGAACTGATGGCCTGCGTGAAGGGTCGGGGTACTGCGGGGGAACATAACAGCCAACGCTAGTCGGCAAGGCACATGATTATGATGATGATGATGATCCTCTGTGCTTAAAAGGAATGCATAGGCTGCAACCTCCGTCCCCCTTCTCCCCAAATGAGCCTGACTCTGTTACCTACAATAATGCATTAGTTTTTTAAGCTGTTCTGTACGCCTTTTCAACTAACAACGTATGTACTTGCACTTGTACTTGTACGAACTCCCTGTAACTGCCAGCTGTTGTTCTTTGCAGCCGATGCTGCCGAGGAGTTGAGGCACAGCATCGTATCGGCGTGGGAGCGGGTTATGGCAGCTACTTTTTTTTTTCAGTCCCGGAGTACAGCTAACAAGCAGGGATGGGGGTGTGCAATGTTTCTTTAGCAGACTCCACCACCATGGGGACTATGGCGATCCCTGCCACGTTAGTCAGGCTATGTCTGTTACTGGGGGTACCACGGAGAGGTGGGACAGGGTCTTGGTCTGCTATAGTTCGCTAACCCTGACACTGGCATATCAGCTATGGGTCGCTGATTGCCTCATCGGACAGGCATCTTCACCCCCTCCCCCACCCCCTCAACCATGTATGTATCTTAGGCGTATACATTTACATAAGCAGACTTTGTTTTGACTAATAATAAAACAAATGTAGCAAGACACAACATCGGGAATGATAAACAAAGCACTTATTTACAAATATTGTGCAATGGCTAGTAACTAGAAGCAGTTTTGTTTTGTTTTCCATTAGCACTTTCCCGGCACTGGCCACATAATCGTTCGCTTCTAATGTAATAATTAGCCTTCTAATTAATAACAACAATGCAGTTCTGCTAGTTTTAGAAATAAAATGGACGATCTTCTATTTCATAATGCTGTTATTTGTTTTCATCATAAATCAAATTTCTTATATTTTACCAATTTAGTTTTATTCCTCTGTTTTTATTTAATTTCTATTGTTACAATCTAAAACTTTTTGTTAAAACATAAGTATCTTCTTCTTCTTCCTCTTTGAGCAACAGCTGAATTCAGCAGCTTTTCAAGCCAGCGAGACTCTAATTGCTGCAGACCTTTCCATTTCTCTCAGTTCTTGATCTTTTCTTGTTAATTGTCGATTCTAGGAGCACACTTATTGCTTATTGTTCTGTGATTACTACTTCAAAACTTTTGTTTACAGTTACCATAGAGCTACACAAGTTTTGTGACCCAGCTCACAGCTGCAGTAGATGTTAAATCTAAGTACTGGGGGGGGGGGGGTGAAAACACTGTTCCTTTTAGCATCAGTGGCACACAGCTGACATGCTAGAGTCAGGGTTGGCGAACCATAGCTGACATGCTAGAGTCAGGGTTGGCGAACCAGAGCTGACATGCTAGAGTCAGGGTTGGCGAACCAGAGCTGACATGCTAGAGTCAGGGTTGGCGAACCATAGCTGACATGCTAGAGTCAGGGTTGGCGAACCATAGCTGACATGCTAGAGTCAGGGTTGGCGAACCATAGCTGACATGCTAGAGTCAGGGTTGGCAAACCATAGCTAACATGCTAGCTTCAGGGTTGGCAAACCATAGCTGACATGCTAGCTTCAGGGTTGGCGAACCATAGATGACATGCTAGAGTCAGGGTTGGCAAACCATAGCTGACATGCTAGCATCAGGGTTGGCAAACCATAGCTGACATGCTAGCTTCATGGTTGGTAAACCATATCTGACATGCTAGAGTCAGGATTGGTGAACGATAGCTGAGAGTCAGGATTGACGAACCATAGCTGACCAAGACCCTGTTGCACCTCACCGTTGCTATCGTCAGTAACAGGCTTAGCCTGGTTCGTGAGACAGGGTCGCCATAGTCGCCATGGTGCTAAAGAAACAATTCACACAGCCCCTCTCCTCCCCCCTCTACGTTTTAGGTGCACTCAGAAACCTTAAAACAAACAAACAGCCGCTGTAACCACACTGGAAATCCCGATAGGATGCTGCGCCTCAAGATCCTTATCTCATTGGCTGCAGAGAGCACCAACCTCGCCTTTCCAAGGAGATGGAAGAATAACGTCGGGGGAGGGGGGTGATCGAAGTGGGGAAGAAGAGGAGAAGTGGACGTTTTTTTCCGAAAGAAATGGTGTAGCGCGTTACCTATAACCAGTGTATGGACTAGCTCCATCAGCATGGCCCACGCTAAGGTAGGTGCTGGAAAGGAAGGCGGAACAGGTATGGGAATGCCAGGAGTGCGAGGATACCAGTCTCTGATTACATTTAATCTATGCGCTAGAAAAAAGATTATATGATTACTTTCCTTATATGTAGATATAGCACTTTAGACGAGAGAGAGAGAGAGAGAGAGAGAGAGAGAGAGAGAGAGAACGAAAATATTAATAGAATGACTATGAATCGAACCTCGTACTCCAGTAAGATGAACAATCACCTTGTCATGGGACGACAACATACTATCAACCCGATCATGAAAGATTCCTGAAAGATGTACATGATTAAATCCACAGTCTTTATCTTCGTTTCTTTTCCTACACTGAAGGAGCAAGGCACCTTGTTTAGGGAATAAATAATGATTTTTAAATGGGGTATTAATATCTGTAATTTATTCTGATGTTATATATGTATTTGTATTATTGATATTTTTATTCTTATAGGTAAATGAAAAGTTGAAGTTACACATATTAACACATTCACAACTACACCAATGAAAGAAAACAAGCACAATCAATAATGCTTCTTCAAATAATCATACAACTTATACTGACGTAAATCATCTGTTTACATTGGCTGAAAAAAATCAAAGAAAGGATCATCAATTCATATCGTTATTTATCAACTATGTCGTTGACATCATAATCATTACAATGATTTCCTTAAATATTCAGATTCCTAGATCATCTTGATCGGCAGTAGAACTTCTAAAGAATCGGTCTTAGCCTCTTGTACATAATCGTACGAAAATCTCTAGTCTTCTTCATTAAATGTTTGAGATTGTGATGTATTATAAGGAACTAACTGGCAATAATTGTTACAACATACATATTCGTAAAATTCAGCAATACGTATTTATATGCACACATGAACCATCATTGCACATTACCAAAAGCTCTAAATCTTACACAGATGTTACGCTAGAATTATAATTATTCATTTACTCTTCAGTTATCCTAATCTTACCTAAATGAGGTGGGATGGATCGGAGGAGTCGACAGCACAGCCGTGTACGCGTCCACATGACAGAAATATAATCCTCAATATTAACCTAACACTTACATGTTTATCCATAGACGAAATACGCTCTCATACGCTCTCAAACGATAACATGACCCGCTCAGGGTACAAATCCCGACCTATTAAAATTATTTCATGTAATCTTTATATTGTATATTGGGCCAGTAAACCGATTTTTTTTCAGAGTTGCGCACCTCTGAAAACTGACTGGTAACTGACCCATTATTCCTGCACTTAGGATTGCCAACCAACCCAAGTAACTATGAGCTTATCTATTCCCTACACCGGGGTCCACTTGGCCTCTTAAAATTGGTACTAGATAAATCTGGGAAGGTAAATGCAGCCAGGCATGATACTAACTAAATCACACATTCATGTGCCGATGGTCCTAGAAATACCAGACTAACATCGTGTTCCCAAAGGGCCGTAATGGCATAGAAGCGGGAATTTTCACTTTGTCTTTTACACTGAAGTATTTTGTCCTCAATTTTTTCCACACGCATCACACACTGAAACATTTTGTCTATAATTTATCCACACGGATCACACACTGAAGTATTTTGTCCTCAATTTTTTCCACACGGATCACACACTGAAGTATTTTGTCTATAATATGTCCACACGGATCACACACTGAAGTATTTTGTCTATAATTTGTCCACACGGATCACACACTTAAGTATTTTGTCTATAATTTGTCCACACGCATCACACTCTGAAACATTTTGTCTATAATTTGTCCACACGGATCACACACTGAAGTATTTTGTCTACACTTTTTCCACACAGATCATACACTAAAGTAATCTGTCTAGAATGTTTTCCATGCTAATCACACATACTTTACGCTAACACTTTCATATATACAAGTCTCCTTGCTCTTCACTTGATAAGAAGTATATCTGTAATGCATGGGTGAAGCAAGAAAAAGAAAAACCAAAAACAACAAAAAAGTGAAGATTTGGATCGTATTCACTATTATGCTTTAGTGGCTCTTTCATGCTTCTGAGTTTTTGCTGTCATGGCAACGTTCACGATAAGTCGGACACGTCTCTCAAACTTAGAATTAAGGACTGCTTAAGGACCTTTCAACAGTCACTCCATTAGTCGCCCTCCATCGCTTAAGAACTTCAGAAGTTCGGATGATGTTTGTGTACGTGATGTAGTTCCGGTCCAGGGTCAACAAGCTTTAAGTCTGGCCGACTCAGACGTGACTTAAGATTATCCATGGAAAAAAAATTAAACGCTGGTCGTCTGTACCAGTGGGTTTCAATCGTCCTTCCTTTGCTAGAACACCTTCAATGGAAGAGGCATGCGCTTTCACGATGATGCACCAGAAAGTAGCATATTTTGTTAGGAGTTACTAAGGGTTTACTACAATGTAATGTAATATTTTATTCAGTTGTTCTAATATGGTATTTTTTTAAACCTCTCTAGAGCAGCTTTAGGGTACAAACAGGAGTGAAGCAGGGATATGTACTATCACCAACATTATTTATCTTGGCAGTAGACTGGTTAATGAAGGAGGCAACATCAGACAAACAGAGGATTACAATGGACCCTTGACACAGTGCTGGAGGATCTTGGCTTTGCGGACGACATTTGTCTACTATCAAGCAGCCACAAAGATATGCAAGATAAAATAAACAAGCTAACTCAGAATGCAAACAGCATAGGACTAAAGATCAACGTAGGAAAGACAAAGTTAATGAAGCAAAATGTGAACAACAGAAATGTACTCAGAGTAGATAGCAAGTTAGTGGAGGAGGTCAACGAATTTGTATACCCTGGCAGTAGAGTAGCAGGCTTTTGCAGTGCTGCAGACTATATGGAAATCTAAAAAACTAAGCATAAATACGAAAATCTGGATATTTAAGAGTAATGTTCTAAGTGTTCTACTCTATGGAAGTGAATGCTGGAAAATCACCAAAACCATAGAAAACAAGTTGAATTCTTTCCAGATTAAATGTTTACGAAGAATTAGACAAATATTTTGGCCAAACACCATAAGAAATAACATCTTATTAGCAGAAATGCAGATGAAGTCACTGACAACAATTATTGAGGAAAGACGCTGGCGATGGTTGGGACATTTGCTCCGAATGACTGACAACTCACTACCAAAAATACCACTAAAATGGACACCACAGGGGAACAAAAGTAAAGGTAGACTAAAAGAGACATGGAGAAGAACAACAGAAAGAATGTTGAGTAATGGAAGGTCATCTGGGCAAGAGCAGAAAAAAAGGCGAAGGACAGACATTTGTGGAAAACCCTTGCGGAAGCCCCATGTGCCCTTGGCACTTAAGGTTCAGAGAGAGAGAGAGAGATAGAGATAGAGAGAGAGAGAGAGAGAGAGAGAGAGAGCACAGTAGTAAGACAAGGATGTTCATGTCAACTGATCTATTGTCAAGATACAATGGAAACATTATGAGAAGTACTTAAAATTTGAAAGGAATGAGATTTAAAAGATGACAGAGTCAGCAATATAGCTGATGGCGTAGTCGTCATTCCATATGCAGACGACGCCCTGCTGAAAGCAGAAAGTAAAAGCAATTCACGGAAACTACGGAGAAGAGTTGATAACGAAAGCAATTAAAGAGGATTTGAGGTAAACAATGACAGAATAGAAACTAAGATTTAAAAAAATGAAAGAGTTGACGTACCAAAGTGCAATATCCAAGAAGGCGGGAAGACACTGACACAAGGAAATAAAGTCGATTACCCCAAAACAACAAGCACCCGAATAGCAAAAGCACCCCTTTTTTCATAACAAGTTCCTAACAAATTAGAGAACTCCATAAAGGTAGAGAGAAGAGTATTACAGTGCCATAGCGAACCAATATTACTATACGTCTGCGATACTTGGACGACTGACAGACAGAAGAGAAAGGAAAACTGAAGCAACAGAGGTGTGATTGTGGAGAAAGTGTAATATAAACCCAAGACGGCCAGAGAAACCTGTCAAAATAATTCGAAAATGACAATCAGAATTCTGTGTACATGTCATGTGATGACAGAATTTCCACTGTCTGTCAATCACTGAAAAACACGACGGGGAAAAGGAGAAAACGGTTCAGAGAGAGAGAGAGAGAGAGAGAGAGAGAGAGAGAGAGAGAGAGAGAGAGAATGAATGAATGAATGAATAATCTTTATTTTTCAAGGGTAAAGAATTGGGCACGCAGGCCGGTCTTACATTCTGCCCTTCATCACTCCATCTTTCATTCTTCCCACACACTTGATTTAGTACAAAAATACAAATTAAATTAGGAAAAACATATCAAAAGAGTGCAAGATTTAGCTACTACATTCAAGGTAAAAGAGAAGAAGTCATTAACCTAATAAAATAGCACTCACGCACATATACACACGCAGACATATACATAAATAAAAATACATTGTAAATACAGATCTTCTAACATATGTTTTTTTTAATAAACATTAAAATAATTTCTAACAATATCTAACAAGTTGCTTTTCTAACTATGTCATTGAAGTACTTTATGGTTTACGAGCCATGGGTTGAGAGAGTGCTGGCTATTTTATGGAGGCATATAATTACAAGCAAGTAAATAATGAAACAGGTTTGAGTTAAAGGATGAAGTATTACCAATGGATTTTAAATTGTAAGGGAGGGTGTTCCAGAGCTGTACTGCAGAGTATGCAAGGCTTTTCTTGTACAGATCAGTCCTGGGTTTAGGAAGAAGACAGTTTTTTAAACGCTGGCTATGTTTAGTATTATACGTAAACAATGACCACAAGTAAGGCGGAGCATTGTGCGACAGAATTCTGTGAACAAACTTAACTTTGTTAAAAATGATTCTATTTTTGAGGGGTAGAATTTTGAGTTGTTTGTGTTGATCTACAGTCTGTACTGGGTGTTTGTCACAAATAAAATTTAATGCTCGCTTGTGAAGTGAGTGGAGCCTTTTTGTGTTTGAGACTGAGGATCCATCCCAGATTGTGGAACAGTAATCTAAGTGTGCTTGTATGTGTGATATGTAGTATATTTTTCTTGTGTATTTGTCGATAAAGTGTTTAATTTTGGCTAATTGGTAAACTTTCTGTGCAATAAAATTTGTTAGGTTATGTACGTGAGAATTCCAAGTTAAATGCTGATCAATGATGAGTCTTGGGGTTTTATGTTCATGAACATTTTCTATTGCCTTAGTCCCTGCACAAAGCTGTAGTGAAGTTTTAGTTGCATTTTGCAGTTTCTGTCTTGTAGTGATGAGCATGGATTTTGTTTTGTTGGTGTTTATCAACATACCATTTTTATTACTCCATTTAATCAAACTGTTTATATCATTTTGGAGCGTTGTCTGTAGTTTATTGATGTCATATTCACTATTGTAAACAGCACAGTCGTCAGCGAAAAGATCACACGAAGAGTGCTTTAAATGTAGTGGTAGGTCGTTAATATAGATAGCAAAGAGAAGAGGACCAAGTATGGAGCCTTGAGGAATACCGGTATCAACTACAGACGAGCCAGATATTTTGTTTCTAAAGCAAACTACTTGTTTTCTACCTGAGAGAAAAGATGTAATACATTTTGTTAGGTCAGGGTGTAATCTATAGCCTTCCAGCTTTTTTGCAAGAATTTCATGATCAATCATGTCGAAGGCTTTCTTAAAATCAACAAAGACAGCACCACACAATTTGTCATCATTTATATTTGACAGCCAGCTTTCTGTCATTTTAGTTAATACTGTGTGGCAGGAGTAATTTGGTCTAAAACCTGACTGACTGTCTATTAGTAGACTGTTTTCTTGCATGTGGAGCAGAGTTAACTTTTGTATATGTTTTTCAAGAGATTTTGATAGTGATGACAGAATGGATATGGGTCTATAGTTTGAGAGGTCACTAGTCTGTCCAGATTTAAAAAGAGGAAAAACTTTGGCGAGTTTAAAAGCGTCAGGGAAATATCTTTTGTCAATACACAAGTTGTATAAGTATGTTAGTGTGTCTGTGATAACTGGTGCAGCGTAGCGTAGTATGTTGTTACTAATGTCATCACATCCTGCTGAGTTAGTGTTCTTTAAGGACCAGATGTAGTTATAAACCTCACCGACTGTGAGAGAGAGAGAGATGTCTGAACCATCCGAGCAAATAGCATAGGAAAACTGCAACATTTTAATTACTTTGAAACATCAAGGACCGGAGAATACGGAGAAAACAAGATCACCAAAGTCTTTCAGACCGGGACGTAAAGAATAACTAGCACTGCCACATATCCGGGGTATTTCCTTTCCTTCGTGCAAATACCGTCTTCCAGCTTATTCTGTCTCCTCCTTGCATCTAACATCATTCAGTTTACTCCATCTTCTCTTTGCGGCAACCATCATCCAGTTTATTCCATGCGCTCCTTGCAGCTACCGTCATCCAGTTTATTCCTTCCCCACCGTTAAACTAACATCATCCAATTTATTCCATCTTCTCCTTGCAGCTACCTTCATCCAGTTTATTTCTTCCCCACCGTTAAACTAACATCATCCAATTTATTCCATTCCCTCCTTGCAGCTACCTTCATCCAGTTTATTTCTTCCCCACCGTTAAACTAACATCATCCAATTTATTCTATCCCCTCCTTGCAGCTACCATCATCCAGTTTATTCCTTCTCCACCGTTAAACTAACATCTTTCAGTTTATACCATGATTCTTCCTTGTCCACCGTTAAACTAACATTTTCCAGCTCACCTTGGATCACTACTTTTCTTCACATTTCCACTAAAAAAAACACGGACCGCCTATAGTTAAGCAAGACTTAGAGCTTCATTCCCCCTCCATGTTCACACTCATCGAAAGATAATCACTAGAACAACAACAACAACAAAGCACACACTGTTCTCTTCTATCCTTGCCTCTTCTTCTACTTTCATTAAGATGTCAGAGTTCTTCTGTCTTCCTCGTCACAGACTCCCTTGATATCCCCTCCTCTCTTGTAACACCCGTCTGCCTCCTTGCTCTCAAAGAACCAGACCCTCATCGCACTTGGTTACAGAATAAACCAGGAGATGAACTAACCAACTTCTAGCCAGGGCGACCACAGACTGTGGCCGTTTGGCCCTAGATATTTTCCTCTCTTTCACGCCAATAAAGACATTTAGTGCCCTCCCAGAGAAAATTGGCTTTAAAAGCACCATTTTCCCCTCCGGCCAAGACTTTAGTCCTGGCTCTGAACTTTCCTTTATTTTGTCTGCACGGTAACGGCTTTTAGCCAGTCCTGGTCTTTTCGTGGACACAAAAAAAAAAAAAATAGGGAAACCAGGGAAAAGCAAAGGAGATAACGCAAAATGTGGTGTCAGCACATTTTTTAAGTCAGAGAGAGAGAGAGAGAGGAGAGAGAAGAATGAGAGAGAGGAGAGAGAGGATAGAGACAGGAGAGAAGGCAGGAGAGAGAGAAAAGAGAGAGAGGGAGGAGATAGAGGAAGGAAAGATAGAGAGGAGAGAAGAAAGCAGAGAAGAAAGGAGGGAGAGAAAGGAGAGAGAGAAAAGAGAGAGAGAGAAGAGAGAGAGAGAAGAGAGAGAGAGAAAAGAGAGAGAGGGAGGAGATAGAGGAAGGAAAGATAGAGAGGAGAGAAGAAAGCAGAGAAGAAAGGAGGGAGAGAAAGGAGAGAGAGAAGAGAGAGAGAGAGAAGAAGAGAGAGGAGAAAGTCCTTATACTTGTACGAACTCCCCGTAACCGCGAGCTGTTGTTCTTTGCAGCCGATGCTGTAGAAGTGTTGAGGCACAGCATCGTATCGGCGTGGGAGATAGCTACTTTTTCAGTCCCAGAGTACAGCTAAAAAGCAGGGGATGTGCAATGCTTCTTTAACAGACTCCACCACCATGGGGACTATGTAGATCTCTGCCCCGTTAGTCAGGGTAGACCTGTTACGGGGGGGGGGGGGGTAACCAACGGAGAGGTAGGACAGGGTCTTGGTCAGCTATGGTTCGCTAACCCTGACGTTGGCATATCAGATATGGGTCGCTGATTGCCTCATAGGACAAGCGTCTTCACCCCCAGAGAGGAGAGAGAGAGAGAGAGAGAGAGAGAGAGTATGAAGAATAGAGAGATATGAAAAAATTTAATTAGAAAATAATAGTAAGCTATAATATAAAGAGAGATTATTTATATGGGGAAAGAGGAATTCTGTAGGATAACAAGTCATGCTAGGAAGAAGTTCTTCTTCTTCGGCGTTCAAGTTGTTGGCCGTGCTAAATCAGAAGCCCCCGGTGGCCAGGATGAAGCCCAGAGCTTTCTCCATGTCCCTCTGGCAGCCCCACGGGTTCCGCCTTAGATCCGAGCCCCAGTTGACCATATGACTGGTTGTGCAGGTCTGTTGGCCACTCTTGGAGCACGTGTTCTGGAGTCTGAACTCCGCGGGCGTTCATCTGTGTGTCAGATCTTGAGTTGGTGTTGATGGGTCAGCGGCCGGCACTGGTCGGTTCTCAGTCAGAATAAGACTGCTGCCACTGTCGCTGGTGCATTGGATCCTGCTCACTGCCTAGCCTCTTCCCCCGCGGTTGATCTTAGTGGTTTCATATGATGGACTCTCTGCAGCTAATATGATGGCGGCATTGTTAGGAAGAAGTAACCTCAATAAAGTATCTGAAAGGAGAGGGGTGAAATAAAAAGAATTTTTACAATATCTGGTAAAGTAGTGAAGAGCAAAACCTCTATCTTAATGCGAAGAAAACTAAATTGATGACAACTGACAAAACGAATAAGGCAGCTGAAATATGTATCAATGAGAACAAACTGGAAGAATACTTTTGAAAATCTTTGATCACTACTAACTAATAATGGAGATACAATGAGGGAAATTAAAAGGAGGACATCTATCGCTCTTCAGAAAGTAAAACAACTAAAGAAGCTGTAGAGAGGAACAGGCAGAACTACAAAAATAAGATTTTTAAAGGCATGCATCTTTCCCATTTCAGCATATGCTTGCGAGACCTGGACACTTAACAAACCAGCTGAGAAACACATAGATGCTTTTGAATATAAATGCTACAGAATAATTCTTCAAGTATCATGGACGCAGAAAAGAACACATATATCCATACTATAAGAACTTAATACTGAAGAAGGCTGGCTAGTAAAGAGGATTAAAGAGAGAAAACTTAAATATTTTGGACACAGTAAACGTCATGATAATTTAGAGAAGACAATCTTGAAAGGATACATAATGAGAAAAAGAAAGAGAGTAAGACCAAGGCGAAGATGGCTGCAAGACATCGTTGATAATCTGCAAATGAATGCATCAGCAGCAGGGCATCTTGCTTACAACCGAGAGGCATACAGGAGAGCTGTTAGGGAGGTAAAGTACCGTAAGGGGCATGCAAATGACTGACTGGTAAAAGTATAATAGCGGTGATTTTGTTATAAATAACATCAGATTATTAGTTACCAGTAGCATACAATAATAACCTGTTAGATGGTCCAGTGAGAGAGAAATAGAGACTTCTGAGAGAGAAAGAGTCTCTGAGAAATAGAGAAATTAAGGGAAAGAGACTCCGAAAGAGATACAAAGAGACTGAGAGCGAATGAGATTCTGATGAAAAGAGACTAAGAGAGAGACTGAGGGAAGGAGACAGAGAGAGAGAGACTCTGAGGGAAAGAGACTGAAAGAGAGAGACTGAGGGAAATAGACTGAGAGAGAGAGAGACTGAGGGAAAGAGACTGTGGGAAAGAGACACAGACAGAGAGAGACTGAGATAAAGGCTGAGGGAAAGAGACAGAGAGAGAGAGAGAGAGAGAAACTCTGAGGAAACGGAGAGAGAGAGAGACTGATGGAAAGAGAGAGAAAAGAGAGAGAGAGACTGAGGGAAAGAGACTGAGAGAGAGAAACTCTGAGAGACTGAGGGAGAGACCTAGACTTTCAGAGAGATACTCTGGTGAGTGAGTGAGAGAGACTGAAG
Organism: Achatina immaculata; assembly: GCA_009760885.1. Classification (NCBI taxonomy): domain Eukaryota; kingdom Metazoa; phylum Mollusca; class Gastropoda; order Stylommatophora; family Achatinidae; genus Lissachatina; species Lissachatina immaculata. The sequence continues at coordinate 50,533,805 of CM019720.1, read as the reverse complement.
AAGAGAGACTGGGAGATGAGACTTTGAGAGAGTGATGAGTGAATGAGAAAGAAAGAAAGAGAGAGAGAGAGAAATAGTGACATTCGCAGTGTCAAAAGCAGTAATTTAAATATTGCTTCTGAAGGAGCAGTGGAAAGACAGGCCGGACGCCGGGTAGGGGAGGGTGCAGTTACTATACAGCCGCCCCTCCCCATCCACACCGCAGTTTTCATGAATTCTTTTTTTTTCTATAAAAAAGGAGGGACAGGGCCACAGAATCTCCTCACCAGCTTCCCTCGCCCCTCCCCCGCCCCTGCCCCCACCACACCCTCCTTATTCATCGAGGCCTGTTTATGGTAGATTCAACATAAAAAAAATAAGTACAGACATTATATATTAGTTTTAGTTAGTTTAGTTTAGTTAGTTAAGTTAGTTAAGTTAGTTCAGTTAGTTTAGTTAGTTAGTAGCTAGTTAGTTAGTTAGCTAGTTAGTTAGTTAGCTAGTTAGTTAGTTAGTTAGTTAGTTAGCTAGCTAGTTAGTTAGTTAGTTAGTTAGATAGTTAGCTAGCTAGCTAGCTAGCTAGTTAGTTAGTTAGTTAGTTAGTTAGTTAGATAGTTAGTTAGTTAGTTAGTTAGCTAGCTAGTTAGTTAGTTAGTTAGTTAGTTAGTTAGTTAGCTAGCTAGCTAGTTAGTTAGTTAGTTAGTTAGTTAGTTTAGTTAGTTAGTTAGTTAGTTAGTTAGTTAGTTAGTTAGCTAGCTAGCTAGTTAGTTAGTTAGTTAGTTTAGTTAGTTAGTTAGTTTAGTTAGTTAGTTAGTTAGTTAGTTAGTTAGTTTAGTTAGTTAGTTAGTTTAGTTAGTTAGTTAGTTTAGTTAGCTAGTTAGTTAGTTAGTTAGTTAGTTAGTTAGTTAGTTAGTTAGCTGCTAGCTAGCTAGTTAGTTAGTTAGTTAGTTAGTTAGCTAGCTAGCTAGTTAGTTAGTTAGTTAGTTAGTTAGTTAGCTAGTTAGTTAGCTTGTTAGTTAGTTAGTTAGTTATTTAGTTTAGTTAGTTAGTTAGTTAGTTAGTTAGTTAGTTAATTTAGTTAGTTAGTTAGTTTAGTTAGTTAGTTAGTTTAGTTAGTTAGTTAGTTAGTTAGTTAGTTAGTTAGCTGCTAGCTAGCTAGCTAGTTAGTTAGTTAGTTAGTTAGCTAGCTAGTTAGTTAGTTAGTTAGTTAGTTAGTTAGTTAGTTAGCTAGTTAGTTAGCTTGTTAGTTAGTTAGTTAGTTATTTAGTTAGTTAGTTAGTCGGTCGACAGATCATCAACACTGAACACGTTGTCCATAAATGCTCAGATCTCTTCAATATATCCCCCAGCATGCATCGGCTGATGGCAGCAGTTCTGCATTGGTTGACTAGTCTTCTTTGACTCCCCAGGCACAGTCTTCTTCGCTTGGCTGCACCCTGTTTGACATGCACTTCCCTCGGGTCTAGTTTAGGTTACAGAGTCACATTAATCACCTCAAATCCTGTTCCTACCCCGCCTCTCAAAGAGCACCCAGAATATCAGCCCGGTCCATTGCTTGACCGCTTCCTTCACCGCCACAGTAGCAGACCCATCAGCCCGACAGCCCGTTCCTTTCCTCTGACACTCACGTGCACTGGCACAAAAAAATTAAACAAAAGTTTTTTGTCAGCTTGGACGTCCTCAGAGATTCCAACCACTGCTTACGAGTCCACCCCTCATTGATTTTTTTTGTTCTGAGCAAGGTCACAAATCATCATCATCATCAGGTGCCGTGCTGACTGGCGTTGGCTATTATGCTTCTCCAGAGTACACGATCCTTCATGCAGGCCATCAGTTCAGTTGGTGATCTCCTCTCATACCATCCCGTCAGACTGCCCAGTATCATTTCTCTTGGTCTTCCCCTTGATCTTCTTCCTTCTATTTTTCCTGTTGTTATAATATTTTTCAATGCCCCCTCTTCTCATTGCATGTCCTATGAAAGTACGTTGTCTCTCTCTTATCTTTTTGACAAGGTTTTTTTGTCTCTCCAGCTCTTCTCATACATTCTTCATTACTTATTTTTGCTGTCCAGGGGATTCGCAACATTATTCTAATAAACCACATTTCTGCTGCTTCCAATGATTTTTGTGCAGATTTGCACAAGCCATAGAGAAAAATGTACACGGGCAAAGGTCTGTGTCTCCAGCCAGTCCAACATCCTAGTTACTGCCACGACCTTCATAGTCAAACTACATGTACAAACATGTATCATACACTACCAGCGTGTAGTGTACTTCATAGTGTATGATGATACAACGTCGGAACAACGATTTTAACTTGTATCTGTCTTGAGTGCGAATCTCAGAAAACAGTTTTCAATCAGCATCAAAGCGATAAATAAACTTTTCCATTTCTGTTTCTATTATTTGAGGTTCCCTTTTCTGTTTCTATTATTTGAGGTTCCCTTTTCTGTTTCTATTATTTGAGGTTCCCTTTTCTGTTTCTATTATTTGAGGTTCCCTTTTCTGTTTCTATTACTTGAGGTTCCCTTTTCTGTTCTATTATTTCAGATTCCCTTTTCTGTTTCTATTACTTGAGGTTCCCTTTTCTGTTTCTCGATGATTTAAAATATCACCACTGGCAGACTTGATGTACACTATTTTATGTATCTAAGTCTTTAGCATATGCATGTCTATGTCCAGGTTATCACTTTTTTTGTCTTTATAATCAACTGGTAAAGAACTATGTCTGCCTACCTGTCTGTCTGTCTGTCTGCCTGTCTGTCTGTCTGACTGAAGTCTTGCTTGTGTGTCTGTCTATCGCTGGTAATTCATAAGTCTAATTATATGTCTATGTTGTTTTTTTTTCAGACTGTTTACAGTGCGAATCTCAAAACAGACTGTTTACAGTGCGAATCTCAAAACAGACTGTTTACAGTGCGAATCTCAAAACAGTTTTCAATCAGCATCAAAGCGATAAATAAACTTTAAAAACAAAAACATAATTCTCCAGAAAGCAAAGATTCTCCGCCACATGGCGGCAGCTAACATTGTTCAACGCCTCCAATGTATGCATACCTCCCTATATCCTTTCATCTGATAATCTAACTTATTTCAAGTACTTTCCTCTTCCCCCTCCCTCCTCCTACACACACAGACACACACACACACATCGTTCCTTCATAATCAGACTCTGTCTTGTCACAGACAGACATCTAGCCTCATCCTTAACCGAACAACGCGCACTTGGGAGCTCCAAAAGAGCGGGCCATACATGAAATCACGGATGCAATAAACTAATTGAAACATGGGCTTATCCTTCGATTTAGATAACTCGCCACCGCCACTCATCGCACTCCTGGTTATCTCCCTTTGTTAGAAGAGAGAGAGAGAGAGGGGGGGGGGGGAAGGGGGGGGACCGCATCCATAAACAATATTGATCTGCGTGTATTCTGTTTCTGTTATTTGACGTTCCCTTTTCTGTTTCTGTTATTTGAGGTTCCCTTTTCTGTTTCTGTTATTTGAGGTTCCTTTTTCTGTTTCTGTTATTTGAGGTTCCCTTTCCTGTTTCTGTTATTTTAGGTTCCCTTTTCTGTTTCTGTTTCTGTTATTTGAGGTTCCTTTTTCTGTTTCTGTTATTTGAGGTTCCCTTTTCTTTTTCTATTATTTGAGATTCCCTTTTCTGTTTCTATTATTTGAGGTTCCCTTTTCTGTTTCTATTATTTGAGGTTCCCTTTTCTGTTTCTGTTATTTGAGGTTCCCTTTTCTGTTTCTATTATTTGAGGTTCCGTTTTCTGTTTCTTGATGATCTAAAATATCACCACTGGCAGATTTGATGTACACGATTTTATGTATCTAAGTCTTTAGCATATGCATGTCTATGTCCAGGTTTTCACATTTTTTTGTCTTTAAAATCGACTGGTAAGGAACAATGTCTGTCTGTCTTTCTTTCTGTCTGTCTGCCTGCCTTCCTGTCAGTCTGTCTGACTGAAGTTTTGCTTGTATGTCTGTCTATCGCTAGTAGTGTATAAATCTAATCATATGTCTATGTTGTTTTTTTTTCAGACTGTTTACAGTCTTGACTTGACTGTCTATCTATCGATATATCTGCCTCTGTCTCTATTATTTGGCAGTTTCTTTCACCTGTATCTGTCGCTCTATCTCTCGAATAGTCAGCCATTGATAAATCTGTTCTTTCTTCATTTATTTTCTTACACAATCTCATGTTTATAATCTTCATTATCATCATCATCGTCATCATCATCATTCGTACCCATTAATTTACTTCTTTAGAAAGTGCATTACACCCTTTCCCCATCTTCCCCTACGTACCATACTCCCTTTTTCTCCGCCCCTGTTCTTATTACATTTTTCCCCTCCATTGTTTAGTCTAAACATGGAATCGCCGTCCCAGCGTCCCACAATCCAGAGCAGAATGGTCGAAGGCTGGTCTTATCCGTCAGTTCCTCTTATCCGATGCAGTGAGAATTACTAGGCATTATCTTAATGCTATCGTCTTTCCTTAAGTCGCTAAATAAAATGAAGAGGTTCTATCTCTTGAAATCTCTTTTCCTTTCAAAGTAATAGCATTCATGCTGCCATAGATTTCTTGCTGCGTCCTGCGTCTGAACAGACTTGGTTGCTTTTTCGGGACATGATTTTGTAATGTTCGTATGCCCGTCATAAACTTTGAACATTATCGTATGCAAAATACTTATAACGCCCGAAACAAACATCTAATTTTAGCGTTTTTATATAGGGGCTTTAATGTTATTCAATAAATCGTGCTGTAAAAAGAAAATCTTTCCAGAAGTAGTGTTTAGGGATTTTTAGAAAGAATTTTGTATGTACTCAAAGCAAGCATATTCCAAACCAAATAGGGTTGTTTTAAAAAAATAATAAATGGGAAGACAACATGAAACAAGCCATTAATACATGTAAATATCTAGCAAATGGGGAGAGAAAGAAAGTTGGACTGGATTTTCACAATCACCTTCTGACAGAGCATTAAAGAGGTTCTGGAAGTTCTATAAAAAGCATGAATAACCAAAGCAGAAATCACATCACATACGATGAAACAGGCAGGCACATAGACACAGACGAAAAGAAAGGTCAAGCCCTTTTGAAACGATACCCGCAGCAAGCTGACATAAAGAATCACTAAGATTGAATGAGAACTAGAAATTACATAATTAACCTACCGTATAATACAACAGAAAAAAAAATGTAATCTCAGAAGGAGAGGTAGAAAGTATCAATTAATAAAAAGACATCGCCCCTGGTTCTGATGGCCTATGCTACTCCCACATAAAAAAGGGTCAACAAAAGAGGACATACCAGCAATCACCAAAGACTCATTCATTCATTCATTTGCATGTCCCTTGCGGAACTTTGCCTCTCTAACAGCACTCCTGTAGGCCTCTCAGTTTTGAGCAAGATGGCCTGCTGCTGATGCATCCATTTGCAGATCATCAACGATGTCTTGCAGCCATCTTCGCCTTGGTCTTCCTCTCTTTCTTTTTCTCATTATGTACCCTTCCAAGACGGTTTTCTCTTTCTTTTTCTCATTATGTACCCTTCCAAGACGGTTTTCTCTAGATTATCATGACGTTTAGTGTGTCCAAAATATTTAAGTTTTCTCTCTTTAATCCTCTTTACTAGCCAGCCTTCTTCAATATTAAGTTCTTGTAATATGGATACATTTGTTCTTTTTGTGTCCATGATATTTGAAGAACTCTTCTGTAGCATTTACATTCAAATGCATTTATGTGTTTCTCAGCTGTTTTGTTAAGTGTCCAGGTCTCACAGGCATATGTTGCGATGGGAAAGATGCATGCCATTAAAAATCTTATTTTTGTGGTTTTTAATTCCCACAGGATGCTAAATGAAATACGACACTTCCTACACAAGAAAACTCTTGATCACAAACAATCTAACTGACGCTGGCAATCACTAGTCCTACAGTCACGTTGCTAACTAAAACAATACGTCCTAACATGACAAAACCTAACTCTAAACTGATCAAAACATTAACCACCGGTCTAACATTCCCAGGGACTGGACCTTCTAGAAAAACGCAAACTGCGTGCATGGTCCGTGTAGAATTTTCTCAACTTCTAAAATCAGTAGTATTCTTGGGGTGGGGGGGGGGGGGAGGATTTAAGAATATTTTCATTTCACTGGAAAAGTTTACATGACTAGCATCTCTTTAACTATGAGCAACATTCCTTACACAACCACAGTGCCATTACCAGCAAAGTTTCAGATCATTGGCTACACAGCTGCCTTAAGTCCGTGCCTAAAACGGAAAAGAATAAAACTCTGACAAGAGTCTTACGGCATCATCACTGTGCAAAATAAATATAACAAAATCACGGAAAATATAATAGCAAAAAAGACTGGTGTGGAAATTGGAGAAGAAGCTGCTCCCATATCAATGGTAGGGTGTCGCCCCAACCGTGTTACCGCAACTAATGTTGCAACAGCAGCCTTCGAAATATATGAGGCATTTCAAAGAAGGGAGGAGACATTAATGGTGGCACTTGATCTTGTGGAAGCATACAGTCGTGTGCAGTACACAACGCCACTGACAGTAATGTTAGAAATAGGAATAGAATTGTGGATCATCATGTGGACAGCTAATGCACTTTTTAGTAGAATTACAGCGCTTAAGTGTATAGAATGTGGACATCTCAACCAATACAAATATTCCCAGGGCTACCTCAGGGATCGCCATTATCACTAGTATTATGTAATATCTATACAAGCGGCCAAGCCGAACTACATCAACCATCCGACTGCAAATTGCCCACCTTAGTAGACGATATTCTGCTGTACGCACACGGTCATAATCAACAAATCACCGCATCAGAAGTCCAAGAACGGACTAATAATGTAACCGAATGGTGTCAGGATCAAGAGGCAGTTAAAATCCAAACAAGGCAAAGGATCTCTGGCGCTCCTTGAGCAGTAGAAATATCAAGAGCAAATGAAAATGTGCCTATTGAGAGAAGCCAAGATTTAAAGTACTAAAGTATCTACCTGGATAGAACATTGAGAATATCTACCTGGATAGAACATTGAGAGTATCTACCTGGATAGAACATTGAGAGTATCTACCTGGATAGAACATTGAGAGTATCTACCTGGATAGAACATTGAGAGTATCCACCTGGATAAAACATTGAAAGTATCCACCTGGATAGAACATTGGCTTCAGCAAACATGTTGAAGTAATGATATATAAGGCCAGACATTCAATTCTCAAGGCCAGATCATACTTAAAATTGGTACAACAAACACTGTTTACACTTATGAGAACAAATGTCCTATCCAAAATAGACAGGCTTATCGACTCTGTCAGATAAACACACAAGATGGCAAAATGGACCAGGTACAGAGTGAGGTAATGAGATTCGTACTGGTATGTAATAAAAACACTCCGACGGCTGCAGTGAGATACACCCTGGGTCTAACGGACTTCAGAAACCGCACACAAAAAAGTGTGCACAAGTTAAGGAGTACCTTAATATTAGTAATAACAAAACACATCCACTTCATAAATATATAAATATTAGGAATGGGGCCAGATTAAAGAAAGGAAAATGGTGGATGGCGGCTTCGGAAGATTCCTTACGAACAATAAATAACGCGCAGCACATTTCCTGGAACCAGACTGAAATCAATGCGACAATCTACTGTACCAAAATCTTACTAAAGTACGTATCGCTCTGACCTGAGAATGCCAGAACTGGCCTGCGGGATAAACACAAGACGAAATAAACGAGCTAATTAAGAAAATCTACACGGATGAGTCAGTACACGGAGGTGTTAAAAGCGGGTGAGGTTTCGCAGCATGCTCCGACGGAAAACTACTCACGTTCATGGTCGGAGCATGCTCAAGCATGCGGATGAGGCCGTCACACCAGCCCTGAATTGACTGATGACTCAGATTGTACAAAGATAAACAATCATCACGAAAAGTCTATTAAGAAAGACAGAATACTATAACCTTAGAAGAGATTGTTGGACATAATATCCAAAATGCTGATCCAAAAGATCACATGGATATACTACACGGAATACTCGGGCGTTGATGGCAACGAAAAACGCTGATCGCCTTGCAGCAATGGCTAACCCACAAGGAAACATCAGTCTGGACACACAAGGCATAAATCAATCTTTCTAACAACAAATCAAAGAATCTGTCCAAGAAACCTTCCTCATACTATGCCCGCCTCATTGAATTACATGTCCTCAGAGGAAGTGGAGGCAAACCCCAGTTATGCGCAAGAACACGAGCCATTTACAACCAACACGATGTTAGTTATTATATCAGCCAAAACACTAAAAGACATCCTGACGTCGAATACGGAACACTTATGGACATGTTGCCGATTATAATGAAGCAGCTCACTCAGACCAGCAACAAAGCTAGGTCGTATCAGGCATCCAGTATTCCCAACCAAATAATAGCATGGTTTTCAAACGACTGTGTTTGGCACAGCAACGTCTCTAAATTTACGAAATTCTATAGGAAACATATACAAATCTCAAACTGCAGTTTCTAGACGAAGTGCTATAAAAACGAGTACAGTGATGAAGTGAGTGATGTGCTACTGTATGAGATATGACTTCCTGTAGTCTGGCACGATTTAGGTCGCCTGATCGTCTTGATAAAATCCTGAAAATAGTGCTGAAAAAAAAACGGAAGTCATGACCATTGTCAGAGAAGAAGTCCCAACAAAGATCTGCCTGTATAATCACCCTTTGATACAAGTCAAGTATTTCGAATGCCTAGGAAGAGCAATATCCTCTGGGAAAATCAATGTCCAAACTGAGAACAGATGCAATAAAACGAATCAGGTCACTGGACAAATGACCCTTTATTGAAAAACAGATACATCACAGCTGAAACAAAAATACAGTTTTCCTCCCACCTCTGTGCTATCAAGGCCAGTCATTGACGCTAACAGCCTAACAGTCAAAAAGAAAAGGAAAATCGCGACGATAGAAATGAGATGATGCAACAAGAAGAGACCAAATCAGCAATGACACCATCAGGGCAGAGGTTACAGTGTTGCACTACATCAGGAAACAGTAAGTCAGGTGGTTTTTGGCCACGTTACACGACTACCTCCAGACAGTGTAGCGCAGAAAACATTCATGTTAAGCATTATATAAAACAGATGGAGAGAACCTAAATTACAGAAACCTCAAATATCCCATTAAATGAAGGAAATCGCTGAGACCTATCAAGACGTCTATATGTCACTCCAACACTGAAAGGTATATGAGGAAGGAGACAAAACAAGACAAGACAAGACAAAACAAATAAAGATAGCAATTATAACAATAATATCATTTAATGAAAATTCCAAGAGAATCTACGAAAAAAAAGGAAAAACTGATTTAAAGCATGTCTTGAATGAATGAAAACAGAAACAGGAAAGTTTTTAAAAAACGCAAAAAGACAGTTAAACTATGGATTTTCCCTTTAAAAGTAGGGCAACAAGATTTGATTTATATCTCTGTAAATCTCATTAGCAAGACGTACAAAGAACATACTACCATCTGAAGGAGGTTATGGAGAGCAGAGGCGTATCTACGCCGGCGATGACAAGCAGGAGTAGGTGGAGAAAGCGCTCTGACAGCAGACCGGATGACCGACGAGGAAATTCACGACAGAAGGACAAGTTTCTGTCAATGTCGTTGCTACCTTTTATTTGCTTTTATTTTTTGGCGTCTTGAGTTACATTGGCGGCGAAAAATAAATTTGACAGACGTAATTATAGAAATAATTTACAGTTTAAACACTCACTTAAAGTAACTGGCGTATTGAGCTAACGGCGTATGAAGCAGTGGCTATGTATTATGCTGTTATCCAGTAATATGCCCATTAAAAACAAAAATGAGACGTGTAAAATGCCATATCTATTCTGCTTTACTGTAAGGAGCAGAAACATAGACTCTAAGCAAAAGATCTGCTGATTTGGTGATGCGCAGCAGGATAAATGCAGCATAAATGTAGATCTACAGAACATTAGGTCATATATCGTGAAAAATGAAAAGAGCAAACGCACAAGTTTTAGAACAGCTCCACGTGCAATGTAAACTTCTCAAAGACTTAAAGATCAAGAAAGCAAAACACTTTGGCTACGTCAGAAGACATAACAATACATTGAAGACCATACCAGAAGGAAAGGTGGAAGAGCAAATGAGCTAGAGGTAGACAGAGATGTAGATGGAAAGATAACATTCAAGAGTGGGCAGAGATGTAGATGGGAAGATAACATTTGAGAGTGGGCAGAGATGTAGGTGGGAAGATAACATACGAGAGTGGACAGAGATGTAGATGGGAAGATAACATTCGAGATTGGATAGAGATGTAGATGGGAAGATAACATTCGAGAGTGGACAGAGATGTAGATGGGAAGATAACATTCGAGAGTGGACAGAGATGTAGATGAGAAGATAACATTCGAGAGTGGGCAGAGAAGTAGATGGGAAGATAACATTCGAGAGTGGACAGAGATGTAGATCGGAAGATAACATTCGAGAGTGGACAGGACACAGCCCAGCTGAGAACACCATCAATGCGAGGGCACGAGATTCATTACCTTCAACCTTCGTTCTGAAGACAGCACATGAGATGATGATGATGATGATGATGATGATGATAAGCTCCTACTACTCGACACGGGAAGTGTATGTATATGTGTAATGAAGAAAGCTGCTTCGTTGTTTTGCTTTAGTAGCCAGTCTAATACGTACAACGTGATGTGGTGAATTATCTGGAAAAAAAAGAACATGTCACAGGCTTTTCTGTAGTAATTATCACTTACACGACACGATTTTTCTCCCTTTTTGTCATTTCTTTCGTGCTGTTCACTGAGAATGACAGTCTAAAATCATTTTTTTCATTTCTTCTCCCAATTTTTTAAAATGGGTTTTATCTAGTATATCCTTCCTCAAATACCTTTCAGTGTTGGAGGAACATATAGACGTCTTGATAGGTCTCAGCGATTTCCTTCATTTAATGGGATATCTGAGGTTTCTGTGATTTAGGTTCTCTCTCTCTCTCTCTGTTTCATACAATGCTTAGCATGAATGTTTTCTGCGCTACACTGTCTGGAGGTAGTCGTGTAACGTGGCCAAAAACCACCTGACTTACTGTATCCGGATGTAGTGCAACACTGTAACCTTTGCTCTGAAGGTGTCATTGCTGATTTGGTCCCTTCTTGTTGCATTTAGTATTCTTCTTAAACATCTCAGAATGTAAGACGGGCCTGGTGCCCAATTCTTTACCCTTGAAAAGTAAAGATTATTCATTCATTTATTCATTATCATTTCTATCGTCGCGATTTTCCTTTTCTTTTCGACTGTTAGGCTGTTAGCGTCAATGACTGGCCCTGATAGCACAGAGCTGGGAGGAAAATTGTATTTTTGTTTCAGCTGTGATGTATCTGTTTTTCAGTAAAGGGTCATTTGTCCAGTGACCTGATTCGTTTTATTGCATCTGTTCTCAGTTTGGACATTGATTTTCCCAGAGGATATTGCTCTTCCTAGGCATTCGAAATACTTGACTTGTATCAAAGGGTGATTGTACAGGCAGATCTTTGTTGGGACTTCTTCTCTGACAATGGTCATGACTTCCGTTTTTTTTTCAGCATTATTTTCAGGATTTTATCAAGACGACCAGGCGACCTAAATCGTGCCAGACTACAGGAAGTCATATCTCATACAGTAGCACATCACTTACGTCTTCACTGTACTCGTTTTTATAGCACTTCGTCTAAAAACTGCGGTTTGAGATTTGTATATGTTTCCTATAGACTTTTGTACGTTTAGAGACGTTGATTTCCCAACAGCAGTCGATTGAAGAGCTGTCTCATATCTATCTATCTATCTATCTATCTATCTATCTATCTATCTATCTATCTATCTATCTATCTATCTATCTATCTATCTATCCGTCCGTCCGTCCGTCTGTCTGTCTGTCTGTCTATTCATATATGTGTGAGTGGTTTTCATATTTTAGCGGCACATGCCTAAAACCTCCAAATCTGGTTGTCCTATAAAGTCCTTGGCAATGACATAAAAAGCATTAAGAGCATAAGCTTCATCGATTATTTGGCGAACTAACTTTCCAGCAAGTGAAGATTCTAGGAGGGGACATAACCGGTTAATGTTTTTAATCATCTAACGTGTTCTAAAAATGGTATTGAATTTTATCTTCCGTAGTTATTTTTTTCTTTTATATAACGGGAAAAATAATGTTTTAAATTAATGGATTCCCCAAATTTTTTTACTTGTCTTTTTCTTCCTTTGTGTTACTAGCTGTATTCTCTGCTGGTCGATTTCTTTAGCTATTTCCATGTTTTATTTCGTCGCTTTTCCCCTTTTTTTTCTTCTTATGTTTTTCTTCTTTTAATCTTTAAACTTCTCATTTTTCAAATTTCAGTTTTTTCTTGTGGTTTTACCTCTTTTTTTTTATTTTGAAGCTTTTCATATTTTGTTTTCCTTTCTTTTCTTCTTATTTTTCTAGTTCTTTTTTTTTTCTCTCACTCTAATTTTTTATTTTCGGTTTCATCATGTTCACGGACAGCTATGTGCACCTTTTTATTATTATTATTATTATTACTATTATTATCTGTTCCGTGTTCTTTAGAGAGCCCGCAGACTTTTATAATATTAATAATGGACGGATGTTACATTGGCTTCTAGTTGTACTGATTCACTGTAATCTGCCAGGTCTTTCTTGCTGTACTTTTGTTGTCCTCTTTGTCATGAAAATGTTGGGTTGTCGCCCCTGATGGAGTGGAATGTTAGAATTACACAGAGAATGGGTAATTTTTCTAGCAATAATTTTTGTTTCTACATCGTTGTATGTAACAATTGTGCCACGTTCTTGAAATAGTCGTGTTTGTTATACTACAGTATGTTTCTGAATAGCTTTATTATTTCGTTTTTTTTTAAAGTGTATCAGTAAATATAGATGTATAGTCTTACTAGGGATGGCGACTGCAGTAAAACTGGTTAAAATAAAAAAAAAGGTAGATAGAGGTGTATGGTACAGTTTTACAAAGTGAGGGAGGGAGTGAGTAAAGTGAGACAAAAAAAAAACGAATAGAAAGTATGAGAATGTATAAATGATGTTGTATGTTGTATGCTTTTCATGTACACATTCTCATACTTTCTATTCGTTTTTTCTCCTCACTTTACTCACTCCCTCCCTCACTTTGTAAAACTGTACCATACACCTCTATCTACCTTTTTTATAGTCTTACTATAAAAGTAGAAGGTAAAAATCCCCGTTTCCATGCCATTAAGGCATATTGAGGCACACGCTGTTAGGTCCGCATTTTCAAGACCTTCGACACGTGAAAGTGTGATGTGGTCAGTATCACGCCTGGCCCCATCTACCTTCCCAGATTTCTCTAGCACCCATTTTTAGAGGCTGGGTGAACCCCGGGGCCCTTTCCAAAGAATTATTAAATAGCCAGTGGCAACAAAGGAATGGGGAATGCATGAAAAAAAAAAAACTTTGCAAAAAAGCGTAAACGGTAAAATCCCGTTAAAATAGACCCCGTTTATAATGGAAACTCAGTAATAACTGACCAGATCCGTAGATCCCGCCCGCACTCCTGTATATGTATTTCTTTTGCTTATTTTTGGCGTGTACCAGGGGAAAAAAATCCCACTGCTGGGATTTAAACCCGATGCAACCGAATCAGTAAACCGAGAGCCTAACCACTCAGCACACCAGACTGCCTATAGTCTTACCGTGGAAATGAAAGTTTCGGTTATGAATTCATAAATGAATTAACTGCGAATTTTTAATGATAACTTCATGATCTGAGATTTTCTAGGCTTCTGTTGGTTCGAACCATAATAATTTGCTTATTTTCAAAACTTGTGTTACACGTTCTCTTTATGGTTGTCTCTGATTTATATTTTTGTAGCAATTTTGGGCCAATTACTCCTAAACAAGTTTTTTTTTTATCTTTACACCTATAAACATAACAGTATACGTGAATGTAATAAATGTTAATATACAGACAATGAGTGACAACGCATGGAATAGATGTCCTTGTTTTATTTTACTGTTAGAATTGACATTAATATCTAATTTACTGAACTGTAGACTTTGGCAGCGTTTGCACGTTCCTGTAGATGTCGAGGCTATTTTACTCTACTGTAATGTAGCTAGCTCTGCTGCAGCTCATCCTTAGGCAGGGTTTGTCACGAAAGAATATTGGATAAGATAACTAACGTTGTTATTTCCGCTTACGAGCACAGGATACTACTGAAGATGTTGCTTCCCATCCAAGAACACAGAACACGATACAAAAGATGTAGGCTATTTATATGATATGGTCATATTTAGCACACTTAATGTACAACAGACCCTCGCTGTTTCGTCGTTCGCGTTTCGAAGCTTCGCGCTTTCGTCGCTTTTCAATTATAACCGTCCCATATTAATCCGCCCTGTGTTTCGCTGTTTCGTCGTGTTTCACCGCCGACACAATGTCCCCAGCCGCGCCAGAATCATCGATCATTATGTTTTCTGAAGTCGTTCCACTGACCTCATAGAACCTGTTCACAGAGCGTCTTTATATGTCTCCCTTAGACGCAGTGTGCTCATAACCGTATTTGTGGTTTATGGTAATCTTAATAAGATTCGCTATTCGCAAGACGAGCAAGAAACGAAACAACTTGGTGGACAAACCATTCTCTGACTGACATATGCCGTAAGCAAAGCGTACCTGTCAGAATAGTTGCTGTAATTGTTGAGAACAAAGTCAACGCTTTAGAGGAATTTAAAACACGAAACTTCATCGCCTGTTAAACATACAAAGCTAAGACGGGAGTGTATGCTGCAAAGTTTTGAAGGGGGAAAATGTAGAAAGAGAAAGGAAATGGCGAAATTTTACCAATTTTGAAAAAACGGAATTTTTTTACGAAAAATAAAAACAGTCCAATATGTTAGCAAAAAAAAAAGCCTTTATCAGTGACAACAGAAAAGACAAAGGAAACAGAAAAAATACCAAAACAAAAGGCCAAATTACGATAGAAATCTATCCGTATACATACACTAACTATACACACTAGATATAATGTAGTAGCACCCAAGGTCAGAATCCAAGAAGATAAAAACTGTACGGAGTTTTTATATCTTCCTGCGACTTTCTTGCCCACCCTGGGGGAAAAAAAAAAAGAGACTTCCGGGAAATTCGAATTTTCAACTTCCGCCGTATTGAAATGTTCAGTTGTTCCGTTGTGAGTCGATGATAAAGGGAGGAAATACGGGAATGTTATCTGGAGATTAGTCTTACAATATCTAGAATCTAGAAGGGCAGAAATGTAGCCATTAAATGCAAGAATGTAACCATTAAGCGCAGAAATGTGGGAGGGAATAGGGGAATGTTATCTGGAGATTAGTCTTACAATATCTAGAATAGCAGAAATGTAGCCATTAAATGCAGAAATATAACTATTAAGCTCAAGAATGTTACAATTAAGGGCAGGAAATTAACTATTAAATCCAGAAAAATAACCATTACGGGCAGGGGTCTAACAATTAGGCCGAGGAATTAAACTGTTAAGGGCAGGAATATAACAATTAAAGTAGAAATCTAACTGTGCAGTGCAGGAAACCAACAACTAAGTTCGCAAATCTTACCGTCAGGCCACATCTGAAGCAATCCTAAATGGCTGACTGATGAAGGTTTTCCTTGTTAGACTTTGAAAGCCAGTGGCGAAATTGTATGTGCTCAGTATAAATTTAGATCAGAAAACTGTCATCCTCGATTCTAGTTTTCTGCTTGGTGCTTTTCTTCTTTTTTTTCTTTTTTATTTAATAGATAATTGTTTCTCTTGATTCCACTAAACGTTTTAATTGTTATAACAACCAGAATAGTATTCTCAAAACCAGTACAGGATCATAACAGTGCACTAAAAATGTACTGTGTTATGATATAACGGTACTGAAGAACAGTGGCGTATCGATTGGTGCCAGCCAATCAAATTTCCCACCTTCCTTTCTTCCCCCCCCCCCCTCAAACTGCCCTCCCTGTACCCCAACAAAGTGCCAAATAGTGCATATTTTATTTCATCACATAGATAACACTATGTAAGGAAGTAGCACTGCAGACAGAGAAAAGATCCTACCCTTGCCTTGCCGCGGCGCCCCCCCCCCCCACACTTCTTAACGTGGTACCCGAGAAAGTAGCCCACCTCTGCTTCCTACTTCGGTACGCCACTGACTGAAGCTGGCTTGTTCATACTTAAAACTTAGCCCTCTCACATATCATTAGTTATGTTATATAATTAGTGTATTATATTATTAGTATATTATATTATTAATATATTATAATATTAGGCAATGAAAACGCTTTAATGTCGTTTTGATTTCAGTGCCTTGTTGTCAACAAACACCTACGGGCTGACTGGCCAGATCGCCTTTGACGAGGACGGCTTCATGAACGTCAGCAAGTTCAGGGTGAGAAATCTGGTCTACGATGGACGCCAGAGCGTGTGGCAGGACATCGGCTGCGTTCAGGGGAAGGAGGTCAGACCATTCGGAATTATTTGGCCCGGGGACGCCCAGAACTTGAAGGTACAATCACTGAGATTATAAGTGCCCGCTTCATTGCACTGCATTTGGGTCGCAAATACCATCTTTATAAGACACATTTGCATGCTTACATAAGAGCTTCTTAAAAGCTTTTTTTTTTCTTTCTAACATTCGGAGGGTGTTATGAAAATATGGCGTGAAACCTTCTTCTCTGATACACACTTCTTATGTGGGCTTAAAGATTCCCGTGTCCCGCTTATTATTCATGCATTTAATTTTAAGGTTTGCTTCCCTTTATCCATTACAGTAATGAAATTAATTTTACGCTTTGTCCTCAACAAGCTTCTGAGACATTGCAGAAGAGCTTAATGGACATTGATTATCAGTGTAAAGCCGCGGCTGCTGTTTGCATATTGATGAAATGAGCACGCTTGTCTAGAGATTCTAGTGAAGTGGGCGTTCGTTCTGTCTACAGATTCTAGTGAACTGAGCGTTCTTTCTAGAGATTCTAGTGAACTGAGCGTTCTTATGTAGAGATTCTAGTGAACTGAGCGTTCTTGTGTAGAGATTCTAGTAACTGAGCGTTCTTGTGTAGAGATTCTAGTGAACTGAGCATTCGTTCTGTCTAGAGATTCTAGTGAACTGAGCGTTCTTGTGTAGAGATTCTAGTGAACTGAGCGTTCTTATGTAGAGATTCTAGTGAACTGAGCGTTCTTGTGTAGAGATTCTAGTGAACTGAGCGTTGTGTAGAGATTCTAGTGAACTGAGCGTTCTGTCTAGAGATTCTAGTGAACTGAGCGTTCTGTCTAGAGATTCTAGTGAACTGAGTGTTCTTGTGTAGAGATTCTAGTGAACTGAGCGTTCTGTCTAGAGATTCTAGTGAACTGAGCTTTCTTGTGTAGAGATTCTAGTGACCTGAGCATTTTTGTGTAGAGATTCTAGTGAACTGAGCGTTCTGTCTAGAGATTCTAGTGAACTGAGCGTTCTTGTGTAGAGATTCTAGTGAACTGAGCGTTCTGTCTAGAGATTCTAGTGAACTGAACATTCTTGTCTAGAGATTCTAGCGAACTGAGCGTTCTGTCTAGAGATTCTAGTGAACTGAGCGTTCGTACTGTCTAGAGATTCTAGTGAATTGAGCGTTCTGTCTAGAGATTCTAGTGAACTGAGCGTTCTTGTGTAGAGATTCTAGTCAACTGAGCGTTCTGTCTAGAGATTCTAGTGAACTGAGCGTTCGTTCTGTCTAGAGATTCTAGTGAACTGAGCGTTCGTTCTGTCTAGAGATTCTAGTGAACTGAGCGTTCTTGTGTAGAGATTCTAGTGAACTGAGCGTTCTGTCTAGAGATTCTAGTGAACTGAGCGTTCGTACTGTCTAGAGATTCTAGTGAACTGAGCGTTCTTGTGTAGAGATTCTAGTGAACTGAGCGTTCTTGTCTAGAGATTCTAGTGACATGAGCGTTCTTGTCTAGAGATTCTAGTCAACTGAGCGTTCTGTCTAGAGATTCTAGTGAACTGAGCGTTCTTGTGTAGAGATTCTAGTGAACTGAGCGTTCTATCTAGAGATTCTAGTGAACTGAACATTCTTGTCTAGAGATTCTAGCGAACTGAGCGGTCGTTCTGTCTAGAGATTCTAGTGAACTGAGCGTTCTGTGTAGAGATTCTAGTGAACTGAGCGTTCTGTCTAGAGATTCTAGTGAACTGAGCTTTCTTGTGTAGAGATTCTAGTGACCTGAGCATTTTTGTGTAGAGATTCTAGTGAACTGAGCGTTCTGTCTAGAGATTCTAGTGAACTGAGCGTTCTTGTGTAGAGATTCTAGTGAACTGAGCGTTCTGTCTAGAGATTCTAGTGAACTGAACATTCTTGTCTAGAGATTCTAGCGAACTGAGCGTTCTGTCTAGAGATTCTAGTGAACTGAGCGTTCGTACTGTCTAGAGATTCTAGTGAATTGAGCGTTCTGTCTAGAGATTCTAGTGAACTGAGCGTTCTTGTGTAGAGATTCTAGTCAACTGAGCGTTCTGTCTAGAGATTCTAGTGAACTGAGCGTTCGTTCTGTCTAGAGATTCTAGTGAACTGAGCGTTCGTTCTGTCTAGAGATTCTAGTGAACTGAGCGTTCTTGTGTAGAGATTCTAGTGAACTGAGCGTTCTGTCTAGAGATTCTAGTGAACTGAGCGTTCGTACTGTCTAGAGATTCTAGTGAACTGAGCGTTCTTGTGTAGAGATTCTAGTGAACTGAGCGTTCTTGTCTAGAGATTCTAGTGACATGAGCGTTCTTGTCTAGAGATTCTAGTCAACTGAGCGTTCTCTCTAGAGATTCTAGTGAACTGAGCGTTCTTGTGTAGAGATTCTAGTGAACTGAGCGTTCTATCTAGAGATTCTAGTGAACTGAACATTCTTGTCTAGAGATTCTAGCGAACTGAGCGGTCGTTCTGTCTAGAGATTCTAGTGAACTGAGCGTTCTGTCTAGAGATTCTAGTGAACTGAGCGTTCTGTCTAGAGATTCTAGTGAACTGAGCGTTCTTGTGTAGAGATTCTAGTCAACTGAGCGTTCTGTCTAGAGATTCTAGTGAACTGAGCGTTCTTGTGTAGAGATTCTAGTGAACTGAGCGTTCTATCTAGAGATTCTAGTGAACTGAACATTCTTGTCTAGAGATTCTAGCGAACTGAGCGGTCGTTCTGTCTAGAGATTCTAGTGAACTGAGCGTTCTGTCTAGAGATTCTAGTGAACTGAGCGTTCTGTCTAGAGATTCTAGTGAACTGAGCGTTCTTGTGTAGAGATTCTAGTCAACTGAGCGTTCTGTCTAGAGATTCTAGTGAACTGAGCGTTCGTTCTGTCTAGAGATTCTAGTGAACTGAGCGTTCCTGTGTAGAGATTCTAGTGAACTGAGCGTTCTGTCTAGAGATTCTAGTGAACTGAGCGTTCGTACTGTCTAGAGATTCTAGTGAACTGAGCGTTCTGTCTAGAGATTCTAATGAACTGAGCGTTCTTGTCTAGAGATTCTAATGAACTGAGCGTTCTGTTCTAGAGATTCTAGTGAACTGAGCGTTCTTGTGTAGAGATTCTAGTGAACTGAGCGTTCTGTCTAGAGATTCTAGTGAACTGAGCGTTCTTGTGTAGAGATTCTAGTGAACTGAGCGTTCTTATGTAGAGATTCTAGTGAACTGAGCGTTCTTGTGTAGAGATTCTAGTGAACTGAGCGTTCTTGTGTAGAGATTCTAGTGAACTGAGCGTTCTTGTGTATAGATTCTAGTGAACTGAGCGTTCTGTCTAGAGATTCTAGTGAACTGAGGGTTCTGTCTAGAGATTCTAGGATCTGAGCGTTCGTTCTGTCTAGAGATTCTAGTGAACTGAGCGTTCCTGTGTAGAGATTCTAGTGAACTGAGCGTTCTGTCTAGAGATTCTAGTGAACTGAGCGTTCGTACTGTCTAGAGATTCTAGTGAACTGAGCGTTCTGTCTAGAGATTCTAATGAACTGAGCGTTCTTGTCTAGAGATTCTAATGAACTGAGCGTTCTGTTCTAGAGATTCTAGTGAACTGAGCGTTCTTGTGTAGAGATTCTAGTGAACTGAGCGTTCTGTCTAGAGATTCTAGTGAACTGAGCGTTCTTGTGTAGAGATTCTAGTGAACTGAGCGTTCTTATGTAGAGATTCTAGTGAACTGAGCGTTCTTGTGTAGAGATTCTAGTGAACTGAGCGTTCTTGTGTAGAGATTCTAGTGAACTGAGCGTTCTTGTGTATAGATTCTAGTGAACTGAGCGTTCTGTCTAGAGATTCTAGTGAACTGAGGGTTCTGTCTAGAGATTCTAGGATCTGAGCGTTCGTTCTGTCTAGAGATTCTAGTGAACTGAGCGTTCTGTCTAGAGATTCTAGTGAACTGAGCGCTCTATCTAGAGATTCTAGTGAACTGAACATTCTTGTCTAGAGATTTAGCGAACTGAGCGGTCGTTCTGTCTAGAGATTCTAGTGAACTGAGCGTTCTTGTGTAGAGATTCTAGTGAACTGAGCGTTCTTGTGTAGAGATTCTAGTGAACTGAGCGTTCTTGTGTAGAGATTCTAGTGAACTGAGCGTTCTTGTGTATAGATTCTAGTGAACTGAGCGTTCTGTCTAGAGATTCTAGTGAACTGAGCGTTCTGTCTAGAGATTCTAGTGAACTGAGCGCTATGTCTAGAGACCCCAGAGCTTCTGCTAAAATGTTTACTCATGCACGGGTTTCTGCTGGGTCATTATCTATTTTTAGAATATTAGGTGTTTTAAATTTCCATCAGCACCTGCTCACTAGTGAAAGCGTTCCTGTACTTAAAATAGGCATTCAAAGATAGGAGTAGGTCCCAGTCTCGTGTTGCGACTGAGATTAAAGCTGGTTGGATTTGAGATAGTCACAAGAAAATGTTAAGCTAATATACTGTAAAAATTATCAGTTAAAATTTTAATGTGTTCAGATTTTAGGCAAATCGTACAGTTTTATGTTTTAAAAACTAAATATTAAATTAGCAACAACCAAAACCCATACTCTTCACTGAAATAATTTTTTTTTAGTTTCATTCTTTTTAAATCTTTTTTTTATTCGAATGGGTCGTAGATCATGTAGCATTCCTAATTTAGAGTCGCGGCCACGAAAGATTGGGAACCGCTGAAGTAGATGACATTTTTTAAGCTCCTTTTATGGTGGTGTATCCTTGACGTTTAAATAACAGAACACAGTTTTGTAGGATTAGACCTCTAACAAATATCATAGACAAGACACTTTTAGACGTGAGAGAAAGAAAAATCACAAGAGAATTACCGTGAACTCCTGTAGGACGAGCATCCATCCAGCCACAGAGAGAACAGCGCACAAACGAACTACGCTATCTAGCATCCTCTACTTCGTTAGAACGCTGTTCTCTCGTGGCTAGACGACTGCTCGTCCTACCCGAGTCCATGGCTTGAATCCCAGGTAATTCTCTTGTGTGATTTTTCTTTCTCTCATGTCTAAAAGCGCTTTGTCTACGATTTTTTTCGAGGTCTTATCCTACAAAAATATGTTCTGTTACTTTACTGTACGAAAGCCTCGTTGTTCGTTATTTGTAAAACAGAAAAATGTTTCCTGACATTAAAAGGTTTAACCAGGACATCACCAGATAAGATGCGGTAATAAAGAAAGTGTATCTAACAAATTCTCTATCTGCAGGCCGAGACAGAGGGCAAGAAGCGGTACAAAGTGGTGACCAATCCAGTCCAGCCGTTTGTGATGACCGAAGCTCCTCACTCGGACTATAGGCAATGTCTGAGTGATACGCCCTGTCTTAATCTGACCAACAAGGTCAAGTCCCAAGAGATAGTCTGGCGCGCCATTGAAGCCTATGAGCGGGGCGAGAGCAACGAAAGCCTTTTCACAATCCAATGCTGCAGAGGACTCACTATCGACCTTCTGAATAAACTCTCTGCGGACTTGGAGTTCGAGTTTACCCTGTACATCGTCCAAGACGAGACATATGGCCAAAGAGCACCGAATGGAACGTGGTCAGGCATGATGCGCGACCTTACAGACAACACGGCCCACTTCGCAGTGGCTGCGTTTTCCATCACCAGCCAAAGAGACATAGCCATAGATTTTACTGATCCCTATTTCTTTTCAGGATTTTCTATACTCTATTCTGACAGAACTCGTGAGACAAGCATGCTAGCGTTTCTAGAGCCATTTTCCACGAAAGTATGGCTCACCATCCTTGTTTCAGCGCACATCACTGCGGTATGCATGGCGTTGTTGGAGTGGAACTCTCCATTCGGATTAAACCCTTGGGGCAGGAAGCGGAACAAGAATTATTCCCTAGCTTCCGGCTTGACTATGGTGTTTTCTGTTCTCTTTGGTCACACGGTGAGGACGAAGTCGCCGAAAGCCTGGCCTTCCAAGTTCTTGCAGAACATTTGGTCGTTCGCTGCCATCTTCATCATTGCTAGCTACACAGCAAACCTGGCTGCATTTATTGCTGGTAAACACGCCGGCATCAACTACATCGATATACAAGACACCCGGGTATGAGTTGTTGTTTTTGACTTGCCTTGAATTTCGTTTCGTATCGTTGTGTTTTAGCACATTTGACTGATTTCTTGTTTAGCAATATTTAATCTAGCAATTTTTATGGTTTCTTGTTTATAAGTATTTAATCTAGTAATTTTGTCTGGTTTATTCTTTATCAATATTTAATATATTAATTTTTATGGTTTCTTGTTTATAAGTATTTAATCTAGTAATTTTATCTGGTTTATTCTTTATCAATATTTAATATATTAATTTTTATGGTTTCTTGTTTATGAGTATTTAATCTAGTAATATTTTTTTATGATTTATTGTTTAGCAATATTTAATCTAGTAATTTCTATGATTCTTCCTTGCCTGAAACAGTAAACTTTAGTATTACATTTCTTTTTTCCTGAAGTGTCTTTAAACTGATTGAACAATAAGAAACAATTCAGCAACACTTTACTGTATTGTTTACTTTTTTTCGCATCCTTGAATACGCACAAAACAAATGGCTCTGTTTATACCTTATTATGCTGACCTATACATTCTTATTTCATTGCTATAAATTGTATCACTTGTTCCTTTCCCAAAAGCTATCTACAGTATTTAATAGCCTTGCAGAGAGCAAGAAGTGTTAGGTTGCCTGGTGGCTGAAGAACATATGAAATGTTGCCGGTGTTTTGTATTTCTTGCTTGAAAGTGGCTACACTGAACGAGACAAACACGGAACAAAGACTGCGACTTGTGGTCTTTTGCTATCAAGTAACCCAAATGAGTTATTAAACAGAATATTGACATCATGTCTCGGGTGGGGGGGGGGGTATAATCAGACCTGGATATCTATCTATCTATCTATCTATCTATCTATCTATCTATCTATCTATCTATCTATCTATCTATCTGTCAGTCTGTCTGTCTCTCTGTCTGTCTGCCTGCCTGCCTGTCTGTCTGTCCGTCCGTCAGTGTGTCCGTCCGTCCGTCCGTCTGTCTGTCTGTCTGTCTAAAGGGCAGAATGTAAGACAGGCCTGCGTGCCCAATTCTTTACCCTTTAAAAATAAATGTCATTTATTCATTCTGTCTATCTGTCTGTCTGTTTGTGTTTCTCTGTCCTGTGTGTATACCATCAGTAATTGTCTGTCCGCTTACTATCCCGTTTTATGTTGTGTTTTATATTATATATATATATAAATACACATACACACACAATACAAATTTACAATGTGTTTCGCTATATCGGCATAGTAAATTACCCGCCCCTATATTAACCCACTCTGTCTTCTTTTTTTGTGCCTGCTAATCTAATCTTGAACTTATGAACTTCAAATCTTCATCCCCTTGCGGGTAGCTTTTCTTTTCTTTTTCTTCTACTATCTTGCACATTAGTTCTTTCTTTCTTTCTTATTTCCCCCCCCCCCCAACTGGTTTCTCCTACATCGTCAGGACAAGTTTACTCAAGGGATTTTCAAAGATACCACATCCAGTGCTGGAGATGATAGCAACACTCTGCATTTCCATACACAACATCACCATTACCCCGCCAGCATACAACGCCATTTGTTATGTCTGATGCAGATTTCTCTATTCCCCAGACATATATCATCTTTCTCTCTCTCTCTCTCTCTCTCTCTCTCTCTCTCTCTATACTGAAATTTCCGGAGAAAGTGTTAGAGTTTTCAATAGCTGGTTATAGAGATACTGGGCTTGCTACAGAAGCAAGATCTGCAAGGATAATTTGATTTTCAACGATAACTGAATTTTTTTTTAGTAGATACTAGAGAACTCTGGATGGCCGAGGTTTACAGCAGTTGAAGAAGACAGTTTGGCCTTCTATTTAGGAATCTATGGAATATCATGTTCAGGTTTTACAGAGGGATAAAGATTCATGACTTTCACTTTCTTCGCGTCACGTGTCTCTCAAAGAAATAACCTGGCTGATCGGGGGGGGGGGGGGGGGGAGGGGAGTGGAGTGGAGGGAATGTCTTTATTTCTTCATGAAACTTTTAATTCCTATCCTCTCAATCGTGTGCGCTCGGTTTCATGACGACTCCATCTTAAGAATTATAACAGCCACTGTGACCCCCCCCCCCCCCCATCAACAATTGTTATCCAAAGACAATCATGCGTGACCCTTCCCCCCAACCCCAATTTTCCATCCATTCTTATCTTTCATGGGCCATGTTTTGTCTCTTACGTGTCCACAAAGAGAGGAGATCTGCCAGATATGTTCTTGAGTCTGGAGACCATTTTTTTGGCATGTGCGGAGTGAAGGGTCTTGGCCGGCTTCATTTCGTATAGATAGCCTGGCCTGAAAAATAAATAAATTTTCTTTTAAACATTAATTTAACAACACTGTATTTTAATTTATACTAGAAAAATAATTAGAAACCCTGCGACATAAATTTTATTTCCAAGTAGGCCATAACTAGATAAACACTCACTCGGCCATAAATAATTTGCATTTACAGTTTTCACTTGTGAACAAAAACAAACGAAGGAGAGTGTTTACTGGGGAAAGAAAATGTGTGAACCTTTTCTGTGCTGAGAAATGTGTGCGATTAGTTTGCTACAAAGCAGGTTTTAGAGATGTTGAAGACGGGAAATCTAGAACTGGTCACGTGGTAGAGATGGAGCACATAAACACATGCTTAGAATACAAGCTCTAACATGGAAGACAATGAAAATTAATGCATTGTATGGTGACACATAAGAGTGGCTGAAAAGGAAATTGAGAAAAGGGAGAGAGAGAGAGAGAAGGAGAAAAGGAGAGAGAGAAAAAAGGTGAAGAGCGAGAGAGAGAAAATGAGAAAGAGAGAGAAGAAAGGAGAGAGAAAGAGAGCGGGAGACAAAAAAAGAGAGAAGAGAGAAAAGGAGAGAGAGAAATAGAGAGATAGAGATAAAGAGAGATTGATTGATTGATTGATTGATTGATTGATTGATCTTTATTTCAAAAGGGTTAAGAATTGGGCACGCAGGCCCGTCTGACATTCTGCCCTTTATCATACATCTTTCACTCAATTCCAGACATTCTACAAATATGCTGCTCATATAACAAATATAACTAACAGTGAAGCTGAGAGACATAAAATAAAATATAACATTTACGTTTCGCTCTTAAACATTCACTCAGTACAGAAGTAACTACATACATTATAAATGACTATCTACTAAACAACATTTTCGGGACTATTCAGAAAACAATTAATTGTATTCGGTGTCTGTAAGAGCAGTTTAAGATAACTTTTAAGTTTTATAATTCATGGAGGCATGTAGTCGACATCAAATAGATATTGGGAAAGCTTGTAGTTGTAGGAAGGAGTATAATTTATATTTGTTTATATAGGATGGAAGGGTATTCCAAAGATGAGCAGCAGAATAACTAAAGCTTTTCTTGTAAAGATCAAGTCTAGGTTTTGGAAGACATATGTTGTTCAAGCGTTGGCTGCACTTTGAGCTAAATTTAAACATGTTCCATAGATAAGGCAGGGCATGCCGTGAAAGAATTTGATGTACTAACTTGGCTTTGTTGAAGAGGAACTTGTTCTTAAAAGGTAGTATTTTGATACGTTTGTGATGGTTAGTTGTTTGTGCTTGATCATTGTCACTAATAAGCTTTACTGCTCGCTTTTGGAGTGAGCAAAGCCTCTTTGTATTTGACACTGAGCAACCATCCCAAACTGTTGAGCAATAGTCTAAATGTGTTTGTATATGAGATATGTAGTATGTCTTCCTAGTGTCTTGATCGATGAAATGCTTAATTTTAGCTAATTGGTATACTTTTTTTGCGATGAGATTTGTTAGACATTGCACATGAAAGTTTCAGGTCAGATGTTGGTCAATAATAAGACCTAGTGTTTTGTGCTCGCGAACGTTTTCTATCTGTGATGTTTCTGTACAGAGCCGAAGTGTTGTTTTTGTTGCGTTTTGTAGTTTCTGTCTTGTTGTTATGAGCATTGATTTTGTTTCATCGGTGTTTATAATCATGCCATTATTTTACTCCATCTAATTAAATTGTATAACTCGACCTGAAGAGTTGATTAACACAATCGTAGTCACTGGTGTAGACTGTTCAATCATCGGCAAAAAGGTCACAAGAAGAGTGTTTAAGATGAAGTGGAAGGTCATTGATATAGATAGCAAAGAGCAACGGGCCGAGAGAGAGAGAGAGAGAGAGAGAAAGGAGCGAGACAAAAGGGGATAGAGAAAGAAAAATAGAGACAGAGGAAAGATGAGAGAGAGAAGATGAGAAAGAGAAGGAAAGAGAAAAAAGTAGAGAGAAAGACAGAGAGAGGTAGATAGAGAAAAGAAGAAGAGAGATAAAACACACAGAGAGAGAAGGGAGAGAAGAAGAGAGATAAAAGGAGAGAGAGAGAGCTCTTTATAGAGTTACAACTTTCAGGCATGTGCATTATGAAACTGCTAGAAAAATCGTGTTGGGCTATTATATTTAACACAACATCCTCTAACTGTAGAAGTGCGAGCGAGAGGATTCGTAGCAACATCAGCATACAACCTCTGTAAGCAATTGGGCATAAGGGGAAACGCAAGAGCAAGGGCATTGAAAAGCCTTATAGAAAAAGCAGAAAAGGCCTCATGCTGACTGCGGAGTATGCGAAACAAGCATTGAGAACTTAATTTCGTTTGTCACAAACAATACCAGACCTCCGTAGCTAAATCGCTAAAGACGCACTTCAAAGTGCAGTGCCAATTGAAAGATCACGGGTTCAATCCCAGGACGAAAAAACAAAAGGCAACAACTCACAAGACCTCTGGGAGTCATGACCCAGACGCCCCACCCCCCCCCCCCACCTTAGAGTGTCAGGAGTTTAATATGGCCGAAACACTTGTCTGAAGGGGGGGGGGGGGATTCCTCTGATGATCTGTAGGAGTTGTGTTGTTGTTCCCTCTCTACAGTAGAGAGTTTCCTGCATATATGCAGCGGTCCCAAATCTCTTCACATCCAGCAACTACTTTTCCAACGACATATAAGTTGCGAACAATCAGCTGAAAAAAAAAGTATCGCTACACCATAAACCTGTATACTACTTTGTGGCACCTAGTACAGTAGAATCTCTCTCAGCCGGCACCCAATTAACCGGCAATAACCAAATCAGCGGCGCTTTCGAAGATCTAAATTTAAACCGGAAATCAAGGTCTGTGAGACAGGAAAACACATGCAATGGCCTTGCCTGGTGGCAACACTGTCCTAGGTACAGCCAGAGTCGTTTGGAGAGCGCACGGCTCCTGAACCTATGCTTCACACAACACTCCCAGCGGCTTGGGTGAATGTAGGCAATTTCCTGCTCGTCACACTCTATTCCTGATGACAACAAAAAAAAAATAATGGAACATGTACTAGGAAAGAGGAAAGTTGATGAGGAGGAGGATGAAAATGAGAACCGCGGCACGCAGACCAAGAAAGTTACGTGGAAGGAAGCTCACGAACGACTGCAGACTTTCACAAGATTTGCCCAGCAATGCTCATCTATGCCAGCACGTGATGGTATGAAACTTCATTGTATACACGGTGAATTTCTGAAGCTCTGACGGCAATAAGCAGGCAGACATTCCAAGTTACGTTATGTCGTCACTCTAATAAATTCACAGCAGCTTTCATGTGACACTTTCCGTACTGTAATTTTTCCAATAAAGTTTGATTTTGTGAAATGTAAAATAATGTGTTTTTAAAACTCCGCATGACTTTTTACTGTTATTTATTTAATTATGGCCGGTAGATCGAAAAACACAACCATCGAACTTCTCATTCTACTGTCTCCACAGATGGCATCACAAAACGTGAACAGGTAAATCCTCGAAATATATATTCAATTATCCGGCAAAATCTCAAATCCGGAATCGGTAAAGTTCCGATGTTGCCGGTTAAGAAAGATTCTACTGTATCAAACAGAGTGCAGCCGAGGATCACCTCATAGTAAGGTATGAATCACTTGTAGGCACACAGACCAAGTCTGGGAACCGCTGAGCTAATAATCACTTGTAGGCACACAGACCAAGTCTGGGAACCGCTGAGCTAATAATCACTTGTAGGCACACAGACCACGTCTGGGAACCGCTGAGCTAATAATCACTTGTAGGCACACAGACCACGTCTGGGAACCACTGAGCTAATAATCACTTGTAGGCACACAGACCAAGTCTGGGAACCGCTGAGCTAATAATCACTTGTAAGCACACAGACCAAGTCTGGGAACCGCTGAGCTAATGTCTCTCCCAGTTCCAACATTCCGCGGAAATTTTTGCGAACACTAGACTTACTCGGGAACCAAGCAAGAGTTTCTTTAATGAGTGTCTTGCGGTAAATCACATGGGATAAAGTATATAAAATATACCTTTTACTGCCACTGTACAACGTCATTTGCACTCCTTTAGACCACCACTGCAGTTAGATATACAGCATCGGCAACCTTCCTTCTGTTTTTTAATTACAAACTTTACACAAGTAAAACAGACATCCTTGACAGTGCCTCATTTGTTTGCCAGGTTGTTGTGCGACTTCTGCAAAAAGGCGACATTTGGCCTGACATTTTTTTAAGGATAACAGAAACATAACTGAATATTTTAAACGTGAAATTTCTTCATATAGGGATAATATAAGATTTATGTAGCTTCCTGTTTATTATCCTTTGAAAGCATGTATCTGTGGGGCTGGATGTTAGATGAATGTGGATAGTCTATTAGTAAATTCCTTGGGATACTGAACATCAAATTTCAGGATTTCTGCTAGTTCTGGTTTGACAGAGAAGTTGTAGCGAACACGGTGGGGAACGGACTAGAAGATTCAGCAATTTCACCGTTTTATCCGTCAGTAAATCTGTCCTGATGTAGCTAGGAGCAGATGTATAACTTGTTCAAATACTTTTAATACTGGAATCGGAATGTTCTGAAGGGGAGAATACTCTAACAGTCACTGGTGTGTACAAGGGAATATTTGTCGAAGTACACATTTAGACGTTGATGACTTCGGAGAGATTGGGAGGGGGGTTGGTGGGTGAGGTAGGGGAGAAAGAAAGAGAAAGATGGAAAGAGAAATGAAGAAGAGAGATGGAGAGGGAAATGAAGAAGAGAGGTGGAGAGAGAAATGAAGAAGAGAGATGGAGAGAGAAATGAAGAAGAGAGATGGAGAGAGAAATGAAGAAGAGAGATGGAGAGAGAAATGAAGAAGAGAGATGAAGAAAGAAATGAAGAAGAGAGATGAAGAGAGAAATGAAGAAGAGAGAAATGAAGAAGAGAGATGGAGAGAGAAATAAAGAAGAGAGATGGAGAGAGAAATGAAGAAGAGAGATGGAGAGAGGATCCAGAAGAGAGATAGAGACATAAATGAAGATGAGAGATGAAGAGAGAAAAAGAGAAAAAGAGAGATGATCTTCTGCGTTCCACAGTTCTAGTCTCAGATATCTACATTTACTGTACCTGAGAGAGAAACAGAGAGAAAGATAGAAGCAAAAGATGGACAGAGAGAAAGAGAGAAGCAGATCAATAGTGAGTGATCAACACAGATCTTGAGGGAAAAACATGAATGTTTAAATTAGCTCTAGAAGAGCAGAAAATGTAACAATGCTCCCAAATGTTCACGAGATATGACAGCTGACAGCCAAAGTAAAGGGGTAAGAAAATAGATACTTTTTTTTATCTTAAAATAGGGTGTGCAAGTTCAGTGACGACATGGGAGACAGCCAAGAAGATAGCGAATAACCAACAGAAGTAGAAATCTTCTGCTATCAGCAGCCTCATGTGTCTTCGACACTGAAAGAACAATAATAGTTCAACGATCAGGATTCATACGAAAAGGAACATGAAAATAATAATAATCATAATGTTCTCTAGAAACACACTGATCATAGAGCAATAATTTCCAGTGTAGAAACCATACAAAGACATGATAGGAAGAGAAAACTCAATGACACATACAATGGCAACTAAAGTCACCGAATCATGTCACTGTGAGAGGCATTCAGCATTCCCATAAACCTGTTAAGATTAATCATGTCTTGTTGCAAGTGAAAAGAGAGGCAAGTGCGAGCGACGCTTGGACAAGCTACAGCTTAAGAGGATATACTCTACTGCTGAGCAGATCTCTGTAGTTTGTCTGCTCCGCAGTTCTTTTCCTTTCCACATGGTGAGGTTTTCAGCTGATATTTCCCATAAGCCTGTAGGTGCCCAACACGCTACTATAGAAATGGATATCCGACACAAGTTAGGGAGACATCCTCTGAAGACGACGAGTATCTGCCTGCAGGGCGAGGTTTACAGGAAGCAATGCACGCACATGATTATCGGTGAATGAATAGAAAATAAGATATCACGCGAAATTCAGGCACCAAAATAAGAGTAAAAAAAAAGGTAATCCTATAATGCCATAGGGGCATGAAGGGGATGGCCGGTGTTAGTGTATTTAATCTGTACACCCAACAGAGAGTGATATGCTCAACATCCCACCTGTCCGCCTGCCATTCCACTGCTTTAGTAAGAGCCAGGCACCTATTTCTACATTTGGGTGATTGAATCCTGCCGGATTCGAACCATGTACCTTCGCCATGACAACAGACTCAGGCGACCAGAAATAAAAGGCTGCCCACGATCTCAAAGCCAAGTGATAGAGACTAGCGTGTATGCCTAGCCTTGGAGACAACAAAAGAAAATGTAGACGAAACACTTTAGACGTGAGAGAAAGAAAAGCTAGTAAGAGAATGACCGTGACTCGAACCACGGACTCCAGTAAAACGAGCAGCCGCCTAGCCACACACGGGGAGTGGGGACAGGGCATTGTCCATTCATCTTACGTTTCCATCGGTTTCAAAAACGTGCAGGAGGAAACACAAAAGCCGTTCAAATTGGTCACGATAATTGGAGCCTGACCTCTTCTCCTTTACAGCGAAAACATAATGAGAAACATAGAGAGCTTGCCAGGAATATTAATTGGCGGGTACAACCTTAACAGCTTAAGATACGCAGACGACACAGTTTGATTGCTAAAAGTGAAGGGAAGCTACAGGCTCTTCTGGACATCGTGGTTTGTGAAAATAAAAGTAAAAGTCTCAGCCAGAATAAAAAGAAAAGAATACCACCAAAATGTATCATTACCATCGATGGCACACAACTGAAACAAGTTATAACAGCTGATGGGGAATGTCACAACGAAATAAAAAGCAGCGTGCTCAGGTCAAGTCAACATTCCAGAAAATGAGAAACATCTTGTGCAACAGATCCATATCAATGGAAACAAGATTACAAGTACTTAAATGTTAACATCGAGCCAATTTTGTTTTATGGATATGAAGCATGGTCTGTGAATAAGAGAGTACGGCGAGAAATGGAGGCCACGAAAATGTGGTTCATAAGAAGGATGCTGAAGGTACCATGGACAGCTAAGAAAACCAACGAAGAAGTCTTAAAAGAGCCTGGAGTTAAAAGCAAATTACAGCAAAGATCAGAGGCAGACTAGCGAGATTTGTAGGATATTTTCTGAGAAGAGGAAAATTGGAATATACTGTGGTAACTGGAAAAATTTAAGAAGAGACAGAGGAAGACAGAGAAAGAAGTTACTGGATGGGCTGTCAGAGTGGCTAGGAAGAAAGTCACCGGCGTATCTCATAATCAAGTCTAAAGACAGTGAATTGTGGAGAGAAATGATCGCCTACGCCACGCGGCACGGCACTTATTGATTGAATTGGACGCTAGCACAAAATTCACTTTATGTCTCCACAGCATGAAATAATTCTGTCTTTCTTCATATTTTTCTTTTTCATTTGGTTGTTACGATCTGTTGATTATTTTGCTGTCTTGTCTACATTTTAATCCCAACGAATTATAAATGTCTTGAAACTGAACAGACTACGCTGGCTGGGCCATGTAGAAAGAATGGAAGAAAACGGACAAACGAAAATTATGTATGCACAAGAGATGAGGGAAACAGGACCAAGGGGTAGACCAAGACAGGGGTGGAAAGACAACATAAAAGAGGATATAAAAGAAACTGGTGTCACCAGCTGGAGAGAGAAGATTAGGGATAGAGAAGAATGGAGGCGAACTTTATCTGCAGCACAGCAATAAGTCTTAATGGCTCGTAAAGAAGAAGATGTAGAAGTCTACATTTTAACTATCTCTAAACTTTGTCTGAATGGCTGAGTGATTAGGCGCACGATCTATTAATCCGGCAGTAGTGAGTTCAAGTCTCAGCAATGGGGAATTTATTTTTTCTGGTACTACCACACCAAAAAGGCCCCGAAGCCCACCCAGCCTCAAATAATCGGTTCCGGAGAAATGTGGGAAAGTAAACGCAGCCAGTCGTGGTACTGAGCACACCAGACTGTCATGTGCTGATGGCCTAACACACTATCCCCAGTATGCGTTAATGACATGGAGAAGTGGATTTTACCTTTATCTTTTACCCATCTTTGCTCCTTTTTTTGGGGGGGGGGGGAATAGCCACTACTGTCCTTTTATTTTATTACTGAAATAAGCTGATATATTCAAGTACTTAGAAATGATTATAACAGCCGATGGGAAATATCACAATGAAATAAAAAGCAGACGAGCTCAGGCCAAATCAGCATTCCAGAATATGAGAAACATCTTATGCAAGAGATCCATATCAATGGAAACAAGATTACAAGTACTTAAATGTTGCATCGAGCCAATTTTGTTGTATGGGTGTGAAGCATGGTCTATGAATAAGAGAGTACAGCGAGATATGGAGGCCATGGAAATGTGGTTTATAAGAAGGATGTTGAAGGTACCATGGACAGCCAAGAAAACCAAGTGAGGCTGGAGTTGAAAAGTAAATTACAGCAAAGATCAGAGGCAGGCAAGCCAGATTTTTAGAACATTTCCTGAGGAAAGGGAAATTGGAACACACTGTGGCAACTGGAAAAGTTGAGGGAAGAAGAGACAGAGGAAGACAGAGAGAGAAGTTACTGGATGGGCTGTCAGTGTGGCTAGGAAGAAAGTCACTGGCGTATCTCATAATCAAGTCTAAAGACAGGGAATTGTGGAAAGAAATGATCGCCTAAGCCACGCGGCACGGCACTTAGATTAGATTAATGTCCTTGTTGTCTATTGTCACAGTGACCCCCAATCACATCACATGTTCTCAACATCCCAGAACCAAATTATCCCTTATCAAACCAGATTAAATCATCACCTAAAAAGGGATTTTCATATTATCCATTTTTTAAAACAGTGTTTCTCTTTTTAGACGTGAAATTCCTCCTCGGAGAGCCACCTGCCATCTAGTTGAGAAACACTGTAATGGAGCCCGAGTTAGCTATTTGTGGTATTTTATTTTAACCATAATCGAATTTAACATGAAACATTTTCTCCTGGAAATTGCGACGTTAAAAAAAAGCCATAATTTCAGTTATAAAAATTGACTACAGAAACCTAAAAAAAAAACAAACAAAACAGAACCAAAAAAAAAAAGACCCCAGCTGCTAACTAGCGTAAAATCCAATTTCCTGCGAAGAGCGTTGTTAATGGAATGCGTTGTACTATTGAAATAAAATCGACGATAAAACGCGATGAGTTTTTCCTTCTTGTTCCACGCAAGTGTCCATGAGGCAGCGAAGGAAACATCAAAATTGTGGGGAAACAGCCTGAGGCTTAAAGACTGGTTTAAGCCTCACAGTTGTTTTTTGTTTTTTTTTTTGCTGTTTGAAACACATTTCCCGTTCTTTGTACTGTTATTGTCTTCTGCGATGACATTTCGCTAGTAACATGGCGCAGTTTGTATCTGGAGTTTTTTTTTATTTGGAATTGTGCTTCCATGTGGCTGCTTACTTTAATTCTCAAAGGAAAACAGTTGTTATAATGCCACTGTTTAATGTTTAAAAGAGCGAAAATGATGTATGTACAAGAGATGAAGGAAACAAGACCAAGCTGTAGACCAGGGCAGAGATGGAGAGACAACACAGGAAAGGATACAAAGGAAAATTGGTGCCACCAACTGGAGATTGATTGATTGATTGATCTTTATTTCAAAAGGGTTAAGAATTGGGCACGCATGCCCGTCTGACATTCTGCCCTTTATCATACATCTTTCACTCTATTCCAGACATTCTACAAATATGCTGTTCATATAACAAACATAACTAACATTGAAGCTGAGAGACATAAAAAAAATATAATATTTACGTTTCACTCTTAAACATTCACTCAGTATAGAAGTAACTACATACATTATAAATGACTATCTACTAAACAAAATTTTCGGGACTATACAGAAAACAATTAATTGTATTCGGTGCCTGTAAGAGTAGCTTAAGATAACTTTTAAGTTTTATAATTCATGGAGGCATGTAGTCGACATCAAATAGATACTGGGAAAGCTTGTAGTTGTAGGAAGGAGTATAATTTATATTTTTTATATAGGATGGGAGGGTATTCCAAAGATGAGCAGCAGAATAACTAAAGCTTTTCTTGTAAAGATCAAGTCTAGGTTTTGGAAGACATATGTTGTTCAAGCGTTGGCTGCACTTTGGGCTAAATTTAAACAGGTTCCATAGATAAGGCGGGGCATGCCGTGAAAGAATTTGATGTACTAACTTGGCTTTGTTGAAGAAGAACCTGTTCTTAAGGGGTAGTATTTTGATACGTTTGTGATGATTAGTTGTTTGTGCTTGATCTTTGTCACTAATGAGCTTTGCTGCTCGCTTTTGGAGAGAGCAAAGCCTCTTTGTATTTGTCACTGAGCAACCATCCCAAACTGTTGAGCAAAAGTCTAAATGTGTTTGTATATGAGCTATGTAGTATGTCTTCCTAGTGTCTTGATCTATGAAGTGCTTAATTTTAGCTAATTGGTATACTTTTTATGCGATGAGTTTTGTTAGACATTGCACATGAGAGTTCCAGGTCAGATGTTGGTCAATAATAAGACCTAGTGTTTTGTACTCGCTAACGTTTTCTATCTGTGATGTTTCTGTACAGAGCCGAAGTGTTGTTTTTGTTGCGTTTTGTAGTTTCTGTCTTGTTGTTATGAGCATTGATTTTGTTTTATCGGTGTTTATAATCATGCCATTATTTTTGCTCCATCCAATTAAATTGTATAACTCGACCTGAAGAGTTGATTCTAGATTAACACAATCGTAGTCACTGGTGTAGACTGTGCAATCATCGGAGAGAGAAGATTGGAAACTGAGAGGAATGGAGACAAACTGTATCTGCTGCAAATGAGTCTTAGTGGCTCGGAAAGCTGAAGAAGAAGAAGTTTAATGTTTAAAACATTCTGCATCATGGTTTTAACAAATAACAGATGTATTTTAACAACTGATCAAATGCCGTGATTTGAAGCCTTTAGTTCCTTGTCTCTTTGTTAATTTTTCCGATAAATATTTCTCTCAGAATACACAACAGTTTTCTTTTTAAATGGTTTGACGTCAAAAATGAAATCTTCGGGGAGAATACTAAATGTAAGCAAAGACGTGACAACATCCAAAATGACAATGTCAGAGTCCAGCTTAGATTACACCTACACTATGTTTCTATGTTTATGGTGTATGGTTTGGATTATTATCACTGCACTCCGGATATGTCCATCAGTGATCAGTTCCCCATTCCCCCCCCCCATATGACATATATTCATCAGTGTCCTTTCGGCTGATAGTCCCCGTTATGCGTTGGTTGACACATATATTCGAGGGGTGATTGATAAGTTCTCGGCATAAGGTATAACGGATTATTTGTGGACAACCGTCTTGGGTTATTTCTCAACATAGTCCCCTTGCAAGTTTATGCACTTAGTCCAGCGATCCTAGAGCATACGGATCCATTCCTTGTAAAAGTAAGCATCTTGTGCCAGTAGAAAGTGGTCTACAGCATGAATGAGGTCATCATCTGAAGCAAATTTGCGAACACAGAGCTCCTTTTGAGTTTGGTAAACAAGTAATAGTCCGAAGGGGCCAAATCTGGGGAATAAGGAGGATATTCAAGAAGCTGGAAGCCGCATTTATGAATGACAGCCATTGCCACCGCCGTCTTGTGAACTGGAGCGTTGTCTTGATAAAAGATGACTCCTCTTGTCAATATCCCTTGACGCTTTTCCTTCAGTTTGACCCGCAGTTGCTTCACAAGATTAGCGTAATAGGCCCTGATGACTGTTCTGCCCTTTTGTAGATAGTTTACTAATAGCACACCATCTGAATACCAAAAGATGGAAGCCATCACTTTGCCTGCAGACAGAACCACCCTTGGTTTATTTGGAGGTGGGGATCCATAGTGGTTTCTTTGCTTTGACTTTTCTTTGGTTTCTGGTTGAAAATGATGAACCCAAGTTTCATCCATAGTCACAAATTGCTGAAGAAACATTTCAGGATCTGCAGAAAAATAACCAAGATTGTCTCTTGACATGCTCAGACTGTCGTTTGTGATCAGCTCCAAAAGTTTCGGGACCCATCGAGCAGAGAGACCTTTGTCATTTGAAGATCATTGTGAATAATGGCTTGAACACGTTCCTGGGAGATGCCCTACTCAGTAGCAACGTACTGCTCAGTTAGTCGTCGATCATCCATGTCATGGATTCTGCCGGTGGTTTCATCGGTGGTTACCGTTCTTAGTCTTCTTGGACGGGAATCACCTTCCAGACTCTCCCTTCTATGTTTGAATTGAGCTGCCCATTTCTTCACTGTGCTATAAGAATGGACACTCTCCCCTAGAGTCTCTGCCATATCCTCGTGGATCTCCTTCGATGATAATCCCTTGATGTAGAGAATGACTGTTCGATGAGAAATTGTATCAATTTTCTCATTTCAGCCACCCCTTACCACTTAAGTAGCCTGTAAAAAAAAATTGGTTGCAGTTTGTTTTTATCTCGTTATAATTCATCGCCTTTCATTGATAGGTACCTAAAATACATTCTTATATTAAACAAATCATGATGCCTTTTCGTCACCTCAGTACTGAAAGCTTATGAAGAAGAAGAGAAGACAAGGCAAAGTTAGACATTCACACTGTAAGCTTTCCATGATTAACGTTTAACTCGCATATTCATGTGTGTCAGGGTTGAACATATATCTCAAGCGCTTTAGCTGAGGATTCTGTAAGCAGAGAAGAAAAAACAAAGAAACATCGTGTCTTACATATAAAACAAGTTTCAGTAAACTTTCGTCATAATGAATTGTTTTCTCTCAAGGTTCTCGCCGACAGGTTTAGGATATCATGTCCTTCCATAACCCTCGACCCCCCTTGTGCATCTCAACAGACTTGCCACTGAGCATTTCCCTTGCCAGGATGACAAACCATCAAACATCTTTTCCCTTTGTCTACTTCTTTCTCCTCTATCATCGATCTTCCCTCTTGCCGTTAGGTGGTACAGCCCGCCTCTCCCACAGACATGCGGCACAAATTAAGACTGTCGTTTTCTCATCTTCATTATACTTCTCCTTGTTTTATGTGCCTCCTTCAGAACTTCCTCGCTCGATTTTTCGGCGTCCATGGCAACTTCAGCATTCTTCTTAAGCACACGTCAGGTGATTCCATCCTTATGTCTTTACCGTCTCTCCAATGCTTCGCATCCATAGAACAGGGTGTGAATTAGTACGTCTTTTACATTATAAGACAGTTACATTGCTTTGTCTGATCAAACTAGCCTGCGCTCGTATGACAGGAAGCGGGTACTACCATCCTCTGGCAAACCCACGGACTTGTAGTAACTCGGGAGAGTCAAAAACTACAGCAGGAAGTTCCGAAATAAAAAACAAACTCCGAAGGGAATGAATGAATGAATGAATAATGAATGAATAATCTTTATTGTTAAAGGGTAAAGAATTGGGCACGCAGGCCCGTCTTACATTCTGCCCTTCATCACTCCATCTTTCATTCAGGGTAGGGAGAGATCCTAAGACAGTTGGTGGCCAGGTTCTTTAGCCTATCCACCTTTTGATATCCCCCCCCACCCTCACAATTCTCCTAGATTTTCAGACCTACGGATCTTGCCCTTTCTCTGGACATGATTGTCAGGTCAAGAACAGGGCCATTGCAAGGTGAGCAAGATAGTTTCTCTCTGCTTGTTCCTCAGGTGAAGTACATTGGTAGAACAAACCGCCAGTGGAGGTGTTCAGAAAAGTGGTATAAAGTTTAAAATGTTTGTATCACTTTTGCGGCGGCGGTGGTGGTGGTGGTGGTGGTGTTGGTTGTGGTATGATGGTGGTGGGGGTTGTTGTGATGGTGTTGGTTGTGGTGGTTGTGGTTGTTGTTGTTGTTGTTGTGGTGGTGGTAGTGGTTTCGAAATTTGAAACTAGTCGACCCTTCAGCCCCATTGTGGTTACTTGTCTGTGTCTGTTTTATCGTTGCTGAAGTCTGAAGATATGGTGGCCGAAATGTCTGCAGCAGACAAAAATCATCACAAGAAGGGAAGCTGAGGCAGGGCTTCTGGGAGGTATTTTGTAAAGTGATGTAACTCTGTTTTCTCTCTCTCTCTCTCTCTCTCTCTCTCTCTCTGTCTTTCTGACTTTCTCAGTCTGTCTATCTCTCTCTTTCTCTATCTCTGGATCTCTGTCTCTCCCTCACTGTCTGTCTATCTCTCGCTGTCTATTTCTCTCTGTTTGTCCCTCTTTCTCTGTCTGTCTCTGTTTCTCCCTGACTGTCTCTCTCTCTCTCTGTCTATCTCTGTTTCTCTCTGTCTGACTTTCTCTGTCTCTCTGTATGCCTCTGTTTTCTCTCCGTCTATCTCTCTCTGTTTCTGTCTGTCTGCCTGTCTCTCTGTCTAACCGTACCCTTTTGCCTCGTCATTCTGTTTCCACCCACTAACGGGCCCATTTTAAAGCAGACGAGGCCCTCGGAAACCCCATTCCCTCCCCGTACATGTGAAACCAACCACGCCCCCACATGACGCACTGAATGGACTTCCTCTTCCGTTTTAGGCCTGGTCAGAAAATGTCGTTTAACACAAATGACAGAAATGATAAAAGCTGCTCTACTGAAACGTTTTAATAAGCGCTTAAGGACCTCCTTCACTGTCTCCAGCCATTCTTCCTCGCGGTCTTAAATTTCACTTTCATAAGACAAGTTTCCTTGGTTTCTTGTACTCCACAGCTACAGAACATCAGGCTGGGTGTCTTGCCTGGCTCTGCCGTCCACGAGGCCTTGCTGAACGGCCAGAGCAAGCTGGCCAGCGCGGCTGACAGGCACCCTGTGCCCAAGACTGACATGGGCATCGACTGGGTCATGTGAGTAATAATAGATCATTTCTAGAGTACATTTACATTTTTTCCCCCCGCTACGTCTTTGTTTCCACTAAAATAAGATAAACAGCAAACGCCTTCCATTTATAACTTTACGTTAGCAGTATATGGGACACCAGGTTCCGACCAATCTCCCACCATCCGAGCTACACAGTTTCAGATTACTGGCGCTTCTCTTTCATTCTGCTGTCCATGTTATGGACAAAGGCGCGGTACGTCATCATTAACTCAGATCGAAAGTAGCCGCCGCCCCTAACTGTACAGATCGAAATCAGCCGCCCACTAACTGTAGCGAGCACAGTGTTCGATGTATACCATACTTATATATATATATATATAAGAATAGAATCTTTCGATGGGGTTAATGCAGTGAAGAAATTAACTGAAAATAAGATCCGATAATACTGGCGCTTAAGATCTGCTTGGAGTTCGTTCTCAACGCTTGTTTGTAGCGTTTACTGTTTACAAGTTTGTTTTCTTTTTTTTCCCTTATTCGTAATTAACGTATTCCTTCCTCGCCTTATTTATCCCTTATCTGGGGCATAGACCATCAACAGGGGGTTATGCATTTAATTCTATCTTGGGCTGTTTCTTCTATACGCCTCCAGGTATAGTCCATCTCTGTTTCAAGACTCATTCGCCAAGTGTTTCTTTGTCTTCCTTGTTTCCTTGTTCCCTGGGGATTCCCAGGTGTGAGCCTGTCTGGTTATGTTTGTGGTAGTCTTTGCTGCTGTAATATCTGTTTCTGTACCTCCCTTTCTGTCTATGATGCTGCCAATATAAGTTACGTATACTGATACTGATAAGATACTGATTTTATCTCGTATTTATCTTCCTCTAGCCCCACCGCCTTCTTTTCTTCCTCCCTTTTACTTTTAAACAATTTAGCCTGTACATCAAGATGGATCAAGCAATAAAAATTTGGAAGGATTTTGTGGTACACATGTACGTTATACTATTACAGGATTTTATAATACTGTGCTGGCATTTTTTTTTTTTTGTTTGTTTTTTCAAAAACGCGTTTTCACAACTTTTCCCCACTTTGAAATCCAAATAAGAAATGAAAAGTCCTACTGTGTTGCTTGCTACCAAACGCCGATAGCACAATAAAAGCTCCATTTTTTTCCAGGAAATTATCATATCCGTGTTGTCATATTTAGAACGGACGTAACTAACTAGAACAAACTTATGCCTTTTATGTTCTGTTTTTTTTTGTGTGTCCTCACAGCCTTTGACAAGCTCAGACTCGGAGCACTGCCACGACGGTTAAACTCTTCCACTCCCGAATTACTTTCCGCTCTGTGAGAATACATTTGGATGAGAAATTCTGAGGGAAAAAAAAAACAACTGGATAGACGTTACTGTACAATGGGTTCTTTTAGAAATGTGCTACTCCTAAGCCGACACTATGCTATGCTTCAATATCTTCATGGCATCGGCTTCAAAGAACACCACTTCGCAGTTTCAAGGAGATTGAAGAAGAAGAAGAAGAAGAAGATCCACCGCTGCCTGTCTTGCCAGACTGCCCGCTGTTTCGTTGCCCTTGATTTCCGCGTGGCCTGGGCGGTAGATTCGTGTCAATCTTGCGACCTGTGAACTTTTGAGAAGATTAAACAAGTATTCAACAACCTTAAGTCTGAAAACTGATTCGCTGTGTGCTCTGAAAAGGCCCCAGCATTATTTCTAAGATGAAAGGAAGAAGAAGAGAGAGAGAGAAAGATGCCAAGAGAGATCAGGAAACAACATGTTGAGGAACTGTAGAAGCCGACATGGGTAGCAATCAGAGTAGTCGAAGCAGCAACAAGCTACACCATGGCTGGACCTTGTGAGAAGTAGATAAAACTTATTGCTGTACTGAAAGCGCCACAGGTGGTCTTCGAAGATCATTGTTTAGTCAAGCATCATCCAAAGTCTTCGATAGTCATTGTTTAATTAGTTACCTTTCAAAGTCCTCGAAGGTCATTGTTTAGTAATTTATCATTCAGAACCACCGAATGTCATTGTTTAATTCAGTTACCATTCAAAGACTTCGAAGTTCGCTGTTTAGTTAGTTACTCTTGAAAGTCTTGCAAGATCAATGTTTTGTTAGCTACCATTCAAAGTCTTCGAAGGTCATTGGGTCGTTGTTTAGTTAATTACCATTTAAAGTTTTCAAAGGTCATATTTTAGTTAGTTACCTTTCAAAGTCTTAGAAGATCATTATTTAGTTAGGCAGCTTTCAAAGTCTTCGAATGACCTAGTTTAGTTAGGTACCTTTCAAATTCTTCGAATAACCCAGTTTAGTTAGGCACCTTTCAAAGTCTTCGAAGGACCTAGTTTAGTTAGGCACCTTTCAAAGTCTTAGAAGATCATTATTTAGTTAGGCACCTTTCAAAGTCTTCGAAGGACCTAGTTTAGTTAGGTACCGTTCAAAGACATGAATGTTTTTTTTTAATCTCTCTTTCTTTACCTGATCGCTCAAGGTGGGATCTGCATAATCAATTGGCAATCATTTCTGCCACTTTCATCATGCTTGATTCAAACTCATATCCCATCTCTACTTAAATCCTTCCTCTCCCCCCCCCCTCCACCTCCCGGCGCTCCGCCCCCCCCCCCCCACCAACTGACCCAGAAGGTTCATGGTCCGTCTGCTGCAATTCATCCAGATAAATGAGGCACTTCACCCTCGGCTACTTATTCTATCACTATTTTCTTTTCATTCCGTTACTAGTCCGAAGCTTTTTCCCAGTTCCTTCCACGAACAAGGGGGAACAAATCTCCACCGGACTATATCCCCCCCGAACACAATCGATGAAAACCACATGAAGAAATTATCGATCTTTATCGCAATAGTCACGGCTAGAGATACCCCTTTTTTCGCTTGGTAAGGACAGCGAATTCCAAAAATGCAAATACAATATTTATGATTTCTTTGTCCGTAGAGAGAAGGGGATTCTTGGTTTGTCTAATAACGTGGTCGGTAAAAGTAGATATTTTCCTTAATATGCCATTCCAGTTTTCCAAAAACAAAACCAGACAATTTAGTTTTTTTTTCTTTCTGTTACGTATATCGTGAATGTAATTCCTCCTTCTTGCGCAAACTTTAAATTCTAGTTTAATCTTCGGCTGACAAATGTCAGTAAAATGTGTCGGAAGATCTCGCGGGCTCTCTATCATCCAAATTGCTTCATAAACTTTAACCTTTCTCATCATTTCTCGTATCTCCTCATTCACCTCATCGTTTGGTTTTTTTTTTCCTCTTTAAAATGCCTCCTGACCATTCTCAATTCCCTCATTAGTTTTAGATATATTTCTTCTTCTTCTTTTTTCCCTATCTGTCTTCTGTTCCTATTTCTGGAGCACCGGTTGACATTTAAGCTTCATTTCCAAGAGTAATATATCTCAGGTTCAGTTTCTCCTTTAAGTTTGCGTGCATTAATTTTAATTAATGTACCTGTGCCTGTTTCTCTTCTGTCGGATTATAGTGTCGTTCACTGACGCAAACAACTTTCTTCTTCTTATCGATTTACACATCTTATGTTTTGATTTTTTTTTTTTTAGTTAACGTCTTCGGCTGATTCAGTTACGTCTGTGTTGTATTTCCATTGTTAAATTATTCATGAATTATATTTAAGCTATATTCTACTTACGTCTTGCTTGACCTTTGTTTGCACTGAATGTCGTACGAGGGAGAATTTTTTTAAAA
The DNA here is from genome assembly GCA_009760885.1 of Achatina immaculata. Classification (NCBI taxonomy): domain Eukaryota; kingdom Metazoa; phylum Mollusca; class Gastropoda; order Stylommatophora; family Achatinidae; genus Lissachatina; species Lissachatina immaculata. The sequence continues at coordinate 50,490,394 of CM019720.1, read as the reverse complement.
AGTAAGGGTAATTTGAAAATCACGAGGCAACCACGGCGGATAGAAGCTGGCACAATACAGCACGTTTGTAATTGCTGATGGGTAAGTTAGAACACGCACAGCTCTGCATTCTGACCTTAATCTAATTTGGGAGACATGATCAAATAAACATGGACGCTGCCCTGCGGGACTGCACCACTGTTGAAAAACTGTTGAGATTTCTCTTATGCAGAGAAAGTGAAACCTCATTGAAATTCACCCTAGAATGTTGGTTCAGTACAGAAGTTAAAACATCATGACTTTATGAACGGATTGAAAAATCTGAAAGCTAGAAGAACAAGTGTAACCGACGAAGTTAGATATGGTCGGGGCATTAACATCGCGCCCACAAGCCTACTTGGAACATGACGCATGTCTTGATCAGAGAAGGCCGACGGATTACATTATCCACTTTTTTTCTGCACATATGGATATCAGGCAAGGAACCATACTTGGCCACGGTGCGTGATTACTTCGGGTGCCGACAAAGTTTGCACAAGATGGGGTACCCAAACTAACTTCCTGATCCGACGTCAAGGAAGCTATTTATCGGTAGCAGCACCGCCGCTTCTTCTCCCAGATGATGAAGAAGATAGCAGAACTAACCAAGAGATGCACCAACCCGCAGGGAGGGGGCCATATGGACAAGTGATGTAACCATTATACCCAATTGTTTGCAGTTAACAATGTTAAACGGTATGTTGCCCTCTTTTTACCTTTTGATTCTCCCTCATACTTTATACCATCTGTGAGCTTTCATTTCTCACAGAGCTAGCAGCGATCTATTGTCACCTGTAAGACCTCTTTGCGTAGTTATTTGAGTCCGGAGCGTCCCATTTTTACGTGGGGGATTGGGGGGGGGGGCAGCAGAAATGAATAAGAAAAATCCAATCACTGGAAATAAACACAGGAAAATCACAAAAATAAACCCGGACAGTAATCTTTACTCCTCAAAATGATGCCGTGACTGCGTAAGTGAAGACTTTCGGTAACCGTGTTTTCGTCGGCATTAATTACGTATGTGGTTCCTGTAATTTTTTGTTTTAATTCGCTGATTCTCCTCATTTGTTAATAATGGTCGGTGCAGTCTATCTTCAGCGTAATTTTCAATATAAAATATGTTTCTCATTTCCGTGAAAGTGTGGCGTCCGCGCGCATAGACCAATATTTCTCAATATCCAGTTGAGTTTCCATTTATATCGTATTAATATTCCAAGTTTTAATTTTTTTTTCTCCTTATGACAGATGGAAGATATTCGTTAACTGATGCTTGCGAGAGATTATGAAATTTCGTTGTAAAAAAAAAAAAGAGAGATTTTATCAACAGGAGACTTGCATGATAAAAGCGTTATGAAGCTGGGCTGTGATTGGAAGCGTTGAAGGCGTCAGGTTGCAGAAAAAAAGTATCCATAGCATAGAATTATAGATTTTATAGATTTAAAAAAGTATCCATAGCATAGAATTATAGATTTTATAGATTTAAAGAAAGTATCCATAGCATAGAATTATAGATTTTATAGATTTAAAAAAGTATCCATAGCATAGAATTATAGATTTTATAGATTTTGAAAAAGTATCCATAGCATGGAATTATAGATTTTATAGATTTAAAAAGTATGTATATATGTATGTGTGTATGTATGTATATGTGTATATGTATTGTGTATGTGTGTATGTATGTGTGTATGTATATATATTTGTGTATGTATGTGTGTATGTATGTATGTATGTATGCATGTATGTATGTGTGTTTGTATGTATGAATGTATGTATGTATGTATTATGTATGTATGTATGTGTCTGTGTGTGTTAAAAAACTATGTATGCGTGTATGTGTGTATATGTATGTATGAATGTATGAGTGTATGTGTGTATGTATGTATGTATGTATATGTATGTATGTATGTATGTATGTATGTATGTATGTATGTATGTATGTATTATGTTTCTCTGCCAGAACAGAAGAAAAACCAGAAATAATGTGAACATTTAACTACAACTGTTTCTTGCTAAAGAGCATATGTCTGTACCATATTAACAAATGTTGCGTGTACCTGATGCAGCGTGAACTGTGTTCGATATCTGTTGATTTTCCTGTGGCTTCCTGGTCTCTTTTTTCGTTTGTTTGTTTAAACTCTTCTGCTCCAAAACAACTGTGTCAGGGTGGTAGATCTTGTACGCATGTGCAAATCAAAGCTCAGGGTAACATTTGGTCAGTCTAAATATATTAGAAAGTGGCACATTTCTAATCTAACCCATGTTTTTAAAGTAGGCACTAACATTTTTTTTGTGTTTCTTTTTATCGAAATTTCTTCTTTTTTAAAAAAAAATAATGCATTATGTTAGAGCCTGGAAGGTAATTCAAGACTGAAAGAGTTAACACAATTTTGCTCATGTACCAGCATTTCTCAACTTCCCAAGTCCCAGTCGTCCATTTTCAACCCACACTGCCCTCCGAATCCTCCCCTATACTTTAAATCATCATCCGAGAAATGATTTTCTACCATTGTACATTCTTTAACTGTGTTAATCCCTCCTCCCCAACTGGACTTGACATTCTTCCCTGGGGAGCCACGTGCGTCCTGGCTGACTACTCTAAGATATTACATTTCTATTAAGACACAGAATATCGAAGACCGGCAGGAAAAGAGTTAATGTGCAGTACTGCATGTTTCAACACAATAGTAGTTATACGATATTAATTTTTCCTAAACTGCTTTCGTTCCTTTTGTCTGATTTGTTCAAGGTACGCTAAATTTCGAGTTTGTTTTATTAATAAAAGCTTTAGAAGCTTATTCTCGTTTTATCTGGCATAATATTTCTAACAAAACTGTAGCAAGCTTCTTTATTTTAAACAGTTTATCGCTTCAGATCTTTCTCTTTCCATTGGTTAGAACTTTTTAATAACAATTATTCACTGATTTGCATACATTTTTTTTTCCATTTTTGTTTTCCCTTCACTAGTCATGAATTCCTTTCAGTTAACGTTTTAGAGGTACCGTACCTAAGTTCAGCTTGTCGGTTTGAAATACTCCTGGGCTTTAGAAACCAAACGAGAATCCACAGAAAGCTAGAGCTAACTTCCAATATTACCAGGCACTATGTGGCTTTAACAGCTTTCATACCAAATTAGAAATTAATGAGGCGTTACTAGACGGGAAGCCGGATGCTTTTTCTCCATTTTAGTTCTCTCTAGTCTCTCATCTAATCTGGATGTTCTAGTTAACTAGCTTGACACCGGACTATAGAAGGCGGAAGTGAACGGTTCAGATTGCCCTCTTGAGCTTTTTGCCAGATTGTAAATTTCGTTTTCCTATCCGGTCTCCAAATGTCTGAATTTGGCCCCGCGTAGATGAAGCATCTACGTTGTTATTGCGGTTTTTTTTTCTTAAAGAATAGATGAAAGCAAAGTAGTAATGATAAGGAGAAGTTTGTTGAGGTGATTTTGTAGCATGGCCTTGTAAGTAATGATTATAGTTGTTATTATTATTATTAATGAATATGGTTATGAAAATATACTGTAAACAAAATAGTAACATCGAATAGCAACAGGGAAAAGTAGGTAGAAAAAGGAAGAGAAAGGTATAAAACTTCCATGACACTAGAACACGACGGGGACAAAGGTAAACAGTCTAAACAGTGAATAGAAAAAAACGATTCTCAGTGACGCTGAGATATAGGTCCTACAAAGAAAGGACGCCAAAAAGTAGGATGATCCAGTGATAAAAAAGTGGTGACTGGACGTTGACACGAGTAAACAAAATAGAAAAGACGAGTATAAAAGGCAGACACAATGAAAAAGCGAGGACACAATAAAATCTCCGACATGAAAGAGCAAGATAATGACTTAGGTAAATAACAAGTATATAGACGAGATTGACACGCATGATACGCGTTAGGACGCTGTTGCGCACGGCTTTTAAATAAAGGAATGACCACCTCGGCCACCTGACCAATTAAATATTTAGAGGCGTGGCCTACTGGACAACTGACTTACGAGAGATAAGTTACGGGGCAGTTTGAATGACGGATAATCAGAACACTCATGGGAACCAGTGGACATCTGAAGGATGGAGCCATAATCTTATATCTTATATCCTTCCCGTGCCGTTAAACATCACATAGGGCTCGTAAAGTAGTTCGCCAATTTTTCCTGTCTTCGGCGAGTCTTTCAACCTCATCAAAGGATTTTATGCCTGTTAGCTTGGCCTCTCTTAATAATGTCCTCTTCAGAGTTTCACGCGGTCTGCCCCTTTTTCTTCGGCCTGTTGTGTTCCACTTGATAGCTTGTTTTGGGATTCTCTGATCATTTCTTCTCATCAAGTGACCAACATATGTCCATCTCCTTTTCCTGATCACCCATGAGACTGGTTGTTGTTCAGTCATCTGTGTTATCTCTGCATTGTTCTTGAATTCATTCCACTTGATGCCGAGTATTTTCCTTAGGCATTTGTTTTCAAAAGAGTCTAATTTCTTTTCTATTTCTTTAGTTGTTTTCCAGCTTTCGCATGCATAAATGAGGGTGGATATTACATTTGAATTGAATAGTCTTAACTTGGTTATTGTGCTTATAACTTTTGAATTCCATATGTTCTCAAGATTCTTGAAGATTAATGCTGCTTTTGCACTTCTGATCCTAACTTCCTTTCTAGTGTCACCATCCTGGTCTATGTAGCTGCCAAGGTATGCAAATTGATTGACTTCTTCACTATCTGTCCCTTCTATGTGTATTTTTCCATTTTGATTTATGGGAATTTTCATTATTTTTGTTTTGTCCTTCTTAATTTCAAGTCCTATTTTGCTAGCCAGTGAAGACAGGCTATCTGTTTTTTCTTGCATGGAATTCACATTATTACTGATAAGAGTTATGTCATCAGCAAAATCAAGATCTTCTAGTTGGGTCCCATGTACCCAGTCAATACCTGTGTTACCTGTGCAGCATTTTTTCATTATGAAGTCTATTGTAATCCCAAAAAGTAAGGGAGACAGTATACATCCTTGTTTCACGCCTGTTTCAATCTGGAACCATTCACTCATCCCTTCTTCTGTCTTGACTGCACAACCATATCCATTGTATAAGTCCTTAATGATGTTGACAATTTTAGATAGTATTCCATATAGACATAAAATTCTCCATAATGAATCTCTGTGTATGCTATCAAATGCCTTTTTAAAATCTATGAAGTTCAGTATTAATGGTTTCTGCTTTTCAATATGTTCTTCAAGCATTATTCTGAGAGTAAAGATCTGGTCGAGACAGCTTCTCCCTTTTCGAAATCCTGCTTGTTCTTCTCTCATTGCAATATCCACTATATCTTTGAGTCTATTCAAAATGACCTTGCAAAATACTTTTGACACAACTGATATTAAGGTTACTCCTCTCCAGTTGTTACAGTCACTAAGGTTGCCCTTTTTTGGTATTTTAACAATGATTCTTTTCTTCCAATTAGAAGGGACCTTTTCTTCTTTCCAAATCTTGTTAAACATTCTCTGTAGTTGTCTCATGTTTTCACTATTGATAGCTTTTAGCATCTCGGCTGTTATTTCATCTTCACCTGCAGCTTTGTTGTTAGCCATTAAATTCACTGCTGTTTCAATTTCATGCAATTTAATTTCATCTAGGTTGACATTTAGTTGTGGGGCTGGTAAGTCAGTTTCAAGGTTTAACAATTCTTTTGGGTGTGGTCGATTGAGTATTTCTTGGAAGTGTTCAGCCCATCTTTGCTTTTGTCTTTATTTGATGTTAATAGTGTTCCAGTTTTGCTAAGGATTGGTCTTTCTTTAGATGTAATAGTACCTGTTAGCCTCTTTTGTATGTTATATAAAGTTTTGCTGTCTCCTGTTTTTGCTGCTTTCTCTGCCTCTTTCGCCATATTGTCTATGTATACTCTTTTATCCCTTCTAGCTGAACTTTTTACTTTCTTGTCTATGTCTTTGTATTTTGCTCTTGCCAAATCTCTTTCATGATCTGCTTTTGCATTCAACATGTCTAATTTGACTGCTCGTCTTTCATGTATATACTTCCATGTTTTATCTGATATCCATGCTTTTCTATTTGGTTTTTCCAATCCAGCGCTTACTTTTGCTGCTGTGATTATGGCTGTGCTGTAAGAATTCCATAACTCATCTATACCTATCTCCTCAACTTCACTGGGTGTTTTGGAATGATTGGCAAGTTCCTGATTGAAATTAATGTTAGTATTTTCTTCTTGTAGGCTGTGGCTGTTTATCTTTCTGTGTACTGATTTCTTGTGTTGACTTTTCAATTTTAGTTTTATTTTCCCTATGCACATGTTGTGATCACTGTTGACATCTGCACCCATATAAGCCCTTACATCCATGAGAGATGTTCTGTATTGCTTTCTAATACAAAAATGGTCTCTCTGGTTTCTAGTTCTATCATCTGGAGATATCCATGTTGTTTTATGTATCTCTTTGTGTGGGAATATTGTGCCTCCAATGACCATGCCCTCTGTTAGACATACTTCAATTAATCTTTCTCCATTCTGATTAACCATGTCAATTCCTTCTTTCCCCATCACTTTTTCAACGTCGGTATTATCCTTCCCTACCTTAGCGTTGAAGTCCCCGATAGCAATTAAGATGTCGTGTTTAGGGACTTTGTTGATGATTTGTTGTAGTTGGTGATAGAAGTCGTCTTTCACATCATCATCTGCATCATTCGTGGGTGCATAACACTGTATTATTGTCATTCTTCCGTGTCGTAGGTTGTATCGTGCTCTTATTATACGACTGTTCACCGGTTCCCATTCTACAAGGCTCTTTGCAGCTACATTTGACATAATAATGCCCACTCCTTCTCGGAATTTACCGTCATTTCTGCCTGAATGTATAATTAACTTACTGTTTTCCGCCGATCTTTTACCTGCTTCTGGCCATCGCATTTCGCTGATGCCCAGTATGTCTAGATGGTATCTCTCCATTTCTCTGATGACCTGAGTAGTTTTTGTTGGTGCTGCCATCGTTCTCACATTCCAGAATCCAACCCTTGTCACATGTTTGGGGCCGACGAATGAGCTCTTCGGAGTTGGCATCCCTGATGCTCGGTTGGTTTCTCTGCGAGTTTCCATAACGATATCTTTTTTTTCCCATCTGGAGTTGCCTCTAGATAGGTCCCAGGATAAGGTTGTCAGCCTTATGCCCAACTCCCGGTACATGAAATCAGCGGCGAGAGCGTTTTAAAAACGACCGCCATCTTGCACGTCACGCCATAATACGTATTGGTTAATCCATCAAGCTGGACTTGAAGATAAAAAGGCGAGTGGAGAGACAGGAGGGGACCAAGAAGTACGGAAGTAGAGGAGAGGAGACAGAGGAGGGAGCCCGAAATAAGAAAAAACAGACAATCTAGGACGGAGAAGTACGGAAGTACAGGAAAGAAGGAACCAAGAAGTACGGAAGAAGAGGAGAAGAGACAGAGGAGGGAGCCCGAAGACGGAAGAATAGACAGTCTAGAACCAAGAAGTACGGAAGTAGAAGAGAAAGGAGACAGAGGAGGGAGATCGTCAGAACAACGTCGGTCCGGCAAGTAGCGACTGACCAGGACTGCAAGAAAGATGGTCAGTGCATGTGGACAGTCAAGAGTGAAGAAAGAAGGTCCGACCAGAACAGCCGAGAAGCCATCAGATGAGAGATAACAACAGAAGTCCAGAGAAGAGGCAAGTAGACTTTGCTCGTTAGTACACTGCGATTGAGAGACTGCAGAGGAAGACCTTCAGAAGAAATCAGAATACAGACAAGAAAAGAAAGAGGACGAGACGATATACAATCAGAAGTAGTGTTAGACGGAAGATGGTTTTCAAATGATTCAAGTGAATAAGAAGAATTGACACTTTTGAAACTTTGAGTACAGTGATTTTAGAACAGAAACTAGTTGACCACGTGTTGCAGATGTGATGTAATACTGAGACAGGAAATGTTCTCGTATCAAGTGTAGATTATTGTGAATTTGAGAAACTGAGAAATGCTGTATGTAGAATATGATAGAGTTTGATATTGGGAACAAATGATTAAGTGTTTCAATCCAAGTGACGTAGTCGACAATATGTCTTTAACTTATTTGTCAGAGTTAAATGAATTCTGTAGAGAACATTTCATCGGACTTGCTCTGATTTAGTGAAGTTGTAATATTTGTGGAACCTGTGATGTGTTAATCAAAGAGCATCTTTAAGCTTCAATTCTATAATAATATGGAACTATTCAGAAAGATATGATTCAAAAACTACAATGTTATAATAAATAACTGTCCAAAACAGGAATCTTTTAACACAAATAAACAATAGAAGGCGAGAAAGAATGTTGATAGACAACAGTTTTAAATAAACAGATTCGTGGTAATTATCAGAGAATTATAAGGTAAATTTAAGTTCAAACAAACAAACAAACTGCTCTTCTTAACGATATTTATCGCTACACTCGTTTTACCGTACTAAGAATATAGAGTGGCATTTAACCATTCCCTATCCTTTGTCAAAGATTTAGTAGACAAACTTCCGACATCCGGTACAGCTTGCATTGCTGATGAAATAGAAAAAGTATAATTTATTCCAGTTACCTGATATGTTCAACGATAAATTTTCTTCATAAATTTTACTTCCACGTCAGAAAAGTGGAAAACGCCAATTAAAACAGAAAAAAGCATTCAACGCTCTAAATAAGCTATTCAACTCTCAAAAAAAAAAAAAACAGGGCAAGACAGTAATCCAAATAATATGACCACAACAACGTTGCTATCAGTTCAGAAAGTTAATGCTGCTTTACATAAATGTCAACAAAATGCAAACCAGTAAACGCGCTGGCATAATTTGAACCTGGAGTTTTCAACTTTCAAGCGGCCTAAAGGGCCACAACTGTATGCGGAAATCGAGTAGCAGGCCGCATATAAATCAACTAGTTTTTGCCATCTTCACATACAAAAAAAAAATATGACAAAAAGCAGCGGTTATGAAGTAAAGATGAACTGATTGTCAGAGCGCGTCTTCCCTCTGTTGGAATAACGAGTCGGTCGCGCTGGCGGGAGTCTCGTACTGATTTAATAGTAAAATGTCGCAGCCACGAGGTCGCTGATACAGCTCACGCTACCAGTGCCCTCAACAGATAAGAACACATAATGGGGGTCAAAGGCAACGACACAACAGACAGGCTGGCCGGGCAAGGCATCAATACAGGGAACGTAAGAATGGACAAAGAGGAGATTGCAAGAGCTGCCTTGGACATGCTGCGCATTAAGGACGAAAGCGGGTATGAGGAGGGGGGGGAACACCATCAAGAGGATAGTCAAGCTGGGAGAGGAAAGGGGAAGTGGTCGTTACTCTTAAGTGTTTGGCATAGCGCATGTTACCGTATTACCCACAACCAGTGTGTGGCCGGCTCCATCAGCAGGTGTACTCTTCAAAGGAAGTTGGAAAAGAAAACTGAGAACTTAAGAGAGTGCTCCGAGTACGGCGATGCCAGTCTCTGGTCACAGTAACGATGGCCTGATTGTTTTAATTGGCTTTTTGTGTCTTTTAATAATATTTTTACGTCTAGTCTTAATTTGAATAAAGTAAATTATATTTTAAAAATAACCTCGTGGGCCGCACAAAAGAAGGCCTGGATGCGCCCCGCAGGCCACCAGCTGGATAATCCTGGTGTAAAGTGTCTTAAAGATAAACAATGGTAACTTGAGGTGGGTAAAGCTGGGGCGACCATCCCCAACCCAGCGCGTCACAGGTGGCGGATGGTGAAAGTCCTCCAGATATGGAGGATCCCTGTGAATAAGGAGTTGTCCAAATAAGCAGGCGCGGACCAACTGGCAGTAGACTCAGAGAGCGAGGTGGGGTAGTAGGTGGCTCTACTACTCCTATAAAGTGCCTCAGGTGCTCAGTGAAGGGAATACCAGGCGGGTCAGAGGCGCCTTAAAACCTCTTGCTCCCGCTGCCTTGCGGGTAGGACAGGGAGTCCAAAGGCTAGCGGAGAGTCCGTACACAAACCGACAGAAGGCAACGGGAAACCACTGTTGTAGCTCCCAAGAACAATTATGCTTATTCAGAGTCATAGATTTATCATGAACGACGTTAACGGATGTTCCTCTGGAACAGCCTCGTCTGGTAGGGCAGCTCACGAGCCACAGGTGAGGCCAGATCGTCATCAAGCTACTGGTGGCAAAACTAACAAGTTCAAAATAGCAACATGGAATGTTAGAACTTTATTCCAGGCTGGAAAATTAGAAAATGTAAAGATGGAAATGGAAAGGATGAAGATCAACATATTAGGAATGAGTGAAGTTAGATGGACAGGTGCAGGAAAGATAAACTCAGATAAATATACAATAATATATTCAGGAAGTGAGAAACATGAACGAGGAGTAGGAATTATATTTGATGAAAAAACGGCAAGGACAATTGTAGGATATTTGAACATCTCGGACAGAGTCCTGCTAGCCCAACTGAAAGGACAACCAATAAACATAAATATTATACAAGTGTATGCTCCAACATCTGAAAGTTCTGAGGAAGATGTACAGATATTTTATAATGACATAGAGACAGCACTAAAACACACAAAGTCACATGAAGATACCATAGTCATGGGAGATTTTAATGCCAAAGTTGGTAAAGGAAGAACTTCGGACATCGTTGGTGACTATGGACTGGGGGAGAGGAATGACAGAGGTTATAAATTAATTGAATGGGCAAGAATACATAGCATGGTTGTAGGAAACACCTGGTTTAAACAACATCCTCGAAGACTGGCAACGTGGTGCAGTCCAGACAAAAAGATATTTAACCAGATAGACTACATATTAATCAACAAACGATTCCGCAATGCATTACTGACAACAAAAACCATGCCAGGATCTGACTGCAATAGTGACCATGATCCACTCTGTGGAAAAGTTAGAATAAAGCTAAAGAAAGCAGGAAGAAAAGTGAGAAACATCAAACTGAATACAGAACTTCTTAAAAATGACCAAGAACTGCGAGAACAATACAAAGTTATTATAACAAATAGATACAATGCAATAGCAAAGATAAATAGTATAGATGAACAATGGGAAATGTTAAGAGATTCTATCCACCAAACTGTTAAGGAGATAATACCACCGAAAAAAGAAGCCCCTAAAAATAAATGGATGGCAGACGACATCTTAGGACTGATGGACAAGAGGAGGAGGAGTAAAAATAACGAGGAAAAAATTAGCAAGATAAATAAAGAAATAAGACGCAAATGCAGAGAAGCAAAAGAAATGTGGTTAAATGAACAGTGCAGACAGATAGAGGACGCTCATAATAAAGACAGCAAAAACATGCATAAACGAATTAATGAACTCACAGGCAGGAAAACAAAATATACCACAGGATGCCTGAAATAAGGTAAAATGTTAATGGGAAAAGAAGACATTGTGGACAGGTGGACAGAGTATATCGGTGAGCTATATGGAGGAGAAAGACCAGAATTAACACCAGATACTGAAAACTGTGATGGACCGCCAATACTTGAAGATGAAATCATAGATGCCATCAAACACATGAAGAAAAGAAAAGCGACTGGGCCTGATAATATAACAATAGAAGAAATAGAGGCACTAGAGGAGACAGGAATAAAAATAATAACCAAGTTACTGAATGATATTTACAACAGTGGTTACACTCCCAGTGACCTGATTAAATCCACGTTTATAGCACTACCAAAGAAACCAGATGCAAAGGAATGTGACGACCACCAGACTATCAGCCTCTCATGTCACATAACGAAGCTACTTCTGAGAATCATTATGAGAAGAACAAGGAAAACGATAAAAATGGAAATAGCAGATGAACAGTTTGGATTTGTTGAAGGAAAGGGAACACACAATGCCATTTATGCTTTACGAACACTAACAGAAAGAGCTTTAGAAGTACAGAAAGATCTCTACTTATGCTTCATTGATTACACCAAGGCATTTGATAAGGTGAAACATAGTGAAATTATTAAAATGCTTGAAGACATCAATACAGACGGCAAAGACTTGAGGATTGTAAAACATCTATACTGGCAGCAAGAAGCAGCAGTTCGAGTTGAAAATAGAATTGGAAAATACCAACCTATAAAACAAGGGGTGCGACAAGGATGTGTACTATCTCCAGACCTTTTTTCTCTGTACAGCGAGAATATTCTAAGAACAATCATCACAGAACCAGGCATAAAAATTGGAGGATACAATATTAACAACCTTCGGTATGCTGACGACACAGTACTGATAGCTGAGAACCAACAAGACTTACAAAATCTCTTGGATAAAGTGGCCAAAGAAAGTGAACAGAAAGGCCTTACTTTGAACATCAAAAAGACAGAGACTATGGTTATATCTAAGAAACAGAATCCACCAGCATGCAGTATAAAATTAAACGGAACCATTCTAAAGCAGGTGCAGAAATTCAAATACCTTGGAGCAGTAATAACTTCAGATGGGAAATGCAAAACAGAAATTAGGAACAGAATAGGCCAAGCAAAGACTGCATTTCAGAGAATGAGAAACATATTAGCTAACATCTTTATCAATGAATGTTAGAAAACGAGTCCTAAAATGCTATATTGAACCTATCTTGTTATATGGAAGTGAATCATGGACAATAGGCAAGTCTGCACAAAAATCATTGGAAGCAGCAGAAATGTGGTTTATTAGAAGAATGTTGCGAATCCCCTGGATAGCAAAAATAACTAATGAAGAATGTATGAGAAGAGCTGGAGAGACAAAAAACCTTGTCAGAAAGATAAGAGAGAGACAATGTACTTTCATAGGACATGTAATGAGAAGAGGGGGCATTGAAAATATTATAACAACAGGAAAGATAGAAGGAAGAAGATCAAGAGGAAGACCAAGAGAAATGATACTGGACAGTCTGACGGGATGGTGTGAGAGGAGATCACCAACTGAACTGATGGCCTGCATGAAGGATCGGGTACTCTGGAGAAGCATAATAGCCAACGCCAGTCAGCACGGCACCTGATGATGATGATGATGAACTTGAGGTGACAAGACTACAAAGAGATAATTAGTTTTGCGATTTGTTTAGAATCTGGTAATATCTCCATAAGATGAAAGGCCGTGGCAACAGCCCAATGCATGTGTCTAAACGGACCACGGGCCCTTGAACACATACTACAGACCTGGACTATTTACAGAGACCTCAGAGCCCGAGAGAGAAGCATCGAGGCGAAACTCTGGGGCTCCTACGAAGACCTCCTGCTGACAGCTGAATTCTTAGAAGCAGCCCGACTCCCTGTTTGAAAAGCTGAGCATGCGAAACTGAATGAAGAAAAAGGAGAAGAAGGTTTAATTAACTATTTATGGAACTCAATCAATCAATCAATCAAGCAATTGCTGTGCCGCATTGCGTAGGCGATCATTTCTCTCCACAATTCCATGTCTTTAGACTTGATTATGAGATCCGCCGGTGACTTTCTTCCTAGCTACTCTAACAGCCCATCCAGTAACTTCTCTCTGTCTTCCTCTGTCTCTTCTTCCCCTGTCTCTTCTTCCTTCAGTTTTTCAAGTTGCCACAGTGTGTTCCAATTTTCCTCTTCTCAGAAAATGTCCTATAAATCTCGCTTGTCTGCCTCTGATCTTTGCTGTAATTTGCCTTTTAACTCCAGCCTCTCTTAAGACTTCTTCGTTGATTTTCTTAGCTGTCCATGGTACCTTCAACATCCTTCTTATGAACCACATTTCCATTGTCTCCATTTCTCGCTGTACTCTCTTATTCATGGACTATGCTTCACATTCATAAAACAAAATTGACTCGATGTAACATTTAAGTACTCGGAATCTTGTTTCCATTGATAAGGATCTGTTGCACAAGATGTGTCTCATTGTCTGGAATGCTGACTTGGCCTGAGCATGTCTGCTTTTTATTTCGTTGTGACATTTCCCATCAGCTGTTATAATTGTTCCTACGCACTTGAATCTATCAACTTGTTTCAGTTGTGTGCTATCGATGGTAATGCTACATTTTGGTGATATTATTTTCTTTGAGATGACCATCACTTCGGTCTTCTTTTTATTCAGGCTGAGACATTTACTTTTACTTCCAGGACGTCCAGAAGAGCCTGTAGCTCCCCTTCACTTTTAACAATTAGAACTATGTCGTCTGCATATCTTAAGCTGTTAAGGTTGTACCCGCCAATTGATATTCCTGGCAAGCTCTCTATATTTCTCATTATGTTTTCGCTGTACAAGAAGAAGAGATCAGGAGATAGAACACATCCTTGTTTCACACCCCCTTTTATGTCTTGGAATGCTCCTATTTGGTTCTCAACCCTCATTGCTGCTGATTGCTGCCAGTATATGATTCTGGTGCGTCCAGATCTTTCCCATCTATGTTGATGTCTTTCAGCATTCTTATAATTTCTGATTTATGGAACTACTGTAACGACCAAAAAAAAAGTTTATTGACCTTTCAACAAAAAATGAGACACGTTCTCAGTTTCCAACTAAAAAGTTCATATTTGTTAAGTGATATGTTTACTTTAACACTTCACTCTATAACAAAAAAAAACACAGAGAGAGAGAGAGAGACAGACAGAGAGAGACAGAGAAAGAGACAGAGACAGACAGAGACAGACAGAGAGAAACAGAGAGAGAGAGACTGAGAGAGACAGAAAGAGACAGAGAGACAGAGCCAGAGAGAGACAGAGAGAAACAGACAGAGAGAGAGACAGAGAGATATAGAGAGAGAGGGAGAGAGAGAGTAAAATGCAGAACAATGTACAGAAGAGCGTTTGTTGAAAAAAAAAAACAGAATACAAAGAAACAAGACCAACAAAATGGAACTGCAAGAGAAATAGGAAAAAATATTATAAGTAGGAAGTTAAAATGTTTTAACATGTAACGAGGTATAACATAACGGAAACCCTGTTTAGTAGACAGGATAAGAAGAGACAAGAAAAAGGCCACGTTTTTAAAGACAGGGCATCATCAAGAGATGGACAGGTCACAGCCTAAAATAAAACAAATGTTTGACACAACGAACTGGAGATTCGTGTAAACAGACACACAATCGAGAGATGGACAGGTCACAGCCTAAAATAAAACAAATGTTTGACACAACGAACTGGAGATTCGTGTAAACAGACACACAAACAAGAGACGGACAGGTCACAGCCTAAAATAAAACAAATGTTTGACACAACGAACTGGAGATTCGTGTAAACAGACACACAATCAAGAGACGGACAGGTCACAGCCTAAAATAAAACAAATGTTTGACACAACGAACTGGAGATTCGTGTAAACAGACACACAATCATGAGCCAGCATGTGATGTGTTCACTAATATACACAGTCGCTGTTGTTACAACAACACCACCAACAACAACAAAAAGGGGTAAAAGCTCCCGTTTCTATGCCATTAAGGCATACAGGGGATACGGTGTTAGGCCTGAATTTCCAAGACCTTCGGCCCAGGAAACTGTGATGTGGTCAGTATCACGCCCGGCCGCATTTACCTTCCAAGATTTCTCGGGTACCCATTGTTAGAGGTTGAGTGGACCCCCCGGGACTTTTTTTTTTAGGTGTGGTGGTACCAGAAAAAAAAAATCTCCACTGCTGGGTTGTGAACCTGGTACCACGGGATTTGTAGACCGAGCGCCTAACCACTCGGCCAACCGGTCAGCACACTGTTATAAAGTTATGAATAAACACAACATAAAATAATAAATGTGAACGCTAAAGTGAAGGAAGTTTTTTTTTTCAAAACATGAAGAATTGTACACACAGTGATATTCTGACATTCGTCTCTCAGCTATCACTCTTATACAAATATTCAACCTCAGTTTAGTACAAGTTAGTACTATAAGTATACTATATACACTACATAAACGGGGCGAACCAATGAAACAGACAGTTTTACCCAAAAAAAAAAAACCCACTTCATTCTGGCTGTATCGAGTTGTTGGAGGAGCTGCAACTATTTTCATTATTTTCTCATTTCTCCAGCATCAAATAAGATGGAACCGGCAGACTGGCCAACGAGGTTACAGAAAAACAGTTTCTAGATAGCTCTGTAGTAGACAAAAGGTTCTAGTTATTAAATTATACAGCAACAAATGGGTTAACCATATCACGTTAGTCCGTGGCCATCATATGTAACTTAGTTTATGGTTGGTGTGTATTCACAGGTTAACTTATCCGACGCAAACCTCATCCCCTCTTCCTTTCTCCTATTTTCAAAGCCAGACTCGTCCATCTCTGGATGATGTCCAGACTCCAGACCAAAATATTAAAACTTCTGGCCGTTTTTTTTTTCAGAAAGAACAAGTTGGACGCACTTCTGGGAGATTTCCCAATCTTGGACTATGCACGGGCCCATCTAGCACCTTCTTGTGAGCTGAAGCTGATATCTAAGTTGTTCGGTGAAGATCGTTATGGCTTAGGGCTTCCCAAAGATTCTCCACTCAAGGTAAGAATCATGTGTCTCACCTGAAACACCTGGTTATATGTCAGGTGATTTCGCCTTTAGAAGCAGTATAGAGGGATACACACAGGCAGAAGGATAGACAGGCCGGAAAATGTACAGACAAGTGGTGTGTGATGTGCAGACAGACAGATAGACAGAAAGACAGAATGGTGGATGGAGGGATGAACATACGTACGATCGGGATTGACGGAAAAATGAAAGGACAGATTAGACAGACAGACAGACAGATAAATAATGAAAACTTGATGATGAAAAAAAAAACGTACAAGTTTATGAAATATACTCAGCAAGAATCGTGACATCACATGCAATTAGTGAAAATGCATATGATAATATCAATCATTTTAAAAAGAGAAACTAGACATTCGATACGTTGCTACATACGTTAATCTCTACGGTTAATTGATCATCTCTCTCTCTCCCTCCCTCCCTCTCTCTCTCTCCCTCTCTCTCTCCTTCTCTCTCTCTCTGAAACTTGAGTGCCCAGGGCACATGGGGCTTCTGCAAAGGTTTTTCACAAACGCCTGCCCTTTATATTTTTTCCGCTCTTGCCCAGGTGAGCCCTCTATTGCTCAACATCCTCTCGGTTGTTCTTCTCCATGTCTCCTTTGGTGTACCCTTACTTCTGTTCCCCTGTGGTGTCAGTCTTAGTGCTGTTTTTTTTTTTTTTGGTAGTGAGTTGTCGGTCATTAGGAGCACATGTCCCAATCATCGCCAGGGTCTTTACTCAATAATATGCTGTCAGTGGTTAATTGATCACATGTATCTCAATTTACCTTGAAGATCTAGCCTCATGAGGCCAACATCATTTGCCCATTTACTTAATTGTTCCTGACATCATATCTGAGCTAAGCGTGTATAATGTTTAAATCCTTTTAGGATATTTCTCAACCTAATATCAGGTTATCTAATACTGGTAGAATCAGCCGTGGTAGGAGCTGTTTAGCGTGATAATGGAGGGCGACGACGCGTCCATTTGGCAGTCAGCGACACAGAATTGACATGCCAGCGTCGGGGGCAGGTGAATCATACACCAAGACCGTGATCTGCCTCTCCGTTGGCACACCCAGTAACGGGCCTAGCCTGGCTAACCGGTGCAGGGATCGCAATAGCCCCCCCCCCCCAACACCTGCCATGAGGGTAGAGTCTGATAAAGAATTATTGCAAACTCCCTTCCTTTTCAGCTCCACTTACGGACTGGAAAAATAGCCACAGTCTGATACGATGCTGTGCTACAAAGAGCAATATCTGGCAATTCAAGGGAGATTGAAGAAGAAGAAGAAGAAGCTCCGGAAGAAGAAGAAGAAGAAGAAGAAGAAGCAGCTCCGGAAGAAGAAGAAGAAGAAGCTCCGGAAGAAACCTCCTGACATCTGATTCATCTGTGTACCACAAGAAATCGGCCTTCTTAGACTAAAGAAGAAGAAGAAGAAGAAGAAGTATGATGATCCTCGAGAAGAAACCTCCTGACATCTGATTCATCTGCGTACCACAAGAAATCGGCCTTCTTAGACTAAAGAAGAAGATGAAGAAGAAGAAGAAGAAGAAGAAGCATGATGATGCTCGAGAAGAAACTTCCTAACATCTGATTCATCTGCTGCCACAAGAAACCGGCCTTCTTAGACTGCCAATAATTGTACTAGGTCTATTAATCTGAAAGCTAAGTTAGCCTCCATGAATACATAAGCGTATGAAAGTAAATCCCCGTATTTCGTACATACACGGCTGTATTAGAGACATAATGTTAGGTCTAGGTTGTCTGCTGTTGCTAGACCTTACATCATTCTGTCTGCTAGATTAGTGGAAAAGTGACTCCTCGTCTGAATAATGAATGACTTTCGACTTGAAAATCCATAGCGTTTATATCGACTGGGACCTCATGACTCTCAGCAATCACTCTTACCTAATCCCCGCTAACAACTGCTCAGACCGTCCACCTGTCCTGCTCCCAGTACGATTATTATAAGTCAGTAGCGGTGTCATCTTTCAATCAAAGTATCTTCTGCTGGCTTCAAAGGTTTCTTCTTTCCTTCCTTGGTGCTACTTATTCATAGTCTCTAGGCTAACATTTACATTCCTTTTGCTTTTTTTTTTCTCTTAATTTCAGTTATCTTACATGCTGTCTTGAGATGTTTCGCAAAGAGTACTGCATGAATAGTATCTTTAAAAATTAATTCTTTGAAATTTCATCAGCATTTGTTTTCACAGTTTCATCATCATCATCATCACCATCATCATCATCATCATCATCATCAGCAGCAGCAGCAGCAGAAGCAGCAAGCAGCATCATTATGTGTCTTCTTCGTAACGAAGGTTGGCTGTAATGAATCCCAAGTTTCCTCGTTGCTCCCTCGCCTTGATGGCAGATTCAGTCAGGCTGTGTCCTGCCCGTTCTCGTATGTTGTCTTTCCATTTACATCTCTGTCTACCTCTTGCTCTTTTCCCTTCCAACTTTCCTTCTAGTACGATCTTCAGTATGTTGTTATGTCTTTTGACATGACTGAGTATTTTGGGTTTTTTTTTCATCCTTATTTCGTTGAGAAGTCCACATTGCACTTGGAGCTGTTCTAAAACGTGTACTGTACGTTTTCATTCACCATGTAATGTGACCTACTTTTCTATAGAACCACATTTCTGCTGCATTACTATTTCTCTCTAATCTTTCTCATACTCTTTCTTTTTTGCTTAGAGTCCAGGTTTCTGCTTCATAAAGTAAAGCAAAGCAGATGGAACAATGTTTTTATATATAAATAGGAAACTACGAGGCTTTGGTACGGTAAAGTAAGAGAACAAGTTTTGTAGGATTAGACCTCGAAAAAATCGTAGACAAAGCACTTTAGTGAGACGTGAGAGAAAGAAAAATCACAAGAGAATTACCTGGGATTCGAACACGGACTCCAGTATGACGAGCAGCCGTCTAGCCATGAGAGAACAGCGTACTATCGACTTAGCCAACTAGCTAATCCTACAAAATTTGTTCTCTTACTTTAACAAAGCAGATGTAGCATTTTACAAGTCTCACAACTTATTACCTTCTTTTTTTATATAGTAATGCTAAGATGTAGGCATACACGTTTTGTACACATAAAAATGCACTAGTCTTCTATAATAGTAAGGAAAACATTAAAAATAAGGAAAACGTTAAAAATAAGGAAAACGTTAAAAATAAGGAAAAACGTTAACTCTTTCACTGCACAACACCACTGGCATTGTTAGTAAATCTTGCACACCTAGGCGAATCAGTTTCACGGTGATATTTAAGCAAAGTCTAAATAAAACGAAAAGAAGTAGTACATTTCTAACCCAACCCATATTTTTAAACTATGGAGTAACTTCCTTCTAATTTCTTTCTACCAAAACTTCTCACCAAAATTTATTCTAGAAGAACATGGAAATTCTTTCAGGCGTGAAATAGTATAATAGAATATAGAATGATAGGAAGAAAGTCAGACAAGTTTTAGGAGTATACAATGGAAACTAGACGACTCATCTGAGAATGGGAAAGTTGGTATAAAAAGAGTTATGTTCCAAAGTAATCAGCTGTTTGTGCATAGAGTCCATTCCCTTTGTCTCAATTTGCACGTGGGTCATGCATAACATATGACAAAGAAAAGTCGTGAGAGAGAAAGCAGATGAGCTAAAAGATAGTTTGAAGTTTTAGCTGGGACAGAGTAGATCAAGTTAGCTTGTCTGTGACAAAATGTAGTTTTTGTGCTGTGTCTAGATAGTGTAGAACTGTTTAGAAATTCAGCTAGATGATCTGATGGCAGTGACGTCTGCGGACGGCTGTAACTGCCAGGAATTTTATTCCACATGTTGTCTGAGTGGAGATTTGTCCTGTTATGAGTTTTTTATTATGTATACACTGTCATTCATGCCAACATCGTTATCGTCACCCTGTGCATCAGCAAAGTTTTTAAACGTAATATCGCTGCTGCTATTACCCCAGTGTGAGAATCCTCGGAAGAAGTAAGTCTGTGAAGCGGACAGTAAAACAGACGAAGGAATAGAGACAAAATCTCAACTGTAAGTGAAAGAATATAATCTTGACTGTAAGCATTTCCACTAGTAAAATGTTCCAGCTATTACATCAGTGTGATAAACAATAGGAAGCGGCATCCGGTTCATCTGATATCAGTCATCGGATATCTATGATAGATCAGATAGGAATGATCAGTTAAATAGACAAAAACTATTTTTAAGAGTCAAAAGCTAGAATGCATTGAAAAGGAAGAAATACGTTAAAAGTACGAAAAACTTCTGCTTTCTAGTATTTTTCTATCATCGAAACATAACAAGATTTCTTCCAAGGGCCTGAGATATTTCTTGGCTTCCAGGATTTTCTCTGCAAAAACATTCTCAAACTGCAAAAATACCGCAAAATCACTGAAGTATTTTTTTAACAATATTCCACCTGCTGCTGGAAGTACAAATTTCAGAGAGTGCCAAATTTCCCATTCCGTCTCCTACTCCTCGTCCTTCTCCTCCTTCTCTCTGTCCTCCTCTAATGTGCCTCGTTGTCCTCCTGCTTGTCAGTCATCCTCGGGGAAAAAATATACCGGTTAACCTCATCTTCTTTTCTCAATGGCTGTAATCAGTAGATCCGTCATGGCTTCTCTTGGCGGCCAAAAGAAGACTTGTTAACACCTAGCTCGCGGACAGACTAACTTTAGTCGCAGTTTACCGGATTGTAAGAGAAGAAGGGACACAACAACCCACGAGCCAGTTATTGACCTCCTCACTCCTTTCTGCATCATAAAACACACGCAGCACACAAGCTTCTTCCACTCATACTTGTCCTGCCCCAGCAGGTTCAATTATTTCTTATGTCTTCACGTCCAGCAGTATTCACTATACATCTCCTTCATTTGTCAGTGTTGTCTGTTTCTCGTAACTTGGGCTGAAGAACTGTGTTTCGCAATAGTTGTCTATAGCTCGCTAGTTTATGTAACTGTTCGCATTGTTCGCCCACTTATGCTTGCAGAGTTCTTTCCCTTATTTTCGTATAGTGGATCTCTGTCATTTATTCGATTATAATCTCGACTAAATGGAAACTTATTTAGGTGACGCGTATATTTTTTTTCCTTGTGGATGTTTAAATGATAATTTATGCTCAGGCGAAAGAACCGCTCGAAAGTTCACTCGACTGAATCAGCAGAAAGAAAAGAAAAAGAATCATCAACTCATGATATCACAGATACTTTAACCACTACATTCAGTGAAGCAGGCATCCTGACTTAACAAATCAGTCGCCTTTTTATATTGGTTAGCAAGAGCAGTGTTCTGCAGCGGACATACCATATGAAGCTGAAGATATACGTAACAGTCTCTCAGTGTTTTTTTTTTTTATTTTCATGTCTTCTTTCCAGGCAGCACTTTCGAAAAAGATCTCAGAGTACCACCTCACTGGTTACATAGACGACCTTATAGACGTCCACTTCGCAGACGCCCACTGTATCAAGAAACGTATATCTGAACAGGACTCACAGCTGGAAGTGACCCACCATGCAGGTAACTTCCCTTTGCTGGATACGAGAATGCTTGAGCTGAATACGTTTTTAGATCCCTTCCTAAAAGAGTACCAATTTAGCAGCGTGCATGCTTCCTTTCTGCACGTTTCTCTGTCAGAGTTGCCTTCCTTGTTTAGCCCTTTCAGTATCTCACGTCACTGAATGATTTGTTACGTCACTTTCCGTCATGGTTTTCTGTCATTAATTGCTCAGTCGTAACAATAAATATTTTTCCTTGTTGTATACCTAACGCGTCACCAATGACTATAAATATTACCCTTTTCAAGTATTGAGGATAGGGTCTAATCACTGAATAAATATTTGATCCAGTGGTTATCCAAATTTTTCCAACTACTGGCCCCTCCCAGGTTACGCTCCTAGCTCTCTTCCTCTCCTGTCCCCTCCCCTCAGATACAAAATGGGAAAAACATCATTTGTTTCACTGATTGGTTCTGATACCCCAAGTTTTCCCCCTGACTGATTGGTTCTGATACCCCAAGTATTCCCCCTGATTGATTTGTTCTGATACCCCAAGTTTTTCCCCTGATTGATTGGTTCTGATACCTCAAGTTTCCCCCCTGATTGATTTGTTCTGATACTCCAAGTATTCCCCCTGATTGATTTGTTCTGATACTCCAAGTATTCCCCCTGATTGATTGGTTCTGATACCCCAAGTATTCCCCCTGATTGATTTGTTCTGATACCCCAAGTTTTTCCCCTGATTGATTGGTTCTGATACCTCAAGTTTCCCCCTGACTGGTTGATTCTGATATCTCAAATTTTCCCTCTGACTGGTTGGTTCTGATACCTCAAATTTTTCCCCTGACTGGTTGGTTCTGATACCTCAGATTTTCCCCCTGACTGGTTGGTTTTGATAACCCATGTTTTCCCCCTGACTGTTTGGTTCTGATACCTCAAATTTTCCCCCTGACTGGTTGGTTTTGATACCCCATGTTTCCCCCTGACTGGTTGATTCTGATACCCCAAATTTTCCCCCTGACTGGTTGGTTTTGATACCCCATGTTTTCCCCTGACTGGTTGGTTCTGATACCCCAAATTTTCCCCCTGACTGGTTGGTATTGATATCTCAGATTTTCCCCCTGACTGGTTGGTTTTGATACCTCATGTTTTCCCCCTGACTGGTTGATTCTGATACCTCAAATTTTCCCCCTGACTGGTTGATTCTGATACCTCAAATTTTCCCCCTGACTGGTTGATTCTGATACCTCAAATTTTCCCCCTGACTGGTTGGTTCTGATACCTCAAATTTTCCCCCTGACTGGTTGATTCTGATACCTCATGTTTTCCCCCTGACTGGTTGGTTCTGATACCTCAAATTTTCCCCCTGACTGGTTGGTTCTGATACCTCAAATTTTCCCCCTGACTGGTTGGTTCTGATACCTCAAATTTTCCCCCTGACTGGTTGGTTTTGATACCTCATGTTTTCCCCCACACTGGTTGGTTCTGATACCTCAAATTTTCCCCCTGACTGGTTGGTTTTGATAACCCATGTTTTCCCCCTGACTGTTTGGTTCTGATACCTCAAGTTTTCCCGCTAACTGGTTCGTTTTGATACCCCATGTTTCCCCCTGACTGGTTGATTCTGATACCCCATGTTTTCCCCTGACTGGTTGGTTCTGATACCCCAAATTTTCCCCCTGACTGGTTGGTTTTGATACCTCAGATTTTCCCCCTGACTGGTTGGTTTTGATACCTCATGTTTTCCCCCTGACTGGTTGATTCTGATACCTCAAATTTTCCCCTTGACTGGTTGGTTCTGATACCTCAAATTTTCCCCCTGACTGGTTGATTGTGATACCTCAAATTTTCCCCTTGACTGGTTGGTTCTGATACCTCAAATTTTCCCCCTGACTGGTTGATTGTGATACCTCAAATTTTCCCCCTGACTGGTTGATTCTGATACCTCAAATTTTCCCCCTGACTGGTTGGTTCTGATACCTCAAATTTTCCCCCTGACTGGTTGGTTCTGATACCCCCAGTTTCCCCCCGACTGGTTGATTGTGATACCTCAAATTTTCCCCCTGACTGGTTGGTTCTGATACCTCAAATTTTCCCCCTGACTGGTTGGTTCTGACACCCCCAGTTTTCCCCCTGACTGGTTTGCTCTGATACCCCCAGTTCCCCCCCCCATTACTGATTGGTTCTGACACCTCAAATTTTCCCCCTGATTGATCTGTTCTGCTACCCAACTTTTCCTGATTTATTGGTTCTGATATGCCCACTTCCCACCCCAACCCTAACCGCTTGATGGATCTTCCACTTTAAGAACCCTTGCTTAGTTTATTTTGCTTCTATCATTTCACCTTAAATAGACCCAGCATTATAGTTTTTGGTCATAGTTTTGTCTTCCCTAGGACCGTTTCTACCCGGGATGCCGATATAGCATTCTTTGTGGGTGGAAATAATCGCAGCAGCTGAGAGGGAGACAGACAGACGGACAGACGGATAGACAGACAGAGACAGAGACAGAGAAACACAAAGGGACAGAGACTCAGAGAGACAAATACAGAGAGACAGAGACTCGGAAAGGCAGAGACTCAGAGAGACAAAGACAGAGAGACAGAGACTCAGAGAGACAAAGACAGAGAGACAGAGACTCAGAGAGGCAGAGACTCAGA
Organism: Achatina immaculata; assembly: GCA_009760885.1. NCBI lineage: Eukaryota > Metazoa > Mollusca > Gastropoda > Stylommatophora > Achatinidae > Lissachatina > Lissachatina immaculata. The sequence goes on along the minus strand of CM019720.1, from coordinate 50,465,770 downwards.
GAGACAGAGACTCAGAGAGACAAAGACAGAGAGACAGAGACTCAGAGAGACAAAGACAGAGAGACAGAGACTCAGAGAGGCAGAGAATCAGCGAGACAAAGACAGAGAGACAGAGACTCAGAGAGGCAGAGACTCAGAGAGACAAAGACAGAGAGACAGAGACTCAGAGAGGCAGAGACTCATAGAGACAAAGACTAGAGAGGCAGAGACTCATAGAGACAAAGACAGAGAGACAGAGACTCAGAGAGACAAAGACAGAGAGACAGAGACTCAGAGAGACAAAGACAGAGAGACAGAGACTCAGAGAGACAAAGACAGAGAGACAGAGACTCAGAGAGGCAGAGAATCAGCGAGACAAAGACAGAGAGACAGAGACTCAGAGAGGCAGAGACTCAGAGAGACAAAGACAGAGAGACAGAGACTCAGAGAGGCAGAGACTCAGAGAGACAAAGACAGAGAGACAGAGACTCAGAGAGACAAAGACAGAGAGACAGAGACTCAGAGAGACAAAGACAGAGAGACAGAGACTCAGAGAGACAAAGACAGAGAGACAGAGACTCAGAGAGACAAAGACAGAGAGACAGAGACTCAGAGAGGCAGAGAATCAGAGAGACAAAGACAGGGAGACAGAGACTCAGAGAGACAAAGACAGAGAGACAGAGACTCAGAGAGGCAGAGACTCAGAGAGGCAGAGAATCAGAGAGGCAGAGAATCAGAGAGACAAAGACAAAGACTAGAGAGGCAGAGACTCAGAGAGACAAAGACAGAGAGACAGAGACTCAGAGAGGCAGAGACTCAGAGAGGCAGAGAATCAGAGAGACAGAGACAAAGACTAGAGAGGCAGAGACTCACAGAGACATAGACAGAGAGACAGAGACTCAGAGAGGCAGAGACTCATAGAGACAAAGACAGAGAGACAGAGACTCAGAGAGGCAGAGACTCATAGAGACAAAGACAGAGAGACAGAAACGAAGAGAGACGGAAACAGAGGTACAGAGAAAAGGAAAAGAATGGAAAGGATTGACAGACAGAAACAGACAGAAACATAGAGACAGAGGTAGAGAGAGCGACAGAAAGAGACAGACACATAAAGACACAGATATATATATATGTACATATAAATACATAAAGGAAGAAGATGTACGTTCCTTCACTTTTATTTACAGAAAAAAAAACCCACTAGTTTCACATCTCTCTAAACTAATACTCCACAGGGATAGGATGTATTGAGTGTATGTTATCATGTGACACTGTCGTGCAGTCTGTTCCTCCACAGCTGTTCATATCATTAAAGAAGGCAATTGTCGGGTTTTGTTTTAATGACCTTACAGTTAGAAACTAATTGATTATTCCCTGTGCCGGCGGGCGTTGGAGATCACGTTACCCCTGTTTTGCGCTTCCCTGTTGATCTCCCTTTACTATTGTGATATTTTTCTCTCTGCCTCCCGCGCCTTCGTTTGTCCCTTAGAGTTTTCCGGTGACTCTCAACTTTTGAAGCTTTTTATCTTCTCGTGGAATGCTCACAAAAAAATGTGTACCTATTTGTATTTTGTAAAACTGTCTGCTTCACTGGTTCGTCCTGCTTATGTAGTGTATACAGTATACTTATTTTTTTCAGTCCTAAAATGCTATACTGAACCTTCTTGTTATATGGAAGTGAATCATGGACAATAGGCAAGTCTGCACAAAAATCATTGGGAGCAGCAGAAATGTGGTTTATTAGAAGAATGTTGCGAATCCCCTGGACAGCAAAAATAACTAATGAAGAATGTATGAGAAGAGCTGGAGAGGCCAAAAAAAAAAACCTTGTCAAAAAGATAAGAGAGAGACAATGTACTTTCATAGGACATGCAATGAGAAGAGGGGGCATAGAAAATATTTTAACAATAGGAAAAATAGAAGGAAGAAGATCAAGAGGAAGACCAAGAGAAATGATACTGGACAGTCTGACGGGATGGTGTGAGAGGAGATCACCAACTGAACTGATGGCCTGCATGAAGGATCGTGTACTCTGGAGAAGCATAATAGCCAACGCCAGTCGGCACGGCACCTGATGATGATGATTTGTATTTACTGGTGTGAGTAGTTCTGGATGTTCCGCGGCTTCTTCGATGACTTCGTTCATCGTTCTGACGGTACATAGTATATAGGCTGCATCTTGCTGTAAAACAACGTTTCTGTTACTTTCATGCTGTTTGTTTCATCTGTTTATGAACTGTACGCGCCCGGCAATCATAAATCATCAGTTCTATCTAGAAATGTACATTTGTTTCTCTCACATTTAATGACTTTCGCTTATTTGTTAGTATCTTATTCTTGTCATGAAGAGATGTTTTTTGTCTTACAGGAATCGATTTCAGTTTTGCATATGCCATGTGCTGTATTACTGTTGAGAGCTAACTGCATTTATCTATCGTGGGAACGAATTCCTCAGTATTATTTTGTTCAGAGCTAACTGAATTTACCTATCAGAAGAACGAACTCCTTAGTATTATTTTGTTCAGAGCTAACTGAATTTAGCTATCATAAGAACGAACTACTCAGTATTATTTTATTTAGAGCTAACTGAATTTACCTATCATAAGAACGAACTCCTTAGTATTATTTTGTTCAGAGCTAACTGAATTTAGCTATCATAAGAACGAACTACTCAGTATTATTTTGTTCAGAGCTAACTGAATTTACCTGTCGTAGGAACGAACGCCTCAGTGTTATATTGTTCAGAGCTAACTGAATTTACTTATCGTAAGAAGCCAGTTTAGTGGGCATAACATCCTTTGATGAAGTTGAAAGACTCGACGAGAATAGGAAAACTTGGCAAACAACTATTCGAGCCCTATGTGACGTTTAACGGCACGAGAAGGATGTAAGATATAAGAAGAACGGACGTCACAGTTTTAAATTGTTCAAAGCTATCTGAATGTACTTATCATAAGAACGAACGCCTCATTGTTATATTGTTCAGAGCTAACTGAATTTACCCATCCTGAGAACGAACGCCCGAGTTTTATATTGTCAGAGCTAACTGAGTTTACCCATCATAAGAACAAATACTTGGAATAGCATCTAAAATTGTCAACATCATTAGATATCTCTACAACGGATATGTTTGTGCAGTCAAGACAGAAAAAGGATTGAGCGAATGGTTTCAGATTGAAACAGGCGTGAAACAAGGATGTATATTATCTTCCTTGCCTTTTGGAATTGCCGTAGACGTTATAATGAAAAGATGCTGTGCAGGTAAAACTGGCATTGATTGGGTACATGGGACCCAAATAGAAGATCTTCATTTTACAGATGACATAACTCTTATCAGTGACAATGTGAAATCGATGGAGGAAAAAAACAGATTCCCTGTCTTCCTTGGCTAGCAAAATAGGTCTTGAAATTAACGAAGAAAAAACAAAAATTATGAAATTTCTTATTAATCAAGAGGGAAAAATATATGTAGAGGGAGCAGCTGTTGATGAAGTAAACCAATTTGCATACCTTGGCAGCTACATAGACCAGGATGGTGACACCAGAAAGGAAGTTAGAATTATAATTGCAAAAGCAACAATGTCCTTCAAAAATCTTTAGAACATATGGAATTCAAAAGTTATAGCTATAAAAACCAAGTTAAGATTTTTCAATTCAAATGTGATACCCGCCCTCATTTATGCATGCGAAAGCTGGAAATCAACTAAAGAAATAGACAAGAAATTAGACTCTTTTGAAAACAAATGCCTAAGGAAAATACTTGGCTTAAAGTGGAATGAATTTAAGAACAACACAGAGATAAGACAGATGAGCAAACAACAACCTGTCTCGTGTGTGATTAGAAAAAGGAGATGGACATATGTAGGCCATGTGAAGAGAAGAAACAATCAGATAATACCAAAACAAGCTATCAACTGGAGCATAACAGGCCGAAGAAAAAGAGATCGACCACGTGAAACTCTAAAGGGAAGACAGTTTAATGGGCATAACATCCCTTGATGAAGTAGAAAAACTAGCCGAAAACAGGAAAACCTGGCAAACAACTATGCGAGTACTATGTGACGTTTAACGGCACGGGAAGAATGTAAGATTTAAGATGTAAGAAGAACTAACGACTCGGTATTATATTGCTCAGAGCTTCTTCGTTCGCTTGTACCACCAAGACCGCCCCGTGATCCTACTGAATTTACTCCTGTGGTCCTCGAAAGGACCACACGAGATCCACGAGAGGACCACAATAGATTCAGAGTATCGCAGGGCTTGAGCCTGCATTCTTGGTGTGTCTCAGAAGCAGGAATGCATGACACCGTGGTTTTCGTTGCACCAGTTTAATCTAGAGTTGGATTTTCTCAGTATATCCCCGCTTGGTGAGAGGTGGTTGCCCATCTAGCCTAGGGTTGGGCTTTCTCACCGGAAAACCTCGACGTGTTTTGGAATACATGTGTATCCCCGCCGGGTGAGAGGTGGTTGCCCATCCAGTCCAGCGTTAGACTTTCTCACCGGAAAACCTCAGCGTGATTAGGATACGCATACATCCCCACCGGATGAGAGGTGGTTGCCTATGTAGACTGCACTGGTCCAGTTTCTTCGACTTCAGCATTTTGTGGTCATGGCCGCAACCCTTCCTAGTTGTGACTAGGACGGAGCTTTTGTCCAGGAGGACGAATCTCGCCACTAGTGACTTTCATCCCTGAGTTGAGCCGGTTTAGCCATTTTATCCCAGTATGATCGTGTTTAGGACGTGACCGACCTCTAGAGTGAAGGTACCGTGATATAAAGTTTCACCCCTGGTTTAAGCAGGTTTAGGCATATTTCACCAATATGGGTGTATATCGGACGTGGCCGGCCTCTAGAGAAGATGTGCCGTGGTATGAGTAGCTCTCGCCGCGAGACCACTGGACATACCGATTACGCCTCACATTATCCTTTCCATCATCTTTTCACAACGGCGCCGCACGGTAACCCTAAATTCTTTTCTGTATTTTCTTCATTGGCCGAGAGGAGTTTCACTCCGCGCGCAGCATCCGAAGAATCTCACCAGCAGTGTCTTAACCTCTGGGTTAAGCCGGTTCAGGCATTTCGCCCGGTATGAGTGCACATGGGACGTGGCCGACCTCCAGACCAGAGATGCCGTGATTTGACTACTGTTCACTTCGCTTAATCCTTTCTTTCACCTTTTCCACAGTGGTGCCGCTCGGCAACCCCATTCTCAGCTTTCTTCACTGGCCGGGAGGAGCCCTACTCGACGCACGGCAGCTGAAGAATCACGCCAGCAGCGACATGACTCTCATCTACCCGAAACGTCTGGTTTTCAGGCGCCAAATATTCGCCTTCCCCCCCTTCTCCTGTCAGTTTAAACAGTTCTGCCACGAGAAGGCCAGGAGCTGGATTTGACTGTCAGAATCTATTTGAGACACGCGCCATTGGAGTGGAGAGCGTATCCCCCACCCCACCTCCGGCTATAACAGTCCTTAGAACCAATTGTTCAGAGCTAACTGAATTTACTCATCGTAAGAACGAGTGCCTCAGTTTTAGTCTCTTTTTTTTATAGCAGTCATTAGTATCACTGCGATGTAGTGGTTAATGTGATGTAGTGGTTAATATGATGTAGTGGTTAATGTGGTGTAGTGGTTAATGTACTCGACTGGCTCTGGTTCATTTTGCACTCTGGCGGAATTTTTTCGGGACCTATCGTTACCAGAGTCAACCCAACCTCCAAATGTGTTTTAAAAAATTGTGTACCTGGGGTTTTCCTAGTAAAACAAAAAGCAGCGAGGATACTTGTCTGAAATCCCTTAAGTCGAATGTTGTAGTGACCTAGAAATGTGACGGCATTAACGTTGCACGCCCTTCATGACAATGCAAGTGATACGAGACATAGATGAGATAGTATTTTGCACTTTTTTTTCTGTTTTAAATTACTAGCTTGAGAATTCTTGACATTACTCGGCGGGAAATTACTTGATTTTCTCCTTCTGACAAGCAAGTTCTTTCCGTCAATGGCATAAAGTTTAACTGTCAACGCTTGCAAAACTCCCAGAGGCTGTAAACAGACTACGAGAAATGTCTCCATAATGGCGAAACACAGATAATATCAGATCGTTTGATGGATTGTTGAAGCTGCCGTTAACGGCAGAAATTAATGTGTTGTTTAGGCAGCATTTGTGAGTAAAGTTTTGTCTTCTCTTTCATCTTAATGTTTGTTAGAGCCATTCAGCAGCGCAAGGACTTCACAAATATCAAAAGGGAACTCAGCAGAGCGCAAATGGAACTCGGCAAATATGAAAGAGAACTGAATGATGATTAGAAGAGACAAGCAGAAGAGATTTAACCTCAGGCGAGCATACATTGCAAAATATGAATGCTTGTTACAAAGTTTATGAGATACACTGTACAACACAAGTGTGGAAGGCATTCACACGATGTACAACACAAGTGTTGAAGGCATTTACATACTGTACAACACAAATGTTGAAGGCATTTACATACTGTACAACACAAGTGTAGAAGGCATTTACATACTGTACAACGCAACTGTTGAAACTATTCACATACTGTACAACACAAGTGTTGATGGTATTAACACACTGTACAACACAAGTGTTGAAGGTATTCATACACTGTACAACACAAGTGTTGAAGGTACTCACACACTGTACAACACAAGTGTTAAAGGTATTCACACACTGTACCAACACAAGTGTTGAAGGTATTCCCATTCTACACAACACAAGTTTTGAAGGTACTCCCATTCTGCACAACACAAGTGTTGAAGGTATTCCCATTCTACACAACACAAGTGTTGAAGGTATTCCCATTCTACACAACACAAGTGTTGAAGGTATTCCCATTCTACACAACACAAGTGTTGAAGGTATTCCCATACTGTACAACACAAGTGTTGAATGTATTCCCATACTGTACAACACAAGTGTTGAAGGTATTCTCATACTGTACAACATAAGTGTTGAAGGTATTCCCATACTGTATAAAACAAGTGTTGAAGGTATTCCCACACTGTACAACACAAGTGTTGAAGGTATTCCCACACTGTACAACACAAATGTTGAAGGTATTCCCATACTGTACAACACAAGTGTGTTAGATATTCACTTTCCCCAAGCCTGGTATACTAGACTAACCTGGACAAGCTGCGTAATCTGATCAATGTTCCTCTCAGAGGAGGGTCCAAATCATTTTTTTATGTTATAAAAGGAAAAGATATGTAAGGATCATCATCATCACCATCACCATCATCATCATCATCATCATCATCATCATCATCATCATCATCATCACCACCACCACCATCATAATCATCATCATCATCATCATCATCATCACCACCACCACCATCATCATCATCACCACCATCATCATCATCATCATCATCATCATCACCATCATCATCACCACCATCATCACCATCATCATCACCACCATCATCATCATCATCATCATCATCACCACCATCATCATCATCACCACCACCATCATCATCATCATCATCATCACCACCACCACCATCATAATCATCATCATCACCATCATCACCACCACCATCATCATCATCATCATCATCATCACCATCATCATCATCATCACCATCATCATCATCATCAGACACCTGGCTGTTAAACTAGGCAGGCATGCTAGTTCACTTCCAATGATCGTTTGTGTTCACTTAATTCTTCGTCTTTCTGAACTTGTTTTTTTATCTGCTCGTCCACATATTCATCTCTCGTTCTCTCCATTTTCCCTTGTAACCTCCGTAATTTCCTGCCACTAACCGGCTGGTTCCCTCATCTGTTCTTTTTCTCGGGACTCGTTCTGACAGTCCAGGTTATGTGTTACATGTTTTTTTTTAACTGCATCTCCTTTGTCTACACGGCTTTACTCACCTGGAGTCTGTTTTTTTGCAAATCAGAAACATATACTTAACAAGAGATCCCAGTATGCATAATTTCCAATACCTTTGAGTTATTCTCACCCAGATAGAGTCTTAAAAGTCTGAATCTTATTGATACATGAGAGGTATCGTTCCGTGATACAAGTATGATACCTCTAAAAAAACAAAGCCCTAAGAGTCTTGTTTTTGCGATGATGCATAGCCTTTCCATACATCCGTTATGTCTACAGTGATGTATGCACTTTATATTCTTTGTCAGGCCTTCGCGACCACAAGCTGACTTTGGCTCTACTCATTGTCTTAATGCGTCTGTCTTCATTGTTAGGAACATTTTGATTTTCGTAAAGATCTTGGTGGTTAGAAAATCTTTTTTTTTAAATTTCCTGCAAGAATTAAGTAAGGATTAAAGTAGGCTTCCGGGCGTAACCTTCTTACAGTATTCAGATTTAAGAAAATCACGGTAGAAGTCAAACAACTACGTTTGGAGGAAACGTATACAGGAATGGCAAGTCAGTAACTAAAGAAAAAAAAAGTTGCTTCTAGGTTATCGCGCAGTACGTTTACCTTTGCATTAAATGGCAATTTTCTCGAGTCCAAGCAACGGTTTCTTGTAACTCATGGAACGTACATTAGCATATCTTACAATGCATTCCAGATGTGTCACTATAAAAGGTTCCTAATAAACTCCAAAGGAATGAATGACTTGAGGACTGCGGTAAAACTGGTTCCAGCAGAGTAGTGGAGAAGCCAGAAGTATATGGTGTGGTCTGATTGCTTCGACTGTTGACTACTGAAAAGCGTTCCTTGCAGCATTTTTCATTTTCATTTTTTAAACTGAACAACTAAAAAGTCTGTAAATGTGTCTAACAGTCTGCATTAAATTCTGAAGTGGAATCAATATTGTCGTTTCATTAAGCAACCCACTACGTAATGTATCAATTAACGCTTTAACGGGACATTTCATTTGCCTACGGCAGTTTGTTAAATGTCTCGAGAAATTTGCTGAAAGCCGAAGTCTTCTAATCAGGAAAGTGGCATTGGGCTCACAGATTGTTTTACCTTTGATTTTCAAACTATTCCGAACTGTTTTTCTGCTTTTCGGGGTCAAGATAGAACGTTATAGTTAGACGCGAATGTCTTGGTCTATTCTCACAAACACGTCTGAAAATAGTGCAGACAGGCTTGGGAAAATCTGAATATCTGCACGATCTTCGTAGCTATAAGCAATAGTAACAGGTTCTTCTGTCTGCTTAGCGTATTGTTCTCTTTTAGTGAGATTTTCTTAAACTTGGATGCCGCGAGAAGGTCACGTTTCGCAACCCTTGCTCCAAACTAAATGTCTGCTGATTCCCAACCAGAGAGAGATGAGGAGAGATGAGAGAAAGGAGAGAGAAGGAGAGAGGGAGGGAAGAGAGAGAAAAAAGTGAGAAGGAAGAGAGGAGAGAGAATGAGAGAGCGGAGGGAGAGAGAGAAGAAGAGGAGAAAGAAGGAAGAGTGAGAGGGGAGAGAGAGCGAGGAGAGAAAGGTGAGAGGGAGGAAGAGGGAGGAGAGAGAGAGAGAAAGAGAGCCCTTACAAGCGGTGAAAAGTATTATCTAAACTAAACCTCGAGTGATAGATTACAGAATTTCTTCTCCTTCTTGGTTCAGCTTCGACATCCTTAACAGTCTGTATCTACAGACTAGAGACCTCCATGAATCCTATCGCAAGAAGTCTTATAATACCCCACTGTTTTCCATCCTTGATCTTCACCTAGATCCAGGTTTGGATTTTTTAAGCCATCGCGCCAGCTCTTAAAGTACCACGCCAGCTCTTAAAGCCACCAAGCCAGCTCTTAAAGCCACCAAGCCAGCTCTTAAAGCCACCAAACCAGCTCTTAAAGCTACCACGCCAGCTCTTAAAGCTACCACGCCAGCTCTTAAAGCTACCACGCCAGTTCTTAAAGCTACCACGCCAGTTCTTAAAGCTACTACGCCAGTTCTTAAAGCTACCACGCCAGTTCTTAAAGCTACTACGCCAGTTCTTAAAACTACCACGCCAGCTCTTAAAGCTACCACGCCAGCTCTTAAAGCCACAACGCCAGCTCTTAAAGCTACCACGCCAGCTCTTAAAGCCACAACGCCAGCTCTTAAAGCTACCACGCCAGTTCTTAAAGCTACAACGCCAGCTCTTAAAGCTACCACGCCAGCTCTTAAAGTACCACGCCAGCTCTTAAAGCTACCACGCCAGTTCTTAAAGCCACAACGCCAGCTCTTAAAGCTACCACGCCAGTTCTTAAAGCTACTACGCCAGTTCTTAAAGCTACCACGCCAGTTCTTAAAGCTACTACGCCAGTTCTTAAAACTACCACGCCAGCTCTTAAAGCTACCACGCCAGCTCTTAAAGCCACAACGCCAGCTCTTAAAGCTACCACGCCAGCTCTTAAAGCCACAACGCCAGCTCTTAAAGCTACCACGCCAGTTCTTAAAGCTACAACGCCAGCTCTTAAAGCTACCACGCCAGCTCTTAAAGCTACCACGCCAGCTCTTAAAGCTACCACGCCAGTTCTTAAAGCCACAACGCCAGCTCTTAAAGCTACCACGCCAGCTCTTAAAGCTACTACGCCAGTTCTTAAAGCTACCACGCCAGTTCTTAAAGCTACAACGCCAGCTCTTAAAGCTACCACGCCAGCTCTTAAAGCTACCACGCCAGCTCTTAAAGCCACAACGCCAGCTCTTAAAGCTACCACGCCAGCTCTTAAAGCCACAACGCCAGCTCTTAAAGCTACCACGCCAGCTCTTAAAGCTATCACGCCAGCTCTTAAAGCTACTACGCCAGTTCTTAAAGCTACCACGCCAGTTCTTAAAGCTACTACGCCAGTTCTTAAAACTACCACGCCAGCTCTTAAAGCCACAACGCCAGCTCTTAAAGCTACAACGCCAGCTCTTAAAGCTACCACGCCAGCTCTTAAAGCCACAACGCCAGCTCTTAAAGCTACCACGCCAGCTCTTAAAGCTACCACGCCAGCTCTTAAAGCCACAACGCCAGCTCTTAAAGCTACAACGTCAGCTCTTAAAGCTACAATGCCAGCTCTTAAAGCTACAACGCCAGCTCTTAAAGCTACAACGCCAGCTCTTAAAGCTACAACGCCAGCTCTTAAAGCTACCACGCCAGTTCTTAAAGCTACCACGCTAGTAATACCGAATATAGTATAGCGTTGTGTGTTTAAAGAGTGATAACAGTGAATATAGTATCAAATGCATGTTATATTGCGCCAGTATGTGTTCAGTTCTGGAGCTTTATTTTTATATAAACAAGTAACTGAAGAAAGTATAGAATTGTGCCGAAGTATGTACTTATGCAGTGCAGTACAGAAATATATGCTTGACATTAAATTTCAGCATACATAATACCCAAAATCATCATCATCATGTGCCATTTTCAGAACGAAGGCTGGCTGTAATGAATCTCCAGTTTCCTCTATCCCTCGCTTTTATGGTGCACTCAGGCTGTGTCCTGTCTATTCTCGTATGTTATCTTCCCATTTACATCTCTTTCTACCTCTGGCTCTTTTTTCCCTTCCACTTCTTTCCTTCTAGTATGTTCTTCAGTATATTGTTATGTCTTCTGATATGACTAAGGTATTTTATTTTCTTCACCATTATTTCTTTGAAGCGTTCACATTGGCGCTTTGAGCTGTTCTGAAACCTGTGCATTTGTTCTTTACCCATTATAAATGCCATTATATTTTGTAGACCCATATTTCTGTTGCGTTAATCTTTCTCTTTAACTTTTTGCTTAGAATTCAAGTTTCCGCTCCATACAGTAAAACAGAATAGATATAGCATTTTGCAAATCCTACGAGTACTTTCGTTTTTTATGCGCAAGTTCCTGGATACCAGCACTGTCTTCGTGGTGTTGAATGTATGTTTAGCCATTCATATTCTTTATCTCCGTCTCAGATCTCCCACTCTCGCTTACCTGTATATGCTCTAGGTAGCTGTAGTTTGTCACTTGTTCCAGTATCCAAAATAGTTCAGTCATTTTCACTCATACAGTGCTTTGGGTTTAAGTTTGAATGATAAATGTACTTACTATATTCATATATATACATACGATGGAAAGATCAATAGAAGTAAAGACGGATCTATAATTATGCTTCATAGACTACTATAAAGCATTCGATAAAGAAATTATAAGAATGCTGGAAGACATCACCATAGATTGGAAAGATCTGAAACTCATCAAGAACATATACTGGCAGCAATCAGCAGCAGTGAAGGTTTAAAACCAAATAGGAGCATTCCAAGACATAAAACTAAGAGTGAGACAAGGATGTATTCTATCTCCTGACCTCATCTCCTTGTACAGCAAAAACATAATAAGAAATATAGAGAGCTTGGTAGGATTATCAAGTGGCAGGTACAATCTTAACAGCTTAAGATATGCAGACGACATAGTTCTAATTGCTAAAAGTGAAGGGAAGCTACAGGCTCTTCTAGACGTCGTGGAAGTAAAAGTAAATGTCTCAGCCTGGATAAAAAGAAGGCTGAATTGATGGTCATCTCAAAGAAAAGAATACCACCAATATGTAGCATTACCATCGAATGCACAGAACTGAAACAAATTGATAGATTCAAGCACCTAGGAACAATTACAACAGCTGATGGGAAATGTCACAACGAAATAAAATTTAAAAAAAAACAGACGTGCTCAGGCCAAGTCAGCATTCCAGAAAATGTGAAACATCTTGTGCAACAGATCCATGTCAATGGAAACAAGATTGCGAGTACTTAAATGTTACATCGAGCCAATTTTGTTTTATGGATGTGAAGCATGGTCCATGAATAAGAGAGTACAGTGAGAAATGGAGGCAATGGAAATGTGGTTCATAAGAAGGATGCTGAAGGTACTATGGACAGCTAAGAAAACCAACGAAGAAGTCTTAAGAGAACCTGGAGTTAAAAGGCAAATTACAGCAAAGATCAGAGGCAGACAAGCGAGATTTGTAGGACATTTTCTGAGAAGAGGAAAATTGGAACACATTGTGGCAACTGGAAAATTTGAGGAAAGAAGAGACAGAGGAAAGACAGAGAGAGAAGTTACTGGATGGGCTGTCAGTGTGGCTAGGAAGAAAGTCACCGGCGTATCTCATAATCAAGTCTAAAGACAGTGAAATGTGGAGAGAAATGATCGCCTACGCCACACGGCACGGCACTTGATTGATTGACTAATTATATATAGAGATAAAGTACCTGCTACGATACTTCTAAAAAGAATGACTTCGGAATACTGATTTTCCAGTGACGCAAGCGTTGTAACCGTTGTATTATGACTTCAAGCGTCCTCATCGCTTTACAAGAAAATAATATGTTTAGCATGGGCTGGTCACTTTGATATGAGATCACTGTACTGTGTTACTAGCTCGCATTCTCTCATATAAATTTTAATGTGTGGCGTTACGAAATGTAATCTCCCTGTATGTTTTATTGGCTACGTTGTTCAGTGTTACAAAAGTCTGTTTATAAGGTGCTATTTACGAAGTGTTTATGTTCATTTGTGGTAATATTTGGTTTGTCTAAAGACAGCAACAAAATGGGGAGAGAGAGAGAGAGTGAGAAGATAGAGGTGAGACAGAGAGAGAGAGAGAGGAAGGGAGCAGACGGAGAGTGAAGGAAGAGAGAGGGGAGAGAGAGGAGAGAGAGAGCTAGGAGACAGAGAGGTGAGAGAGAGAGGAAGAGAGCAGAGGGAGAGAGAGAATGTCGAGAGAAGGGGAGAGATGGGAGAGAGAGCGAGGAGAGAGAGGAAGGGAGCAGAGGACGAGAGAGAATGAAGAGAGAGAGGGGAGAATGGGGGAGAGAGAGGAAGAGAGCAGAGAGAGAAGGAAGAGAGAGAGGAGAGATGGGAAAGAGAGCGAGGGGAGAGAGAGAGGAAGAGAGCGGAGGGAGAGAGAGTGGAGAAATGGGAGGAAGAGCAGAAAGAGAGAGAGAAGGAAAAGAGAGGGGGAACGGAGAGAGAGAGAGAGAGAGAAGGAAGACATGTATTTAGAGAGTATTCGTCTTGAAATATTCGCATCACTTTCCAAGAATTTCGAAATTAAGAAATTGCTTTTCCAACTTAGTCAGTATTTGAATCAAGCGATGAAATCCACTTGATGAGATTATATATATACTCTTGAAAAACTGTGACCAGTTTCGAAAAGGAAAAAAAAAATTGTGACCACATTGTAAGATAATTTAATTGAAGGTATGTCACTCCTTTCTCGTTTGATCATGTCAGGAATCCTTGCAAAGCCATTTAGGTCTTAGCGTGAATTCGACACTAGTATTGATATACTACAGCCTGATTGCGCGTTTTGATGAAAATAATCTAGGTCACGTGTACTTTGTCATTGTTTTTTGTCAGGATTATCTAGTTCATTCTCAAATAATCCACTGAAACAAGACTATAGCCGTATTAATGTAGATTTATCAGCTCAGAGCGGGGGTTGGGGGGGGGAGGGGCATTTTGTTTAGATTTTTTCCCTGGATCTATTTTCTGACTTTGATATATGGCTCTGTAATGATCTGTCAGTAATGTCTTTCAAAGACTAATAGATTCGATCACCGGGTCGGCGGGTCAGATCTGACGGGCGATGACATAGATCTAGGCCACAAGTCAAGGTGCATTATCTCTCTCCAGCAGTGCGCCCTTAGATTCTATGGTGAACTTAAGTAACCTCGGGATGCTGTATGGAAGAGCAACTTCTTCTAACTGGATGTCTGAAGAATCTTATGGCTGCTTATGGCAAGGCTGGTGTGTATGTGTGTTTTGAAGGTGCGTGACTATATATATATATATATATATATATATATATATATGCGTGCGTGCGTGTGTGTTAGTTAGTTAGTTAGTTAGTTTGTTAGTTTGTTTGTTTGTTTGTTTGTTTGTTAGTTAGTTAGTTAGTTAGTTAGTTAGTTTGTTTGTTTGTTTGTTTGTTTGTTTGTTTGTTTGTTTGTTTGTTTGTTTGTTTGTTTGTTTTCGTAGGCTCGCAAGGAAAAAAGACTCATTTTTTTCATGCAATTTTTTCGGTAATATAAGTGTGATCTTTAATATATCCATTTTTAATATATCCACCTTTTCAGTTCTGCTGTTTTTTTTTAATCAGTTCCACTGGTTTTTTAAACTCATACACAGAATTATGAAGAATAGCCTCTTAGGCTGTTTCACTGAGCCAATGTTTCACAGTTTGTCAGTTCTGGAGGATGCAATGTTGTAAAACTGTGTTATTCATTACGGTATGCTGTCTCATAGTCGATATACTATATGTGCTACCATCAGTAGTAGGAGAGGTTTAGTCTATATATTATCTGTGCTACTGTCAGTAGTAGGAGAGGTTTAGTCTGTATATTATCTGTGCTACTGTCAGTAGTAGGAGAGGTTTAGTCTGTATATTATCTGTGCTACTGTCAGTAGTAGAGAGGTTTAGTCTATATATTATCTGTGCTACTGTCAGTAGTAGAGAGGTTTAGTCTATATATTATTTGTGCTACGGTCAGTAGTAGAGAGGTTTAGTCTATATATTATCTGTGCTACCATCAGTAGTAGGAGAGGTTTAGTATATATATTACCTGTGCTACTGTCAGTAGAAGGAGAGGTTTAGTCTATATATTATCTGTGCTACTGTCAGTAGTAGGAGAGGTTTAGTCTATATATTATCTGTGCTACTGTCAGTAGTAGGAGAGGTTTAGTCTGTATATTATCTGTGCTACTGTCAGTAGTAGGAAAGGTTTAGTCTATATATTATCTGTGCTACTGTCAGTAGTAGGAAAGGTTTAGTCTATATATTACCTGTGCTACTGTCAGAAGTAGGAGAGGTTTAGTCTATATATTATCTGTGCTACTGTCAGTAGTAGGAGAAGTTTAGTCTATATATTACCTGTGCTACTGTCAGTAGTAGGAGAGGTTTAGTCTATATATTATCTGTGCTACTGTCAGTAGTAGGAGAGGTTTAGTCTATATATTATCTGTGCTACTGTCAGTAGTAGGAGAGGTTTAGTCTATATATTATCTGTGCTACTGTCAGAAGTAGGAAAGGTTTAGTCTATATATTACCTGTGCTACTGTCAGTAGTAGGAGAAGTTTAGTCTATATATTACCTTTGCTACCGTCAGTAGTAGGAGAAGTTTAGTCTATATATTACCTGTGCTACTGTCAGTAGTAGGAGAGGTTTAGTCTATATATTATCTGTGCTACTGTCAGTAGTAGGAGAGATTTAGTCTATATATTATCTGTGCTACTGTCAGTAGTAGGAGAGGTTTAGTCTATATATTATCTGTGCTACTGTCAGTAGTAGGAGAGATTTAGTCTATATATTACCTGTGCTACTGTCAGTAGTAGGAGATATCTGGTAAATATTTTGTGAAGGAGGCGAGCACTTTCATTGTTACGCGCAAACTGCTAGATTGAAGATAAAATTTCACTGTTCTGTCCTCTAGAGTTTTCTGTACCATCCACTTTTCACTTCAGTTTCAGCTGTGTGGCATTCTGTCTTCAGTCGATACTATCTTCCATAGCCATTTCTTCCATAGATCGCTGTTTTCCATAGATCATTGTCTGCTATATATCCCTGTCTTCTATAGATCCCTGACTTCCATCGATCCTTGTCTTTCATTGATCTCTATCTTCCATACATTCTTGTCTTCCGTCGATCACTGCCTTCCATCGATCCTTGTGTTCTATTGATCCAGGTCTGATGGAAGCCTATTTTACCCCCATCTGCTATTCTCAATTTGGAGGGTTTTTCCCCTACTTCACGACACTCTTCAGGAGTCTCTGTGTTCAAATCTCTTCCTTTTTTGGCATCGAGTTATTAGAGTTGCTAGTGAAATATCCATGGCATACAGTGCGACATAAATCTTATATCAAGGCAGCCATTAGGAGATGTCTCATTCTCACGTCATTGTCTCTTTATATACGTGAACCATTTTATTCATTAATGTCTGCTTTGTTTCTCTTTCAGTGCTGTCTCATACGAGTGTATCAAGTCTTGATTTTTACTTGGCCAAGATTTTTTTCTCTCTTTAACGTTTTACAAGTTCGTGCAAGCTCAGCCACTTTCACATTCTCGGTTATTACAATATTAGCCACTTTCACATTATCGGTTATTACAACCTTAGCCACTTTCACATTCTCGGTTATTACAATATTAGCCACTTTCACATTCTCGGTTATTACAACTTTAGCCACTTTTAAATTCTCAATTATTACACCCTTAGACACTTTTAAGTTCTCACTTATTATACCCTTAGACACTTTTAAATTCTCAGTTATTACACTCTTAGACACTTTTAAATTCTCAGTTATTACACCCTTAGACACTTTTAAATTCTCAGTTATTACATCCTTAGACATTTTTAAATTCTCAGTTATTACACCCTTAGACACTTTTAAATTCTCAGTTATTACATCCTTAGACACTTTTAAATTCTCAGTTATTATATCTTTAGACACTTTTAAATTCTCAGTTATTATACTCTTAGATAGGCCTACCAGACGCCCCGCTTTGATCGGAATTGTCCCGGTTTGATGATATGGTTCCTGCGTCCCGGCCAGTTTGTCATTTTGTCCCGGTTATTTGGTAAAATTTTAAAAGTGCCGAATATACAAGAAGTAAAAAAAATTAGTGCAGCCTCTGGTAAAATGGCGATTTGGCAACTAAAATACCCCCTCTGTTACACTCACTGTTGCCAATCTAAATACTTTTAAAGTTGTCTAGATGTTTTCCCCCAAAATTTAGAGCATGTGACCTAATGAATTTAGATGTTTCATTTTTTTCATCCAGATATTTTTTTCACATAATTTATAATAGCGTGTAGTCTATGAGATACAGATATTTTTATTTCATTTTTTTTAAAGATATTTTGTTTCAATTAGAGTTGGCTACACTGGAACTTACACTGGCCACGTCATTGTTGCGCATGTCCTATCTTAGTTGAGTTCAAACAGCGAACCGGCATTTGCCATCATTCTGTAGTGTGCATTAAATTAATCTCCAAAATGGCAAAATGATGAATTAAAAAAGGATTATCCGTTTTTGAAAGAAGTTTGTGATCGTATTGACAAAGTGAAATGTGAACTGTGCTTTTCAGGATTTTCAGTAGTTCATACTGGACGTTCAGACATTAAAAATCACTTGAAATGTGCGAAACATAATGCAAGCAAAAAACAAAAACCGTTTTAGAATACTAGAAAATAATGGAGGTATTAATATCAATATAATCCTACAAGAGTTTACAGCATTTTATGACAGATGTCTTTCTTACATCGAGCTATGGGGAAATAGTTTCGGTGGGGCAGAATCTTTTACTTGGATAAATAACAATGAATTAACATGGTCTGAAACTGAAGCTTCAGGTGAAAAAATATGAATGAAACTGTTGCTAATAATATAATAAAAATGGATCAACAGTTTGATGAAGTAGTGATTGCAAAAGCTTATTGGTCAGCAAACTATGAAAGTTGGAAAAATACAAGTTGTGAAGAAAAATGAATACAACTTTTCTGTCATTTCAAAGAAAAGAACATTTCATTGCCCAATCTTGTTAGAGATTAAATAATGCATTTTCAGCATGCCAGGCACATCTGCACCAGTGGAAAGAGTTTTCTCAATAATGAATATCATATGGTCTGAAGAAAGAGTTTTCTCAATAATGAATATCATATGGTCTGAAGAAAGAGTTTTCTCAATAATGAATATCATATGGTCTGAAGAAAGAGTATTTTCAATAATGAATATCATATGGTCTGAAGAAAGAGTTTTCTCAATAATGAATATCATATGGTCTGAAGAAAGAGTTTTCTCAATAATGAATATCATATGGTCTGAAGAAAGAGTTTTCTCAATAATGAATATCATATGGTCTGAAGAAAGAGTTTTCTCAATAATGAATATCATATGGTCTGAAGAAAGAGTATTTTCAATAATGAATATCATATGATCTGAAGAAAGAGCTAGAATGGCTGAATCAAATGTCAAAGCTTTACTACCCTGCAAAATTAACACTGCACTAAACTGCAGTAAATTTTTCGATGCCATTAAAAATAATAAATAACTTTTACAGAAAGTTCACACTGGTGATAAATATTAATAACTTCTTAATAATAAGGTATTTCAGTTGAGTTAATAAAAATTGCTTTTAAGTCATTGATGTTTTTTAACAACTTCTTTATTTAGCCTTTTCAATTATAGGTTCTTTTCCTAGCAGGCTTTATTACCTGTTGTATTTTCTCACAGTTGTCCTGGTTTGAGAAACAAATATTATGGTAGGCCTATTCTTAGACACTCTTAAATTCCCATTTATTATACTCGTAGGCAGTCCAAAATTATCATTTATTATACTCGTTAATTCTCATTTGTTATACTCTTAGCGCCTTTTAAATTCTCAAATATACTCTTAGCCACTTTTAAATTCTCCGTTATTACAGTCCTAGGGTGCCTTTAGATATTACTCATCGAAGTATCCTTTGTCCGTCGCGACTTAAAGCGATTAGTAAAACAGCAGTTCTCTCCCCTCTTCCCCTCATTAGTTCATGACTTATTGTGGTTTAGTAGGTTTCTGTGCGTTCATGTTCTTGTCTGTCACGAGTGTGCTGCAGTAGTAGCTTATTGTCAGTGACTATTATTTCTACTATACTATCCCACACATGCTAAAAAAAATGTTGGAGTAACACATCTCGTTCGCTAAGGTGTGGTGGAACAATCAGTTTCAAAGAATTAATGAACGTGAAAATTAGGATCCTGACCTGCTATCTTTTGCTTGCTCAGTCATCAAAATGATTGCTTCCTTCCCCCCCCCCCCCCCTCCTCATCTCACCGGCTGTCATTCGCCAGTTCTGATATAGGGGTTTTGGGACACCATCGTTTGCCACGTCTAATGTCAGAATAGCTGTCTCATTTCCCCCCTTTGGTCTGTTGTCATTCGCCATTTCTGATGTCTGATGAAGGGGTTTGACACACCATCGTTTGCCACGTCTAATGTCAGAATAGCTGTCTCATTTCCCCCCTTTGGTCGGTTGTCATTCTCCATTTCTGATGTCTGATGAAGGGGTTTTGGCACACCATCTTTTGCCAGGTCTAATGTCAGAATAACACCATAAGAAATACCATCTTATTAGCAGAAATGCAGATGAAACCACTGACAACGATTATTGAGGAAAGACGCTGGCGATGGTTGGGACATGTGCTCCGAATGACTGACAACTCACTATCAAAAATAACACTAAGATGGACACCACAGGGGAACAGAAGTAAGGGTAGACCAAAAGACACATGGAGAAGAACAACAGAAAGGATGTTGAGCAATAGAGGGCTCACCTGGGCAAAAGCAGAAAAAAGGCGAAGGACAGGCATTTGTGGAAAACCCTTGCGGAAGCCCCATGTGCCCTGGGCACTTAAGGTTCAGAGAGAGAGAGAGAGAATGTCAGAATAGCTGTCTCATTTCCCCCCTTTGGTCGGTTGTCATTCTCCATTTCTGATGTCTGATGAAGGGGTTTTGGCACACCATCGTTTGCCAGGTCTAATGTCAGAATAGCTGTCTCATTTCCCCCCTTTGGTCGGTTGTCATTCTCCATTTCTGATGTCTGATGAAGGGTTTTAGCACACCATCGTTTGCCAGGTCTAATATCAGAATCGCCGTGTCTATTTCCCTAATGAAAAGAATAAAAGACTTTGTTCTAGTTTGTGTGTGTGTATGTTCAAAGTTCTCATTTAAACCACTAAAACAAAGCAAAACGAAACAAGGCTGGTTTTTTTTTCTGATATAATTCAATAATGTCTTAGTTGGTCTCCATTCATTCTTGTCCTCTCAATGTTGGTGTTTCATCTCCTTTGAACACTCACATATTGTTCCTTTCAGACTAGCTTTTGGTTCGACTTTTCCCATCATTCGAGCAGCTCGTTTTTACGGTTTGACAATTTGCTGAGGTATACAGTCTTTCGTTTTGTTTTATTTCTCTGTCTATCTCTTTTTCTTTCTATTTTTTTCTGTTTTTCTCTCGGTCTTCCCTCCCCCCCCCCTCTCTCTCTCTCTCTCTCCCTCTCTCTCTCTCTCAAAGGAACGACCCCTTTTACCAAAAAAGAAAAAAAAATTAATTAACTTAAAAATAAACGGTTTTAACAAGCAAAATGTCGGAACCGAAAAATTCACGTAATTTTTTTTAAATGACCTAGTTCAAGTTAAATTGTCAATATTGAAAGAGGCGAAAGAAACTGGTCATTTGGGATCTATCTATCTATCTATCTATCTATCTATCTATCTATCTATCTGTCTGTCTGTCTGCCTGCCTGCCTGCCTGCCTGTCTGTCTGTCTATCTATCTATCTTATATGTATTTTTATTCATTTTATATTTAATGCCGTTATTTCAACGCCCGAACGTACACAATACAAACAGTAAACTGATGTTGAATGAAAGTTTGAGAGATCAAAGATAGACAGGTAGACAGGCTAGCATACGCAATTTTTAACCTTTTAAAAATAAAACTTTATTCGTTTGTAATAACTGCCTGTTCGAACCCGAATGTCTGTTTATCTGTCCTGCTTCAAATTTCTTACTGATCTCAGTCCCTCTGAGTTCCGTGTCTGTCTTTTTCATCTACCTATACGAGATGCCAATTTTAGTAAATATGCTGTCAAGCATTGTGCCCTCTAAAGTTTTGCAGTTCGTGTGTTAAATTTTAAATCCGCGCGCAAATATATTCTCAACAAAAACTTCTATGCGCAATTAAACATCTTAACATCAAATTACAAAGCATAATTAAAGTTATGAACACAAACAACAGAAAACTGCTGGACTACAAATAAATGTAACGCTACTAATTTTCATCGAGCTATAGCTATAGCTCAGAGTAACGTCAGGAAACTTAAAAGCAAAAAATTAGCAATTTTATTTGTTCCTTTATTTAATTTTTGGTTTATTGCACGGCGTACACAGTTTCGTGCGCTGCATGATTTATTTCAGTGCGCTGCTTAGAGGGAACATTGGTATCAAAGCTTTTTTTATATATATATATTTTTCAACCAACGGAATGAACGTGTACACTTTACTTGAATGCATTTATATCTCCGTATTGATTGGCCAGGACTGTTTGTCATGCTGTGTGTTGGTTTCGGTGTGGGTATCTCCATGCTGTTGCTGGAGCATTTGGCTTTCAAGTTCCTAGTGCCCTACATCCGTCAGTGCCCAGAACAGAGCCACTGGAGGAGCATTCACCTCATGTTCTTCAGCCAGGTAAGCCAGTGTTCTTTTTTTTTATTGTTCTTCATGTTCTCTTTGAATTTCATACCTACCTTACACACACATACACACACGAAGATTCTGTGTTGTAATATAATCAGTAGGGCTAGGAAGTGATTCTATGTTGTAATATAATCAGTAGAGCTAGGAAGTGATTCTATGTTGTAATATAATCAGCAGAGCTAGGAAATGATTCCATATTGTAATATACACAGTAGCGCTACGAAGTGATTATATGTTGTAATATAATCAGTAGAGCTACGAAGTAAGAGAGAGTTTTCTGATAGCTACTAATTATGGTATAATCTAATGACTTTTGACGATTAAAATCTTGACAGGTAGACAGGCTAGCATACGCAATTTTTAACCTTTTAAAAATAAAACTTTATTCGTTTGTAATAACTGCCTGTTCGAACCCGAATGTCTGTTTATCTGTCCTGCTTCAAATTTCTTACTGATCTCAGTCCCTCTGAGTTCCGTGTCTGTCTTTTTCATCTACCTATACGAGATGCCAATTTTAGTAAATATGCTGTCAAGCATTGTGCCCTCTAAAGTTTTGCAGTTCGTGTGTTAAATTTTAAATCCGCGCGCAAATATATTCTCAACAAAAACTTCTATGCGCAATTAAACATCTTAACATCAAATTACAAAGCATAATTAAAGTTATGAACACAAACAACAGAAAACTGCTGGACTACAAATAAATGTAACGCTACTAATTTTCATCGAGCTATAGCTATAGCTCAGAGTAACGTCAGGAAACTTAAAAGCAAAAAATTAGCAATTTTATTTGTTCCTTTATTTAATTTTTGGTTTATTGCACGGCGTACACAGTTTCGTGCGCTGCATGATTTATTTCAGTGCGCTGCTTAGAGGGAACATTGGTATCAAAGCTTTTTTTATATATATATATTTTTCAACCAACGGAATGAACGTGTACACTTTACTTGAATGCATTTATATCTCCGTATTGATTGGCCAGGACTGTTTGTCATGCTGTGTGTTGGTTTCGGTGTGGGTATCTCCATGCTGTTGCTGGAGCATTTGGCTTTCAAGTTCCTAGTGCCCTACATCCGTCAGTGCCCAGAACAGAGCCACTGGAGGAGCATTCACCTCATGTTCTTCAGCCAGGTAAGCCAGTGTTCTTTTTTTTTATTGTTCTTCATGTTCTCTTTGAATTTCATACCTACCTTACACACACATACACACACGAAGATTCTATGTTGTAATATAATCAGTAGGGCTAAGAAGTGATTCTATGTTGTAATATAATCAGTAGAGCTAGGAAGTGATTCTATGTTGTAATATAATCAGCAGAGCTAGGAAATGATTCCATATTGTAATATACACAGTAGCGCTACGAAGTGATTATATGTTGTAATATAATCAGTAGAGCTACGAAGTAAGAGAGAGTTTTCTGATAGCTACTAATTATGGTATAATCTAATGACTTTTGACGATTAAAATCTTGACATGTCGGCAGAGCTAACGGCTGTAATATATTTTCACGGCTCGGTATAATGAATTGTCACAGCTCATAGCTGTTAAATGTGATCAATCTCCTTCTCCTCCTCCTGCTTCTTCTTCTTCCCCTTCTTCTTCTTTCTCTTCCTTTTCTTCCTCTTCTTCTGCTTCTTCTTCTTCTTTTCCTCCTCATTCTTCTTCTTCTTCTTCAGTAAACTCTCATGGAACTGCCATCTGCTAGATATAGCAAAATATGTGTACCTTCCCATGGAAGCTGTCTTTTTGTCACAGCTGTTAACTGCATAATATTGTCACAGCTGTTAACTGCAGAATATTGTCACAGCTGTTAACTGCAGAATATTGTCACAGCTGTTAACTGCAAAATATTGCCACAGCTGTTAACTGCAGGGTATTGTCATTGCAGTTTAATCTGGAATAAAGTTGTGCTCTTGCCGTATATAACTTCACAAGGCTTGAACTTAGTTTATTCTCAACACGGTTGGGTCTGTTGGCCGAACATTTGAATGTTTTATCTACCTCTCTCAAATTCCTTACGCGTTACCCATTCTCTGTGCGTCTTTTTGGGACCGCTTCCAGAAAGATGAATTTTTCTGAGCGCGTGGCGGCTAATATTGTAATGGAAAGACCCAGCCTATGAGAGAAGCACGTGGTGGCTAATATTGTAATGGAGAAGACCCAGCCCATGAGAGAAGCACGTGGCGGCCAATATAGTAAGGGAGAAGAACCAGCCTATGAGAGAAGCACGTGGCGGCTAATATAGTAAGAGAGAAGAACCAGCCTATGAGGGAAGCACGTGGCGGCTAATATAGTAAGAGAGAAGAACCAGCCTATGAGGGAAGCACGTGGCGGCTAATATAGTAAGAGAGAAGAACCAGCCTATGAGGGAAGCACGTGGCGGCTAATATAGTAAGAGAGAAGACCCAGCCTATGAGAGAAGCACGTGGCGGCTAATATAGTAAGAGAGAAGAACCAGCCTATGAGAGAAGCACGTGGCGGCTAATATAGTAAGAGAGAAGACCCAGCCTATGAGAGAAGCACGTGGCGGCTAATATAGTAATATCTGGTGCCAGTATGGTCTTTTCGAAAAGTCATGGCTGAAGAAACCCAAACTTCCATGGGAAGGTACAAATATCTTGCTATATCTAGCAGACCGCAGTTCCATAAGAGTTTACTAAAAAAGAAGAAGAAAAAGGAGGAGGAGCAGGAGGAGAAGAAGAAGAAGAAGATTAAAATTATTTGTTCATCTAACTAGAGGTTTCATTTCCTAAGTAGTTATTTTGTGCGTACTTTAAGTAAAGCGGCACCCATAACTTGCAATATAGGTACCTAAGGGACATTGTAGCAATGCCCACGTTTTCTTAGACCTGTCGGCACACTGGAGGCTAATGTATTCAGCCTCGTGCCCGGCTGCCTTGTTCTCTCCCAGCTCTAGAAAGAGCCAGGGTCAAGTTTCTATACCATGAGAACCGCTGTTTTTCTTCATTCGGACTGGAGTCACCGACCTTCGGCACGAGACACAAGTGCACTAAACATTTCACGAACATGGATCTAACGCTTCTATCTCGCTCAAGCGCTTCTAGATAGCGCTCGTCCAGGAAGAAGAACTTAAGACATTTTCTCATTATGAATAGATATCCCAAAAAGCGCATCTAACAATAATCTATACTTCATGCTTCATCGCCGTTAGAACAGAACTATGCTAAACGTTTGCCGAAGCAGAAACAATTCCAGGAAATTGAGCTTAGTGATAAATACAGGATTCCCCCCCCCCCCACCACCCAAAATCAAATGTTTAATCTAAACGTCACAGGATTAGATCGGTGGAGCATTCGATAATATCCCACATTAGTGAATTAAATCTATGACAGAAGCCCGGCCATCTTTGAGTTCTAGTGGTTATGGCCCTTGGTCCTTGTGGGGTAAGATTCTTTGCTAAAAATAATGAAGATAAGACATTAAAATGGATATTCCAGATTAAGAGCAGTATGACCTGGGACTTTTATTAATTGGATACACTGTCACATATATTGCTGTAGTTCCCTTTAAATATGAACTTTGGATTAATGAAGCAACACGCACACACACACAAACTCATGAACTGCACCTTTCTGACAATGGGAAATTACCTATGGAGCCTATCTTAGACCAACGGTTCTCAGACCCAAGAGGGCAAAAGCAAAAGCTGCACGGCCCACATTTAAAAGTCAATGGCCCACATTTAAAAGTCAACGGCCCACATTTAAAAGTCAACGGCCCACATTTAAAAGTCAACGGCCCACATTTAAAAGTCAAACATTTTTGCGGCCCAGTAATAAAGTGCTTTATATTTGCAAGGTATAAATCTAATTTTATAAAGTATTATGTAATATTTTCTCTACATGTTTAACTGCATATTCATTGCTACACAAAGGTTCTTTTCGTTTACTAATAAAGCGACCTACAATTCTTCGGCTTGCATCCGAGCAGTCTGCCCCTATGCGTTGCGTGAAAAATGCGGAATAATTTTATATCGTATCTACTTTTTTCTCCCCCTCTTTTTTTTTGTTGCTACTTTGAGACTTCAGCGCGGCCCATGTGTTGAGAACCACTGTCTTAGTCCAAGGTTTTCAGGCAGGTGGATGTTAACTGTGCATTTTGCCAAGATTCCCTTCACAGAGCAGCTCCTCTTAAGACTGACCAAACGAGTATTCATAAGAGGAAACAATCACTGTCGGCTGGTGAACTGATGGCATAAACCTCGTGCTACTTGAAGATGAAAGAGGTTGGCATTGAAAGGAAGAGGCTGGGGGGGGGGGGGGCGTGTTGTTATAGCAATGTTGAATATAAACTGCATGCTTGTACAATCTCCCTGTGACTGCGAACTGGTGTTGGTTGCAGCCGATGCTGTAAAGGTGTTGAGGCACAGCATCGTATCGGCGTGGGAGCGGGTTATGGCAGCCATTGTTTCTGTCACGGATTACAGCTAAAAAGCAAGGGGGGTGTGCAATGCTTCTTTAGCAGACTCCACCACCATGGGGACTATAGCAATCCTTGCCCCGTTAGTCAGGATAGGCCTGTTATTGGTGGTACCATGGAGAGGTGGGACAAGGTATTAGTCAGTTATGGTTTGCTAACCCTGACGCTAGCATATCAGCTATGGTTTGCTAAACCTGACGCTAGCATATCAGCTATGGTACGCTAACCCTGACGCTAGCATATCAGCTATGGTACGCTAACCCTGACGCTAGCATATCAGCTATGGTACGCTAACCTTGACGCTAACATATCATCTATGGGTCGCTGATTGCCTCATCGGACAGCGTCTTCACACCACCCCCCCCCCCCAACAGTAAACTGCATGAACTTACTGTCGTCATCACTCGTCATTCTACAATGGGTTTTCGGTGACATTTCTCCTGTACACGCGGTGTTCGCTCATCCTATTCGTGGATAACGTGTTTATTTTTAAAAGGCATTTAGCGGGATTACTAAATTTTTCTAAACTCTCAGTGAGATTTCCCACGTTTAACTCTTTCACTTCAAAAAAACACTGGCTGTGTTGGTAGATCTAGCATGCCTATGTGAATCAATGCTCGGAACCATATTTAAGCAAAGTGCCAATAAAATGGAAAGTGATACATTTCTAACCAACCCCATATTTCTTAAGTTACAGGGTAACTTCCCTCCAGTTTCTTTCTACGAAGGTTGATTGATAAGTTCTCGGCATAAGGTACAACGGATTATTTGTGGACAACCGTCTTGGGTTATTTCTCAACATAGTTCCCTTGCAAGTTTATGCACTAAGTCCAGTGATCCTGGAGCATACGGATACCTTCTTTGTAAAAATCAACATCTTGTGCTAGTAGAAAGTGGTCTACAGCATGAATGACGTCACCATCTGAAGCAAATTTTCGACCACTGAGCTCCTTTTTTTTGAGTTTGATAAACAGGTAATAGTCCGAAGGGGCCAAATCTGGGGAATAAGGAGGGTGTTAAAGAAGCTGGAAGCCGCATTCATGAATGGCAGCCGTTGCCACCGCCGATGTGAACTGGAGCATTGTCTTGATAAAAGATGACTCCTCTCGTCAATTTCCCTCGGTGCTTTTCCTTCAATTGCTGTACAAAATTAGCGTAATAGGTCTCAGTGACCGTTCTCCCCTTTTGAAGATAGTCTACCAATAGCACACCTTCTGAATCCCAAAAGATGGATGCCATCACTTTCCCTGCAGACAGAACCACCTATGCTTTCTTTGGAGGTAGGGATTCATGATGTTTCCACTGCTTTGACTGTTATTTGGTTTCTGGTTGAAAATGATGAACCCAAGTCTCATCCGTAGTCACAAATTGCTGAAGAAACTTTCTAGGATCTGCAGAAAAATGGCCAAGATAGTCTCTTGACATGTTGAGGCGATGTCGTTTGTGATCAGCTTCAAGAAGTTTCGGGACCCATCGAGCAGAGACCTTTGTCATTTGAAGATCATTGTGAATAGTGGCATGAACACGTTCCTGGGAGATGTCCAACTCAGTAGCAATGTACTGCTCAGTTAGTCGTCGATCCTCCATTATTATGCCAAAGATTCTGCCGGTGGTTTCATCGGTGGATACCGTTCTTAGTCTTCCTGAGCGGGGATCACCTTCCAGATTCTCCCTTCCATGTTTGATTTGAGCTGCCCATTTCATCACTGTGCCGTAAGAATGGGCACACTCCCCTAGTCTCCACCATATCCTCATGGATCTCCTTCAATGATAAGCCCTTGATGGAGAGGTAACGAATGACTGTTCGATTAGAAATTTTATCCATTTTCTCAATTTCTGCTACCCCTTACCACTTCAGTAGCCTGTAAAAAATGGTTGCAGTTAATTTCTTGAAACTTGGTGTTTAATCTTACATTAACCTGATCTACAAATGCACCTAATATCAACTGTGTGTTTAAGTATTTGTATCTTATGCCGAGAACTTATCAGTCACCCCTCGTATCAAAATTTCTTACCAAAATTTATTCTGGCAGAGCCAGGGAAATTGATTCAAGAATGAAAGAGTTAACCCAATCAAAGCGCCTCTTGCTTGTATTTGGCTTCATATGATAACGAATTGCATCGATCCTAAGTAGCACACAAAGTAGGTTCGGTGGGAAAAGGAAGACAAGAAACTGGTATTCTTTTATTTGCTTTCAAAGCTTGAGTTTCGCGCGTGGTGTTAAACTACAGCGGAGAATAGTCCCCACATACATACCACTTCCAAGCAAGGACTTGCACAAGGGCTTCTGTGTACAGTTTGTGACGAGTTCTTCATGTGCCAGGATGTGATGGCATGAGACCAGGAATCGAGGAGCATTGATTCAATTTTCCAAAGAAGATAAATTGGCTAGACTTTCCCGTTCCTTTATCTCTGAGCTACATGAACTGCGCACGCAGCCACGCTTAATTCGCGTAAATCGAGAGTCCTGGAACACTACACGCCACTCTTTCCATACCACAATTTTGAAGACGTTGTTATGTAGACTGATATTTTATTCTGACCTCTTTCATCATCTTCATTCCAATATTTGTTCTATTCCTTAACGCCCTATCAAAATTTCACCCAAATTTCACCTTGTTTAAAGAAGCATTCACTGACAAATGCCAGTGTCTCTGTCTTATAAAAGGATATTCTCTCATTTGATTACTTTCTTTAGCCCAAGTGGATCTGGGCTCTTAAAAAAAAATCTAAGTGCCGAGGAAATGAGTATTGCATCCCTTTTTCTTGCGTGCAACACGATATCACATTCTAGTTTTGGAGTATTCCGGAGTTAGTCATCACATTTGTATACATTTGCATAAGGTGTCTGCAGAAAATGTATTCCCCAAACCTTTGTTATAAGAAACATCTTCTAACAATATATACGGGCTTATGGAAATGTGTGGATATCATCAGTTCAGAACTAAATAACGTAGTAAAACTTTTAAAAAATATATATTTGTAATAATACACGAAGTTTTTTTTCTTCTTCTTAACAGATCGAAATGTCTTAATATCTCCTTTTTCCCTGGTTTCGCTTTCAGTGTTTTTGTATGATTAATAAATTTGGACGCTTTAACGGTGTGCTTTGCTACTAACTAAAGTTGATCATTGTGTGTGTATGTGTGTGTGTGTTTGTGTGTGTGTGTGTGCGTGCGTGCGTGCGTGCGTGTGTGTGTGTGTGTGTGTGTGTGTGTTTTTCACTCTAAATTCATCATTGAGGTGGCTTACACAAAGCTTCTCCTGAACTGATTTAAGTAATCTGTTAAAGTATCAACATAAGCTTTTTAGACGGAAATCAGTTCTCCAAGCCATTCAAGACGAACCAGAAGATCAGCTGATCTAGAAAGCGATCTAACAACTGACCGAGCTGTCCGTTACCAACAAAGTAACGTTACTAGTGGATTCCTGTTACCAACAAAGTAACATTACCAGTGGATTCCTGTTAACAAACAAAGTAACATTACCAGTGGATTCCTGTTACCAACAAAGTAACATTACTAGTGGATTCCTGTTACCAACAAAGTAACATTACCAGTGGATTCCTGTTACCAACAAAGTAACATTACCAGTGGATTCCTGTTACCAACAAAGTAACATTACCAGTGGATTCCTGTTACCAACAAAGTAACATTACCAGTGGATTCCTGTTACCAACAAAGTAACATTACTAGTGGATTCCTGTTACCAACAAAGTAACATTACCAGTGGATTCCTGTTAACAAACAAAGTAACATTACCAGTGGATTCCTGTTACCAACAAAGTAACATTACCAGTGGATTCCTGTTACCAACAAAGTAACATTACTAGTGGATTCCTGTTACCAACAAAGTAACATTACCAGTGGATTCCTGTTACCAACAAAGTAACATTACCAGTGGATTCCTGTTAACAAACAAAGTAACGTTACCAGAGGATTCCTGACACTGCCACGTGGGAACAGATGAAGCAGCTGACGAACGAATCTTATGAAGAAAACACACACCCAAAGTTCCGACATAGAATATCACTAGAAGAAGCAAAACTGCTCGCCAGTGGAAATATAGAACAGACAGCACATACCCCTAAGACCCTATTCTAAAGCTAAACAGATCGCAGCAAATCACAGGTTTTAGGACTGCGAACAAGGACGTCGCCGACAGCAACTCCACGTACGTGAACTGAAGGCCGCGGAAAACCGCACTCTGCACACACCACAATGTTCTCCACACTGCAGAACATATCTTCCAAACCTTTAGTCTCTACAAAGATCTAAGGGCCTAAACCTGCCCCCCCCCCCAGAAAAATGAGCATGGATAGAAAACTGTGCGGTAAGTGTAAAGAATTACTGAAGATGAGATTCGTGTAAGTGATCCGTGTCCTTGTCTAAGTGGTTGAGCGTACGAAGCGGAATCCAGAAAGAAGAGATAGGTTTGAAGTGGTGGTGGGAAGGGCTCTAAGGGTAGTTGGTGGAGAGTTTCTTTAACCCACTCAGAGTCTGATATCCCCTGCAGCTCTGATCGATTTTCAGAAGTATGGGCCTTGTCCTTTCTCTGGAGTCGATTGACAGAGTCGAGATGGCGAAAGCGCAACGTGGACAAGGCAATTTCTTCAAACCAGTTTCCAGGCTAAACAGGATATATACAGACTAATCAGGATATATAAAGGCTAACCAGGCCAAATACAGGCTAAGCAAGATATATACAGGCTAAACAGGATATATACGGGCTAAGCAGGATATATACCCATGTGAAGCCATCGCGGAAGCTTTGAAATGGCTGAAGAATGTACAACGAACTACAGTTATAACTGATTCTCAAAGCCTGTTAAAAAATATAAAATTATGTACCAATAGGAGTGAGTAATAAATAGAAGTGAGTGAGTAAAAATCTCCAAATGGCAGATCTAGAACATCAAATGGATATACTGTCCGGGGGATTCCAGAGCTGATGGCAAAAGGAAAAAGCTGATCAACTTGCAGCAAGAGCTAACCTACTAAGTAACATCAAATCAGAAAAACAAGACATTTGTCAATCCTTCGGGCAGCAAATCGAATAATCAGCCCAGAATACCCTCCTCAAAAGTACGTACCACACACACTTCAATGACTTACATGTAATGAGAGAAAGTGAAAGTAAATCACAACTCAGTCAGTCAGTCATTTGCATGTCCCTTACGGAACGTTGCTTCCATAACAGAGCTCCTGTAGTCTCTCGGCTGTAAGCAAGATGCCCTGCTCCTGATGCATCCACTTGTAGATTATCAACGATGTCTTGCAGCCATCTTCACCTCGGACTTCTTCTCTTTCTTTTTCCCATTATGTACCCTTCCAATATGATCTTCTGTAAATTATCATGACGTTTAATACGCGTATGTCCAAAATATTTCAGTTTTCTTTGTTTAATCCTCTTTACTAGCCAGCCCTCTTCAATATTAAGTTCTTGTATGGATATATTTGTCGGTTTTTTTTGTGTCCATGATATTTGAAGAACTCTTCTGTAGCATTTACATTCAAAGACATTTGTGTGTTTCTCGGCTGTTTTGTTAAGTGTCCAGGTCTCACAGGCACATGTTGCGATGGAGATCACAGCTATGCGCTAGAAAACAGCAGTCTACAACGAACACAGTATATGAGAAAAAAAAACGCTAAAGGACATCCTCAAGTCGAATTCAGAACACTTACAGGCAAGTCCCGAGTGTAATGAAACAGCTCCCGGGGAATATATATTCACGTGGCGCCCTAAGTCAAGACTAGCGATATTAATACATTAGAAAAAAAAATATTTTTCTTCAATAAAATTTGTTTTAACGTTTTCTCTCCACCTGAGACCTAAATATTTAGCAAACTCTGATGAGCTTAAGTCTATTCAAGATTAAATTTTTCTTTTTTTAATTTCATCATCGGAGAAAATTTTAATTCATTCTATAACACGCGTGAAAACAACACCACCCCCCCCCAAAAAAAAAAAAACTAATTAGTTTTGCTGTTTCAATGGCATCTATTGGTTTCTAATTCCAGAAACTATGCGGGAATGCCTTTATTGTACTAAACATTTGCGAGCGTGACTTAATATTACTTATTAAGAACAAAATAAGAAAGTTACTGAAGATGAGATTCGTGTAAGTGATCCGTGTCCTTGTCTAAGTGGTTGAGCGTACGAAGCGGAATCCAGAAAGAAGAGATAGGTTTGAAGTGGTGGTGGGAAGGGCTCTAAGGGTAGTTGGTGGAGAGTTTCTTTAACCCACTCAGAGTCTGATATCCCCTGCAGCTCTGATCGATTTTCAGAAGTATGGGCCTTGTCCTTTCTCTGGAGTCGATTGACAGAGTCGAGATGGCGAAAGCGCAACGTGGACAAGGCAATTTCTTCAAACCAGTTTCCAGGCTAAACAGGATATATACAGACTAATCAGGATATATAAAGGCTAACCAGGCCAAATACAGGCTAAGCAAGATATATACAGGCTAAACAGGATATATACGGGCTAAGCAGGATATATACCCATGTGAAGCCATCGCGGAAGCTTTGAAATGGCTGAAGAATGTACAACGAACTACAGTTATAACTGATTCTCAAAGCCTGTTAAAAAATATAAAATTATGTACCAATAGGAGTGAGTAATAAATAGAAGTGAGTGAGTAAAAATCTCCAAATGGCAGATCTAGAACATCAAATGGATATACTGTCCGGGGGATTCCAGAGCTGATGGCAAAAGGAAAAAGCTGATCAACTTGCAGCAAGAGCTAACCTACTAAGTAACATCAAATCAGAAAAACAAGACATTTGTCAATCCTTCGGGCAGCAAATCGAATAATCAGCCCAGAATACCCTCCTCAAAAGTACGTACCACACACACTTCAATGACTTACATGTAATGAGAGAAAGTGAAAGTAAATCACAACTCAGTCAGTCAGTCATTTGCATGTCCCTTACGGAACGTTGCTTCCATAACAGAGCTCCTGTAGTCTCTCGGCTGTAAGCAAGATGCCCTGCTCCTGATGCATCCACTTGTAGATTATCAACGATGTCTTGCAGCCATCTTCACCTCGGACTTCTTCTCTTTCTTTTTCCCATTATGTACCCTTCCAATATGATCTTCTGTAAATTATCATGACGTTTAATACGCGTATGTCCAAAATATTTCAGTTTTCTTTGTTTAATCCTCTTTACTAGCCAGCCCTCTTCAATATTAAGTTCTTGTATGGATATATTTGTCGGGTTTTTTTTTTGTGTCCATGATATTTGAAGAACTCTTCTGTAGCATTTACATTCAAAGACATTGTGTGTTTCTCGGCTGTTTTGTTAAGTGTCCAGGTCTCACAGGCACATGTTGCGATGGAGATCACAGCTATGCGCTAGAAAACAGCAGTCTACAACGAACACAGTATATGAGAAAAAAAAACGCTAAAGGACATCCTCAAGTCGAATTCAGAACACTTACAGGCAAGTCCCGAGTGTAATGAAACAGCTCCCGGGGAATATATATTCACGTGGCGCCCTAAGTCAAGACTAGCGATATTAATACATTAGAAAAAAAAATATTTTTCTTCAATAAAATTTGTTTTAACGTTTTCTCTCCACCTGAGACCTAAATATTTAGCAAACTCTGATGAGCTTAAGTCTATTCAAGATTAAATTTTTCTTTTTTTAATTTCATCATCGGAGAAAATTTTAATTCATTCTATAACACGCGTGAAAACAACACCACCCCCCCCCAAAAAAAAAAAAACTAATTAGTTTTGCTGTTTCAATGGCATCTATTGGTTTCTAATTCCAGAAACTATGCGGGAATGCCTTTATTGTACTAAACATTTGCGAGCGTGACTTAATATTACTTATTAAGAACAAAATAAGAAAGTTACTACCGAAGAGCCAACCTGGGTGTCACGTGCTAGGCCGTTATATGAGTACTCGGCTGATACAACCAAACAAGTCTTACAAGTACTAGCCCCCGCTAACTAGCCAGGAAGCTAATTTAAGTATGTGCCAGCACGTATGTAGCCCCCGGTAATGTTTATAGATTGTTGAAAAAGTGTACGCCTTACACCACGGCCCACGAAATAGAACGGTTTTCTTCTACTCTTGTTACATAATTTGCTTCATTCAGCACCGAAACGCGTCCATGTATTTATATATTTCTATTCAGTTCACATGCTGTGAAAATGTTAACGTGTTCTGAGGTTCATACATGGAACCTTAAAACAGATATTCACGATATTGACTTTATCGCGCGTGCGAACCACGTCGTCTTTTGAATAGCACAGATAGAGATGTGAAGTGGCCGAGTGGTTGGTGCGTTGCCCCTTCATCACTAGGTGGCTACTCAACCTACCGGTGTCCGTGGTTCAAGTCACGACCATTCTCTTATAAGCTGTTTGTCTTTCTCTCACATCTAAAGTAGTTTTTTTTAAAAATTATTTCGAAAGCTAATCTAGAACACTGTGTTCTATCACTTTACTGTGCGAAAGAATCGTTTTGTTGTTTTTTTTAATGTGATTTTAGAATCGTTTTGTTGTTTTTTTTAATGTGAAGAATGTGCATTAGAATAATCAGCCCAGAAAAATCGAATTTGCTATTCAATCGATCGAATAGCAAGATAAAAGACGCTTTTTAAAACAAGTAAATATAGATGTTGTGGGACTTTCGGAGCATCATCCTGCTGAACATCTTCACTCACGACTAATTCTGCAAATGCGGGAAGTCTGTAATCTACCACAATAACAGCAAACAGTGTGTGTATTGCAAGTTTTTCGTCCCTTCGCCTTCTTCGTCTTTTGTCCACATTTATGGACCTCATATTCCCCTTGAATGACTCTGCACTCTGACGAAGAGACACTCGTCGTGTGGCTCCGTCTTAGTCAATTCTTCCTAGTCTTATTGACAGGCGTTACAAAAATCTCTCGTGGATGACTTACACCTGCTCCTGCAGCTCAGTTTTGGTCTACCATGTGTTGTCCTGTCCCTTTTAGTCTACCATGTGGTATCCTTTTCCTTTTGGTATACCATGTGGTGCACTTTCCCTTTTGGTCTACCATGTGATGCCCTTTCCCTTTTGGCCTACCCTTTAGTGTCCGTTTCCTCCAAAACTTCGCCACTTAATGTGTGTATGAAAATAAAGCATCTATCATTGCAACATTCCAAAAGGTATCTTGTTCGGTTTTCAGTATTCAGTATTATGTTCTCGACATCATCGCGAACGAGACAATCCCATAATCGCTGCAGCGTCTGTGCCAGTGAATACCACATCAACAGTAACTCGCATCAGACCTTGATGATCCAGTGAGGACGCCATTTTGGGAACTACAACAATCCAAATGTGAAACTAGTCAACGTCGCTTTAGGCACGAACTCCGTTGTCAAGGAGCTAAGCAGAACCTGGACACTTAAAAGACCACCATAGTTCAAAACTGGCCGGGTAAACAGATATAACTAAGAATCATCCGGTCGGTCTATATGAAGTGCATAGTTCACAGTGGTGCCATAGCACTAAACTCAGTAACTCGGTGCACAGAACCGACCTCCATCTCGAAAGTAAAGACGACACACTGTTGCTCATTTGACACGTTCGTGCGTTCCTCTGCACCACGCTCAGCCAAACTGCAAAGAGCCACTACTGGACACAAGCACTTTCGACCTGTCGCGCAGAAATCCGACTCCACACCCAGTACCAGAACAATCCAAGTGTCGCTTGTGGGAGCGTGAAAAGATCAAATGCCACCTACCGTCATTGCTGAACCCGAAGAGCGTATCTTAGTTTTCTACTACTGAGCCATGAATGGAAATCTGTCAGGGTTAAAGGTCATAAGATAAGTAAATCAGATTCATAAGATGCCACTAAAATCTTCAAGCATCTGTAAGAACAGGCAGAAAAAGTGGGGCTAAAGATAAACCAGGAGAAAACTAAATACATGAGAATAGCAAGATCAAAAGATAAACATGAAGATCATATCCAAATAGAAAGTATAAAGATTAAAGCACACAGATTCCTATAAATAGCTATGAACAATATTCAATACCTCCAACACTATAAGAGGTGAGATAAAGGGCTAGAATACAACCTGGAAACAAGACAGACTTTGCCCATAGACAATTGTTACAATCAAAAATTCTATTCTAACATATATAAGACACATATTAGACCAGTTGTATTATATGTGTCAGAAACACGGAGTACAGCTAAACAAGATGGAAACTAATTACATGTATTTGAGAATAGAATCCTGAGAGGAATTTAATAGACCTGTAAGAGACACAATGGCAGATAAGAAGTAACAAAGAATTCTACACATTGTTTACCTCCACTTATAACAGCCGTTATGAATAACAACAGACTGAGTTGACTCGGGCATTTAGAGAGAATTCCTTGATCGACGAACAAAGACGGCCTATACAGAAGTGACGGAAGGTGATAGATCAAGAGATAGACTTAGGCAACAATGGCGAGACAACCTAAATATACTCGTTCGTGGAATCGACAGTTAGCAAGAAAAGATAAGGAACAGAGAGGAACGTCTTGTCTTCCGAAATGAGCCTTAGTGGTTCGGATAGCTGCTGTCTTCAGCAGCTCCTCATTCATTAATTAATTCATTCATTCATTTACATGTCCTTTGCGGAACTTTGCCTCCCTAACAGCACTCCTGTAGGCCTCTCGGTTGTGAGCAAGATGGCCTGCTGCTGATGGATCCATTTGCAGATCATCAACGATGTCTTGCAGTCATCTTCGCCTTGGTCTTCCTCTCTTTCTTTTTCCCATTATGTGCCTTTCCAAGACGGTCTTCTCTAGATTATGATGACGTTTAATGTGTCCAAAAGTTTTCTCTCTTTAATCCTCTTCACTAGCCAGCCTTCTTCAATATTAAGATCCTCACAGAAGAAGTAATAATCAGATTTAATTCGTGAAAAGTAATGTATCATCGCTTCAGCCCTTTGTGTGCTATGTTTTCTCTGTAACATACTTGTACCTGTATTCATAATTATGAACCAAACAGAGCCTTCGTCTATTGTCTCTTTTACCCAGTGTGCACAATGTTGTAAACGGGCCTTGAATAAATCCCATTTAAGTGGTCTGCTCTTAATGTGTTTTGCTGTTTTTAGAAGCGCTGTTGTCTGTGAGGGGTTATGAATGTTTAATGTGTGATCTAGCTGTGTGTTGAATTTTCTGGTCGAACTGTGAGGTTAGAATAGCTCAGAATGTCGGGGTCTCATAGCAACACAAGGTTGAAAGCGTTTTTTTTTATAACGGGGAAAAATGTAGCGGTATGTAATTCAGAAATCGATTGTCAATTTCTTTTACTACAAAAAGTTTTGTCCACAACGCAGAACTTTTTTTTTCTAGTAATTTTTTTATAATGCAGTCTTCTTATTCTTCTTTCCTCTTCATCTTCCTCTTCCACCTCCTGCTCATTCTTCTTCTTCTTCTTCCTTTTCATCTTCTTCTTCTTCTTCTTCAAAGTCCCTGGGACTGCGAGCTAGTGCTCTGTGTAGCCGATGCAGTGACGATGTTGATTCACAGCATCGTGTTGACTTGGGGGTGGGGGTGTGGGTCGGGGAACTAAAAAAAAAAAAGCAGGGAGTGTGCAATGCTTATTTAGCAGACTCCACTACCCTACTGTGGGGGGGGGGGGGCATGGCAATTCCTCCCCCGTTAGCCAGGCTAGACCTGTTAATGGGGATAACAACGGAGAGGATGTCAGCTAATGGTAGCCAGCTCTGACTCAAGCATGTCAACTATGGGTCGTCATCTCTGACTCTGCCATGTCAGCTGTGGGTCGCTAGCTCTGACCCTATCATGCTAACTATGGGTCGGCAGCTCTGACTCTAGCATGTCAGCTATGCGTCGCCAGCTCTGACTCTGCCATGTCAGCTATGGGTCGTCAGCTATGACTCAAGCATGTCAAATATGGGTCGTCATCTCTGACTCTGCCATGTCAGCTGTGGGTCGCCAGCTCTGGCGCTAGCATGCTAACTATGGGTCGGCAGCTCTGACTCTAGCATGTCAGCTATGGGTCGCCAGCTCTGACTCTGCCATGTCAGCTATGGGTCATCAGCTCTGACTCTAGCATGTCAGCTATAGGTCGTCAGCCCTGAGGCTAGCATGTAAGCTATGGGCCGTCAACACTAATAGCGTCTTCACCCCGCCCCCTGCACCCCTTCTACCTATAATGTAGTCTAAGAGTAACATCAACACATGACTGACTTCAATGGATATCAAATATACCTCAAAACTGACGTATAGTTCTTTATCGTCTGACAGACAGGACATTTTGAAATGTAACCACCTCTCTTTTAATTTACAACATACGAAGATCTAACGCTGGTAAGCTCGACTGTCCTATTGTTTACCTCCCCATGCTGACATCCATATCAGTTTTTACGTTTAATAAGTACTTCTTGATACAGGATTTACCAACAGAAGTTACAGTGCATTTTAAGGGATGCTCCAGTAGGTTCTTGAAATGTTCTCTAATTCACAGCGTCTGCAGCGGATCATCACAAGCGCAGAACTTGTGTCACCTCGACATTCCGTCAAAGAAATGCTGGGAATTTTCCAGAAAAGAGAATTTGCCCGCTTGTTCCAGAAGAGCACAATCAGGGTATGGCTTGTTTCTTCTCTCTCTCTCTCTCTCTCTCTCTTCTCCTGCTGTTTGTTTCTCCCTAATCAATTTCGCTCTTTTTCCCTTTCACTCTCCCTACTTTTCTTCTCTCTCTTTCTCTTTCCTCTATGTCTCCTTACTCTCTCTCTCTCTTTCTCCCCCCCCCCCATTTCTCTTCATCCCTTTCTCTCTTTCCCTTCTCTCTCACTCTTCCTAGATTCTCTCTTTCTCTTTCTCCACACTCTCATCCTCTTCTCTCCATCTCTCTTTCCTCTCTTCCTACTCTCTCTCTCTTTCTTTGTCCCTTTCTCTGTCTCCCTACTCTCCTCCTCTCTCTTGCACTTTCCTCTCTCTTCTTATTCTCTCTCCTTACTCTCTTATCTCTCTCCTTAATCTCTTTTCTTCTTCTCTCTCTTTCTCTCCCTCTCTCTCCTTACTCTTTCTCTCTCTTTCTTTTTCTCCCTCTCTCACTGTCTTCTTCTCGCTTCTCCAAACCCCCAGCCCCAAATTCTCCCTCCCTCTCTCCTTGAAAAGCTCTCAACACCATAACAGGTATTACACACACAAAAAATGCTAGCAGGAATACATCAAATATGTATTTCTCATCAAATTATTATAAAAAAAAATAATAATAATCCTTGTAGCTGCTTCACATAACTTAAGCTTCTGGTCTGTTGTCCACTTTTTTGTCTGTTCAAAGTTTCTCCATCTTTTTTCTTTAAAGCTTATCCAACTTTAAAAACAATATTTGTCTATCTCAGATACTATATTATTTGTTTCAATGTTTCTTTCTCCTCTTTAGTTGATACCGTACAAAAGAGTCGTCTGTGTGGTCGTCTGTGTGTACTCTATGTCTCTTTGCTCGTGCCTCATGTTAGAAATTGTATATTTTTCACACTAACAAGATTTATATATGGACAACATATTCTCGCAATCTGAACTGCCTCTTTTCAGGATCTTACTAATAATCTTTATTTATTAAATATCTTTATTCTAAATGTGAAGTGCCTGCACTGTATTAGTATCTCTTATAAAATGTGTTATTCCTGTCCTAGTTATCTCATTTGTTGTACCTTTTTTTTTGGTATGTTTTCTATATTCATTGCTCATCTACTGTTGTAAATGTCAGATTCAGTTTTTTTTTCTTTTAGATTTCATTCTTTCGTTCTCTCCCCCTCCCCCCGCAGAAAAACAAGCACTTTTTCTTTTCTTGCCCACTTATCATCATCATCATCCATCATGAACATCACCATCATCATCATCATATGCATTCACATTCTCTCATGGGAAAAAATGACTGCAATGGCCCTCCAACCTGCTTTGTTCTTTGATTTTAAAGTGCACATAGCCAAGTCGAGTGCAGTGGATTCTTTTATGTTGCCCATCAATATACATCTTTATCTTTTTGTGCTTTTTTAAAAAACTTTTCACTGTTTCATCTAGGATGGTTTCGAATACTGCATTATGCCTTTGTATGATTCAAATATTTTTTTAAATCTACTTATCATGGTTGCTTTTGTATTTTTTTCCAGTTTCAATTTATTTCCTTGCTCATCACTCCAGACAATAATTTCCGATAGGTTTCTTTCCCTAACAAGCACTTAAGAAAGCACATGCACAATACACACATAAAAGTCAGGTGAAAATCTTCAACGCTATACGCCACTCAGAATACATCATGAGTAGATGCACACAGAGACGCTGAAATGAATGTTCAATATTCGTTTTTTCTTTGTCTTAATCCAGAGAAATCGACTGGCTGACTTAGCCAAAACCAAGAGGATCAACCGGAACTTTTACGACATCGTGGAAAAAGCGAAATGGTATGTAATAAATCATTGTCTCTCTTCCAGTAAGTACCTGCGCTCAGTCTGGCGTGTACTGTGTAGTTCATACACCATTCTTAGCAGCAATCTACTCAAAGGTACCAACTACCGAACAATATGAAACTTTATCAGTCGTTATTTGATTTGCAGCAAAGATTTTTTTTCCGTTTCAATCTTTGTCCAAATGTATTAATATTATTATTATAATATTGGTATAAAAGTAAACATACCCGTAGTTATGTCTGTCGTGGAGACGCCTATGGGGATATGGTGTCAGTTAGTGCCCATATTTTCCTCGACCTGCTGGCACACTAGAAGGTCATATGGCCGCCATCCCGCCTGGCTGCCATTCGTTTCTACAGCTGGCTTGACTAGGCCGTCTCTCTGCCCAGATTTGAACCGCAGACATTCACCGTGTGAGATTAATGCACTGACCACGTCGCTGCTCAGACGCTCAATGATTATTATAATTATTACTATTATTATTATTATTATTATTAGTGTGCCTAATTTTGCTTTTTTTCTAGAAGTCCAGTCTCTTGACTCCATCAGTTTTAACGGTGCTTTTTTTTTCTTCTGTTCCAAGGCTGCAAGAAATGAAGAACTCCGGGCTAATGGACGATGACTCTGTGTCCATGCCAACGATTATAGAGATTCCACTGAAGCAACTCACAGTGAACGTGGAGCTGGGGTCTTCGGCACTCAAACTGGACACACTGGGAGAATCTTTAATGATGGACAGGAAGTCAAGTTTCCCTGGCATTGACTCACATGAGGCCCCTGGTATTTCCAGTAACGAGTCCTCATCCCCAGACTCTGACGACAGTCTCCTAGAAGAGAGCAGGTCTGCTTCTAATAAGAGTCTTCCAGACGCGTACAGGTCGTCGAGTTCAGTTCTTCACCTGCAGACGCTGAAGTCCTCGCCATCTACCTCATCACGACGTGGGCAGAGACTCTCTCGCGAACATCGCCGGCGTCGTCATCGTCATCCGCTGGGGGTGAACTCGTCTTCGGTTCCAGATGCCAGCAATAGCCAGGATAGCATGGTCATGGTGGACGTCACTTCAGACTTCACAAACCATACCCCAGAACATACGAGAAGTCTCTCAGTAGATCACTCGAGCTCCCCCATCCTGGCATTGAATTCTCCGCCAAATAACACCAGGCATAGACTCTCTTCAGGATCTTCTTTACCATCTGCTTCTCTGGTAAACGAGCTGTCTCCCCGGTGTAAGCCAAAGCAAGGGAGCGCACTTAAGGTTGCCAACTCAACAGCAGGCCACGTACGTTTTGTAGAACGTTTTCCCAACAATTTCCTAAGGCCCTCGCCTCGCCTGGATCGCAGAGACCAGCGCAACGCTGGCGATATAAACGGTGAAGACAATGCCGACGAAAAGAATGTACTATGTGAAGAACAGACTCCGAACGTCTTGGGCGATAATCCTCACTTCTTGATGACTCTATCGGATGACAGTCACAATATGACTGGCGCTGGGGCCTCAGCTTCTAACTACAGCAATAAAGCTTTACTGCCCAAAACCAGCAACATTAGTCTGGCGCATTCTTTGCTTCACAAGACCCGTTCATACCAGGACCATCTGTGTTCTGCTGCAGATTCCGCCCAAGCTGAAGCATCTATAGTACCCTTCTGTTTAGACGCGGTCACGAAAGAAGAACTGCTCGTTTTGTGGAAATCATCCGAGATTGAACTCAACAAACGGCTGGAGGCAGCACTGAAGGAGAAGTCCAGGCTAGAGAGAAAGCTAGCCATGCTTCAAAAGCATTCAGTCGTATGAAAGACCAGGGGGGTGATGTCTTTACTAGAAACAAATCCATACCCGGGACACTGAAGCCTTTTCTGCTTGAAGACAAATTACGTGTCTGTGAGTGAAAAAAGGACCTTATGCGTGGATCTTTTCTCTCTGTCAACGAGTCCTACAAAGGCGCCGTGGAGATCATGTTGTGAACTGGCAAGAGCTGTCCAACATGGTAAAGCGAACAGATAAAACTTTACACTGCAACTCGCTGGGAGAGTTTCGTCTGTTTTCTTTTGCTGTGCTCAAAGACGCTCGCCGGCCATCACCTTCATATGTAGCTAACAAACAAACAAAAAATTGCTACCATCACAGTAACTGTAACTTACAAGCAAAGCACTTCATCTTGTAACGCAATCGCCGGATTAAATGAATAATTAAATACTACACGGAATCACTGTAAAATAAGTTTGAACATTTTCGTTGTTTTTTTTTTATTGACTTTCATTTTTTGCAAAGTCACCAACGCACAAGATGTTGCATTGTTTGCCCCAGTCCTCAAACTTTGATGATTCTCAGTTATAATCTTCACATATTGTACCTCCATGTCAAAATATTAACATTTTAATAACTTGTAACACACCACACCCAATGTCTGCGCCATGATTCTTTTGCCCGATGTTATTGTATGTATGGTACATGTTTTCTGGTTTGTTTTTTTTTTAGATACGTTTGACAATGCAATCTGTCACTCATGCAGTTCATAACGAATGCATTTGTCACATAAATTATAAGGCACTGTGTCAAAAATCTGTCCACTTGAACTCTTTAGTATCGGTATGTACCAGTATCATTGCAGACGGTCAAACTATAAGTGCTCTGCTGTAGTTGACTGGAAACTGCCTACTAGTGTCGCCATCAGCACTAACTCCGTAGCTAGCAGCATTACTCCTCTTCCTTCCCAGGGCGCTAACACTGGTACCTAAATGTTTTTCTTGAGGTTGGGTGTGCCCCGGAAGTTTTTTTGCGACCAACGATCTGGCCGTCACCATGGTGAGTGGAAAACGTAACCGGGTCGCCTTGTCGGTAAGCGAGTGACTAATCCACTGTACTAACGAGGCTCCCTAATCTTAAGATGAATTTCCAGTTATGCTACACGTTAAATGAGATCTGCAACTGCAAAGGTTTCTGAGATTATGATTTCGCAAGCAGTCTTCAGATAACAAGCCGATACAAATCACTGCAATTTCTGATGTCGTACAGTAAACATTCCCGTTTCCATGCCATTAACACATGCTGGGGATACTGCGATAGACCCGTATTTCCAAGACCTTCGGAACATAAAAGTGTGCTTTCGTCATTATCACACCTGGCCACATATACCTTTCCAGATTTCTCTGGTACCCATTTTTAGAGACTGGTTGGAAACCCCCCCCCCCCCCCCGGGGGGGGGGGGAGAACTAGAACCAGGATTAGCAGACCGAGCGCCTAACCACACAGTTAACCAGGCTGTCATACACGAACAGTATATAAGTCATTTATTTGTTCTACTCCTATATGAGAAAACTTGATTGTGACGAGATGCGCATTTCTTTGTTCACGGTTATATTACTTTTAATCTGTAAAAAGTTGATGATGGCTAAGAGTAAAGCTGGCACTTCACTAGGCAGAGGTGTATGGTTCTATTCCACAGAAAAGACAAGGAGTGGAAGGAAAAGGGAGGCAGAAATGGCACAATAAAATAATAAGGTGAGCACAAACAGTAATAATTCAATATTTCAACACAATAAATGTCTTTCTTCATCAAGAACA
Organism: Achatina immaculata; assembly: GCA_009760885.1. NCBI lineage: Eukaryota > Metazoa > Mollusca > Gastropoda > Stylommatophora > Achatinidae > Lissachatina > Lissachatina immaculata. The sequence goes on along the minus strand of CM019720.1, from coordinate 50,421,204 downwards.
GCAGAAAAGAAAAAAAAATAACAGACTAAACAACAGACGAATAAACAATAGTGGTAGCTTGGCTGTAATATATCCTTCTTGTTTACAGTTGTGTAACTTCATAAAACTAAGCATTATAAAAACAGCCACGCCCTCCGTTAATGAGCAAGGCTGCTCCTCCCTTTTTAAAATAAGGCTGATTATCTTCTAGTATGAAGGTCAGGTTACAAAAAATTGTACCTTTATTTCACTGGGTTTTTTTTTCTAACCTGATACAAACAAAAGTCAACTGTTATAGAATATGGGATTCATCTCCAACTCCCACCATTATCTTTGCCTTTAGAATTGCCATCAGCGTGGGGCCACTAATCTACATTATATTTTTACCTGTTAATGTTAAGCTATACCTGTATACTTTCACGCGTTACATAATGCACTAGGCTTATTCACTGCCGTGAGATGCTATCATTTAATTAGATCTAGACAGCACATCACGATGATGTCTGCACTTGTACGCGTAGTGACGTCACGCCAAGATGAGGTCTGCATTTCAGAGAAACAAACATTGCTTGAAGTAAACTATTCCTTCTTTCAGAGATTTCTTCGAAGAGTAATAATGATTTTCCAGTAACTTAATTTTAATTGTTTAACTATTGTTTTTCTAATTATTCAGAAGAGCATTTGGGTTTTTCCTTTTTTTTTTTTTTGGTTGTTTCATTTTTTGTTGTGGGCCGGCTAGCGTAGTGGTTAGAGCACTCGTCTAGCAACCAAATGGTCGAGGGTTCGAATCCCCAGCTGAGCGGGATTTTTTTTTCCGACCAATACGGCCCTGAGGTCGACCCAGCCTCGTAAAATGGGTACCAGAGAAAATCTGGGAAGTAAAGGTAGCGAGGAAAGGAACTGGTCACCCTACCTCACACGCTGATGACCCAGCATAATGAGGTCTCTAACGCTTCACCCCCTACGGCATTTGAAATGCTATGGGACTATCTTTACTTTTACTTTTTTACATTTTTTGTTGTTGCTTTAAAAAAAAACATTTTGTAAGTAAAGAAAAGCTAAGTGTTCTGGTCTGAAAATATTTTAACCAATTTCTCTCTCTCTCTCTCTGTCTCTCTCTCTCTCTCTCTCTCTCTCTCTCTCTCTCTCATCTTTACATGCCCAGGGCACATGGGGCTTCTGCAAGGGTTTTCCACAAATGCCTGTCCTATTCAGGAGGACGCCATTAAGATAAGTTATACGAGTGGAAGTCACTAAGAAACTCGCAAATGCCTGTTACAAACAAACAAACAAAAACTAAACTAAATGCCACAGTAATTTGAAAACTTTTGAACCTACATTATTCCCCAATTTCTCAACGTAATCGCCACCAACATTGACACATTTGTCCCATCGTGTAATCGGAAGTCCGATTTTTTTTTACTTCTGTTTCCACCTCTTCGTCACTCGAGAATCTTCTCCCGCCAAGGTGGTTTTTCAATGAACCAAACAGGTGAAAATCACTTGGAGCTAAGTCAGGACTATAGGGTGGATGTTACTCGTCTATCAGCTCTGGTCATCTCATTCACACGTTGCACAGTCGCTTCTGTTGCAATCTGAAAAGGACGGCCAAGTCGGACTTTGTCAACAACTTCGGTGCGTCCTTGAGAAAATTATTTCACCCAGTTATAGACCGCTTTACGTGATAAACACTTTTCAGCATAAACTGTAATCATTTCCTTATGAATGTCCTTAACTGAATGTCCTTTAGCCCAAAAAAATCGCACTACACTTCTGTTCTTCTTTGGTGCACACTAACAGTTGGGTAACCATTTTGTTATTGCTTTGGACATGCGCACGTTAACTCCCAGCGCCACCTACATATAATTATTATAAAGGTGAATGATGGTACTATATAAGGATATATTTGAATACTACCTAATAACTGCCACTGATAAAATATTTCAATTTGCGAATGACTTAGTGACTTCCCCTCATATGTCGTCTTGTTTGTTTATGTTATCCTCGAAAAAGGCTCACTTCGAAATATTGGATATTGTATGTTTTTTCATTTATACATTCTCATCTTACTCTCATACTTTCTCTTCGTTTTTTTTTCTAATTTTACTCACTCTCTCTCTCTCTCTCTCTCTCTCTTTCTCTGCCGCTTTGTAAAACTGCACTATACACCTCCATTTACCGTTATTATTTGGACCAGTTTTACCGCAGTCGCCATCCCTTTTATTTGAAGGAAATTACGTAAAGAGAAGAAAAAAAAGTAAACTTTTCTTGTTTAAAATCCATGGTATAAAATCCAAAATGTTAAGTCTATTTGATACAAAAAGTAGCAATAGTTTTATTAATTAACGCGCATACAGCCTAGCTCCTAATTATAAAACTGTTCCTACTTTTGTTTAAAGCAGCCTAAACTGTTAAGTGTTTTCATAGCTTTACTGCTGTGGCTTTGTGCATATTTATATTTTTAGTTTTATGTAAACTTCTTCCTTGCTTTCTTTTTTTACCTCTGTCTGAGGCATAGAGGCATGTGAAAGGAGGCATCAGCATCAGGGCATCTTGCTTGCAACCGAGAAGCCTACAGGAGAGCTGTTAGGGAGACAAAGTTCTGAAAGGGACACGCAAATGACTGACTGATCTGGGGCATAAGTCATCAACAAGGGCTCTCCATTTATTTCTACCATGGGCTGTTTCTTCTGTCTGTCTCCGGGCGTAGTCAGCCTTTTTTTTTTCTAAATCTCTACTTCAAGACTCCTTTGCCAGGTGTTTCTAAAGTCTTCCTTGTTTCCTCTTTCTCTGGGGATTCCAGGTGAGAGCTTGCCTGGTTGTGTTTGTGGTAGGCTTTTGAAGTGTACGTCCTATCCATCTCCAGCATCTTTTTCATTATCATTTCTTTCACTGTGGGTTGGTTCGTTTTTTGCCATAGCTCTTCATTACTGAAGGAAATATATATATATATATATATATATATATATATATATATATATATCGCTGGCGATGGTTGGGACATGTGCTCCGAATGACTGACAACTCACTACCAAAAATAGCACTAAGATGGACACCACAGGGGAACAGAAGTAAGGGTAGACCAAAAGAGACATGGAGAAGAACAACAGAAAGGATGTTGAGCAATAGAGGGCTCACCTGGGCAAGAGCAGAAAAAAAGACGAAGGACAGGCATTTGTGGAAAACCCTTGCGGAAGCCCCATGTGCCCTGGGCAGTTAAGGTTCAGATATATATATATATATATATATATATATATATATATATATATATATATATATATATATAAACACTATTCATGTTTTGCTAAAAATCCCAAATGTACTTTTACCATTATCATAGACATAATCTGTAGTGTCTTGATTTGGTATAAACATTGAAAATGAATAACACTGAGGCAGTGAGAGATGAAAAAGGTGAGATAAACATGGCAAAAGAAAGAGAACTCTTCTTTACACAAGGTTAGATGTGAAGAGTGAGATAATAAAAAAAAACGAATGGAATATCATATTCGTTATTCTATGAGCCCTAGGCAAACGTTGAGGACAAGCGAAATGTCAGTGCGAAATAAAATCTCGACACTTTGAAAACTGTATTGTTTCGTGAACGTTTCTTGCATATTTTAAGTGGTTCGTTGTATAGCTGAAACAATTTTAGAATGATAGGAAGTAATTCTGTCGTAACACAACTAAACGTTAAATATTGAAAACGGCAAAGTATAGAAAATTATAAATGTGCTTCTAGGGTAGACAGTTTTAGGAAAAACATAATCAATGCAAACTTTGAAGAGACGACTATGAAGTGCCGGGCATGCACGCACACACACACCACACACACCCACACACACACTCACACATTGATGGCTGTTAATTTTTTTACTGTTTGTGTCTTAACTCCGCTAGAACTTAGATAGACAGACAGACAGACAGACAGACAGACAGACAGACAGACAGACAGACAGATAGACAGACAGATAGATAGATAGATAGATAGATAGATAGATAGATAGATAGATAGATAGATAGATAGATAGATAGATAGATAGATAGATAGATAGATAGATAGATAGATAGATAGATAGATAGGCAGGCAGGCAGGCAGGTAGGTAGGTCTTACCAACGACTCGCTTTACGGCAGTTTTTTTCCGAACATTGGTCCATTGAAATAGGAAGACTTCCTATAGTAAACGTGCAAATAATTTTTAGAGTATTTTACTAATATTAAAGTTTGTATACAAGATGTAAGGTCACTCTATTTTTTTATGTTCTAAAACATGCCTGTCTAGTGACAGTTATGGTACTCATATATGGTAATCGTTGCTATATGAATATTTCCTTTTCATCGTGGCCGTTGAAACGGAATCCCTATTGGAAAGCCAGTACTATCATGTATATCTAGAGGCGCAGCGTATAGACGAATTGGTTGTGTCATACTTCTATCATACTAGTCTAGTTCCATTTTACAGTCGTAATTCGCTTGATAGGAGGTTGATTAGCACTGGAAGTACTGTGGGATGTGTAGCTTGTACTTCTTTATTATGTTTCTTTTCTAAACAGCAGAAAGATGCGTACGCGAGATTGAACTCTAGCCCATGAGTATTTTATTTTATTTTTGCAAATTTATATGGAGTGGTGGGGTTTTTTAAGAAAGTTATATTTTGTTATTTTTCCGTTTTAAACAACGTTCCTCTTGTCACATGATGTTGTCCCATGGTCCTTTTGAAAGAGCAAGAACTGCAAGAAAACAAAACAAACTATTAACGCAAGTTAAATTCATCTCGTTTTATCATCATCAGTTCAGTCCTTTGCATGCCCTGTACGGTCTTTGTCTCCTGTAGGCCTCTCGGTTGTAAGCTGGGTGTCCTGCTGCTGATGCATCATTTTGCAGATCATCAACATTGTCTTGCAGCCATCTTAGCCTTGGTCTTCCTCTCTTTCTTTTTCCTATTATTTACCCTTCCAAGACGGTCTTCTCTAAATTCTCATGACGTTTAATGTGTCCAAAATATTTCAGTTTTCTCTGTTTGATCCTCTTTACTAGCCAGTCTTCTTCAGTATTAAGTTATTCTAGTATGGATATATTTCTTTTTTTTTACCAATGTTATTTGAAGAACTCTTCTGTAGCATTTACATTCAAAGGCATTTATGTGTTTCTCACCTGTTTTGTTAAGTGTCCAGGTCTCACAGGCATATGTTGCGATGGGAAAGATGAATGCCCTTAAAAATCTTATTTTTTGTAGTTCTGTCTGTTCCTCTCCACAACTACTTTAGTTATTCTAATTTTAGAAGAGCAATAGATATCCTCCTTTTAATTTCTCTCATTGTATCTCCATTATTAGTTAGTAATGATCCAAGATATTCAAAACTCTCCACCTTTTTCAATTTTTCCTCAGTGACATATATTTCAGCTGCCTTATTTGTTTTGTCTGTTGTCATCAGTTTAGTTTTCTTCGTATTAAGATAGAAGTTTTGCTCTTCGCTGTTCTTAAGTACTGACATAATTAGTTTTTCCATTCCTTTTTGTGTTGTAGATAGTAATACTGTGTCATCAGCATATCTGATCTCTGGTATTTCATAACCTCCAATTGTTATGGCATAGTAATATTCTTTGTCTACATCTTCTCTAACATTTCTCATTTTATTTTCAATATACAAGTTAAATAAGTAAGGCGACAGTATGCACCCCTGATGGACTCCTTGTTTTATTTCAAACCAAGTTGTTTACCATCATACGTATGATATATATATATATATATATATATATATATATATATATATATATATATATATATATATATATATATCATATAATCATGGTATAGATGAATGGTTGAAACTGTTTGTAAAAAAAAATTCCATGTAAATTTTTTCAAAATGTATGTATAAAATTTCATGTTAATAATGTTCACAACTGGCATATCAGCTGTCCAAATCTATGTGAAACGACTAAGATACAAGGGTCATACCGAAAGTAGTGAGCAATTTTTTTTAATCAGAATTTATAGATAGAGAAAATATAAATGTACCACCTAAACTGCATCCTTTTCTTCACTTTTCGACATAATCTCCATTTCTCTGCACACATTTTTCCAATAGCTTTGCAAGTTTGAAAATACCCTCTCGGTAGAATTCCGTTCCAGCTGACCGACGGCACAGACCCACTGCTTTCTGGACCTTCTCTCCTGTGCTTTCTATAGCCTAGGGTTTCAATCATTTCCTGTACTGCATTGTGTCCTATTCCAAGATTTACAGCGATTTCAGACACTGTGACACGTCTGTCGTCTTTAATCATGTCGTCAACCCTTTCAACATTACGTTCAGTGGAATCAGTTCGAGGGCGACCGCTACGATGCATATCTTGGATGCTCGTGTTTCCATCTTTGAAATGTTTCATCCACCTCCTAACACTGCTAGCACCCATACACATATCTCCATAAGCAAGCTGAAGTCTTTGGTGAATTTCAACAGCTGGGATTTTCTCTTTAACGAGAAACTCAATGACAGCATGTTGACGAAACGAAAATTCAGCACTCGCCATTTTGTTTCTGCTCCGTGTGGTCACGTGACACATGATGGTGACATCATGTGACCTCTACATGAAGTGCAAATGATTCAAATTAAGGTGATACATTTATATTTTCTCTATCCATAAATTCTGATTTAAAAAAACCTGTTTGCTCATGACTTTCCGTGTGAGCCTCGTATAAAAGCGCTGAATGAGGAAGCATCAGAAAGTTCTGATAAACTCACGGAGACAGGAAGAAGCAAAGCAAAATTCTCAGTGATGTCATTGTAACCTTCACTGTAGTTGAACATTAAACCTTTTTTTTTTTAATTTTGGAAGTTGAAGCACTAACCTGCTAGACCACAACGAATCTTTGTCCATTCAGACTTTTTATTTTCTTTTATTTTGATTTCTATTTGATCAGTGTGCTGAAGTTAAAATTTATCTTGTAAATTTTTTTTTAAAATTTCGTTATCTTCACGCCGAAATTGCATTTTGAAATGTCTATTCGGGCTAAGAAAATATTTTGGTATTGTCTTCGTACAAAGAAATGTTTCGCTACAAAAATAAAGTACAGTAGAGTATAACAAAAACGTTCTGACTTTGTCTTCGCACAAAAACATATTTTGCTCAGTAAAAAAAGCATAGTAAAACGTGTTGGCGTTATCTTCGTACAAAAAGTGTTTCAGTCAGAAAAAAAGTATGACGTTAAAATATCTTAGGCAGGAACATTGCATAAAGGGAAGTTATAGTTGCTTAGGACATTGATCAGTTCAGCTTGCAACTTTTATCTCCCTTCCATTGTACAAGTAGTTCCCCATTTCTCTTTTCTTTGACACCTTTTAAAACAATTTTATTAAATGATGTTAATTTTTTTAATGAAATTTGTTGTTGTTTTCTCTCGGTGCAAAGTTGAAATGACTACAGTGACTATATTTAATTAAAACATTTCTTACCTTGGTCACGTGTCCCGCGCCGTTTGGCAACCAAGGTTGTAAATATTAACCAATTATTACTGGATTACTTCTTTTCTATTCCAGAGTATGATTATTATGTTTTATCTGGCCCACATGTTGAATAAATCTACCATTTTGTCTGTGTATTACGTCCATATTAAACATGTTTCGTTTTCTCAACTGGAGAATGTATTTATTTCAGCTGTTGTAACAGTGAAATGCTCTATTACATATGGCTAAACAAGTACACACTTTATAACTCGGTGATTTTGAAACATTTTTCAGGTCGCACAGCCCAACATTCACTGACCCCATTGCACTCTCCTGCCACCTGGTACTAAATTTAAAACCCTGGCTCGTTTCTAGTTATTCAATTTTAAGGCTCTAAAATCCGGACTTGCTGTTCTCAAAAAAATTTTTTTCAGACTCTCTTGAATGGATGGACACCTGAGGGTCATGACTCTGAGGTCTGTGAATTGTTAGATTTCCATCCCCACCCCCCCCCCCATCCCCCCACCCCCAACATCATACACACTTCCTTTCCATTTCTGGGATTGAACTACTGCCTCCTATGCGTAAAGGTTATGTGTATATTTTGCCCTACCTGTCCAAATTTCATGCCAGCCAGTGAGAATAAAGCAAGACACAGACGGGAGATTACTCTGCTTAAAGGTATGAGATCTGCACGACAAACAAGTTGTCTCCACCTCTTCGGCCTCCGATTAAATCTTTTAAACCAAATATTTATTATGTCGTGAGTGTGTTTTGTTTGATTCTTCGGTTAACATGACTTTTTTTTATCTGTTCCCGTATTGTTACATTTAAATTAGTATTGATGAGATTTTGAAAATATACCCGTTAATGATTTTAAATAAATGAATATTACTAACATGTTTATCACTGTATACGGTGTCTTTTTTCTTTAAGTTAGTATATTTTGTAATAGTAGTAGTAGTAGTAGTAGTAGTAGTAGTAGTAGAAGTAGTAGTAGTAGCTGCTGCAGTAGTAGTAGTAGTAGTAGCTGCTGCAGTAGTAGTAGTAGTAGTAGTAATAGTAGTAGTAGTAGTAGTAGTAGTAGTAGCAGCAGCAGCAGCTGCAGTACTGGCAGCAGAAACAGCAGTAGTAGTAGTAGTAGTCGTAGTAGCAGCAGCAGCAGTAGTAATAGTAGTAGTAGTAGTAGTAGTAGTAGTAGTAGTAGTAGTAGTAGTAGTAGTAGTAGTAGTAATAGAAGAAGATATTATTTATTAAAATATTATTTACTAAGATATTTTAAACGAAAGTTTTTCGTGTCCCTTCCATTTCACTAACGTTCCGGTCTAAACTAATCTGACCAGTTTGGCACCTGGGTCAATAATTTTCTTACCGCCGGTCTTTTAAGGGCAAATAATTTGACAGTTGACACAAGCGATAAGCAAAGCCTTTCTCCCAGCAATGACCGGTCTACCGAACAGCAGGTAATATTTATACTTTCCAGCAGAGCAACCGAAGACACTACGGCGCAATCTCACGCTTGCCCTTGATAACCTTCCAATAAGTTTTCGAGTTCTCTTGACAAATAATTTGACCCAGTTGATTCTTCGATCAGATCGAGCATGTTGCGCGAGTGCTGGGTAAATATTTGAGTAAATTTCAGATCCGACTGGCAGTCTTAAAAAAGTAGCTGCTGGAAGAGATTACATTATCCACAAGATCGGCTTTGCTGCTGCTGGAAGAGATTACATTATCCACGAGATCGGCTTTGCTGCTGCTGGAAGAGATTACATTATCCACGAGATCGGCTTTGCTGCTGCTGGAAGAGATTACATTATCCACGAGGTCAGGTTTGCTGCTGCTGGAAGAGATTACATTATCCACGAGGTCAGGTTTGCTGCTGCTGGAAGAGATTACATTATCCACGAGGTCAGCTTTGCTGCTGCTGAAAGAGATTACATTATCCACGAGGTCAGCTTGCTGCTGTTGGACATTGAGTGAAAATAATGATAACATCTGGAGTCTTGAGGGGAAAAGGGAGGGGAGGGGGGGGGGAATTGTTCACCTGGTAGTGCATGCAAATTCTTCTTGCACATTCAGATAAGGAAGAAAAAAAATCGTTTCTAGAAGCAAAAAAAAGGGCTAAGTGAAATCAGTTTATAGTTAAGTCTCACATCATGAGAAAATTATGATATTTTGTTAGGCATGAATGTTTTTCCGCATGGATAAAATTAAGCGAATAAAAAAAACCGAATAAATCATTTACATTAACGTAACTGTCGCATGTAGTCAGTCAGTCGTTTATATGTCCCTTGCGGAACTTTGTCTCCCTAACAACACTCCTATAGGAATCTCTGTTGTAAGTAATGCAGTTCTTCGTGTATAGTTGTATGCACTAATTATTGTATGCTGCTGATGCGTCCATTCGCAGATCATCAACGATGTCTTGCAGCCATCTTCGCCTTGGGTCTTCCTCTCTTCCTTTTTTCCCATTATGTACCCTTCCAAGATGGTTTTCTCTAAATTATCATGACGTTTAATGTGTCCAAAATATTTCAGTTTTTTTTTCTGTTTCCTCTTTACTAGCCAGCCTTCTTCAATATTAAGTTCTTGTAGCATGGATACGTTTGTTCTTTTTTGTGTCCATGATATTTGAAGAACTCTTCTGTAGAATTTACATTCAAAGGCATTTATGTGTTTCTCAGCTGTAATTAGGAAACAAAATATAACCAGAACTAACTTGTAGCTGTTCGTGTTATTCTTTACTAATGGTTAAAAAAAATGTTATTGTACATCAAATTTTATTTCATCTTTTATTCCTGATCATATAAATATGGTAAAATGTGCATCTAGATAAATTGCTTTCGTGGGAATAAAAGGCGCATCTAGATACTGATAAACTATTTACGCGGGAATAAAATGCGCATTTAAATACTGATAAACTGTTTACGTGGGAATACAAAGTGCATCTAGAGACTGATAAACTATTTACGTGAGAATAAAACGGGCATCTAGGAACTGATAAACTATTTATATGTGAATAAAACGCTCATCTAGATACTGATAAACTGTTTACATTTGAATAAAAATTCAGTTTTAAGATATTAACTGATAGTTTTTAAAAAACTCTTTGGCTCCTAATCTATTTTCCACGATGTGGCAGAATCAAATCTGTGTGGAAATTTTGATGTTAAGAAACTAGAAGGAAGTTACTCCATAATTTTAAAACATGAGCTGGGTTAGAAATGTGCTATTTTTCATTTTATTTAGATTTTTATTTTCATAACTGTCATTGTCAGCATTGATTTGCATAATCGTGGAAGATCTATATACCCTACATGTGCTGTTTCGAAGCAAAAGAGTTAAAGAAACGGTAATAAAGTAAAGCATGCTGCGTGACTTTATCTACTTGTCCAGCTGTGTAGATTCGGTAATGTGTTTCTTCGTTTTTCCATACACGGGACCTGCTGTGGTGAGGACGAATGTTTCAGGCAACTTAGAAGAGTCACAAGCGTAATCCACACTGGCAGACTGAATGGTGAAACGCTAGTTCTTTGGTATGTTCACTAAAACCGCAATCATCTCAAGAACAATGGATTGTTTGTTTTTTTTTATTTTCAAAATGTAAACTTGAAAATTAATTTTAAGCTCAGGCCAACCAACAGTCTACGTGTAGCATGGAATTTCCATTTTAATGTCGGAATAGGCAATTTTTAGAAGAAAAAATCAAATCGTGAAGTGAACGCAAAGAAAACATCAATGACTGAGATTCTTTGAGAGATATGATTGGCCTCGCCATGCTGTTCGACACGATGATGATGATGATGATGATGATGATGATGATGATGATGATGATTATTTACAATGTAATTTAATATCCATTTAATTAAATATACGTGCAGTTCTGTTGGTCCCACTTTTGCACCGACGACTTTACACGTAAAATTTACACATGAAGTCATAGTGCCATGTTAAATCATCAAGCATTCTTTCACTCTTCGAGCCGTTTCGCTATTTTCCTTCTCCTGTCCCAAATACAAATCAAAACTTTCAGAACCTGCACGGAGAGCTCCCATAAAGATATTGACAGACGTGTTCTCTTCCTGAACATCACAAACAATAGTACGCCCAAAGCTATTCTCTGATTATCAGCAAATGTAATGCTCAAAGGTGTTCCGAAGAGAAGATAATTGTGTGCAATGGGTGTATTCTTATATCTTATATCCTTCCCCTGCCGTTAAACGTCACATAAGTCTCGCAAAGTAGTTCGCCAATTTTTTGGTATATTGGGTGTATTGGTAAACACAAATCAGAGGGACCACCTGGAGAAATCTTGATAGAGAAGATCAAAGTTTTTTGGGGGCTGTTTTTTTTAATTGACAACGAAAACTGTGATTTTATTAACAAAGCAAATGCGAACGAAGAAGAAGATTAACAGAGCAGTAATCAAACAGAGCAGTAATAAAACAGAGCAGTAATCAAACAGTACAGTAATCAGTAATAAAACAGTACAGTAGTCACAGAGCAGTAATAAAACAGCACAGCAATCAAACATAGGAGTTAAAAAAAAACAGAGTAATAATCAAACAGAGCAGTAATCAAACAGTAATCAGACAGTACAGTAATACAACAATACAGTAATAAAAAAATATAGTAGGCTCCCTTCAATGAGAAAATGAAGGTTGAACAGACAAAAAAAGATCAGTATGGCAGAGATTTCAGGGAAATAGATGGGGAGAGAGACAGCGAATGAGAGAGAGAGAGGGGAAGAGACACAGAGGTAACAGAGAGAACGAGGGGGAGAGAGACAGAGAGATAGGTAGAGGGGGTAACGAAGAAACGAACGAACAAACATACTTTATTTTCAAAGGGTTAAGAATTGGGCACAAGGCCCGTCTGACATTCTGCCCTTCAACATACAGCTTTCACTCAGTCACAGTCATTCAGCATTTGTTAATGAGCATAATAATCATGAAGGCACAATTAAATTATTACATAAATAAATAATAAACTTATCTCATGCCCATACACTCTACACTCTGATTTATGCAGTCATTCATTCATTTGCATGTCCCTTGCGGAACTTTGCCTCCCAAACAGCACTCCTGTAGGCCTCTCGGTTGTGAGCAAGATGACCTGCTGCTGTTGCATCCATTTCCAGATCGTCAACGATGTCTTGCAGCCATCTTCGTCTTGGTCTTCCTCTTTTTCTTTTTCCCATTATGTATCCTTCCAATACGGTCTTCTCTAAATTATCATGACGTTTAATGTGTCCAAAATATTTCAGTTTTCTCTCTTTAATCCTCTTCACTAGCCAGCCTTCTTCAATATTAAGCTCTTGTAGTATAGATATATTTGTTCTTTTTTGTGTCCACGATATTTGGAGAACTCTTCTGTAGCATTTACATTCAAAGGCATTTATGTGTTTCTCAGGTCTCACAGGCATATGTTGCTATGGGAAAGATGCATGCCCTTAAAAATCTTATTTTTGTGGTTCTGTCTGCTCCTCTCCACAGATTCTTTATTTGTTTTACTTTCTGAAGAGCGATAGATGTCCTCCTTTTAATTTCCCTCATTGTATCTCCATTATTAGTTAGTAGCGACCTGGACACTTAACAAAACAGCTGAGAAACACATAAATGCCTTTGAATGTAAATGCTACAGAAGAGTTCTCCAAATATCGTGGACACAAAAAAGAACAAATATATCTATACTACAAGAGCTTAATATTGAAGAAGGCTGGCTAGTGAAGAGGATTAAAGAGAGAAAACTGAAATATTTTGGACACATTAAACGTCATGATAATTTAGAGAAGACCGTATTGGAAGGATACATAATGGGAAAAGGAAAAAGAGGAAGACCAAGACGAAGATGGCTGCAAGACATCGTTGACGATCTGGAAATGGATGCAACAGCGCAGGCCATCTTGCTCACAACCGAGAGGCCTACAGGAGTGCTGTTTGGGAGGCAAAGTTCCGCAAGGGACGTGCAAATGAATGAATGAATGAATGAATGAGCGATCCAAGATATTCAAAACTCTCCAATTCTTCCAGTTCTGATTTATGCAACAACATGAAATAAACTTTCATTCTTACTTTCATTCAAAACTAACACATTTATAGAAAAGCAGTATAAAAAAAATACAACAATCAAGCCGTACTTTAAACTACTTTAAACTGTGCTTAGGGAGGCATATAGTTCATATCAAACAGATGTTACAAAGTTTAAAGTTATAAAAACGAATATTACATGTAAGTTTTACAAGAATTGGTAGGGCATTCCAAAGGTGGGCAACTGAATTTTTAAATATGTCAAGCCTTGGTTTTGGGAGAATACAATTGCTTAAGCGTTGACTGTATTTTGGGTTGGATTTGAACAACGACCACAAATAAGGTGGAGCATTGTGCGATAGAATTTTATGAATTAACTTGGCCTTGTTGAAAAGAAATCTCTTCTTGGGGGGTAGAATATCAAAATGTTTGTCCTTATTTGTAATACGTGCTGCATGTTTGTCATCTATAAGCTTTACTGCTCGTTTTTGAAGTGAGTAAAATCTTTTCATATTTGACATGGAATAACCATCCCAGACTGTGGAGCAGTAGTCCAAGTGTGTTTGTATCTGTGATATGTAGTATATTTTTCTGGTGTCTATGTCAAGAAAATGTTTAATTTTAGTAAATTGGTAAACTTTTTGTGCAGTGAGTTTGGTTAGACTGTCTACATGATGATTCTAGCTGAGGTAGTGGTCAGTCATGAGACCTAGAGTTTTATGTTCACTAACATTCTCTATCTGTGAAGTTCCAGCATGGAGCTGTAGTGTTGTTGTAGTTAATTCTGTCTTTTTGTGTTTGAGACACAGAGGGAGACAAAGAGAGAAGGCGAGGGAGAGAGACAGAGACAAAGAAACAGAGAGAGGGGGGAGAGACAGAGAGAGACAAGGAGAGAAAGAGGGGGAGAGACACGGAGGGAAACAACAAAGGGAGAAATAGGGGGAGAGAGAGACAGAGAACGGGACACAAAGTGCGGGGAGACACAGAATGAATGAATGAATGAATGATTTTTATTTTTAAAGGGTAAAGAATTGGGTACACAGGCCCGTCTTACATTCTGCCCTTCATCACTCCATCTTTCATTCTTCCCACGCACTCGATTTAATACAAGTATACACATTACATTAGGAAAAAAACATATTTAAAAAGTGTAAGATTAAACTATTACATTCAAAGTAAAAGAGAAGAAGTAATTAACCTAATAAAATAGCACTCACACACATACACGAGCACACACAGACATATACATAAACAAACACACATTGCTAGTACAGATCTTTTAACATGTTTTTTTAACAAACATTAAAATAATTTCTAACATTATCTAACAAGTTACTTTTCGAACTATGTCATTTTAGTATTTGATGGCTGGCCAGTCATGGATTGAGAGAGTGCTGGTTATTCTGTGGAGGCATATAATTACAAGCAAGTAAATAATGAAACAGGTTTGAGTTAAAGGATGAAGTATTACTAATGGATTTTAAATGGTAGGGGAGGGTGTTCCAGAGCTGTACTGCAGAGTATGTAAGGTTTTTCTTGTACAGATCAATCCTGGGTTTAGGAAGAAGACAGTTTTTTAAACACTGGCTATGTCTAGTAGTATACGTAAACAGCGACCACAAGTAAGGCAGAGCATTGTGCGACAGAAGTCTGTGAACAAACTTAACTTTGTTGAAAATGACTCTATATTTTGAGTTGTTTGTGCTGATCTACAGTCTGTACTGGGTTTTTGTCACAAATCAGATATAATGCTTGTTTGTAAAGTGAATCGAGCCTTTTTGTGTTTGAAACTGAGCATCCATCCCAGATTGTGGAACAGTAATCTAAGTGTGTTTGTATATGTGATATCTTTCCTGTGTCTTTGTCGATAAAGTGTTTAATTTTGGCTAGCTGGTAAACTTTCTGTGCAGTCAAGTTTGTTAGGTTGAACATAGATTTCGGAGAAACAGATGGGGAGGGGGAATAGAGAGAGAAAGAGACTGAGAGAGGTGGAGATAGAGAGGGGAGGGACATAGAGGGAGACAAAGAGAGAAAGAGAGGGAGAGAGACAGAGAGAGGGGAGGGACACAGAGAGAGACAAACAGAAAAAGAGGGGGGAGAGAGACAGAGAAAGAGGCTAAGAGAGACAGAGAGGGGGAGGGACACAGAGGGAGACAAAGAGAGAAAGAGGGGAAGAGAGACAGAGAAAGAGGCTAAGAGAGACAGAGAGAGGGGAGGGACACAAAGGGAGACAAAGAGGGGAAGAGAGATAGAGAAAGAGGCTAAGAGAGACAGAGAGAGGGGAGGGACACAGAGGGAGACAAAGAGAGAAAGAGGGAGAGAGAGACAGAGAGGGGAGAGACAGAGAGGGAGACAAAGAGAAATAGGGAGGGGAGAGAGACAGAGAAAGGGGAGGGACACAAAGAGAGAAAGAGGGAGAGAGAGATAGAGAAATAGGTAGAGAGACAAAGAGAGAGGGGAGGGACACAGAGGGAGACAAAGAGAGAAAGAGGGGGAGAGAGACAGAGAGAGAGGAGGGACACAGAGGGAGACCAAAGAGAAAAAGGGGGGGAGGGAGACAGACTGATTGATTGATTGATTGACTGATCTTTATTTCCAAACGGTTAAGAATTGGGCACGCAGGTCCGTCTAACATCCCGCCCTTTATCAAACAACTTTCATTGTTCCAGACATTCTACAAATATTCTGCTCATATAACCAGCATAACTAACATTGGAAAGCTGAGAGACATGAAATAAAATTAAAGTATAACATTCACATTTCACTCTTATCCATGCACTCATTACAGAAAGTAACTACATACATATGTAAATAACAACAGAAAGTAACTACGTACATATACATGACTACAGAAAGTAACTATATACGTATATAAATGGCTACAGAAAGTAACTACATACATATATAAGCGACTATAGAAACTAACTACATACATATACAAATGACTACAGAAAGTAACTACATAAATATATAAGTGACTGCAGGAAGTAAATACATATATATATATGTATATATATATATATATATATATATATATATAAATGACTGCAGAAAGTAACTACATACATATGTAAACGACTATCTACCAAACAGAATTTGGGTAATATTCGTAATAAACGACTGACCGAGTTCGATGTCTGTAAGAGCAGTCTAGAATAACTTTTGTGAATCATGGAGGCATGTAGTCGACATCAAATAGATATTGGAAGAGTTTGCAGCTGTAAGAAGGAGTATAGGTTATATTTTTTATATAGGATGGTAAGGTATTCCAAAGATGAGCAGCAGAATAAGTAAAGCTTGTCTTGTAAAGATCAAGTCTAGGTTTTGGAAGACGTATGTTGTTCAAGCGTTTGCTACACTTTGGGCTAAATCTAAGCATGTTTTATAGATAAGGCGGAGCATGCTGTGAAAGAATTTGATGTACAGAGGCATAAGGATGGAGTGAGGGAGGGAGAGAGAGCGAGAGAGAAAGAGAAAAAGGGAAATAAAGCGTGAAAGCAGAGACGTTTTTATTATTCATCAAGTTACTGAAAATACACAAGGAGGGGGGGGGGGGTGTAGCTGTGGACTTACTTGGAAACATGAATGTTTTCTGCTCGTTAGTTTATTTCAAGGATGTTGTGATGCCAGCTAAAGTTGGATGGGCTATGGAGATTCTCGGTGTTTTCATTAACTTCTCCCCTACATCGCTTGCTACCTTTATCTCTCCGGATTAATAATCTCTTAGAAAGATAAGGCATTACTCGAGAACCAATATTTCAATATCGAATCAAACAGAATTTGACAGGCTGTGATTTTCTAAAACGAAATTAATTAAAACGCAAAACTCTTTCCTTAAAAGTTGATTTTTTTAACTCATTTAAAAAAAATAATGAGGAATGATAATGAAGTTTTTTTTTTTAGAATTTATTACTTGCATTTAAAAATCACGGTATTATACTCCGATGAAACTATTCACTGCGGGGCAGCTGCAAATCGGAAGTGATTTCTGTGGCCTAGCTAAACCGCATGATTTGACGAAATTGTTTATGCTGTGAAGTTATTGTCTTGTTTTTAACTATAACATGCCGATATTTAAAGGTGAGTACCACTTTGTAAAGAAAGACAAAGAAGTGCAGTTTAGCTTTGTAATGATTCAGTAGAACATAAAACAGAGACAAATATAGCCAGTTTTCCCAGCGGCTAACTGTACCGTGAATTCCTTTCCAGGTTTCTGCTAATCATAATGATTACACTGTGTCACGTCACTGCTTGTGTTATGTTAAATGAGAAAGAAAATGTACAAGGTTCACTCGCAGAGAAATGGAAGGGGAAAACTGTCGAGTATTTATTGTTTGTCAATATTTTCTTTATTAGATCGATATGTATGTAAATTTAGTGGTAAATTTATATATATAGTACTGTGTGAAGTTTGTACACAAAAATTAGTGAAATAACCACACAGATTTAGTTCATATCAACAGAAATGAATGGTGTATATTTGGAGAGAATAGAAGAAGAGTTTCTGTGGAAAGAATGAGCACCAGGAGCTTAAGATGTTTTGTAAATGTTCTACCATCAAAATTCCTCTTCATAAAATCTTGATGGTCCATGCAATGTAATAGTAAATGGGTGTAATTTTTTTTCATTTTACATGAATCTTTCTTAACTGTTATCTGTTTCTTCTGCATATTACTTGTATAAGCAAACTAGTCAAATCACTTTACATGTTTAAAACTTTAACTTTCTGCACACATACACCACAAAATGTGTTGCCAGATTTTTTAAAATGGTAATTGTTATAGTTAAACCCATTCACTATATATTGAGTAATGAAGACCAAATAAGAAACAAGATTGTGGAATAAATAAAACTTAAAGGAGGAAAAACAACTGTGTGCTTGGATGGTGTAATTTCATCTCACTGTGCATATTCATTGGGCAACATTGCAGGCAGGAGAGGCAGAGGTTGATGGAGGGAACAGATGTTAGAAGACCTGACATTGTGGCATGGAAAGAAGTCAAAAACAGTTACTCATAAATGTCAAGGACCAAGATTTATGAAGTATGATTACCCATGCTACCAAGCATGACATAAGATAATGATGATGATGATGTGCATATTCCAGTGTGTAGATCAAGACCTGTGCCATTATCTGGGTAACAAGAAAAACTGAGACAGAGGCATCTGCATTTTGTGTTTTTCCTCCAGGCAAATGTTTCTGTACATTCTTGTTTTGTTTCTGTTTCATAATGTTTTCCTTGTTGAGTAAACCTGTTTCCCCCCCCCCCCCCTCTTCCCTCCTCCAAATACTTCAGTAAATGTCAAGTGGGGCAAAGAGAAGTTTGAAGATGTGGAGTGCAACACAGATGAGACCCCAGAGGTGTTCAAGGCCCAGTTATTTGCCTTGTCTGGGGTTCAGCCATCAAGGCAGAAGGTCATGGTTACAGGCACAATTCTCAAGGTAAGTAGGGCAGTGAAGCAGAAAGCCCAGTGAAGCAGTTTCTGTATGACTTTTATATAGTTTTTCTGATCCACCAGATGTTGACGGATTACCAGAGTTGAGAGAGGTACAGAAGCACTGTTCAAGAGTGTTGTCATGTGTTGCAGTTAAGGCACATTAATTATGCATCTTCTGTTAGTGTAAAGAAAGCTTTAAAATTACCAGGAACAGTCCAGGTCCTTGTGCTCTGTGTAGTCACTGAAGTAAGAGTGGCAATGAAAAGTCCAGGTTAGACTTTATTCTGTTGCTCTATCTTCTGTTAATGTAAAGAAAGCTTTAAAATTACCAAGAACAATCCAGGTCCTTGTGCTGTGTTAAGTCGGTAAGAGTGGCAATGAAAAGCCAGGCAATGAAAAGTCCAGGTTAAACTTTATTCTTTTGCTCTGTGTAGTCAATGAGTCAGTGAGGCTATCACAAAATGGCGAGGGAAAGTCCAGGTTAAACTTCATCTTTTTAGTTCTGTGTGTCAGGATTAAGATGGTTCTAAGGACTGCAAACGCGCCACAAACAGCCTCTGGCAGTCAAGTCCAGCTCCTGGCCTTCCCGTGGCAGAACTGTTTAAACTGACAGGAGAAGGGGCGAGGGCGAATATCTGGCGCCTGAAAACCAGTTACTTAGGGTAGATGAGTGTCACGTTTGGTAGCTCATCTGCCGCTGTTGGCGAGATCTTCAGCTGCCGTGCGTGGAGCGGTGCTCTTCCCGGCCAATGAAGAAATTTGCAAATGAGGTTGCCGCGCAGCATCACTGCGGAAAAGGTGGTTGAAAGAATAAAGCGAAGCAAACAGTCAAATCACGGCACCTCTGGTCTGGAGGTCGGCCACGTCCTGAGTGCAGTCATATCGTGTGAAATGCATGAACCGGTTTGTCCCAGAGGTTAAGTCACTGCTGGCTTGACTTTTCAAATGCCGCGCGTGGAGTGAAGCTCCTCCCGGTTAAGGAAGTAAATGCGGAAATAAAGGTTGCTGTGCGGCGCCGATGGGAAAAGGTGGTGGAAAGTGAAGTTTAACCTGGTATGTCCAGTAGTATCGCTACGAGAGCTATACCACGGCACCTCTGCTCTAGAGGCCGCCTACGTCCGAAATACACCTACACTGGTGAAATATGCCTAAACCGGCACACACCAGGGGTGGAACTCGATGGCTAGACATGTCATGCCACCTCCGCTCTAGAGGTCGGTAACGCCTGATAAACACCCATACTGTGAATTTTGCCTAAACCGGCTCATACCAGGGGTGAATCTTGAAGGCTATGAATGTCACAGTACCTCTGCCCTAGAGGTCGGTCCCGTCCCAAACATGCCCATACTGGGAAATGCCTAAACCGGCTCAACCAGGGGTAGAAGTCACTAGTGGCGAGGATTCGTCCTCCTGGACAAAAGCTCCATCCTGGTCACAACTAGGAAGGGTAGCGGCCACGACCGCAAAATGCTGAAGTCGGAGACACTGGACCAGGGAAGTCTAGATAGGCAACCACCTCTCACCCGGCGGGGATGTCTGCGTATCCTAATCACGCTGAGGTTTTCCGGTGAGAAAGTCCAACCCTGGACTGGATGGGCAACCACCTCTCACCCGGCGGTGATACACGGGTATCTCATAACACGTCGAGGTTTTCCGGTGAGAAAGTCCAACTCTGTCCTGAGTGGGCTAACGCCTCTCACCCAGCGGGGATGCACTGATATTCCAAACACGTCGAGGTCTTCCGGTGAGAAAGTCCAACCCTAGACCAAACTGGTGCAATGAAAACCACGGTGTCACGCAATCCCGCTTCTGAGACCCACCAAGAATACAGGCTAAAGCACTGTGATACTCTGAACCCCTTGTGGTCCTTCGTGGAACTCATGTGGTCTATTTTGGACCACACAGGGGACCACCGGACCTAACGAGGACCACATGTGTGAATTCAGTAGGTTCACAGTGCGGTTTTTGGTGGTAGAAGTGAACGAAGAAGAAGAAGAAGAAGGATTAAGATGAGGTCCAGGTTAAACTTCATCATTTTAGTTCTTTGTGGCAAGAGTAAGATGAGGTCTAGATTAAACTTTATCATTTTAGTTCTGTGTGGCAAGAATAAGATGAGGTCCAGGTTAAACTTCATCTTTTTTAGTTCTGTGTGTCAAGAGTAAGATGATGTCCAGGTTAAACTTTATCATTTTAGTTCTGTGTGGCAAGAGTAAGATGATGTCCAGGTTAAACTTTATCATTTTAGTTCTGTGTGGCAAGAGTAAGATGAGGTCTAGATTAAACTTTATCATTTTAGTTCTGTGTGGCAAGAGTAAGATGAGGTCTAGATTAAACTTTATCATTTTAGTTCTGTGTGGCAAGAGTAAGATGAGGTCTAGATTAAACTTTATCATTTTAGTTCTATGTGGCAAGAGTAAGATGAGCTCTAGATTAAACATTATCATTTTAGTTCTGTCTGGCAAGAGTAAGATGAGGTCCAGATTAAACTTTATCATTTTAGTTCTGTGTGGCAAGAGTAAGATGAGGTTTAGATTAAACTTTATCATTTTAGTTCTGTGTGGCAAGAGTAAGATTAGGTCCAGGTTAAACTTCATCATTTTAGTTCTGTGTGGCAAGAGTAAGATGAGGTTTAGATTAAACTTTATCATTTTAGTTCTGTGTGGCAAGAGTAAGATTAGGTCCAGGTTAAACTTCATCATTTTAGTTCTGTGTGGCAAGAGTAAGATGAGGTCTAGATTAAACTTTATCATTTTAGTTCTATGTGGCAAGAGTAAGATGAGGTCCAGATTAAACTTTATCATTTTAGTTCTGTGTGGCAAGAGGAAAATGAGGTCCAGGTTAAACTTCATCATTTTAGTTCTGTGTGGCAGGAGTAAGATGATGTTCAGATTAAACTTTATCATTTTAGTTCTGTATGGCAAGAGTAAGATTAGGTCCAGGTTAAGCTTTATCATGTTAGTTCTGTGTGGCAAGAGTAAGATGATGTCCAGATTAAACTTTATCATTTTAGGTCTGTGTGGCAAGAGTAAGATGAGGTCTAGATTAAACTTTATCATTTTAGTTCTGTGTGGCAAGAGTAAGATGAGGTCCAGGTTAAACTTTATCATTTTAGTTCTGTGTGGCAAGAGTAAGATGAGGTCCAGGTTAAACTTTATCATTTTAGTTCTATGTGGCAAGAGTAAGATGAGGTCCAGGTTAAACTTCATCATTTTAGTTCTATGTGGCAAGAGTAAGATGAGGTCCAGGTTAAACTTTATCATTTTAGTTCTATGTGGCAAGGGTAAGATGAGGTCCAGGTTAAACTTTATCATTTTAGTTCAATGTGGCAAGAGTAAGATGAGGTCCAGGTTAAACTTTATCATTTTAGTTCAATGTGGCAAGAGTAAGATGAGGTCCAGGTTAAACTTTATCATTTTAGTTCTGTGTGGCAAGAGTAAGATGAGGTCCAGGTTAAACTTCATCATTTTATTCATTTTCTTCAGAGAGTTTGAATAACACCATGAAACTGCTTGAAAATGCAATCACTTTGTTCTGATGCTACAAAAAAAAACACAAAAATGTTCTGATATTTATTTCATATTTCCAGCCCTTATGTCATTTCTATATCCTTTCTTTTTTTTCTTCTCAAGATACACTTGTTTGCTTTTCATTATGACCACTATTTTCTTTTCTTTGGATTGAAAATGTTCATTATGTTTTTGTCAGATCTATCATTGGAAGAGAGCACTTGCTAGACAAACAAGATATGCATTTAAAATTTGTTTTTTTCTTCAACTATGGCAATGGGTGGGGGGGGGGGGGGAACCAAATTCTAGATCATATTTTAATTATGTGTGCTATTAGTCTATGCAGATTTTTAGCAGTTGAATGTTTTATTTCATCTTGGTACACCAAGCCTTTAACTCATCTTTCAGACACAGGGGTAATGTAGCATTGTTTCTGCAGTAGTTTTAACTCCATCTCTGTAGCTCATCAGTCTTACAGCTGAAATTGTATAGTCTTGAGCTCATGTTCTTTGTGCTGATTGCAGTTACTCAGCATAAAACAAAACTGCTTATGTATGTTTTGAGTTCATGATGCTTACTGTGTTAGTGTAAGACTGTCCTGTGCAGCTCTTAATTTGAAAATATTTTTTTTTAAATGTGAAAGATTTAAAGGTGGAAGTAAAATCTTCATTTCCATGCCAGTAGGGCATTTTTTTTTTTTGGGTTATGATGTTAGGCCTGTATTTCCAAGACCTTTGGCACATGAAAGTGTGATGTGGTCAGTAATCATACCTGGCCACATTTACCTTCACAGATTTCTCTGATACCCATTTTTAGAGGCTGGGTGGCCTTTCTGGTGCGGTGGTAGCAAAAAAAAAAAGCCCCCACTGCTGGAATTTGAACCCAGTACCACTGATCTGTAAATGGATGCATCAGCAGCAGGCCATCTTGCTCATAACCGAGAAGCCTACAGGAGTGCTGTTAGGGAGGCAAAGTTCCGCAAGGGACATCCAAATGAATGAATGAACCACTGGATTAGTAGACCGAAACCACTCAGCCAACCAGGCAGCCACCTGAAACAAATTTAAAGTTATAAAACAGTATTTTAGTAAATTGTGTCTGTTGTAGTATTGTTTCACATACTCACAGGATGATGACTGGGGCACTGCGGGGAGCAAGCTGAAAGACGTGAGTGTTTGTATGAGTTTGTTATTACTGTTGTTTTGAATTGCTTTTGCTGAGAACAGACTGCCTTTCTGCCATCATCATTCGATGCCATGTTAACAAGCATTGGCATTCGTACTACCACTCTTTATGTGGTGCTTTTCATTTCTGATCACATCCAGCGCCTGCCTGTTCATGGTCCATTTGTCTGGATGTTCTACCCTGGTCTCCCTGGAAGGGTGAAGATACTGTCTGATATGGTGGTCAGCGACTTCCAGTTAACATTCCCTCATCAGGATTGGTGAAGCACACTGACCAAAGAGTGCATTAAAATTACCAGGAAAAAGTCCAGGTCGTTTGTGCTCTGTTTAGTTAGTGAAGGGAGAGAATGCCACAGGATACCAAGGAGAATCCCACCCTCTCCAGTGATACACCCAGTAACAGGCCCAGCCTGGCTTATCTGTGCAGTGATCACTGTAATCCTCCATGGCAGTGGAGTCTGTTAAAGAAGCGTTGCATTTTCTACCAACACCCCCTGCTTTTTTAGTCAGCTCCTCTCAAGGGCTGGAAAAAATGACAGCTGTAACCTACTCCCCATTCAGCACCATGCTGTGCTTCAACAATCATCACCACGTCGGCAGCAAAGAACATCTGTTTCCAGATCCAGGGAGATAGAACAAGAAGGATAAGATCATTCTCTCTGTCTCTCTCTCTCTTTTTCTCTTGCTCTCTCTCTCTCTTTATATATATATATATATAATATAGTAAAATAATAGTTTTTATACTTCTTTTCTATAAATTTGTTAGTTTTGAATGAATGTAAGAATGCAGGTTTATTTCACATTGTTGCATAAATCAGAGTGTAGAGTATATGGACAAGAGGTAATTTTATTATTTATTTATGTAATCATTTAATTGTGTCTTCATGATTATTATGCTCATTAACAAATGCTGAATGACTGTGACTGAGTGAAAGCTGTGTGATGAAAGGCAGAATGTTAGATGGGCCTTTGTGCCCAATTCTTAACCCTTTGAAAATAAAGTATGTTCATGCTTTCTTCGTTTGTTCTCTTTTTCCACATTTAATTTTTCAATAACTGTCAGGTTCCCTTATATTCTCATGAATTATTCAGAGAACTTTGGTTATTGTATCTTTATGATCATAGTTTTCAGTATTTTTAAGAACTTCTTGAGTATTTGTTTTAATTTTTCTCTAAAACCACACCTCTCTTTCAGTTTATGTTTCAGCAGTTTTGTTTATTGTTGAAGTCAGAACTTATAATAATATTTATTTTGCATAATAAAGTAACATTCTTTATGCTCACTGTTTAGGGTATTTTCTTATTTGTTATTTTTTTTTTGGGGGGGGGGAGGGTTTCCATATGTCATAGGAAATTGCTTTATCCCTTCCTTTTCTTTGTTAAATTTCAGCAGTGCATTTGCCACCTTCTGTTATTCTTTCGTGGTGACTGAATTTAACATTTGTCATTATCTTTCTGTCTACATGAATATTTTTATCATGCTATTGCTGCCCTAGTTGCTGTCACCATTGTGATATGATGATAGATAGAATGTTATGGTTATCAACTGTAATGATTTTCCTGATGCCCTATGTCCTGAGGCATACATGAAAAAAAAAAAAAAAAAGATGGGACAGTGCCCTCTTTGCAATTTGAAAAACCAGGACCACAGTGAGCTGGGCCTCTGTGGTCCTTTGGCTGTTGAGAGAGCACTTGTAGATGATGAGAAGAGTTCTTGGTCGGTCGTTGTTCACCAGTCCAGATATCAGAACTAGTGCCTCTGAATGCATGTTAATTACAGGCTGTTCTAAACTTATGATAGGTTTGCATTGCGATAAACTCATTTTAGATCTAAAAACTGAAAGTAGAAAATGGCAGTAATGATAGTAATGTACATCTGCAGGTATTGTTAGTTTGCAGTATTGTTACTGAAACCACCATATAGCCTAATAATATTGAAAAAAATGAGTAGAATGTCATCATTGTGCTAATCTAGGGTGCACTGCTGTTGATGATGGGCACAGCAGATGCTCTCCCACAAGAACCAGTGGAGAAGCCAGTGTTTGTGGAAGATATGAGTGAGCAACAGTTGGCCTCTGCTGTAAGTTACCCCCCTTTTTTGTGTGGCAGTATGTCATGGTTTGATATAACCATTTTTTGTGGAGAAATATGTCATAGTTTGATATAACCATTTTTGTGTTGCAGTATGTTTTTGATACAACCATTTTTTGTGGAGAAATATGCCATAGTTTGATACAGCTGTTATGTATACAGATGAAATGACAAATGTGACAAAAAAAAACTGAGATAGACAGGAATGTAGCAAAACAGAAATGTATAAATGTTGTAGATATATGGATAAATAAATAGTTAACAATCTGTCCTGTAGTATTTTTAGTGTTAATTTAGATTACTGTGAACATACTAGAGGAAATTTAGATTACTGTGAACACACCAGAGGAGGAAATTCAAATTACTGTGAACACATGAGAGAAGGGTGACTTGTCACATCTTAATATCAAGATTGTGTTATATATAATATCAAAGCCAGACTTGTTTTCCTCCCTGCCCTTGGTAGATGGATGTTCCATCAGGCCTGACAAATCTGGGCAACACTTGCTACATGAATGCCACCATCCAGTGTCTGAGGGCAGTACCTGAGCTCAAGCAAGCTCTCAGGCAGTGAGTTCTGTGTTCTGTGTTAAACACCCACAAGTGTTCTGTGTTGAACACCCACAAGTGTTCTGTGTTAGACATCCACAAGTGTTCTGTGTTAGACACCCACAAGTATTCTGTGTTAAACATCCACAAGTGTTCTGTGTTAAACACCCACAAATGTTCTGTGTTAGACACCCACAAGTGTTCTGTGTTAGACACCCACAAGTGTTCTGTGTTAGACACCCACAAGTATTCTGTGTTAAACATCCACAAGTGTTCTGTGTTAGACACCCACAAGTATTCTGTGTTAAACATCCACAAGTGTTCTATGTTAAACACCCACAAGTGTTCTGTGTTAAACACCCACTTGTGTTCCATGTTAAACACCCACAAGTCTTCTGTGTTAAACATCTTACATCCTTCCTGTGCCGTTACATGTCACATAGGGGTCGCATAGTTCTTTGCCAAGTTTTCCTGTTTTCGGCGAGTCTTTCAACTTCATCAAGGGATGTTATGCCCACTAATGCCCTCTTTAGAGTTTCACTTGGTCTATCTCTTTTTCTTCAGCCTGTTGTGCTCCACTTGATAGCTTGTTTAGGTATTCTCTGATTGTTTCTTATTACGTGTCCTTCATATGTCAATCTTCTTTTTCTGTGTTTAGGCATTCTCTGATTGTTTCTTATTACATGTCCTTCATATGTCAATCTTCTTTTTCTGATCATCCATGAGACTGGTTGTTTGCTCATCTGTCTTATCTCTGTGTTGTTTTTAAATTCATTCCACTTTATACCAAGTATTTTCCTTAGGCATTTGTTTTCGAAAGAGTCTGATTTCTTGTCTGTTTCTTTAGTTGATTTCCAGCTTTTGCATGCATAAATGAGGGTGGATATCACATTTGAATTGAATAATCTTAACTTGGTTTTTGTACTTATAACTTTTGAATATCATATGTTCTCAAGATTCTTGAAAATTGATGCTGCATTTGCAATTCTAATTCTAACTTCCTTTCTGGTGTCACCATCCTGGTCTTTGTAGCTGCTAAGGTATGCATATTGGTTTACTTCATCAACAGCTGTTCCTTCTACATATATTTTTCCTTCTTGATTAATGAGAAGTTTCATTATTTTTGTTTTGTCTTTGTTAATTTCAAGACCTATTGTGCTAGCCAAGGAAGACAGGGAATCTGTTTTTTCCTGCATCAATTTCACAGTGTCACTGATAAAAGATATGTCATCTGTAAAATCAAGATCTTCTATTTGGGTCCCATGTTAAATGTGTCAATGTCAGTGTGCTAAACACCACAACATTATTTCAGTTTGTCATGAGCTTCATTTGTTATTATATTTGTACTAACTATCAAAGGGAAAGTAGATTAGTGGGTGCAGTCTTTTTGGACCATAGGTTCCCAACCTGTGGTCTGCAGACCATAAGTGGTCCTCAGAGCATTATCAAGTGGTCTGTGGCTGCATTATTGAATTTGCATTGTTATCTGTTGAATAAAAACAATTAAGGGTTTGTGGCACTGTGATGTTACTTATAAGATGTGACCCATAACTTATATATAGCTAGAAAAGTGGTCCTCAGATGTAAAAAAGGTTGAAAACCACTGCTGTAGACTTATGGTAGTTTATGAAATAGTCCATGGTTTTCATCATAAAGTAAACACAGATTTATACTTGCTTTTGTGTGTACGGAAGAGGTGAATTGGTCTTTTCATTATCTGCGTTTGATAGGGAACAGCTGTAGCATAGAAAAAAAAGGGGAGTAAGAAATGAATAAGACTGTAAGTGGATGCACCATTTTTGCGAGAAATGTAGGTTGCTTTTTAGTTACTGATTTTTGTGTTTGTGATGGTGGGTTTGATGCTTTTTGTCTGTGTATATTTGTAAGTATCAGAGGTGGATTTTATCTAGTAAACAGTAAAATATGGTTTTTTACTGCTCTGTTTATGTAGGAGGGGAGAAAAGGATGCTATTTGTGTGTATGTTTATAACATTGAATGTGTATTTATTAGTTTTCATACAGAGATATCTCTTACACTGAATTTGTGTATGGGTTAAATGGTCTTTTTTTTTTTCCCCTATTAACTAGCAGTGACTTACATAAAGTCACATGTTTTATAGGACTGGGTTGTGTGTGATATATTATACTATCCTTCATCTTAATGCATGTGCACCTAAGTATCATGCTTTGTCATGTAAGTAGATAGCCTTCATTTTTCTATAAATACAATGTGTCAAGTACCCAGTCATACAACTGTGCTGACTTGAGAAGTGACAGTTCCATTGTCTTATGTCCAACACTGACAAAAAGACCTGACAGTTATTTACCTGGCACGCTTACTTTCAGTACAATGTTCTGGAATGAGTAGACTAGCTGTGGGCACTTAAAAATATGGCTAGCAAATTGAAAATGTCTGTGATAAATATTCCTTTGAAATTTGACACTTTGACACCATAAGTGATCTTCTTCTTCATTCGCTTCTACCACCAAAACCATCCTGTGATCCTTCCAGATTTATGCCTGTGGTCCTTGATAGGTCCCATGTGGTCCTCGAAAGGACAACACAATATCCCTAAGAGGACCACAAGAGGTTCAGAGTATCACTCGGCTTGAGCCTAAAATCTTGGTGGGTCTCAGAAGTGGGATTGCGTGACACCTTGGTTTTTGTTGCACCAGTTCAATCTAGAGTTGGACTTTCTCGCTGGAAAATCTCTGCGTGTTTTGGATATCAGTATATCCCCACTGGGTGAGAGGTGGTAGCCCATTCAGGTTAGAGTTGGACTTTCTCATCGGAAAACCTCGACATGTTTTGAGATACCCGTGTATCACCACCGGGTGAGAGGTGGTTACCCATCCAGTCCAGCATTGGACTTTCTCACCGGAAAACCTCAGCTTGATTAGGATATGCATACGTCCCCGCTGGGTGAGAGGTGATTGCTACTGGTCCAGTGTCTCCGACTTCAGCATTTTGTGGTTGTGGTCGCTACCCTTCCTAGTTGTGACTAGGTCGGTGCTTTTGTCGAGGACGAATCCTCGCCACTAGTGACTTCCACCCCTGGGTTGAGCCAGTTTAGGCATATTATCCCAATATGGGCGTGTTTAGGACGTGACCGACCTCTAGAGCAAAGGTACTGTGACATGTGTAGCCATCAAGTTTCACCCCTGGTGTAAGCCTGTTTAGGCATATTTCACCAGTGTGGGTGTATTTCGGACATGGCCGGTCTCTAGAGCAGAGGCACCGTGCTATGAGTAGCTCTCGCAGCAATAATACTGGTCATACCGATAAGCTTCACTTATCCTTTCCATCCGAAGAATCTCACCAGCAGTGTCTTAACCTTTGGGTTAAGCCGGTTCAGGCTTTCTCCTGATATAAGTGCACTTAGGACGTGGCCAAACTCCAGACCAGAGGTACCGTGATTTGACTGTTGTTTACTTCGCTTAATCCTTTCTTTCACCTTTTCCACAGTGGTGCCACGCAGCAACCTAATTTGCGCCTTTCTTCATTGGCCAGGAGGAGCCCCACTCCATGCACAGCAGCTGAAGAATCTCGCCAGTAGCGGTAGATGAGCTACCAAACATGACTCTCATCTACCTGAAACATCTGGTTTTAGGTGCCAGATATTCGCCTTTGCCCCTTCTCTTGTCAGTTTAAACAGTTCTGCCACGAGAAGGCCAGGAGCTGGACTTGACTGTCAGAGGCTATTTGAGTCGAGAGCATATCCTCCACCCTACCAATAACAGTCCTTAGAACCACCATAACTAATGAATCAGGAGAGGAGGAGGAATTATATTATGTTTTTTTTTGTATTATACAAGTAGTGATAAATGATATAGTTTACTGCTGTTTAGTGTATTCTATAGTCAGGTAGTTTCAGGAGTAGTTTTGGGATAGTTTACTACTGTTTTAGTGTATGATATAGTCAGGTAATTTCATATAGTATGCTGCTGTTTTAGCGTATGATCAAGCCATGTAGTGTCAGGAGAGTTTGCTGGTATCTCTCTTTCTTGTAGATTCAGTGGAGGGCTTACAGTAGCGGGAGCCATCGCACCAGCTGACTCCATCACAGCAGGTTTGTAACCTTGTGCTGAAGTTGTTTATTAATTTTCATCATCCATTGTCTTTGGTCATGAGAATTACAACACCCCATGAAAAGTTTTGGCCATATAATTAGAATTTAACTCTTTCCGTGCCTCAGGAAGAAATGCGGACGTTCAGTTGGGTGCCGGATTAAAAGCACGGGTCTTTATAGGGGTATATTAGTAAAATGTGAATGAAACAGTTTTTCTGTGTGAAAAGTGTACTTATTATGTTTCAAAATAACTTAAAAAATGTATGAAGATTTCATAAATGCAGTTTTTTAGGAAAAAAGAAGTAATGTGATGTTTTTAGACAATAATTGTGTCCTGCTTACCATCGGCTAGGTCTAGATGTACAGTACGTACCATCTGAGATGCGTAGATCTACCTGTTGATGTTGTATTGTAATTCAGTGTTGCATTATCATTAAAATAATGTCTGAAATAACCTTCTAACTACTTCTCCAGTTGTCTAATATGTCTAGATCTACTTGGGATACATTCAAGAACAGTGGTCTGGTCACATGGCGTGTCCATACCCCTATCTACGTCACCATAAATTGAAATTTCTTGAGCAAAAACATTTTTCACACTCAACATTGCTCGTAACTAACACACTTTCAGCCATAATGAAAAGGGTCACGGGGCATGCACACTAAATCTTTACAATCTAAATTTTACACCAGGTTTTTAATGAAACAGATCAAACATCACCAGAGTGACTAAAGGCACCACGTGAGAAACTAAAAACCATCGTCTAAGTGACGAAATGCCCGAGAAGAGTTAATTTGACAACAGGAGGTGCTTTTTATGATTGACATTAGTGAAGAGGACACCATGATGATTTGATGGTATATAAGTGCATGGACATTTTTTTTTTAATGAATTTTAATTTTTAGCAATTAAAATAGCAATTTTAAAAAGGAACAGTTTTTTTTTTTTTTTTGACAAGTAACATACAATGATATTTACACATATTTTGTCCCAGTTATGTTCAATATATTTCATTCATGTGACATGCCCTTTCCAGAACATTGTCACTCTCACAGCCTCCCTGAATGCAATACGGTCTTGCTTATCTTGCAGTGATACATAGTCTTTCCGTGGTGTCCCGAGTCCATTTGCGGCGAAGTCGTCCCTTTTCACTTTTGCCGGGCACTGTGCCTTCTACTATCAGTCTCTCCAAGCTACTGTGTCTCTTGATGTGGCTGACGTATCTCAGCTTTCTAATTTTTATGATGTTAATGAGCCAGTTTTCTGTGACACCTAATCCCATCAGTATCTCTTTATTTGATTTTCATTCTGTCCATGATATTCTAAGTGCCTTTCTGTAACATTTCATCTCAAATGCTGTTATTCTCTTTTTTAGAGATTTGTTAAGTGTCCATGTTTCACATCCGTATATTTCATTACCTATTAATGTTTTATGTTCTGTCCTGTTCATACCAGTAATATATGCTTTTTTTTCTGTTTTATATTTTATTATCACATTGATGATAAAAGTTTGTTTTTTTTTCTTTTAAATGCATAAATTTAAGTAAGCCAGATTTCTTTCTTAAGCTGAGTTACATCTGACATGTATGTGAGGCTCAACAGTGTGCTACAGGACTGAATATTACTGTTCCCACAGGAGGATGTCCAGAAGATAAATGGAACTGACTAGCTAAAACGGTAGATCAGAAAATTAACTTCAATTAACAGTAGAGGAAAAAAGTTATGAAAATAAATGGCAAGTATACAGAGCAGCAGAGGCCATTTGGAATGTCTTTGAAACTTTATCATCACCACAAGAATGGAGAAAACAAATCAGACTGGAATAGGATTGGTTAGATGCAGTTTTTGGATCTGTAGAAAACTAGAGAGTGTTTGAAACATAATTAGCTTCTGTTACGCGTATCTCTCTCTCTCTGAACATTAAGTGCCCAGGGCACATGGGGCTTCCGCAAGGGTTTTCCACAAATGCCTGTCTTTCGCCTTTTTTTTTGCTCTTGCCCAGGTGAGCCCTCTATTGCTCAACATCCTTTCTGTTGTTCTTCTCCATGTCTCTTTTGGTCTACCCTTACTTCTGCTCCCCTGTGGTGTCCATCTTAGTGCTATTTTTGGTAGTGAGTTGTCAGTCATTCGGAGCACATGTCCCAACCATCGCCAGCGTCTTTCCTCAGTAATTGTTGTCAGTGGTTTCATCTGCATTTCTGCCAATAAGATGTTATTTCTTATGGTGTTTGGCCAAAATATTTTTTTAATTCTACATAAACATTTAGTCTGGAAAGAATTCAACTTGTTTTCTATGGTTTTGGTGATTTTCCAGCATTCACTTCCATAGAGTAGTACACTTAGAACATAACTCTTAAATATCCTGATTTTCATATTTATGCTTAGTTTATTTGATTTCCATATATTCTGTAGCATTGCAAAAGCCTGGTTTGCTCTAGTAAGTCTGCTGTTGATGTCCTCTGTGCTGTCTCCATTTTCTACTACTCTGCTGCCAAGGTATACAAATTCGTTGACCTCCTCCACTAACTTGTTATCTACTCTGAGTACATTTCTGTTGTTCACATTTTGCTTCATTAACTTTGTCTTTCCTACGTTGATCTTTAGTCCTATGTTGTTTGCATTCTGGGTTAACTTGTTTATTTTATCTTGCATATCTTTGTGACTGCTTGATAATAGACAAATGTCGTCCGCAAAGTCAAGGTCCTCCAGCACTGTGTCAAGGGTCCATTGTAATCCTCTGCGTTTGTCTGATGTTGCCTCCTTCATTAACCAGTCTACTGCCAAGATAAATAATGTTGGTGATAGTACACATCCCTGTTTCACTCCTGTTTGTACCCTAAAGCTGCTGGAGGTATGTTCTCCACAGATAACTTTGCACTGAAAACCCTCGTATAGGGCTTTGATTACATTAACTATTTTATGGGGGAGGCCATGCCATCTTAGGATTTTCCACAGTGCATCTCTGTTGACACTGTCAAAGGCTTTCTCAAAATCTATGAATAATGCATATGTTGTGCTATGCCACTCATTTGCCTGTTCTAATATTTGTCTAAGTACAAATATTGGTCTATGCATGATCTTCCTTTCCTAAATCCTGCCTGCTCTTTCCGAAGTTTTTCCTCAAGTGTTGGTACAATTCTGTTGATGATTATTCTGCAAAATACTTTACTAGTGAGTGGCAGTAGGGTAATGCCTCTCCAGTTCCCGCAATCTCTGAGGTCACCCTTCTTTGGTAGTTTTACTATAAGACCAGTTTTCCACTCCTCTGGGGCTTTTTCTAAATCCCAAATTTGTTGTAATATCCGGCAAAGTTGTTTTGGTGTTTCTGTTTCTTCTGCTTTCAACATCTCAGCAGTCACTTCATCTTCACTGGTGCCCTGTCTGATTTTAGCATCTTTATCGCCTCTTTTACTTCATTTATTGTTATTGGTCCTGTATTGATGTTTAGTTCCGCTTTTGCTTCAGGTATATCTATTGCTTGTGCTGCTTGTGTTCTGTTTAGTAGGGTGTTAAAGTGTTCCCTCCATCTTTCAATTTTTTCTCTTTCTCCACTGACCAGTTGTCCATTTTGTGTTCTTACTGCACTTTCACATCTTGTATTGAAGTTACCTGTCATCTGCTTTGTGATTTTATATATGGTTTTCATGTCATTTGTATATGCTGCTTTCTCTGCTGTTTCTGCTAAGTTGTCATAATATTGACGTTTATCTTGACGGCATGATTCCTTCACTTCTTTGTCTTTTTGTGCATAATTACTTAAAACTCGTTCTTTAAGCCGTTGTGATTTGGTGTTCAGTAATTTTTTCTTGATTTCTTTTCTTTGCTCTATCTTTTCCCATGTGGTCTCACTTATCCATTCCTCTTTTCTCCTTTTCCGATATCCCAGCACCTCTTTTGCTGTTTCCTGTAGTGTTTTATTGAACTCTAATATGGACATTTCTGCTTCGTCTTGTAGGACACTGAAGCGGTTCTTAAGTATTATTGAGAATTCATTTCTTGTTTGCTGGTCTATCAGTTTTCTTGTATCAAAATGTATCTTTCTGTGTTCTCCGATTCTGGCTTTCCTTAATTTTAGTTTTATTTTTGCTACCAGAAGGTTGTGATCACTTCCTATATCTGCTCCTTTCCTTGCTCGCACATCTTGTAGTGACCGTTTCCACTTGTTGTTTATTAGTATGTGATCGATTTGGTTTTCTGTGGTTTTATCTGGTGACCTCCAAGTCACCTTATGGATGTTTTTGTGTTGGAAAATTGTCCCTCCGATGGTCATCATGTTTTCTTCACAGAAACTGCACAGTCTTTCTCCATTTTCATTTATTTCTCCGATTCCTTCTCTTCCCATGATTCTTCTTCTATCTTCATTTCCTTCACCTACTTTTGCATTGAAGTCGCCCAAGATGAGTAGCATATCATGCTTGGGTATTGTTTCTACTGTGGCTTGGAGGCTGTTGTAAAAATCTTCTTTTAATTCCTCTTCAGCTGCTTCTGTTGGTGCATAACAAACTATAATAGACAGCTTCGTGAATCTTGAGTTGAACCGTGCATATAATCTCTCATTTATAGGGGTCCATTTCAGCAATGCTCTTGATGCTTCTTTTGTTATAATCAATGCTACTCCTCCTTCATGAAGATCTTCTTTACCTGACCATATTATTGTATCTTCTGTGTGCTGTGTTGTTAATTTCCTTCTGCCTTGTCCTGTCCATCTTGCTTCTTGTATTCCTAGTATGTCTAGTTTGTATCTGCATTTCCTTGATGGTTTGTGCTAGTTTTCCAGTCTGGTTTAGTGTTCTTACATTCCAGCTGCCTATTTGCATCTTTTGTTTAGGTTCCAGGAGGTCTGCAGTCGGGCTGGGGACTTCCAGTGGCTGGCTTTCATCCACAACCTTCATGGGCTCAGTTTCCTGATACGCATTTCTCCTTCCACCTGCATTTGCTTTTTCCCTTGCTTCTGTTTCTGTAGCAGTCTGATAGTTTTTTACCAGATAGGGTTGCTGGCCCTATGCTGAACCCTCCTTAGTCGCCTTTTACGATCATGCATGGTAGGGTACAGTGGTCCTATTCTTTGCAGATCCCGGGTACCACACGGGGGGTTACGCGTATATAGGTAAAAATTTACAGAGCTTGGCTACATGCGTTGCTCCATATAGCTGTAAAAAATGCAGTTCCAGTAATGTATAGTCCCTTAAGAGACTTTGATGAGCATTGCCTAACTGGGGTCATTCAGATAGAATAGAAGGTAGGAAACTGATTAATATTATTGATGAAATAAATCAGGAAACTGGAGCTGCCCAAAACGCTCAGAGGTGAACAAGACACTGCAATACTCAGAAACTTTGAGGACTGCTGTATGAGAAGAACAATGAGGGTTGAGGAGAAGCAGGAGTATCTTTTAATGTCAGATTAGATGAGATGAATGACACAGTTTTTTTTTTCCAGCTGTGACGCTCTCTGTGATGTTGAGAGATGCAGATGCAAGGAGACTGGTCCTTAACAAAAGAAACGCAATTTACTGTTAATGTGGCCTAATATGCAAATACAATATTGGTTGAATTGGCCATGAGAAGAGGAGTTATACAGTAAAATGATGCTCATTGAGTTCTACAGCTAACATATACCTGCCTCAGAACCCTAGAGGAGTTATACAGTAAAATGATGCTCATCAAGTTCTACAGATAACATACACCTGCCTCAGAACCCTAGAGGAGTTATACAGTAAAATGATGCTCATCAAGTTCTACAGCTAACATATACCTGCCTCAGAACCCTAGAGGAGTTATACAGTAAAATGATGCTCATTGAGTTCTACAGCTAACATATACCTGCCTCAGAACCCTAGAGGAGTTATACAGTAAAATGATGCTCATCAAGTTCTACAGATAACATACACCTGCCTCAGAACCCTAGAGGAGTTATATAGTAAAATGATGCTCATCGAGTTCTACAGATAACATACACCTGCCTCAGAACCCTAGAGGAGTTATAGAGTAAAATGATGCTCATCGAGTTCTACAGATAACATACACCTGCCTCAGAACCCTAGAGGAGTTATACAGTAAAATGATGCTCATCGAGTTCTGCAGATACAACACCTGCCTCAGAACCCTAGAGGAGTTATACAGTAAAATGATGCTCATCGAGTTCTGCGGATAACATACACCTGCCTCAGAACCCTAGAGGAGTTATACAGTAAAATGATGCTCATCGAGTTCTGCAGATAACATACACCTGCCTCAGAACCTTAGAGGAGTTATACAGTAAAATGATGCTCATCGAGTTCTGCAGATAACATACACCTGCCTCAGAACCCTCTTTCAAGAAAGAAATGCCATTATTATATCAAGTATACATATTTTATTGATTGTTTTTTTGTCAGCCCTACGAGACCTGTATGTTTCCATGGAGAAGACTTCGGCACCCCTGCCTCCCATCATATTCCTTCAAGTTCTGCACATGGCTTACCCTCGCTTTGCCGAGAAGGGAGAAAATGGAGGTTACCAGCAACAAGTAAGATTAGAATCAGATTATTTTTCTGAGTTATGTAGTAAGTTAACTCTCAGCTAAAGGTTTTTAATCTATCATTGATTATAAAAGTAAAAAGGTAAAGGTAAAGTCCCAGTTTCCGTGCCATTGAGACATACTGGAGATGTGGTGTTAGGCCTGCATTTCCAAGTCTTTCAGCACACGAAAGTGTCGTATGGTCAGGATCACACCTGGCCACGCCTACCTTCACTGATTTCTCAGGTACCCAGATGTTTTGATGTGGTGGGTACCAGGAAAATGTCCCCACTGCCCCAGCAGTCCCAACTTGAAGCTAGTACCACCGGATTAGTAGACCATGCTCTTAACCACTCGGCCAATGATCCATGATTATAAAAGGAAAGATTTATGTAAATTCCAGAAAAATGAATGTACAGTTATCTTAGAAAGCCACCTCGAAAATGTTTTTTGATGGAGGTAGATACACAACACAACTTTGATATCTGTGGATTTATGTGTATTTGCTGTATGAGTGTTCAGGATAGCAACAAACATTCATATGTACACTATACATTTGTTCGTAGACATGATAGTTTTCATTTTGCTAAGCCTCAACACAGAAAAATTCATATCCCTAGTATCTGCTGTGTAAAGTATCTCTGTGGTGAGGCAAGCTAGAATACATTGTAACAACATGAAAGATAGAGGGCAAGAGATTGAAGTAGACAGAAAGAGAAAATGCTGGGCGGACTAACAAGACGGCATGGCAGAGAACACCAGCACAGCTTATACTCGGCACTCGGAACAGAGAATTGTGGGAAAGCACGATCACCAAACACTGCAATAGACAGCAGGGCAATAGACGGATAGTCATTAACCACATGGCTTCCCTCAGTCTCACTGCTGCTTGCACAGTCTCTTCCCATACCATCTTTTTTGTAATCTTTATCACACTGAAATGTAAACTTATGTGGCTTCAGCAAGTGTCAGATACTGAGGAGTGCTGGAAGAATGAGATAAAGCCATGTTTACGACTGATCCTGTTTACACTAAGAAAAATATTTTAAATATAAAAATTGTCACTACTCTTTCCTCTCAGAAGACACATTTCTTTGTTAAGGATATTTCAGAAGAAAGAAACTTCTAATTATTATTTAATATTATCAACAGAAAAAGGGTTTAAAACTTGTGTGATGCTTAGTCTCTGAACCACACTAAGTGTAAATAATTGAAGTGGACATATCAAGTGACATAAGAAGTAAATTGATCACTACTATTCTGTTTGTCAACATTGTGAGGATTGTGCCCCTGCTGGTGTGAGATTTCTTTCTACTTTTACAGCTGTTTCATGGTATTGAATTTCATTTGCCTGTTTTTTGTTTTTGTTTTTGTTTTTTAATCATTATTTCTTTGTGGATCTATCATTTAGGATGCAAACGAATGCTGGACAGAAATTATTAGGAGTCTGCAGCAGAAGTTAAAGCCTGTTACCTCCCCTGTACAGAATGGTGCATCTGTGGTAAGCTGTGGATTTATTTTTTTAATACTCTAAATGTCTGGTAAATAATGTTTTTTTTTAGTTTGTTGATCTATTCGGTTGATGGTCCTGACTGATATCTGAACTAAGCTTTGTAATTTTGCAGGCCTAAATTTCCATGTTTTGTGAAGTAATTCTTTGCTGTGCTAAGCCTGGTATTTTTTGTGGTATAACAGTGCCCGGACTGTTTTGGGCTGCTACCCTCTCATCTCTCGGGCACAACCCTAGATCCCCAGAAAATGTTTGTAACTCATTTGGTTTTAATCTCTCTTTCTTCCCCCCCCCCCCCCCCAATCCCGTTCCCTTTTTTCTCCTTGCACACACCCACTCATAACTGCCTGAGTTTTCCCAACATCCCTGAGGAGATGAGGAGAAAGGACATTGCAGTATGGCCCATCTTGGAACTGCTGCCATAGAATATTACATTGTAGATTACCGTCTCATCATTCTTTTGTTACCCTCTGCGGCATCTGATCTTACTGTGATAAGTGTTACGTTGTTCACAGTTAGATGGCGTATCTTAATTCATTATGATTTACTCATTATGAGCCCAGTGTGAGCTTTGAAAGTTGCCCATGCTGTCATTAGCCTGGTTCTGCAGTTTTTGCTGGCTGTAACATAATAAGAATACACGGTTAGTGCCCTCGTCTCTCATGCCTTTTGGCATAATGGAGTCACATTAGCATTCCTTAAATATACAGGTGATAGTGTTTGCATAGTTAACACTGTATGAGCTACATAGCAGTTCTGGCTTTAAACATTGTCTCTGTAAGTTATGGTAAGAGATTGTGGACTTTTTTTTTTTTTTGTAAATGTTTATTTAGCATTTCAGCTTTTTTGTCAGTTTGTACATTTTTTTTACATTCAGGATGCTAGTTCCGGTTCACGGAGTGGGCCATTGTCTAGTTCTCAGGCTGCTGTTGATCGTGGCTTCATAGACCAGTATTTTGGTGGAGAGTTTGAAACTACGTATCCTTTTTTTGTTTGTTTGTTTTCTCTCTCTCTCTCTTTTTTTTAACAGTGTATGGTTTCTTCCTTGCATGTGAATTCTAGTAGAATATGGAGAAAGTGATACATTTGTTAACATTTTGTTATGTGGAAATTTTGCTTTTGTATAAATGATCACATCCATTCTTTCTTCCCTTCTCTCTTTCCCCCCCCCCCCCCCCCATATAATTTTAATGAGAGTCTGTCACATGTGTTTCACATAACTGTGATCTTGTCAGTCTGTCTTACATTTATTTAGAGTGATGTATTTGTGTGTACATACATTCATATTAAAATGGCATGTCTTCATTTTCTGTTTACTCCTGTGTGTCATTCAAATCTGCCACAGGCGTCCCAGTCTCCCAGAGTGTAAAAATTGGTACCCGACTTCTGGAGTTGGGGAAGGAAAGTCAGCCAGGCGTGATGCTGACCATGTCATCCTCTAGTGTGCTGACAGGTCAAAGGATGGCACTAACACCGTGTCCCTATAACCATGGCATGGTTACCTTTACCTGTGTGTCAGCTTTTGAATGTGTAATATTGCTGACTTTTGACTGTTTTTACTTTTGAGAACTTGGAAGACCTGAGGAAGGAGAAGTAAGAGGGACTGAAAAGTTTTTACAGCTGAGCTGTTTCATTGAAAAAGGTGGTTGTTTGTTTTGTTTTTAAATCATTAACCATTGTCTGATTACGCTATTAAGAGCTTTTACTTCAGACTTACAGTGAAAAGGATGTAGATGATGCTCTTACCACAATTTTAACAAAAATGAACCAAGACTTTTGTTTTTTTCCCAGCGTAGGGTTGTCCTGAAAACAGAATATGTATTGCTGTAGGGCAGGGGTTGTTGTATTCCTGGAAGCAGGCAAAACCAGCACAACCTGCTGTATCCAGAGTGACAGCTCTATCAACCAATGGTTTCCATTATTAGCAACATATTGTCACTGACAGCAGTTTTTTTCATTGCTACAAATTTTGTTAGCATAAGTACCTTGTGGAGTACAAAAAAATAGCATGATGTCACTTAACAGCGGATTTTGCTGGTCTGAAGGAGGGATTATAAAAAAAACAGCCTTAGCTTATTCTCAGCACCAGGGACACATAGTAAATGATGATGTGACATTTGTCCATGGCACTGACTTGGGAGAATTTTGTGTAGGATATCCTATCATGTCTGTAGCAGTGAAAGGTTTAAATCAGTGCTGCTGATGGGCTGGGTTGCAGATCAGGGTTTCTGCCTTATGGTCATAGCTTGTAAAGAAAGTTATGTTCAGGAATTTAAAAGTATTTTCCAAAATCATAGCCATCTTTCAGGTGATTTTGAGTTACGTTGTTCACTGGATTTTTAGTGCACAGAAAATTCAGGTGGCTCAAGCAGTGAACAAAAAATATAAATAAAAGTTGTGTTAAAATGTGAACCTTGGCAGTTTTTTTTCGTTTTGACAAAATGAGGACTGGAACATTTAAGTTAATTTGTTTGAATTAGAGTGAGAAAGAGTAACAGACTCAGTCTGGCCAGTGTTTTATTTTGGGATTGTTATGGTCCCCATGGCAAATGGATCTGCAAGGAAGTATTTGACCATTTCCTGCTTTTTTAGCATCAGTCCAGGTCTGCAAGCTCATTACCCTAACCCAGGGATTGGTAACCTATGGCTATGAGCCACATAACACTAATTATTGTGGTATTATTACATAGTATTACATATCTGTTATACATAGTTCTATATTTTACTCAAATCAAAAATATCATGGCAACAGCAAAAATTGGAGGCAGGAACAGAAGGGCCAGACCATAAGAGAAAATCTTAGGTGGCTTGACAGAAGGTGGGAGAAGAGGAATAATAGAGCTGATTGAAAACGTGAAAGATCAGAAACTGTCGAGAGACACGGTCGCTGACACCTCCAGGCATGGTACATGATGTGATGATATTTTGCTGTTATTACTTTCCTTTATTAGCTGCAGACATGAATGTGGCCCGCTGGCCACTCACACAGGGTGCCACACAGCCCTAATGTAGGGAGAAAAAAAAAGGTTTCTGGCCAAGTCTTTCCTATCAAAAAGGACAGTGATTATACCTTTTGATTTTCAAGCTTGTGATAGGGAGGTCGCTGGTTCCTCCTGTAACCTGTTCCCCGTTTGATATGATGCAGGAGCTTAAACACTTTCACCACATCCGCTGGAAAAAAAAAAAGAACATTCTCCTCAGAGTGTCATGGAGATGGAACAAAAATCACTTTTTTAAAAAGTGCACACGTGATCTACGGGATCCGTTAGGGGTGCATATTGTTGCTTTACTTATTTAACTTGTATACTAAAAATATAATGAGGAATGTTAGAGAAGATGTAGACAAAGAATATTACGATGCCATAAAAATTGGAGGTTATGAAATACCAGATATTAGATATGCTGATGACACAGTATTACTATCCACAACACAAAAAAGGAATGGAAAAATTAATTATATCAGCAAAACCTCTATCTTAATGCGAAGAAAACAAAATTGATGACAACTGACAAAACAAATAAGGCAGTTAAATATGTATCAATGAGGAAAAATTGGAAGAAGTAGAGAGTTTTGAATATCTTGGATCACTACTAACTAATAATGGAGATACAATGAGGGAAATTAAAAGAGGAACAACTATCACTCTTCAGAAAGTAAAACAACTAAAGAATCTGTGAAAAGGAACAGACAGAACTACAAAAATAAGATTTTTAAGGGCATGCATCTTTCCCATCGCAACATATGCCTGGGAGACCTGGACACTTAACAAAACAGCTGAGAATCACATAAATGCCTTTGAATGTAAATGCTACAGAAGAGTTCTTCAGATATCATGGATACAGAAAAGAACAAATATATCCATATTACAGGAACTTAATATTGAAGAAGGCTGGCTAGTAAAGAGGATTAAAAAGAGAAAACTTAAATATTTTGGACACATTAAACGTCATGATAATCTAGAGAAGACCGTCTTGGAAGGGTACATAATGGAAAAAAGAAAGAGAGGAAGACCAAGGTAAAGTTGGCTGCAAGACATCATTGATAATCTGCAAATGGATGCATCAGCAGCAGGGCATCTTGCTCACAACCGAAAGGCCTACATGAGTGCTATTCGGGAGACAAAGTTCTGCAAGGGGCATGCAAATGAATGAATGAACACATGATCTGTGTAACCTGATACCATTAACTGCAAATAGTTTCTCTTTTGTATTAATAGCTTCAAATTGTTACTTTTTTTCTTTGCATGGTTAATGTTTTTTGTTTTGTTTTGTTTGTTTTTTTTTTCAGAGGTGAAGTACATGCATACAGGATTGCAAAGTGTAAGTTTTTGTCAGTACGCAGTGAATAACAGACTCATATAATGATGTATAAACAGATGAAGTAGTACAGAATTTCCAGAAAAGAATGCTTGTGTTTTAAGTAATTAATTTTTAAAAGGTTTAAAAAAAACCCACAAGATAGCAGATCAGTTCAATAGTTCAGTTTATTCCACAAATTTTTAAATACTGGCATTCATTTTGGGAAACCCTGTATACTGTCAGCCTTCAGTTTTTGCTGTTGTATGTATGTTATGTTTTTATTTGTTTGTGTTATTGTCTCACCCCCCCCCCCCAGACTAGTTTTACAAGTTCATTGTAAATTTTGACCAGTCAAGCTCTTTATTGTACTTTATTCTGCTGTAACTGTTTTTTATCTGTCTGTCAGTATTGTTTAAAAAATGTACTATATGGTTTTATACAAACTTATGTGTTTACCTTTTTTTTTTCTTCTTTGTCTGTAGTCTAACAGTTCTGGGTCCATTTAGTTGTAACTAGTGACTAAAGTGGGCCCAAAACTGTTGGACAACAAACAAGAAAAAAAAAATGGTAAACATGTAAGTTTGTAGAAAACCATACAGTGTCTCCTTTTTAAGTTAATGCATGTCACAAGTGTTGCTGAAAAAAATATCACTAGTTGTAACTAGAGACTAAAGCAGCATTTATGAAAATGAAAAACGTACTACACAGTAAAGCTCTGTTGATGAACACACACACACAAAAGTTATTCAGTGCTACGTCAAGTTCTTATTGTTATATGGATGAGAAGCATGAGCAGTAACCAAGAGCACTCAAAATCTACTGGAAGCAGCAGAGTTGTGGTTCTTAAGAAGAGTGATAACAATACCATAGGCAGGTAAGAAGTTCAAAATGAGTTTGGGCAAAAGAGAAGTAGGACATGTTTTGAGAAGAGGCAGACTGGAACGCCTAGTGGCAGCATGGAAAACTGGAGGGGAAAAGGGGCAGAGGAAGACAGAGAAACAAGATATTTGACAGGTGTGGCACCAAGCATGGTCCGACATATATCTTATAGAAAGAGCAAAGGACAAATGGTTGTGGAAATGAATGATGACTAACACCTGATTGACATGGATCAGAGAGAGTGACGAAAGTAAAGGTAATTCTTGCTTGTGTATTAGGGGCATTAGCTTCCGGTTATTATAACCGTATTTAGTGATTATAGGGTATGCCATATAATACTAGTTTTCCTTAATTATGATCATGTATAATGACTGCAGGGTATGCCATATCATATTTGTCTTCCCTAAATATAACCGTGTTTAATGATTGCAGGGTATGCCATACTGTAGCTGTGTTAACAGCTGGTTGGTACCATTTCTAATGACAGTCAGGTATTCCTGTAACAGTATTTAATGAGAACTGGCAGTCGGTGCTTGTAACAAATACTGCTGAAAAGAGTATCGATAATTATGACTTATTGTATAACAAAGGTGTTGTTGTGCTGTTGATTATTTCTTCTCTCTTCTCTCCTCTCTCCCCCCCCCCCCCCCCCACATTGCTGGTATTTTATACTTTTTGTTATGGGAATAGCTCAGAGCTCTTGCTACTGAACTAACTCTTGTCAGTTTGGTTGAAAGGGAGCACCCAATACCCACGAGGCTGAGACTAGGCACTTTAAGTTAAGAGAACTTGAGACTAGGCACTTTAAGTTAAGAGAACTTGAGACTAGGTACTTTAAGTTAAGAGAACTTGAGACTAGGTACTTTAAGTTAAGAGAACTTGAGACTAGGTACTTTAAGTTAAGAGAACTTGAGACTAGGTACTTTAAGTTAAGAGAACTTGAGACTAGGTACTTTAAGTTAAGAGAACTTGGGACTAGGTACTTTAAGTTAAGAGAACTTGAGACTAGGTACTTTAAGTTAAGAGAACTTGAGACTAGGTACTTTAAGTTAAGAGAACTTGGGACTAGGTACTTTAAGTTAAGAGAACTTGAGACTAGGCACTTTAAGTTAAGAGAACTTGAGACTAGGTACTTTAAGTTAAGAGAACTTGGGACTAGGTACTTTAAGTTAAGAGAACTTGAGACTAGGCACTTTAAGTTAAGAGAACTTGGGACTAGGTACTTTAAGTTAAGAGAACTTGAGACTAGGTACTTTAAGTTAAGAGAACTTGAGACTAGGTACTTTAAGTTAAGAGAACTTGGGACTAGGTACTTTAAGTTAAGAGAACTTGAGACTAGGTACTTTAAGTTAAGAGAACTTGGGACTAGGTACTTTAAGTTAAGAGAACTTGAGACTAGGTACTTTAAGTTAAGAGAACTTGGGACTAGGTACTTTAAGTTAAGAGAACTTGACTAGGTACTTTAAGTTAAGAGAACTTGGACTAGGTACTTTAAGTTAAGA
Organism: Achatina immaculata; assembly: GCA_009760885.1. Lineage (NCBI taxonomy): Eukaryota > Metazoa > Mollusca > Gastropoda > Stylommatophora > Achatinidae > Lissachatina > Lissachatina immaculata. The sequence continues at coordinate 50,376,220 of CM019720.1, read as the reverse complement.
GAACTTGGACTAGGTACTTTAAGTTAAGAGAACTTGGACTAGGTACTTTAAGTTAAGAGAACTTGAGACTAGGTACTTTAAGTTAAGAGAACTTGGACTAGGTACTTTAAGTTAAGAGAACTTGAGACTAGGTACTTTAAGTTAAGAGAACTTGAGACTAGGTACTTTAAGTTAAGAGAACTTGGGACTAGGTACTTTAAGTTAAGAGAACTTGAGACTAGGTACTTTAAGTTAAGAGAACTTGGGCTGTAATATATGTTCAAGCCTGAGGGCTTCACACCCCAACTGCAGTGTATACTGATATTTTAGGAGATCATTTGTGTAGATTTCCTTCCATTCTGTCTTACATCCAGAGGCTGGAAGAGTCTATTACCAAATACTCTCCTGTGTTGGGACGGGATGCAGTGTACACAAAGTCTGTGAGTAATTTTTTTTTTCTTTTTGTATTTGTTAGAATATCTAATGAGAGACGAGTGTTCTTAATCAGTGGTTGCATTAACCGGAAATTACCGATAAATGACCAGTTAAAAAAGAGAAAAACACTAGCAGACTGCTCAGTTTGCATGAAGGAGAATCAGTTTTTTTTTTTTACTTTGGTTCAGCCATGTAAGCATTTTGTAAAGATTAAATCTCCCCGCTGATAGTAAGTAAGAAAAAAAAAAGAGGTTCAAACAAACATTTACTTTTTATTGATGTTTGTATGTTTAATTTTACATTTAAAAAAATAGTATAAAGTGCTGAATGATGTATTGAGAAACAGTATTTCAGAAAATATTTCAAGCAAGTTGAAAGACAGATACAATTGTACCGATTTCAGAAAATCCTAAAGCAGTTACTGGCTAATGGTTTCAGAGACTCAAGGGCCCTTAAATCTTACTGTCAACATAATCTTATATAAACTAATGAACAAAATAATATGCATAAACTTTTAGAAACTTACATGTATTTAGCAACTATCATGGAAGGGTTTTTTATTTTTTTATTAATGGAAAATCTTTTTATTTTCTTAGATTGTTTGGTTTGACTTAGACAAGTGAAGTTTACGTTCTCATGTTACATGCTCTCACAAGAATGAATTTTTGTGATAATTTTCTCCCACAGAGCAGAATCAGTCGGCTTCCTGGTTATCTAACGATTCAGTTTGTTAGGTTTTTCTACAAGGAGAAGCAGTCCACTAATGCTAAAATTCTCAAGGTACAGCTTGGTATAACTTATCAGCTTGTCTTGTGTGTCTGGATGCTGTTGTGTATGTGGAGTCAAGATAGACAAGTGTGTGATCAGGTCTGATGTGTAAGTGGAGTCAGGACAAGTGTGTGACCAGACCCACTGTGTATGTGGAGTCAGGGCAAGTGTGGTGACCAGACCCACTGTGTATGTGGAGTCAGGGCAAGTGTGGTGACCAGACCCACTGTGTATGTGGAGTCAGGGCAAGTGTGTGACCAGACCCACTGTGTATGTGGAGTCAGGACAAGTGTGGTGACCAGACCCACTGTGTATGTGGAGTCAGGGCAAGTGTGGTGACCAGACCCACTGTGTATGTGGAGTCAGGGCAAGTGTGGTGACCAGACCCACTGTGTATGTGGAGTCAGGGCAAGTGTGGTGACCAGACCCACTGTGTATGTGGAGTCAGGACATGTATTATTAAGATTAGAAGCCAGGTAGAAATGTTCATTCAGTAAGAAAGGCACCATTAATCCTCTTGAATGAGGAGGGTATTCATCTTTGAGACATTGTCAGTTCAAAGCAACAGTAGTGAATCAGCAACGGTTTATGTGCTGTCTTTGACAACAGAAACATAATGGCCACAGTCCTGAATCAGTTCGAGAGACCCCCTTCATTCACATGAGTCTGTAAATCACAGCATCTTGTACAAATTTTTGAGTGCATGTTGTCTGTCTTCCTAATCCAGTGGCTTCATTTGGTTTTCATAATTCCAGAGAACTGAGAGTCTCTTTGATTTGAAAAACTGGTCATGGATTTTATGTAAGTCTGTTAACAAATACATAATTTGTACAAATATTTACACATTTCATCTTCAGGATATCAAATTTCCATTATCCCTTGATGTGTTTGACTTGTGTTCCCCTGCCCTGCAGCAGAAGTTGATACCAATGAGAGAACGATTTAAGGCAATGGAAGACAAGAAAGTGGAGCTGGCACAGTCGGTAAGGCTGGATGATAATTTTGGAGGGAAGATTTTGCAGTGGTATATTTAGAGTGTGAAAGGTCAAGAGTTTTATTGGCTTTTTGTACAGTTATACAAAGTGTATCCGGTAAGTAATGAGACTTATTTCATTCAACCACTCAGCGGGAGGGGGGCAGATTTTCTGGGCCTGAAGGATAGTGGGGATGCTAGGTCAAGGGTCATTATTTCATCATTTGGCTCTGAGCTTTTACAAAGTGTGGATCGCTTGCGAAGTGGACAGCTGTTTAAGCATCACGTTTCAGTCAAAACGCAGAGGAGTGTTGAGCAGTAATATGCAATAAAGTTTTGTGTTAAGCTTGAAAAATCCGTGACTGAGACGCTTGCTATGATACAGAAAGCCTTCGGGAAAGATGCTTTATCAAAAGCACAAATGTTTTGGTAGCACAAGGCATTGACTGAAGAAAGAGAGAACGTCAAGAATGAATAATGCACAGGGTGCCCATAATCTCACACTTCCAACAGTGCTGATAAGGTGAAAGTGGTTTTGGACTCTGACTGATGTCTGAATCTTAGACTGATCAAGTGGGACTTCCAAAATCCGTTGTGCATGAAATCATCACGAAAGAATTGCACATGCGAAAAATTTGTGCCAAATTGGTTCTTAAGGTTTTGAGCGATGAACAGAAGAAGGACTGTATCAATTTCTTGTGAGCTTTCGGACTGTGTGAGGAGTGAACCTGATTTTTTGGAGAAAGTGATAACCGGAGATGAAACGTGGGTCTTTGAGTATGATCCAGAGACAAAAAGACAGAGCTCTGAGTGCCACACTACCAAGTCTCCTTGATCAAAGAATTCTGAAATGTGCACTTGTACTTTACGAACTCCCTGTAACTGCAAGCTGTTGTTCTTTGCAGTCGATGCTGTAGAGATGTTGAGGCACAGCATCGTATCGGCGTGGGAGCGGGTTATGGTGGCTACTTTTTCAGTCCCGGAGTACAACTAAAAAGCAAGGGATATGCAGTACTTCTTTAGCAGACTCCACCACCTTGGGGACTGTGTCATTCCCTGCCCCCTTAGCCAGGCTAGGCCTGTTACTGGGAGTACCATGGAGAGGTGGGACATGGGGTCTCGGTCAGCTATGGGTCACTAACCTTGATGCTGGCATATCAGCTATGGGTCGCTGATTGCCTCATTGAGCGCCTTCAGTGCTGTTCAAATGTGCAAATTGAAGATGAGATCAATGTTTGCTGTCTTTTTTTTACTTTAAAGGTGTTGTCCATAAGGAGTTCATACCACCCGGACAAATGATCAGTGCAGCATTTTACATGGAAGTGCTTAAACGGCTGAAGAATAGATTCGTGCGCGTCTGCCTGGAGATCACCAGCACCTGGGTTCTTCACCATGACAATGCACTGAACCATGTGTCACTGCTAGTGAGAGAGTGTCTGGTGAAACAAACCATGACAACGCTGTGCCAGCCTCCCTACAGCCCGGACTTGGCCCCAGCTGACTTATTTTTGTTTACCCGGCTCAAATCAAGCTTGAAAGGCCACCATTTTGGGACTGTTAATGACATGCAAACTGCTGTGACAAGTGCTTTGAAGGAGATCCCTGTTAAAGACTTCCAGGAGAGCCACGACACATGGCAGAACCACTGGCAACAGTGTGTTGATGCTCAAGGATGTTATTTCAAGGAATTTTAAGTATATGTAAGTATATCTTGAACAAATCGAATTTTATGGAATCAATCTCATTACTTACCGGACACATCTCGTAACAACACAGTAAGTAGACTCAAGTATGATTCCTGTTTTTATTTCAGATACTCAAATCTTGAACATTATGTTCAGAAATTTATAGGTCTCTGATATAAAGTTAAATAAGTAAAGATAAAATCCCCATTTCCATACCATTAAGGCATATTGGGGATATGGTGTTAGCCCAGTATTTCCATAACCATTGGAACATGAAAGTCTAATGAGATCAGTACCTGGCTGCATTTACCTTCCAAGCTTTCTCTGGTACCAATTTTTAGAGACTGGTTGGAACCCGGGGTTGTTTTGGTGTGGTAGTGCCAGAAAAGGTCCCCACTGCTGGGACTTGAGTCTGTTATCACTGGATTAGTAGACTAATGCCTAACCATTCAGCCACAAAGTTATAAAAACATAAAATTAGAGGCAACTTTTTATTTCAATGTTTTTCATACTAAAAATACAGAATAATGAAAATTTGTTGTTAATTTCATGGATTGTGAGAGTCAAGGAAGACTTCGGTTTTATCATTCTTTTACTCCTCTACTGTGTCTCTCTCTCTCCCCCTCTCCTCTCCCATCTCCATTCATTCACACTAGTTGCCAGTTTCTGTTATTGTGCTGCTGAAAGTAGTCTTCCGATATAATAGTACACTGGAGTCACAGTGGTGTAGTGGTTAGTGCACTATTTGCTTATCAGAAGGTCCCTGGTTCGGTTTTGCACTTGGGCAAATTTTTTTTTCAGACTGACCGACGCTGGGGTCAACCAAGTATAAAAAATAAATATCTAGGGTTTCCATAGGAAAACAAACGAAAAAAAAAAACAAAGACAGCGAGGACAGGTGCTGGCATCCCCCACCTCAAATGCTGTAGTGGCCTAGAAATGCAAAGGCACTAACACTTCTCTCTCTCTCTCTCTCTCTCTCTCACACACACCCCACCACCCCACCCCACCCCACCCCCCGGCATGCAGATGCTACAGGACATAGATTTCGTTAATGCACTGACAGTATCATTTCTGCACTGTACTTTATGTATGCCTTGCCTTATCAGAAGACATTGTATTTTGTTTGCTTTTTTTTTTTAAGAATTGAACTTGCTACAAACACTATTTCAGTGAGATCTTTGAAGCTGACATAGCTAGACACTCTTTTAATTAAAAGATGTAATTACATATCCATACACTTCACACCACCACCTTACCCACCCACACCACCACCTTACCCACCCACGCCACCACTTTACCCACCCAATATATATATATATAGAGAGAGAGAGAGATATAATCATTCCCAAACATTTCCTACCACTACCGCAGTATATTGAGTAATGTAAATATTCAGATGTTTTACAATTTCCTACCACTACTATGTTGATCTATATAAATATTCCAGTGTTGTAGGATTTCCTACAACTATTATGTTGATCTATAAAAAATATTCCAATATTATTTGATTTCCTAGCGCAGCTACATTGATCTCTACTTCACAGGGTAAAGGCAAGGCTTTTGCAGTCAAATTAGATGGGAAAGATGTCAAGACTGAGCCATACTGGTTTTCTGATGGTCTGTTATACTTATTGTCCCTCTGTCTGTCTGTCTGTCTGTCTGTTGTGAAATAAAATATTACTTCTGCTAGAAATACCCATGCCAAATAATAAACAAGATACAGAGAAAAATACTCCCTGTGTTTTTTTAAATAGTCACAGAAGTTGTTTTATGCGGCAAAAGATTATAATAATATGGGTTCATATTTAGACCAGATGGTCGGAAACTGTAAGAAAAGTTGCAGAACAAAAGAGGCTAGTTTAAATAAGGAGAGGTAATCAGAATTCTTTAACATTATCAGAAGAAGACAAATTAAGTGGCAGTAAAACATGGGAAAGTGAATGCAGCTGAAGTAATCTTGGAAACATAAGCGAGGGTACAGAATGTATAACATGTTACCAGCATGTAACAGCTCAGTGCCTGATCAGTCACCAGCCATCTGCCTTATCAGAACTATGTCCAGTTTTAATGTGTGGCCATGCTGATGCAATAGAAACATTTGTATACAGGCAAAAGAAAATATGATATGCGGGTGAAGACGCTGTTTGATTTGGCTGTCATTGACCCGTAGCTGACATGCTTGGACCAGGATTGGTGAACCGTAACGGGCTAAGACCCTGTTCCACTTCTCCGTTGTTATAGGCCCAGCCTAGCTAAAGGGACGGGTGGGGGAGTCTGTTAAAAAAGTATTGCATACCCTCTGCTCTTTAGCTTCACTCAGGGACTGAAAAAAATAACTGGTTAACCCACTCCCAGTGACTTGATGCTGCGCCTCATCACTTTCACCACATTGGCTACAAAAAACACCATGCTTGCAGGTCCAGGGAGATAGAACAGCAACAACAGTGAAACATATGATTCGCTAAAAAGAGGCACACAACAACAGTGAAACATATGATTCGCTAAAAAGAGGCACACAACAACAGTGAAACATATGATTCGCTAAAAAGAGGCACACAATAACAGTGAAACATATGATTCGCTAAAAAGAGGCACACAACAACAGTGAAACATATGATTCTCTAAAAAGAGGCACACAACAACAGTGAAACATGATTCGCTAAAAAGAGGCACACAACAACAGTGAAACATGATTCGCTAAAAAGAGGCACACAACAACAGTGAAACATATGATTTGCTAAAAAGAGGCACACAACAACAGTGAAACATATGATTCTCTAAAAAGAGGCACACAACAACAGTGAAACATATGATTCTCTAAAAAGAGGCACAAAACAACAGTGAAACATATGATTTGCTAAAAGAGGCACACAACAACAGTGAAACATGATTCACTAAAAAGAGGCACACAACAACAGTGAAACATATGATTCTCTAAAAAGAGGCACACAACAACAATGAAACATAATTCTCTAAAAAGAGGCGTGGTAGCTAATCTAACAATAAATCAATAAATTCAATCTTGGCACGAAGAAACTTTAAGACATTAACAATGAAATGGTGTTCATTAAATTTGGTTTGGACTTTTTATTCTTTGTGACTGAGGCCTTCGTTTTATTAAGGTGTATGGCCTCCTCTGGCCTGTCTCAGAGAACGACATCTCCTTGACATGCATCCTATTATCCGTTGGATCTGTTGTTGTAGGATGGCTGCCCACTTTTTCCACATTGCAAGAGACAACTGTCAGAGATTGGTTAGTGCCACGTCTTGCTGGCGGATTTGTCTGTTGAGTTCATCCCATAAGTGTTCTATTGAATTCATGTCTGATGAAATGGATGGCCACAGAATGGTCTGGGCGTTGTCAGAGAGGAACTGGGTGGTGAGTTTTGCCACATGAGGTCGACCGTTATCCTGCAGAAAAATTGACCCTGGTGCAGCCAGAATTAGAAGGACGTGAGGACGAAGAACTTCAGCCACGTATCATTGGGCATTCAGGCATCCTTCAGTTTGCACCTGGTCACTTCTTCCCATGAAGTTGATCATCCCCCACACCAGTACACCTCCACCACCATGTGGAGGAGCTTCATCCACACAGTTCTGGGTGTAGAACTCTGCAGTAAACTCTTCTCCGTCTGTCGTGTCACTGGAGCAGACAGAATGATTCATCAGTAAACCAAACCCTTCTCCAATCATTCGCAACTGTCCATTGACAATGCTGGTTCGCCTACTGCAGTTGGTTCTGACGATGCTGGTCTGTAAGAACAGGACCTCTGTAGTGTCTTCTGGCCCAAAGACCAGCGTCGTGCAGCCAGTTCTTGACCATTTTATCTGAAATTCTATGAACTGCTGTCATTGACTGGACTGTTGAGGATGCAGATGCAGATTGATTCCTGAGGTGACACAGCCGTATGAAGCGATCTTCGGCAGAAGTTGTGACCATGGGTCGGTCTGAAACTGAGCCAGTTTCTTGAAATCATCTCCAGTGGTGTTTCTAACCACATTAAATTGTCTGGCTACTTTCCCCTGGGAACAACTGTGTTAAGAGTACTTTTATCTTAACATAGTGTTTGTGAGACAGGGAACATAGATCTGTTTGCTTAAAAACTCTGACCTACCTCTGTAGCCCAGAAACTTGTAGCAATCAACACTAATTGTAATTGTTATTTTTGTAAAATGTAATGTCAGGTTGGTGGACGGATGGGGACATGGAGATCTCTGGCGGGGATGAGGGAAGTCTGGTGTGAGACCAATGAATCCAGGACGTGACAAGCCTATGGGTCTTTACAACAATGGCTAGCAGAATGATGTAAACAAAACAGAGCCAGTAGACTATGGGTGGCGGGGAATGGATATCGTTGAAGCACTCATCAGATTCCTCCTCACAGTCAGAGTGTCTTTGTGGAACTGACTCAAAACCATCTGACATGGAGAAGGGGCTTAAGTACATCCACCAGAGGCTGGAAAACAAAGTTTTGGCCAGGCCAGCCACACTGTCTTCATGGCAGTCTGAGCAAGACCACAGTCTGCCCTAGCAAGGAAAGGTGCTGAAGTCGGAGTTACCCAGCCAAAAGGCGCATCGCAAAAATCAGGGTAACACGCATTATCGCTAAAAAAAAAAAGAAATGCGAAAGAAGAAGAAGTCTGGCTACTACACTTTGTGACTGTCCAGTCTGTAAACATCCAATGATGATGAGTCATTCTGTAGTGAGATGAGCCATAGTTGCGCATTGAATTTTCAAATGAATTGATTCAAGGAGCATCAGTCTTTTATAGGCATTCAATAACATGGTCATTGAGTTTTGTGTTCAATAAGTTTCACGGGATTCTCGTGAACCTGTCATGTGTTATTGTCAAAAATGCCGTTTTGACTTCTGTCACTTCTGTGCTCATGAATCATCTGCTGCGTACAATTCAGGTCAGCATGTGAAGTTGATGTCCAGGTGAACGTTTCAGGCAATTTGCCCTTGTCTGATCAGCAAACTTCAGTTTAAATGGCAACATCATATTTGTTGCGTTTCTTTTTTTTTTAACAGTATAATTTGTAGTTTTTTGTTTGTTTGTTTGTTTATTGCTTCCTTGTTACATTTTTATAATATTTGTCCAATCAGATATAGGTTCTAATAACAGCGGATATTATGAGCTGTGTGCGGTTCTCACCCACAAGGGACGGTCCAGTTCAAGTGGACACTACGTTGCCTGGGTCCGTAGGAAAGGAGGTGAGTGTATGTTTCAGAGGAACAGTTCAGAGTATATTTAATTCACTAAATGAGAGAAAAAATTGGCAGGAACACAAATGACCATATTACACTGATGTAGTAATGTTTATGATGATTACCAGTGTGTAAGCCAGGACTTGTAAGCAGTTACAGAAGTGCGGTAAAAGCACATTGTATGAAAGCATAGCATAAAGTTCAGCAACTGTAATATAGAAAAACTGAGAACGGAATACCTGGTTAAAAGGTATGATGTGTCAGCATAAGACAGGCAAGAAGTATTTATTGCAGACAACTGGACAACAAGGCCAAGAAGAGAACTCATCAGACACCTGTTGGCTTACAAATGCAGTTATCATGTCAGCACTTTGCTGCTGTGACCAGAACACAAGCGGACCGAAGAAAAACGGATGAAAAATTAGCACAGGTGAAATGATCATTTTTAGGACAATGTTAGGAGCTGTAGAAATGAGATACAAGTGATTTTTCTTTTTTCTGAGTTTGAATACTTTGTACCTTCTCTTGTAAAAAACTGAATACTCTGTTAGCTGTTACACTATAGTCTTCCTTATACTCTGCCTTCTGCCATGACCTCTTTCAGATGACTGGCTCATGTTTGATGATGACAGAGTGACAGCAGTCACTTCAGAGGACATTCTTAAGCTCTCAGGTGGAGGTAAGTCACAATATACAGACCAGTGGTTCTCAGTCCTTTTTGCCTGATGCACCCTTTTCACCATATGTCAGAATATTCTCTCTCTCTCTCTCCCCTTTCCCCTCTCCATCTCCCTCTCTTTTTTTTTTCCCCTTGCCCACTGGATATAATTGTACTGTGTAGAAAGTTTAGTATTTCAACAGGTGGAGTCTGTCAGTCTGCGGTCCCAATTCCCAACTGATTGAGAACTTCTGATGCAGACTTCTTTTGTATTTTAAGCTGGTGACAGAATCTTTGTCTTTATGGTGGTTATCCTGGAGCTTAGAACATTCTGGAAGAAGCTGTGATCTTGAAAATGTTTTATTAGAAACTTTTCATCTCTGGGAACTCGCAAGGAAGTATTGTCAGAAGTGATTCAGCGATCTAAATTAAAATATGTTCTTTTCTGTGGTTTATTTGAATGAGTATGTTACTGTAAAAATTCTTTATCATAGCTAGACATATTTCTTATTGTATAACTCAGCTGTATAACTTTATCAAGTTGTTCATAGATAACCAGTCATCTCACTAGGATGTTTTAAAACTGAACCCGTTTTTCACTTGGCATGAAGAATTTTCTGAAATAACTGGTTTTGTTAATACAACATTCAGTACTTTTAAACTTTTGTTGGTTGTTTAAAGACACATTACAAATATCAGGAGGAATTAAATGTGGGAGTACACTTTTGGGGCAAAATTTCATACAGAATGCTCTCATGCTGAGCCACAACTGGGCGATTCACTTCCACACAGATTGATCATCATCAGTCCTTTGGCCCAGTTTTTCTCCAATGGATTTTGCTGGGTTTTTTTTTAAACTAAGTTTTTTTTATAGTATAAGCCCGTTACGGTAACCGATGACCTTCAAAAATGTCTGTTTTTCTCCATTTCTGTCCATAAGTTACTGGTAATTGCCAGTCCCTATAGATGATGTATTTTTTGGGGGGGTTTTTTCCTAGGCAGGGGGATCCGCCTTGATTTCCTACTGTAGCTTTTGTGATTAATTCCATAACATCTCCATTAACCCACCTTTATGAAAGTACATTGAGGTGTATAGCTCAGTTTTGCGAAAAAAAAAAAAGATAGAAATAATAAGGAAAGTGGGCAGAAACAAGAATGGCAGAAAGCAAGATAAGCACATACAAACAAGAACATACAGTGACCAATATTTTGGCAAAATTCTTTTTCACGGATCATTTACAGAAACAACACACAGAAACAGATTTTTAAAATATCTCTCTCTCTCTCTGAACCTTAAGTGCCCAGGGCACATGGGGCTTCTACAAGGGTTTTCCACAAATGCCTGTCCTTTGCCTTTTTTTTTTAGCTCCTGCTTTATTTTTTTTTTTTGTTGGTCTCCTAGTAAGAAAGACAGACACAAAATGCTCCTGGACAGACATAATTGAGCACAAAATGGAAGCCAGCGATTGGCCAGGAAATGTATTTGTTCATTGAAAAAAAAAAGGCTTTTGCTGAAATATTGGTGGTTGTATGTTCTTCATTTATATGCTTATCTTGCTTTCTGTCACTCTTGTTTCTGGTCCATTTCCTCACTCTTTCTATCCTTCTGTAACCGTACACCTCCATCTACTTCCTTTACTAGAACCAGTTTTACCATAATTGTTGTTTCTCTTAAACCCACCTTACATCACATTCCTACTCTCCTTTCACAGGTGACTGGCACTGTGCCTATGTGCTGCTGTACCAGCCAAGACTTCTGGAAGTGGATGAGGATACGAAGGAAAGCTAACAACTGTGCTCTGTAATAGCTCTTGTATCAGTGCTTTTTTTTGTAGCTGAAGTTTGTATTAACATGATAATTTAACATGTTTTTTTCTTTCATTACTTCACTGACAGTAATGCAAGGACCTGTTTCTTGGAAGATTTCTGAGTATTGTTTCTTTTCTAGAAAGGTTTGTTATTTTTTCAAAGCACATAATCAATCATCAGCATTTGACCGTGTCAGAACCAATGCTTTTAGTTTTATAAAACAAACAAAAATTTGGATGGATTACATCATTGATGAGTAAAAGTGAAGACTAATGGAACGTTAGGATTATAATGGATTAAACCATTTGTAACATTGAAAATTAATGTAGTTTTGACAATGCAACAAGACTGAAGATTACAATGTAGTGGTGCTAGATGTTTTAAGTAGCTACTTCTTCATATGCGTTTGTAGTGCGTATCTGTATTTCTGTCTTTTGAATAAATTGGACTGGTTTTTTGCAGTTCCTGTGCTACATAGCCACATTTGTTAACAGAATGTTACGGGGAAAGAGTATTGGCCTGTGACTTAGCTCTTCAGATGAACCAAAGGAGATGAGTTGTTTATGTGATGTGCATGCAAAAGAACTGGTGACCAAATGAGGTAATGAAGACAGGCATCACTAACAGAAACTCCAAGCTGCATGGTAGACAAAAATAGGAAATATGGAGTCATAGGTTCTCTGGGTTACGCTGAGATTTTCTTGGCTACACTTTATGTGACTATAGGTATTACAGGGGGAAATAATTATGGCGTGAACCATGAAAGATTGCTCAATTTATGAAGACCACCGCCCTAGTTAGAAAGCTGACTTACTTCAAGCCACATCAAGAGACGTTTGGAGAGGTTGATAGCAGAAGGCAGAGTGCCTGGCACAGGGGAAAAGGGGCGACCTCACCGCAGGGCATCACAGAAAGTCTGAATATGTATTTGCAAGATGTCGGTCAACTTGCTGCGATCTGCATTGCATTTGAGGAGACTGTGAGAGAGACGGTGTCTTGAAAAGGATGTGCCACATGATGATGGTGATGATGAAATTTATGATGAACAATATCCATTTCACAGCTCAAATGAAGAACAATATGTTGAAAAGTGAAAGAAAAAAAAAACTAGATTATATTTCTGTTTTTACACTTCGCTTCATTTTGTATTTACATTTCATCATTTTGTGAAAGTAATTTTCCACGCCGTGACAGTGATTTCTGCAAAACTCAGTAATTCTGATGTTAATGTTTGTGCTCATGCTTTTCTGATGCTTGTTTTGAGTGTGACCCTGGTTTATCATCACGCCAAGCACCGCTAGCCTAAGAATCCCACATCTACATGCCAGCTATTGCAGTACATTGCTTTCTGGAAAGAATTTAGTGGAAACTAATATTCTCAAAGTGCTGTAATGATAATCTCAGTTTCTAGATAAACTCCACTGACCAACAAAGTCATTCCAACCAAGGAGAAAAAAAAAAATGGTTGGAATGACTTTGTTGGTCAGTACAGTTTATCTAGAAACTGAGATTATCATTACAGCACTTTGAGAATATTAGCTCCAGTGTTCTTCCTCATCTTTCACTGTAACCTGTAATCCTAATAGGGTGTATAAGAGAGGACAACCCCCCCCCCCCCCCTTTTTCTAAAACTCGGACATAGGAAAGATTTAAAGAGATTACAACAGACAGTTAGAAATAAGAAGTACTCCCTGAATGCAGATTATTTCACCAGAAATATAAAGAGATGATGATGATGATGATGATGATCTGGTTTAGTGTTGTTCTTTATTATTTGTTCTGATTGTTTTAGCACTCCTAGTATATGTTCAGGCAGAGATTTTGTTTCTAAAGTCACCAAACAGCAGATAATGGGTCCTACAGATGTTTGAGTCAGTTTGTGTGTGTGTTTTTGTATGTGTGAAAGCACTTCATTTATTATCCATAGATAAAACAGTGAGCAGACTGTGTACTGTATGTGTGTGAGTATTTTATTCACGAGTGATAATTATACAGCTATTTTTTTTTTAAAAGTCCTTTTTTTTTCCTTCTTTAAAATCAAAGTTTTTATTTACTTGATGGTGTTGTCATTAGAATATACCTGCTCCGTGCATCCGTCCTCGGGCTGCTGGGTGCACATCTGTGCTGTGGCGGGTGACAAGCAGAATACTCCTGCTGGTACAGCGGCTTCATCTACATACCTTCACCTGGTTACCAGTAAGATCTGGGTAAACTTGGAAGTTGTCATTCTCAAGGCCTGAGAAAAAGGGCAGCTTGTCAGTGTTTCCTGCCTCTTTTTTATTTTTCCACCTCGTTCTGTTTACATCCTAGATGGTTCTTTTACTATAGCTTAAAGATGTAAACCATAGCCTGCTGTAACCACCGGTAATGGTATGTGTAATGGGTGATGATTTATTCTGTGTTTTCCTTTTGTATGTTTACCATGTTGATATATGTGTAACATGTGTTTTTTTAATGAAGATTGTTACATTTTGATGATTTGTGTGTGTATGTGTTGGGGGGGGGGGGGATAAGCTTACAAGGAGCAGAAAATTCTATGACATTCAAAGTGTTGGCTGATGACCTAATACAGAATTCTATTTCAGTCTCTCTATTTGTCCTTCTATTCCTAATTGCCTGTGTATACCTATATCTAGTGTATACCTTACAGCTATGTGTAAATGTGCATGAGATCAGTGTATTGATTTGCCCATTTCCCATGGTATTTTGTTGGTAAGAAAATAAAAGACCAAAAAAAAAAAAAAGGGTCTCTTTAGATGTGTGCCTTTGCTGAGTGTTGCTGTAGTAGTTTTGCTGTGGGTCCAAGTGTTGTGTGTAAATGTTGTAGCTGTACTGTGGGTTCCAATGTTGTGATGGTCCTATGTGTTGGGTGTAAATGTTATAGCTGTACTGTGGGTTCCAGTGTTGTAACACTAGAAGAGAATAAAGGTTCATTAGCCCACAGAGATATTTAACACCAGAATAGAGTATTAGTTCTTTAGCCACATCTTGGAGAGCTGTTTAACACTAAAATAGCATAAACATGTCTTTAGCCACATCACGAAGAACAAGCAGTTTTATAGGTTTGGAGTCGCTGATAAAATGAATATATTCAGAAGTATGTACTATCCACCCTCATTTATGCACGTGAAAGCTGAAAAACAACTAAAGAAATAGACAACAAATTAGACTCTTTTGAAAACTAGTGCCTAAGGAAAATACTCAGCATAAAGAATTGAATTCAAGAACAACACAGAAATAAGGCAAATAAACGAACAACAAACAGTCTTATGGGTGATCATGAAAAGGAGATGGACATGTCGGTCACATAATGAGAAGAAATAGTCAGAATCCCAAAACAAGCTATCAAGTGGACCACAACAGGCTGAAGAAACTCTAAAGAGGACACTATTAAGAGAGGCCAAATTAGTATACGTAAAATCCCTTGATGAGGTTGAAAAGCTCGCCGAAGACAGGAAAACCTGGCGAACTAACATGTGAGTCCTATGTGACGTTTAACAAGATTTAGAAAGAAGGGAAGAAAAGAGAAAACAGACCAGGCAAAACATGTGTAAAAGTTGGATGAAGGTCAAAGGTAACGGTAATCCTGTCATGCCTTAGAGGCAAAAGCTCAGTTTAAAACTGCAGACGTGCATAGTCTTTCTTGCCCATCACAAGTGCTTATATTGTCTCAGCATCTGTAGTCATAATATAGCGGTCAACTCTAAGGTTGTAATCATAATCTAGTGGTCAACTCTAAGGTTGTAATCATAATCTAGCGGTCAACTCTAAAGTGACTAACCATGCTGTATAATATGGGACAGTTCCAAAATTTGAAGAAGTTGTCCCAGGAACTGTATTATTTCAGCTGGAATGCCTAACTGTCCCTTTTTTATAAAACACATGTCCCATGGATTGTCATATATTCTCATCTTTGATGGCCGTATTATATATATATATATATATAGCCAGGATTTTTTAATTGTCCTGCTACTAATGTTGGTATTTTGAAGAGAATTCACTCTAAAGAGGACTTCAACAAATAGGCCTGATTGAGGACACTTTTGTAAGTAAAGTTATAAACCTGGCATTCTGATGAAAACTTTGGGTTAAAAACTAAGTTTAACTTACTTGCTCGATTTAGAGTCCTGAGGCAGGTTTAACACGGAGACCAAAAAGGACAGAAAGAGCTCAGGACCGTTATGTTTTGAAAACCAAAGCTAAACTAATAATAATTAGACTAATATCAGGTAGTCGAACATTGGGTTTAGATCAAATGTAACTGTGCTACATGTGAAACTCAAAGTAAATATAAAAAATTACTTGTAATATTTTTATTTCACATTTTCTAGCAAAAATTGGTTAAGGACTACCTGTGTATGACTGCATTCATCTATGTTCCACTACATCTTTACTTGAAGCTTCTGCCAAAGAACATTAATCAACAGAAGCCTCGATGTGAATTCATGAGAACATTTCTGAATGCTGGAGAGGATATGGCCAAAAAAAAAAAAAGTGAAGGTGTTGAGACAGCATCTTGTTTTGTTTGGAAACGGGCTGTATATGTTTTTTCAGTCCCTGGCTGAATCTAAATAATGGGGAGCATGCATTACTTCTTTAGCAGACTCCACCGCCATGGGGATTATGGCGATCCCTGTCCCGTTAGCCAGGTTAAGCATGTTAATTGGGGGTTACCAATGGAGAGGTTGGACAGGGTCTTGGTCAACTGTGGTTAGCCAACCCTGGCTTTAGCATGTCAGCCATGGGTCTCTGGTTGCCAAAACGGACAGTCCATCATTAAATGATAAACAGAACAGAAATATGCTGTTAAAATCTTATTTATTAAAACATTGACAGATTAACTATTAGAAATGAGACACGAAAACCTATAGCTCCCACTGATTTTCATTCACTACTCTCAGACTCTCAACACATTGTCCGCCATCGTTTGGTCAGTGTTGTCTTACTATCTGTCGGCGTGGCATCTTTTTTTCTCAGAAATTTCCCCACGTTTGCTTTAGATCTCCGTGTAAATTCTGCCAGTTCACGATTTGTCACGAACTTGCGTGCATTTTGGAGTGCAAATTAAAATCCATATGTCTATATTTGCTTTTTTTCCCTTTCTCTATAGATGCTTTCTGAAGCTGAAGATCCTGGTATCATATGACGCTCCTGACGTTTCTGCAACGCAAAGACGCTCCACAGGCGATCCTCTTTATCTCAGTAAGAAACTGATGACGGATGATTTGATTGGGAAATGATACTTGCAAAGAGAAAGATATGTAGAGTTTTGCTTCTGATACTTGTGCACTAAACAAACATATGGAACAGAAACTAGAAACAATGAGAACTTTGCTGAGAAAAATGTAACATATTTGTGTATCATATAAACATAAAGTTACAGAACAATTAAAACTATAAGATGTTAGGAGAAATTAAGTTGGAAATTAGGTCTTTTCAATGTCCCTTTTCCTGAAGTGACAGGCTTTGAATGTCAAAAGTACATTTTCAGTAGTTTTCTTGTTTAGAAAACGACACCAAGAACACAGACTGTATAGTGAACAATATGTAGAGTTGTGGCCCCTGTTTACATGAAAACCATAGCGACAGCGAAGCGTTGATGGTGTCTTCATAACTATACCTAAAATTAAAATGCAAGGTGAATGTGCACTGTGTAACAAGCAGAGTCGTTGGTTCAGGTATCAGTCTTTGTCTTGTCTCTTTCCTTATGTACCTTTCAGATTCTGACCGGGCAAATATGGCTCGAAGGCTTGTGCCCCGTGTACGGGGATATTTAAGAATTTTATTTCCTCCATTCACCTTCTTCAGGGGGCGGTCTCTACCTCTGTTTCCTACCAATCTTAGTATGGGTTACTTTCTGTGGTATACTGCCTGGCGTTAGTTGTGTAACGTGGCCACAACACTTCACTTAGATCTGGATATAAATTTGATACTGGTGATACTCCAAAAACTCTTGTCCTGATAGTTTTATTTCTGACTTTGTCACTTCTTGTTGCACTTAGTATTCTCTTCAGATATATCTGTCTGTCGTGACGATCACAAATCATATAACTGATCAAATGTTCACGTCGTTTTTCTTTACACACCCAGCTCCGTGCGTTAAGCTCGATGTTGTATCTTCGTCAGTTTATGTTGTGTGAGCTGATGTTGTTCATGTACTAATTTCAGGGAATTGTCAGTAATGTTGTCCGTACATTGCTTTCAGTGTTTAAACGCTGCTTCCAGTGTGTGTGTTTGTTAAGGATTACGAGTATGACAATCAGTTAAAAGTGGTTTGTGATTCTCAGACTGATGTCTTTCAAGCCGTTTATGGTTTTGAGAATGATTGAGCGCCTCATCTGCAGGAGAACAACTTCTGTCGAGTGAAAATGTGTGTGTAGGGGCTTTGACTGTCACCGGATTATAATTTTTTCCATCTCGTTGCTGAGGTGCAAGTGAAGCACGAGTGTACGCCCACTGAATAAAAGGAAAGAATATGAAATATCCTAGCCCCGCCCCAAGTATCGTCACAACCAATAGCCACAGGTTGTAGGTCATGACACATAACATTACTGTGGAGGCAATGGCTGTGCTGAGCATATACAAAACTGTTCGTCGGATGCGAATGGACAAGCTGGCGAGACTGAATTTTCTGAAACGATAAAACAAATGGTGAAGTTAAATGGTGGTGATATACAAAAATGCCAGTTATCGGTGGGGTGGGGGGGGCCTTTATGGCACCAAATGAAATAGTATTACAGCTGTGATAATGATGCGTACTTGAGACTGACACCAATACAATAGCATATCTTCATCTCATATATAGATGTTGAAACACTACCCGCACAGCAACACAACAAGAACACCGGGCTCTCCAAACACTTCTGCGGCAGAACACCACGTGACAAAGTATACTACAATGAAATCTGCAGTCATCCAACAAAACTGACAACATTCCAAGAGAGACTGAACCAAGTCTGCTGTTAGAATAAACTCTCAGTGATAACATTTATTGATGGACACAATGAAAGGTGAATGATGAGAATGAATGAATAACCCACCAGGCTAGAAAACTATACAACAACGAAGATTCCCGGCGTGAAATATTCAAGGCCACTGGGAAGAAACCTACTACAATTTCAATTTTTAAAAATACATACTCACAAAATCTAACAGGAGTAACACTTCATCACCATGGCAGCAACAAAAATCTTCAGCCATGTTCTACTAAACACGAGACAAAGGCCCAAAATCTGCAAGACTGCCTAATCTACATTCTACTATCATAACTGCCTAGTCTACATTCTGCTATCAGTCTACAAGACTGCCCAGTCTTCTACCATCAATCTTCGAAAAATCTTCATAATGTCACCTGTCAAAATCATCCTCTAACTGAACATGAACTAGAACTCTAACCTCAACTAAACTACTACCAACAAAAATAAAAACAAAAACAAAAACTGAACCTGAACTAAGACTCTAACCTCAACTAAACTAATACCAAGAAAAAACTGAACCTGAACTAAGACTCTAACCTCAACTAAACTACTACCAAGAAAAAACTGAAAAATGAACTAAGACTCTAACCTCAACTAAACTAATACCAAGAAAAAACTGAAAAATGAACTAAGACTCTAACCTCAACTAAACTAATACCAAGAAAAAACTGAAAAATGAACTAAGACTCTAACCTCAACTAAACTACTACCAAGAAAAAACCGAACCTGAACTAAGACTCTAACCTCAACTAAACTACTACCAAGAAAAACTTTCTCTAACTCGCTCTCTTTCTTTCAGTTTTTTTTTTATACGAGAGGAAGTTTCTAAGTAACTAGCAAATGCCCGTTACCAAAAAAAAAAAAATGCGACAGTAATTTGAAAACTTTCAATTTTTGAACCTACATTATTCCCCTATTTCTCAACGTAATCGCCACCAACACTGATACATTTGTCCCATCATGTAATCACTGATGAAATGTACATGGTGTAAAAATCGGGAGTCCGATTTCTGAACCATTTTTTAACTTCTTTTTCCACCTCTTTGTCACTCGAGAATCTTCTCCCGCCAAGGTGGTTTTTCAATGGACCAAACAGGTGAAAATCACTTGGAGCTAAGTCAGGACTTTAGGGTGGATGTTCAAGAACTTCCCAACTAGCTAATTTTCTTTTGGGTTAACCGAGCCGTATGTGGTCTGGCATTGTCATGAAGGAGAAGCACACCTTTAGTCAGCAGACCGGGACGTTTTCTTCGAACTGCATCTCGTAACATCGACAGAACTTCACAGTATGATACAGAATTCACACTGTCACCATACTTCTGGAACTTGGTTAACAACACTCCTTGATAATCCCAGAACAATGTCAGCATAACCTTCCCCGCAGAAAGCGTAAACTTGACATTTTTTTTTTTTTTGCGCATGGCGATGACGGGTGTTTCCACTGCATTTGAGGCACGTTTTGATTCGGGTTGGTAGTGGTGCACCCAAGATTCGACGCCAGTAATAATCATTTGTAGAATGTCTTCACCTTCATATGGGTAATGACAGAGATGCTGCAATGACAAACCAAATCGGTTCATTTTGTGTTCATCGTTCAGATCTCTGGGTTCCCAAAGTGAGCAAACTTTCCGAAAATTCAATTGCTCATGCATTATTCTGTAGGTTAAGCCATGTGAACATCCGATTGCACTTGCTACACTGTCTATCGTTACTCGTCTATCAGCTCTGATAATCTCATTCACACGTTGCACAGTCGCTTCTGTTACAATCTGAACACGGCGGCCAAGTTGGACTCTGTCAACAATTTCGATGCGTCCCTGAGAAAATTCTTTTACCCAGTTATAGACCGCTTTACGTGATAAACACTTTTAAGCATAAACTGTAATCATTTCCTTATGAATGTCATCAACTGAATGTCCTTCAGCCCGCAAAAATCGCACTACACTTCTCTGTTCTTCTTTGGTAGACACTAACAGTTGGGTAGACATTTTGTTATTGCTTTGCGCATGCGCACGTGACTCCCAGCCCCCCATACATACAAATATTATAAAGCTGGATGATGGTACTATCTAAGGATATATTTAAATATTACCTGATAACTGCCACTGATAAAATATTTCAATTTGCGAGTTACTTAGTGACTTCCCCTCGGTATCTCCCAGTCTTGCTCAGAGGACACGGGATTCTCTTGAACGCATTCTTATTTCGGGACTTTTGCCCAGTGCATTCACAGCAAGGTTACTCTTTCACTTCCTCAACAAGAGCAGTCACTCAAATTGAGGCTGTTCTATATCTACTTATGTAGATATCTACTTATGTTAGGACTTGGGACAAATTCTACTACATAAAAAAGGGCGATTGAAAGCCAAATTTTTTAGACAAAAGAAATATATTTTTAATCAGGAGAAGGGATCACGGTACTAAATTCTGTTGCCTCTCATTTGGAAAATATCATCATCATCGTCATCATCATCATAATCAGGTGCCGTGCCCACTGGCGTTGGCTATTATGCCTCTCCAGAGTACACGAATCTTCATGCAGGCCATCAGCTCAGTTGGTGATCTCCTCTTACACCATCCTGTCAGGCTGTCCAGTATCATTTCTCTTGGTCTTCCTCTTGATCTTCTTCCTTCTATTTTTCCTGTTGTTATAATATTTTCAATGCCCCCTCTTCTCAATGCATGTCCTATGAAAGTACATTGTCTCTCTCTTATTATTAATAGTATTATTATTTTTTGACAAGATTTTTTTGTCTCTCCAGCTCTTCTCATACATTCTTCATTAGTTATTTTTGCTGTCCAGGAGATTCGCAACACTCTTCTAATAAACCACATTTCTGCTGCTTCCAATGATTTTTGTGCAGACTTGCCTATTGTCCATGATTCACTTCCATATAACAGGATAGGTTCAATATAGCATTTTAGGACTCGTTTTCTAACATTCATTGATAAGGACGTGTTGGATAATATGTTTCTCATTCTCTGAAATGCAGTCTTTGCTTGGCCTATTGTGTTCCTAATTTCTGTTCTGCATTTCCCATCTGAAGTTATTACTGCTCCAAGGTATTTGAATTTCTGCACCTGCTTTGGAATAGTTCCGTTTAATTTTATACTGCATGCTGGTGGATTCTGTTTACAGATATAACCATAGTCTCTGTCTTTTTTTATGTTTAAAGTAAGGCCTTTCTGTTCACTTTCCTTTAGCGACTTTATCCAAGAGATTCTGCAGGCCTTGTTGGTTATCAGCTATCAGTACTGTGTCGTCAGCATACGGAAGGTAGTTAATATTGTATCCTCCAATTTTTATGCCTGGTTCCGTGATGATCGTTCTTAGAATATTCTCGCTGTACAGAGAAAAAAAGGTCTGGAGATAGTACACATCCTTGTCGCACCCCTTGTTTTATAGGTTGATATTTTCCATTTGTAAAATGCAAACTGAAAACGGAAGTGTGTTCACTATTTCTCCTAGTCAGCCTGATGACTATTTTAATATTATTTGCTATCGAACGATAAGCGTTTGTTTCTTTTAGTATTGCCTTTTCCTTCATTTAACCTTCTCTGGCGTTACATTCTAAGTATTCTGTTCAACCTCAGCGCAGTCAGTGTTAACGTTAACATTACATCCTACTTGTATCAGCCGGATATTAGCAACCAGTGAAACCCCCTTAGCATAACTTTACACTGTAATCTGACACCCTCCGGTTTTGTTTTTCTTTTGCATTACAGTAAGTGGAAAGGCATGGCCTGTCTCTCATCAGTTCGTCCTGTTACGGATTTACCTGTTCACAATGTTTGCTATTATGCGATATTCAAATGAGGAGATACAGGCGTCTTCAGAGAGCCATTTAAATCCTTGCTGGAGTCTTAAGTAAAAAGAAAAAAAAAAAGATTTCAGTGTTTGTACAAGTGTAATCCAGTGGAAAGATAAGTAAGGAGAAAATGATTGTGAGGAGAATGTGATTTCTGTTTTTAGATAACTGAAACATGTTACTGTATATAAACGTCTGAATGCGCGGGTGAAAATGAAGGCATTGAAGTTACTGAGATGTGTGTTGTACATTGTCGTCTAGAAATCCCTTGAAGTGGAAGGCTAGACAATGCTTCAACAACATCATTTAATATCGCTTCAGGATAAGATAATATAAAGACCCGTGTTAAGCACAGAGAAGATCTGTAGAATGAATTCGCCCAGAGACTAAATATTTTAGATACACTAAAGAGCGCGATAGACTGTAGAAAACTTTTGGTGTGGAAAGAAAATGTGACAAAACTAAACTTTCAACAAGATGAACAGAACTATGGGTAGGTCAATAGGTCAGATATATTGGAGAGGGTTTTCATCTTCGTACTTCAGACGTATCTGTAGGTGCTCCTGTCTCCTCATAAGTACTTCTGACAGCAGTACATGATGACTGACAATACCTGTCTTGTGCTGACTGATTATCTTTCTGGTCGTTCATGTTTTACAACAGCACCTAGCGTTCTGTGCTCTACTGGCTAAGCGGCCCCCTCGTCCTACGAGAATCTGTGGTTCGAGCCACCGTCATTCGCTCACTGTGTTTCCTTCTCTCACATTTAAAAGTGCTTTGTATCTTTCGAAGAAGAAGTCGTACATACTAACCCCCATCTAAAGACACTGTTTCACATTTGTCAGTGAAATGTTGCGTACCACCAGCTTATATTTATTACGACGTCAGCTTGGTCAAAGCCTGTCATCTGATCTACTCTTTCTGTAATATCTTCAGAGATTCGAACCACTGTTGCCTTAGAGAGCCATGCAACAGGCCAGCAATATGAAAAGTCGAAAATTCCGTCGATTAATACTAATATCTTTTGATGCCGAGAAAACACACGATTACTTGAGGAATTTGTGCAAGGAAAATGATTCATTTATTTAAACAGTTCATAAATAATCACAAACGATAATATAATAAACGGTTCCGCATTAATACAAGGTTCGACAATTAAGTAATGAGACCAGTTACATAAAAAATAAAATAAACAACAGTTGAAGATATAACCTGTATTTTATTCAAAGTAAGCCCCTTGTGCATTGATACAGCGAGTGGCACGATCTAACAAACACTGAAACGACCTCTGCAGTTCTTCTGTTGATATGGCCCTTAAACTCGATATTACGGCCCTTTGGATGTCGTCAGTATCATCTAAGAAGCGTCCTTTCAATGGTAACTTTAATTATGGAAATAGAAAATAATCACAGGGAGACAAATCTGGGGAATAGGGTGGATAGTTGAGAACACACACTTGTTTATGGGCCAAAAATTCCCAGTGAGCCAGTGCATTATCATGAAGGAAAAAACTGCCAGGTGTTGAATATTCGGGTCGGACTCGGAGAATCCTTTGCAATAAGCATTTAAAAATACTTAAATAAACTTTGTCAGTGACAGTCTGTCCTTCTGGGATAAATTATTTGTGAATAACTCCTTTGCTGTCGTAGAATCACATCAACATTGTCTTCACTTTCGACTTTTGAAGACGATATTTGTGGCCTTTTGGTGATGATGATGACTTCCACTTAGCACTTTGACGTTTAGTTGTCATATCATAGCGGAAAATCCATGTTTCATCCTCTGCAACAATCAAATTTAAGAAATGTTTATTTCTGCGACACGTTTTGATGATGTCTTTTGCGTACTCAACACGCTGATGTTTTTGGTCATCAGACAACGAATGTGGTACAAACCGTCAAGCAACTTTTTTTCTTGCCCAAATCTTCCACTAAAATTTACGAATGGTCTCTCGGATAACACCAAATTCATCTGCCATCATCCTCACAGTCAAACAAAGATCTTCTTGTATCCATTCTCTGACTTTTGCAATGAGTTCCTCATTACGAACAGAAATTAGGCGTCCCTGTCAAGTTGCATTTGTAATCGTTTCCATGCTACTTTTGAATCGTGAATACCACCTGAATATCTGTGCATGAGATAAACAATTATCCACATAGACTTGTTGCATCAATTCAACTGTCTCAATGGCACTTTTTCCGAGTTTTAATCAGAATTTAATAATAGATTTTTACTCCATGCTGATTACGTAACAATGCACCTTTGACTAGGTCATCAAAATTGCGCCTTGTTTGTCGTCTGCTTATCGAGCGGCGATGAAAAGTCGCCAGATTATAGATGGAGGTTACCTCTTTGGGTTCTATGCTTTGCTTCAAAGACGACGTTTTTGTCTTGGTCATACTAAAATCATTCTCATTACTTAATTGTCGGACCTTGTATATCAGGATTTAAAAAATGTATTTCATTCTTATAACCCATTATGTTTTTTCTATACATGAAAATGTAAAGCACTTTTCAAACGAAACACACACACACAAAATTAATTATATCAGCGATTCTCAAAATGCGATTGAAAGGTATTAGTTTCCCCAGACGGTGGAAGAAATCAAGGAAAGTCATTCACTGAAGATAACTCAGCGTCTAATGTATGCCTTTACAGAAATAATGCAGAGAGTGTTCTGGCTAGACTCTGTTCCATTAGTTATAAATAAGCGTACCCGGTTCTTGTAGATTAATTCGTTTAATGATAAATAATCATGATCACTTAGTTTACCTCAATTGTTCTAATAAGAATATTTATTTGCTTTCTACCTTAGCTTAACCCTTTGAGCGATAACTTGTCTTTTCTATTTAAACCAGCTTAATTATTTAAACTCTTTCACCCCTGAATTACTTTCCCCGTCTGCCAGAATAAATTTTGATGAGAGACAGACAGTCAGGCAGGCAGGCAGGCAGATAGATAGATAGATAGACAGACAGACAGACAGACAGACACAGATAGATAGATAGATAGATAGATAGATAGATAGATAGATAGATAGATAGATAGATAGATAGATAGATAGATAGATAGATAGATAGATAGATAGATAGATAGATAGATAGATAGATAGATAGATAGATAGATAGATAGATAGATAGATAGATGGATAGAAAATGAAAGGAAATTATTCTACTATTAAAACATGTAGGTTGGTTTAGAAATGTACTACTTTTTATTTTATTTAGAATTTGCCACTGGTTCTCATAGCCGTACAAGATCTACCAACGCTGCTGGTGTCGCTTCGGAGTGAGAGAGTTAAAGATGTGTCATCTAGCTACTTAATTTAGAAATTCTTGAAAGTGATAAAAAGCAAACAATAACAGGTCCTCGGCACATGAAAAAAACGTGATGACCACCACATCAGACATTTTGAGAAGCGTCTTACAAGTTGTTTTTTTTTTTACCTTTCTCGGCCCATGAGTTTCTCCTCCGTGTATAGAGAATGAGCAATAACTTCTCGCAACACGGACATTGCAGTGGTGATCAGCAAGGCACCCAATAAACCTGTTTATGTAAAATGGCACATGTAAACAGACATTTCAGCAAACCGTATAACACGCCTTGAATTCGAGGACAAACTATGTTATTGTAACAATATAACAGCTGGAACGCTACACGATCCTCGGCTGGTATTTAGTGTAACAAAATAACACCAGGTAATCCATTACCTCAAGAAAAAACGATTAACTCTTTCTGTAGTTTTGCAGAATGGCTGTAATACTCGTGCTGGTAAATGTCCCCCCTCCCCTAAAAAAAAAACATGCTGCCATTCTTCACGGAATATGATATAAGGTGTATGTAAGTAGGAAAGATCTTTCTTCTGACAGTGTTAATCTAATTCTGTGGGGAAAAAAACACATTTTAAAAAACTTTATTGATTTTTTAAATATTTATATTCCAATTTCGTCAACATTTTTTCTACGACTTCCAGCCACTGACCACGTGGCACTAATCTATTCCGCCTTTAAAATCCTTTGTATAAGTCTACCATGCGTGAGTATTAGAAAATCTCAGAAGTGAAGGTTATCACAGGCATTATCATATTAACTCTGTTACACACGGAACAAGCTCCCATTCATCAACTACGGAGATAGTAGCAGACTACACTTTTCCGTCTGGACGCAAGGTGATTGTAGCTCACTAGAACAGTAATACATAGATGTGCTAACAACCCCACATGTGGTCATGCACTTGTTGAAAGACAAGGGTTTCATAATTTTCTATATTTACTATTAAAATGAAAGAAAACAGGTTCATTGGTGACAGACAGACAGACATACAGACATACATACAGACATACATAATTACAGACAGACAGACATACATACAGACATACAGACAGACAGACAGATAGATAGATAGATAGATAGATAGATAGATAGATAGATAGATAGATAGACAGATAGATAGATAGATAGATAGACAGACAGATAGATAGATAGATAGATAGATAGATAGATAGATAGATAGATAGATAGATAGATAGATAGATAGATAGATAGATAGATAGATAGATAGATAGATAGATAGATAGATAGATAGATAGATAGATAGATAGATAGACTGTTGAACATTATCGTTTTCTTCGACCATTTTCTTTATTTTATCAAATCAGTTTTGACGTTATTACTTTGTGAAGATATCCTTATTAATTATATACGGGACAAATAAAATCATTCATGACATTTATCTTCCAAAATGTTACATTTTCTTTTCTAAATCATTTATGGTAATCAAGATACAGGAATTAAAACTGTAAAAAAAAATATTCTAAGGCAATATCTTCAGTTTTTAACGTAATAGCAAAGAGTTATAGAAGAGAACATTGTTACAAAGTAGCAGCCTAAACAAAGCACTGAATGCACTAACTATATCTGCCTTTCTTGATCTACTTTAGTTTGTTACATCGACGATAAACGCTGCCTATAAGTCACGTGTTACGAACAAAGTAATGCTATCCTCTCTCTCTCTCTCTCTCTCTCTCTCTCTCTCTCTCTCTGAACCTTAAGTGACCAAGGCACATGGGGCTTTCGCAGGTTTTTCCCACATACACCTGTCATTTGCCTTTTTTTTCCGCTCTTCCTCAGATGAGTCCTTCATTGTTCAACATCCTCTCAGTTGTTCTTCTCCATGTCTCCTTTGGTCTACCCTTACTTCTGTTTCCATGTGGTGTCCATCTTAGTGCTATTTTTTGGTAGCGAGTCGTTAGTCATCCGAAGCACATATCCCAACCATCGCCAGAGTCTTTCCTCGGTATTTCCTGTCAGTGGCTTCATCTGCATTTCTGCCAATAGGATATTATTATTTCTTACTGTGTTCGGACAAAATATTCTTCTACTTCTTCATAAACATTTATTATGGAAAGAATTCAGCTTGTTTTCTGTATTTCTGGTGTTTTCCAGCATTCACTTCCATAGAGTAGTACACTTAGAACATTACTCTTAAACATCCTGATTTTCATTTTACTGCTTTTTTAGTTTGTTTTTTTTTTTGTTTTTGTTTTTTTTTAGATTTCCATATGATATCCTATACGGCTGTAAAATCAGAACCCAGAGTCTAAGGTTGACCCATTCGACAGTTCCATTATAGGTTGACTTATCTACTCCACATTTCCATTATAGATTGATTCGCCCATTCCGCAGTCCTACTATAAAACAAGCAAATATGTGTCTTACCTTCCACAGTCTGGAGACTCCAGCCTTGGATGAGAAATGGAGCACTCGATGACAGTCTTAGGTAGGGCTGGAAAAAAAAATGTCAGATCTTAAGGGTTAAAACATGCTACTGAAGTGGTTCCCAAACTGTTGTCGAGGACCATTAAGTTGTTTTCGGAGCATTATCAAGTGATCCGAGGCTGACTTATAGAACTGATATTAAGCATCAACTATTGGATAAGATTTATTAAATGTTCGCGTATAATGGTATTTCATATAATATGATGATCCGAAAATTATATGGAAAAGTGGTGCTTGGATATTACAAGAGTGAGAACCACAGTGATAAGGTACCTAAAATGCTAAACATTTACAAAGCATTCCTAATATGCTAAACATATACAAAACATACCTAATATGCTAAACATATACAAACACACCTAATTTGCTAAACATATACATGTAGCATGGCCTTGTAAATAATGATTATAGTTGTTGTTGTTATTATTATTAATGAATATGGTTATGAATATGATTATGGTTAAATTATAAGCATAATAGTAACATCTAATAGCAACAGAAAAAGTAAATGGGAAAATTAGAGCAAGGTAGAAAAAAACAAACTTCCATGACACTAAAATGACTGGACGCTGACACGAGTAGACAGAATGAAAAGACGAATAGAAGAGGCAGACACAGTGAAAAGCGAGAACACAATAAATCCTCCGACATGAAAGAGCAAGATAATGACTTAGGTAAATGACAATTATACAAACGGAATTGATGTATATGACACGCATGACACCTATTAGTATTAGGACGCTATTGCATACGGTTTTTAAATAAAGGACTGACCGACTCGGCCAGCTGACCAACTAAATATTTAGAGGCGTGCCCTATTGGACAATTGACTTACGACATATAAGTCACGAGGTAGCTGGAAAGAAGGAGGATTAGAGAGAAACAGCAGACAGAGATGAACGATCGAGTGGGGAATCGTCCGACCAAAGACGGTAGAGGAAGACTGTCAGAGAGAATCAAACAGATAAGAGAACGACCGGAGAAGAGGAGAAGAACATGAAAGAGAACGAGACGCTATAGAATCAGAAGTAGTATTAGACTGAAGATGTGTTTCAAGTGGTTCAAGTGATTAAAAAGATTTGATATTTTTGAAACTTCGAGTAAAGCTATTTTAGACGAGAAACTAGTTGACCACGTGGTGCAGATCTAATAGAATCGTCCTAGTATCACATGTAGAATATCTTGAAATTGAGAACATTGCCGAAATGCTGTATGTAGAATATGATAGAGTTTGAGATTGTGAACAAATGATTATGTGCTTCAACGACGAAACTAACGAAGACCATGTCATATTACAGCTTAGTACAAGTCATGTTACGGAATGCTGAATCTGATACCTTAATTGTCAGGATTAAACAATGCAGTGAACATTTCACCGGACTTGCTCTGATCTAGTGAATGCGGTAATGCGTGTGAGACCTCGATGTGTTATGATCAAAATAAAAACTTAATCATCTTCAGTATTCATCAACAATATGATAGTTTACACCTTTGCATTCTTATACACACAATATACCTAATAATATTTTATGTAAAGTAGTTCAGAGACAGACAGACAGACAAACAGACAGTCAGATAGATAGATAGACAGATAGATAGATAGATAGATAGATAGATAGATAGATAGATAGATAGATAGATAGATAGATAGATAGATAGATAGATAGATAGATAGATAGATAGATAGATGGGTAGGTAGGTAGGTAGGTAGGTAGGTAGGTAGGTAGCTAGGTAGGTAGGTACCTTATGATGGTTCATAATGTCCCATTCCTTTCCGGCAAGCGCGGCAGGGTTTCTCGTTTCATCATGATGAAGGCTCCGTCTGCTATGGTCTGACTGAGAGACGCGGCTGCCGTGATGGGCGCCGTGGAGTGCAGACATTACTTCAGTTACAAATCTCTCCGTAATCGTCTTTTTTCTTTTCCTTGTGTGTGCTTTGTGTATTCACCATCAAAACCTCACAGATTACCTGATTTCACATCCGTGTGATTTCTGAAAGTGTCATGATCATATTTGTCAAACATTTGAAGAACGCAATGTGAATGCTGCTGACAAATGAAATCATGTAGCAGTTAACTACATACAACGCAGGTCTTCCATAGCGGAGTAGGCAGTTAACTACACACTACCCGCAGGTCCTCCACAACGGAGTAGGCAGTTAACTACACACTACCCGCAGGTCCTCCACAACGGAGTAGGCAGTTAACTACACACAATCCGCAGGTCCTCCACAACGGAGTAGGCAGGTAACTACACACTACCCGCAGGTCCTCCACAACGGAGTAGGCAGTTAACTACACACTACCCGCAGGTCCTCCACAACGGAGTAGGCAGTTAACTACACACTACCCGCAGGTCCTCCACAACGGAGTAGGCAGTTAACTACACACTACCCGCAGGTCCTCCACAACGGAGTAGGCAGTTAACTACACACTACCCGCAGGTCCTCCACAACGGAGTATAATTCAAGATAAAACATTGCCATAATTTATGTAAAAGAAATGTTAAAAAAAACAGCTATAGATAAATGCGAGCAAGAAATGAATGACATTCTTACCTTAAAGCTGTCAGTCAGCAATGGTAGTGCGAATGCAGTTGTAAAAGCTCTCGGATTTTCTAAAGTTTCCGCAAGATGAGTTCCTCGAAGTCTCTCACAAGTGACCGTCGATTGCGAAGGAAAGCAATTTCTTCTGAATTATCGGAGCGTTTCAATGCTGAGGGAGATAACTTTTTTGGCTAAGATCGTAACAGGTGACGAAACCTGGGCACATCATTTTGAACCTGAGACAAAAAGACATTCAATGGAGTGGCATCATCGGCAATCACCATGAAGAAGGAAATTCAAGACAACTCCTTCAGCTGGAAAGGTCATGATCACTGTCTTTTGGGACATTGAAGGTGTGATTCTTGCGGATGTTATGCCAAGAGGAGAGACAATCAATTCCCAAGCTTACATTAAGACATCGAAAAAACTCAAGTCAACGTTTTCGCAGCTTTCGGCCATACAAGAATCCAGCAGACCTGCTTCTCCTTCATGACAATGCGCGCCCTCAGACAAGTCTGGCAACACGGGAAGCAATCACCAAATTGGGTTGGACTGTACTATCCCATCCACCCTATAGTCCCGATTTGGCATCCTTTGATTTCCATCTGTTTGGTCCACTTCAAGATGCACTCTGATGGGTAAGATTTGAAGATGACGACGGAGTGATTCATGCATATTTCGCTTTGGCGTAAAGCCGTACAAGTTGATGGGGTTTATGTTGAATAATATCGATGTTTACAAGACATATCCATGTATATTGTGCATAAATCTCATGCTTTTGAAAAAACAGCTCCTGAGAAAAACAGTGTGGTGCATTACTTTCCGAACGCCCCTCATATATATATATGAGGACAGCAAAAATAACTAATGAAGAATGTATGAGAAGAGCTGGAGAGACAAAAAAAAAACCTTGTCAAAAAGATAAGAGAGAGACAATGTTCTTTCATAGGACATGCAATGAGAAGAGGGGGCATTGAAAATATTATAACAACAGGAAAAAATAGAAGGAAGAAGATCAAGAGGAAGACCAAGAGAAATGATATTGGACAGTCTGACGGGATGGTGTAAGAGGAGATCACCAACTGAGCTGATGGTCTGCATGACGGATCCTGTACTCTGGAGAAGCATAATAGCCAACGCCAGTCGGCACGGCACCTGGTGATGATGATGATGATATATATATATATATATATATATATATATATATATATATATATATATATAACAGTATATTAATGTGAACATTTTATAGGCATCGGCTGTGATGCTTGCTACAATCATATATAACCCAGTCATACGTAAAGCGAAACAGCAAGGAATTATTGCATTCTTCCTCGCCAAAACTAAAGAAGTTCCGTGTAACTCCGTGGCCAGAAAATTTGATGCTCACGCTTCCCTGGGACTGTAAAGGCCCAATCCTGGAACATTACATCCCCAGAGGAACCGCTATCAGCAACAGAGCATACTGTGATTTGCTTGAGAACCATTTGAAAATCAGATCAAAACGTTGCGGTTTGCTCAGTTCTAGCACGGCCTCACATACCTGGTGCAGTAGCTCAGCAAAATATGGATCTGCATTTTGAGGGTCTTCCATATCCTATATATTCACCAGACCTCGCACCGTGCGATGATCATGTGTTTGGACCCTCAAAGAAGTAATAGGCGGGAAGAAGTTCAATACGAACGATCAGATAAAAGAGACAATGCACATGTGGCTACACAGACAATCATAAGATTGTTCTTTTTTTCCTTAAGGAATCTAGGCATTAATGAAGTAGTGGCAGACTTGCATTGAACGTGGCGGGGACTACATTCAAAAGTGATAAAGAGTTTTCAATCATATTTGTACATTTTATGTTAATAAAAATTAATGCTGTTATTTTTTCCACTCAGCCATCATATATATATATATATATAAGAGATGGGGAAAGCGTTAATGAAACATTCCCCATTAGAGTCCCCAGTTATTGGGATTTCACCTGTAAAGAATGTATGAATGAGCGCCCTTTACTGGTCATTCTCTCTGCCGGGGCACGCTAATATTGAAGACTGAGCAATGCATTCTGTAAGCTGGGGGGGAGAATCGATGAAACAAAAGTCAAATACGACTGAAGTTCTCGTGGTCCGAAGGTAGAAAGCTACAGCATTAAAAAAAATCCATACATGAACAATGTCAAGTGGCAATGTCAGAACAAAATCTGGTTTAACAGCTTTGTTTACAAAGAAACGAAACCCGTTTCCCGAATTCTTCGATACTTCTTAAAACAGTTAGTCTATTTAAACAACGTACCAATAGCTTTATTCAGTATCGGAGTAAACAATATTAACCCTTTCAGCTTACGCCTTTACCCTTAGCAAAAACATACAGGATTAAGAAGCAGGAAGATGATATAAAAGTCTAACATTTGTGGTGTATAACACACAACATAATATCGCCCTGTACACACATAGTCCCCGCTATACGACATCCTGCTTTACGGCGACTGGTTTTTCTGACCAATAGATCCAGTGAAAGAGCAGGGCATCTTATTTTAAATTCTACATATATGCTTCAAAGTACTTAATGCTTGTTTAATGAAAAACTACAGATCTTAACGTTGGTGTACAAATTATAAGATCACTGTAATTTTTTTTTTAATGGCTTAAAACATGCCTGTATACATTGAAGTACTGTATACGCATTCCTATGAAGTTCGCTTTACGTCCATTTCGCTTTCCGATGCGGTTGTCGGAACGAAACAGTCGAAAAGCGATGCTTTGTATATATGCATATATTTGGTTGTATATATATAGTAGGGCAGTGTTTACTTATGCTTAGAGAATGATGGTATGATGTGTCTGCTGGTGTGTGACCTGGATTGCTGTGCTGTACAAGTGATGATGATATGTTAAGTCTGCTGGTGTCTGACGACTTGCTGTATTATGCAAGTGATGATGATATGATGTGTTTGCTTGTGTCTGACTTGGGTTACTTTGTAGTAAAAAAGATGATGATAAAATGTGTCTGCTGGTGTCTGACTTGGGTTGGCTGTGTGGTACAAGTGTAAGACACAGTCCTCCGCTCTCCACCTAAAACAAAAAAAAAAGCATAACAAAGTTTGTTTCATTGTCCAGGGATGTCAAGTTTATTGCATCCTATTATCAGAGGGGTCTCTGATGTGGTTATTATCAACAATAAACCCACATATGATTTTGGACAGTACTACAGACAAAACACCAGAGTAAGACTCTGTGTTTTGTACAACAAATTAGAATCCTTTCTCCCCCACTCCAATGCTCAACCTCTCTACCCCATTCCCCCCCCCCTTCCATTCCATACCCTTTGATTTCTGGCATTCTTCCATTGTCTCTCTTTTCATTCTCAAAAGACCATTGTTCAAGAATCAACGGCATTACCGCTTCATTACATACCCTGCCTAACCAAGCATTCCTGGGAGTGACCAAAGTTAATTTTTACTACAGACATGTTACAGACTTCATACACGTTATAGACTTTATACACGTTACAGACTTCATACATGTTATAGACTTTATACATGTTATAGACTTTATACACGTTACAGACTTTATACACGTTACAGACTTTATACATGTTATAGACTTTATACATGTTATAGACTTTATACATGTTATAGACTTCATACATGTTATAGACTTCATACATGTTATAGACTTCATACATGTTATAGACTTTATACACGTTACAGACTTTATACATGCTATGGACTTTATACATGCTATAGACTTCATACATGTTATAGACTTTATATATGTTACAGACTTCATACATGTTATAGACTTTATACACGTTACAGACTTTATACATGTTATAGACTTTATACATGTTATAGACTTCATACATGTTATAGATTTCATACATGTTATAGACTTTATACATGTTATGAACTTTATACATGTTATAGACTTCATACATGTTATAGACTTCATACATGTTATAGACTTATACACGTTACAGACTTTATACATGTTATAGACTTAATACATGTTATAGACTTCATACATATTATAGAGTTCATACATGTTATAGACTTCATACATGTTATATACTTCATACATGTTATAGACTTTATATATGTTATAGACTTTATACATGATAACCCAAAAGCTAGCTAAGCTCGTTCTGGCCTAAACATCACCAGGTATTTTCTTCGAACTGGATGACAAAGAGCGCATGAGTAACGAAGCGGTTGGTGCACTAGCCTCTCACGGCGAAGATCGGTTATTCGAATCCGTCCGGATGTGTCTCAGTTACCCCAGGCTGTAGAAATGGGTGTCTGGTTTCGGGACCGGCTGTCTGGCGTGATGCTGGTTACATCGCCTTCTAATTTTCGGATATGTCAGGGAAAACATGGATGCCAAGACTATATCCCATAGCTGCCTTGATGGGATAATAGGAATACAGGAGAAGGTACTATAGCTTCCATATCAAGGTATAAGATGCAGCATGTCTACTGGGCATCAAAAATGGAAATAGTATACTTCACAAACACATCAAATAACACATTGCACTTCAGAAAGACTTGCAGTCTAGTAGACTAGCAGATGAAGACCGTTGCCGACTGCAGTAACAGTCGTAACCGAACATATTTTTAGAAACCTCACTGCCATACATTCACATGACAATAATTGAATTCTACTTACATTCATCAGCTGATTTCCAATAAGAGAAGTTCAAGATGTAGCCTGTGCAGGTAGCGGCCACTACAGGAATTTGACCCTATGCCACAGCTATAAGAGGCCACGCTTGATATCCGACCACGTGGGCGTAGATGAAAAGGCCGTAAGGGTCAGACTTGGGTCAAGCTCTGCTGTACTCTGCGGGCGATGTCAGCATAAGTGAAGCCATCACATACACTCATAGAAACGGTCTGTGTGTTGTAGTAGTTCTTCCAGTGCTTTTATTTCCTGTAGCCTTCGCCTCATGGGCAGCTCTGCTCCTGTAAGAAGGCCTTCAGGTGTAAAAAGAACAAAAGTTCTATTTCTTAAAACTCAGAAGATCATATTAGATCGCTATATTTCTGACATCTGTGACAAATGTCTAGCACGTGGACCAGATCTGGTTTTCCCCAGTGAATCCTCTTTTTGTTCTTCTTGGAACTGTAAGCTGATGTCCTTTGCAGACGATGCGATGAGGATGGTGAGACACAGCACGCTTTACAGCGGTTTTTTTTTCAATTTCTGAATTGGGGTAAAAAGCAGGGGATGTGCAATACTTCTTTAGCAGACTCCACCACCATGGGGGGGGGGGGGGACTGGAGATCCCTGCCCTGTTAGCCAGACTTAACTTCTATATCTGGGGGTACCAACGGAGAGGCGTGACATGGTCTTGGTTTGCCAACCGGACGATAGTATGTCAGCCATGATCCACCAACCCTAACGCTAGCATGTCAGCCGTGGGTTCGCTGACTGCTAAACCAGAGTGTCTTCGGCCCCTCTCCCGTGATTGGTATAACTTGTTATTTCAATTATAACTGTCTGCAACAAAAAAAAAATCATATAAAGAGGCGACAAATAATAGAATTAACATCTGTTTTTACCCTGTTCCCGGTGTTATAACTTTCAAGCTATCCGTGATGTCAGTAGAATCAGAAATCTGCAGTGATGCTTTACTACAAAATATATGACACACCAGACACATTACAACCTTTCTTAAGTGTCCGTATTATAGTATCGTAGTTTTCAGTGGATAG
Source organism: Achatina immaculata (assembly GCA_009760885.1). NCBI lineage: Eukaryota > Metazoa > Mollusca > Gastropoda > Stylommatophora > Achatinidae > Lissachatina > Lissachatina immaculata. The sequence continues at coordinate 50,339,880 of CM019720.1, read as the reverse complement.
AGTGGAAAAAAAAAACAAGAGAGAGTGAATCACTTTAACCACAGTAATAATAATAATACGCAGAGAATAGAACATCAGTTTTGTCTTGTGTTATCTCCCTGTAACTGCGAGCTGTTGTTCTTTGCAGCTGATGCTGTGGAGGTGTTGAGGCACAGCATCGTATCGGCGTGGGAGCGGGTTACGGCAGCTACTTTTTTCAATCCCGGAGTACAGCTAAAAACGAAGGGATGTGCAATGTTTCTTTAGCAGACTCCACCAACATGGCGTCCGTGCCGATCTCTGCTTCGTTAGCCAGGCTAAGCCTGTCACTAGGGGTACCAACAGAGAGGTGGGACAGGGGTCTTGGTCAGCTATGGTTCGCTAACCCTGACGCTGGCACATCAGCCACGGGTCGCTGATTGCCTCATCCGACAGCGTCTTCAACCCCTAGAACATCAATAAACAAATGTACGTCACCAGGTTACAAAGATAAATAGAAAGTGTAAATCTGTCTACAAGGAACTGGAGTCAGAACATTCACAGTAAAGATATTTTTCGTCTTAAAAGACGATTTTAAGCAGGACTGTTATTATTGTTGTTATTATTGTTATTATTATTATTATTATTATTATCCTGCTTCGCCTGGGCAGCTGGTATGTTCTTACGCCTTGCCCATGTTGCAGTTTCCTCCCATCTTGACTCTGTCAGTCAGCATCAGAGAAAAGGTCCATACATATGCAACATCTGGTAGAGTTGCATAGGGTGACTGAGTGTTGGCAGGCCTAAAGAACCTTGCGGCTCAAGTGGCTTAGGGTTCCTCTTACCTGATTTTTCTTTTAGGGTTTCCTTCCGTGGCCTTTGACTTTCCCAAGTCACTCACAGGGCAGTGGGCTTTCTTTCTTTCTTTCTTTTCCTTTCCTCCTCCCCTCCTCTTCCTCCTCCTCCTCCTTCTTCTTCTTCTTCTTCTTCTCTTCACTGAGATATGAAGGTCAGTTTCTCCAACATGTGATTGTTAGTCCTTGCTTTTCAAAATCGCTCTATACTTTCCGCCTGAGAAATCTGCTCGTGTCCTTTCCCTCATGTCCTTGTGTAGCTGGCACCTCTGTAGGACATGTGCAGCCACGCATATCTGCCTGAATCAGTTTTCAATTTGTCTTACTGAAGGTGCCTTAGCCTGCAATGGCATGTTTTCAGTCTCCTCTCGTCTTGTGTCAATTCCCCCCCCCCCCTTAAAATTGCGAGCTGGTGCTCTTTGCAGCCGATGCTGTGAAAGTGATGGGGCGTAGCACTGTGTATGGCTGGAATAACTTTATGGTTATGGCAATCTTTTTTTTCAGCCCATGAGTGCGGCTAAAGAGGAAGTGGTGTGCAATACTTCTTTAGCAGACTCCACCACCGCGGGGACTATGGCGAACCCTGCCCCGTCAATCAGGCTAGGCCTGTTACCTGGGGGTACCAGCAGAGAGGTGGGACAAGGTCTTGACCAGGTGTGCTTGTGGCAGTACTTCACACACTCCAGGTGTACACAACAAGTAAGCAGAACTGTTAAGTTTAAGGTGTACACAACAGCAAGTAAGCAGAACTGTTAAGTTTAAGGTGTACACAACAGCAAGTAAGCAGAGCTGTTAAGTTTAAGGTGTACACAACAACAAATAAGCAGAGCTGTTAAGTTTAAGGTGTACACAACAGCAAGTAAGCAGGGCTGTTAAGTTTAAGTCCCGAGTTGAATAATCACAATCAGGCCCAGGCTCTTTCGTTCAAACGACTTAAGTCCAACTCTACAAGAACATATAACGTTTAATAAATGTCGCTGAATGCTGGCGATGATGAGTTAGTGGAAGTGAGGCATGCCATGTAACGACTTCAAATGATCGGCTTGAACTCAGCCTTTACAGTTCTGGAGATTACTAACAAGGGAGATCACAAGATTCATCCAAGCGATGCGTTTCATCCATCGATGACAATTTGACATTCCATCCGTCGAACTACTACCAGACTCCACTCTTACTAACAAGACAGCTACATTTTTACGTCAATCTGGTTCAAGATCATGTCTCTCGTCTCACACATAACTCACTGGCAGTCAGGTTTCTGTCTCCACCTGCACACAAAAAAAAAAAAACCATAAAATAATAAAAGTTGGCACATAGGCCCCACATAGTATAAACTAACAAAAATTGGCCAATAACAGCTCCCCCTCCTCCCCTTAGTATAAACTAACAAAAATTGGCCCACAACACCTACTTAGTATAAACTAATAAAAGTTGGCCCATAACCACTACCTAGTATAAACTAACAAAAGTTGGCCCACTAACTCTATTTAGTATAAACTAATAACAGTTGGCCCACAAACATACTTAGTATAAATTAACACAAGTCGACTCACTACTCCTACTTAGAATAACAAAAGTTAGCCCACAACCCCTACTTAGTATAAACTAACAAAATGTTAGGCCACAATCTTATTTTGTGCAAACTAAAAAGTTGGCCCACAATTCCTACTTAGCATAAAGTAGCAAGAGTTTGCCCACAACACCTACTTAATAGAAACTAACAAAAAATTTGTCCACTATCCCTACTTAGTATAACTAACAAAAGTTGGCCCACAACTTCTACTTAGTATAAACTAACAAAAGTTGACCCACAACACCTACTTAGTATAAACTAACAAAAGCTGTAATTAATCGGTCCACGCCCATCTACACTCTTCATTTAAATAAAAGTAAAAGAAAGAAAAAAAATGGAAGACCAAACATCACTCAAGATCCGCAGAATCCCTCTTTCATCTCGGTTCTTTACGTTAAAGGAAAATAACAGTGGCCTAAATTTATGACGTAGGCGTGTTCTCAATAAAGAAAGCCAGTCGTCCTCTTGTCTTCGTTTGGGGCGTGGTTTGTTGTTTCAGACAAGAAAGATCAGTCCGACTTCAGAAAAGATCATGTTGTAAGCCCAAGATCAGATCAAACTACGTATTAGACAATAACGAACGGGCTTTATTTTCAAAGGGCTAAGAATTTGGCACGCAGGCCCGTCTACCATTCATCATACAACTTTCATGCAGTCATAGATATTCGGCATTTATTATTGAACATAATATGCATTTAAAAGCAAAAAATGAATAAGTAAACATGTAGACGTTACAACTAAGGTACCTCTTTATCAAATGTTTGGATTTATGCAACAGAGAACTGAATATTATATTTCGGTTTTATAAAACATTTCATCATCACGAGGTAAGCACGTGTCATTTTTTCATTTGTTTCTGCTTGTGATATTGAGAAAAACACTTATAATTATCTTTGTGATATTGAGAAAAACAATCACAATTATCTTTCTGAGTCAAGCACCATCCAGGGCCCAGTGCGCTTTAACCCGTCATCGGTGAAGGTCGCTGGGAACTTTGGGTCCAAACTTGAAGTCTGAACGTCTGAGTGGTGAAGTGGTTAATGCACTAGTGTCACCGTGAAGGTCGGTGGTTCGAATCCCGCCGGAGAGGCCCCAGTCATCTAGCTGTAGAAATGGGTGCCTTGCTTCTTCTTGAGCTGGGAAAGGAAAGGTGGACAGGGCGTGATGTTGACCACGTGACTCTCTAGTGTGCCGAGAGGTGAAAGAAAATATGGGCACTTTCTTCTTCTTCTTCTTTCGAGGTTGTTGGTCACATCAGATCCTGATCCCTGTCGACATGGCAAAGCCACGCAGTCCTCTCCAGATCCTGATAGAACCCCCAAAGCTTTTGCCCCAAGCTTGTGTCCTCTGGCCATGTCTCATGCCTCAGCTCTGCATGGTTTGGGCACTTTTGAAGGATATGCTCTGGATACTGAACTCCACTGCCACATGGACACTCGTCTGAGTGAGACATTTTAAGTCGATGTAGGTGGCTTAGTAGTTTGCATTGGCCTGTCCTTAGGCAGAAGAGCACGGTTTGCTGATGTCTTTGTAGTTGGTGTATTGGATCTGGTTCGTGGCACTTACATCATATCCCCATGTGCCTTCATGGCATAACAGGATTACCTTTACCTACTTTTTTTTTAAACCTTACCTGAAGTCCGCGATATTTATCTCAACTGTAACTTAAGTCTCATGCTGCTTTTGTGCCTTGGTTCTTTCTTTCATGGGACAGAAATATAAAGGTTCTAGGTTCCGACGATCGGTTCCACCTTGGGCAATGCCCAGAAAGTTCATTGCAAACTCTTGCTGCGACGAATGGTTTCCACGGTTATGGGCAAGAGAAATAACGACCGCTGTAAAACTGGTTATACGAATATAGGTAGGCAGAGGTGCATGGTTCAGTTTTACACACACACACACAAAACATAGAAAGAATGAGGAAAGTGGCCAGGAGAGAGAAAGAGAGAGAGAGAGAAAGAGAGAGAGAAGCAGAAAGTAAGTTTGAGAACGGATAAATTAAGAACATACAACAATCCAATATGTTGGCAAATGCCTTTTTTTCAAGGACAGCATACAAAAACAACACAACAAATTAAAGACACGAAGACTAAGTGAGAAATGAAACCCTTAGCTCTTTTTTTGTATTCTTCTATGAAAAGATGGGGCACAAAATGAACGAAACACCTCTATTTACCTCTGGCTTACAAAGTGGACCCTCCCCCACCCCCACCCCCACACTTGTCCTAGATCTTCCCAACGCCTGCGGGGGGTGGGGGTGGGGGAAGGATACAGGGGGCATCAGAACAAAATAATAATAATAATAATACAGGTATGTGTGTGTGTCCGCGCTGCTATGAATGTGGTCTGAGAGACAAGGAGACTTCAGCTGGAAAGAGCTTGTTAACTACATCTGTAAAGTCAGAAATGCTTCACATATTCACAGAAAAAAATGACTTTTAAACGCAGCAAAATACTTCAGGAGATGTAAAGAGACAAGCAAATTTATACCATAGGTATATGGTTATGAAATTACGTAGGTACAAAGATAAAGGTAGCCCTTTTATGTTACGGAGGTACCTAGGGGATATGGTGTCAGTGCATCAACTTTCCTTGACCTGTCGGCACAGTATAAGATGATGAGGTCGGCATCATGTCTGGCAGCCTGTTCCTCTTCAGTTCCAGAAAAAAAAGGCCAGGTGCCCATTTTTATAGCAGGGTGATTGGAGTGCCTCTGTTAGGATTCGAACCACTGATCTTCGCCATGAAGGACTAGAGCACTAACCACTTCGCCACTCTGTCGGACTTTCAAAATATATAGACTAAATTTAAAATCAAGAGAATAAAGAAACAAGCAAGCCAACAAATAACATTCTGATCGACAGGTGAGACTGTACTTTGTAGGTAAAATAGCAAGAAGTCAATTAAATAAAAGAAAATACTTTCCTTTGAAATGAAAAGCAGAGGAGAAGTGATATGCCAGACGTTTTTTTAAATATGGAAATGAGGTCTTCTATCTAGCTCCAGTTTTTAATGATAACTTCCTTATTTAAATAATGTCACAACTATCACGTTTCTAGTGGACTTTTTAATCTCTCCGTTTGATAAAGGGGGTGGAATAACTCAATGGATGATGTTTGGGAAAATTCGGGTCATCGCCACCTGTACGGTATGTTGTGTCTCGATTCACCTGAGTCATTTAGTCAAGTCGGTCTGGTATAGAAGTCAAGTGGATGTGTGGGTCTGGTATAGAAGTGTGTAAGCCACGTGGATGTGTGGGTCTGGTATAGAAGTGTGTAAGTCACGTGAATGTGTGGGGTCTGGTATGGAAGTGTGTAAGCCACGTGAATGTGTGAGGTCTGCTATGGAAGTGTGTAAGCCACGTGATTGTATGGGGTCTGGTATGGAAGTGTGTAAGTCACAGGAATGCCTGGGTTTGGCGTAGAAGTAGCGTGTAAGTCACGTGAAGGCGTGGGTCTGATACAGAAGTATGTCATGTGAACGCCTGGGTCTGATATAGATGTATGCAAGTTACATGGATACATAGGTCAGGTAATATATATATATATATATATATATATATATTTGCATGGGTGGATCTGGTATAGATGTATATAAGTCATGTGGATGTGTACACTGGCATAGAGGAATGGTACTGATGATTTTTGGAATACATGTTCTCTGAGCATGTAATCTGGACGCGTTACAAAAACAAATGGCGGCTTGTTTGGCTGAATGGTTAAGCGCCCGGTCTACTTATTCAGTGATACCGGGTCCAAGTCTCATTACTGGGGGATTTTTTTTTCTCTTCTCTGGTACCAGCAATAGATTTTATTTCTGGTAAATGCGAGCAGGCGTGATACTGACCACATCACACTTTCATAATGCCGATGCTCTTGGAAATATGGCTCTAACACCTCATTTCCAGTATGCCTTAATGGCATGAAAACGGGGGATTTTACCTTCACCTTGTTTACAAAAAGGAATCGGAATAACAACTTAAGATTCGAGTACTCTTAAATTGTAATATGCATCGTGTTACCTTATAACAACAACGCAATAAAAAAAAAAATAACGCCACTGGGAATTCCCGTATCCCCCCCCCCCCCTCTCTGCCTACGTCTTCGTCAAAGTTTTATCTTATCTTTGAAACAGACCATAAACAGCCAACCTGACAGAAGTGTGACACAAACATGGGGAAGTAAGAGGGCTTGAGAAGTACACATTGCATGAACCGCTATCAAAGTGAGAGAAAAAAAAAACGGCACTCTCATAATTATTTGAAGCGGAGCTTCGAAAAGAAGACATTTATTGTCAAAATAAACGTCAAAATGTATGAGAAAATCTCGATAAAGGCAATCATCAAGAAGTTTCATGTTGTTCCTACATCTAGATAAAGGCAATCATCAAGAAGTTTCATGTTGTTCCTACATCTAGATAAAGGCAATCATCAAGAAGTTTCATGTTGTTCCTACATCTAGATAAAGGCAATCATCAAGAAGTTTCATGTTGTTCCTACAACTAGATAAAGGCAGTCATCAAGCAGTTTCATGTTGTTCCTACATCTAGATAAAGGCAGTCATCAAGCAGTTTCATGTTGTTCCTACATCTAGATAAAGGCAATCATCAAGAAGTTTCATGTTGTTCCTACATCTAGATAAAGGCAATCATCAAGAAGTTTCATGTTGTTCCTACATCTAGATAAAGGCAATCATCAAGAAGTTTCATGTTGTTCCTACATCTAGATAAAGGCAATCATCAAGAAGTTTCATGTTGTTCCTACATCTAGATAAATGCAGTCATCAAGCGCTTTCATGTTGTTCCTACAACTAGATAAAGGCAACATCAAGCAGTTTCATATTGTTCCTACATCTAGATAAAGGCAATCATCAAGCAGTTTCATGTTGTTCCAACTCTTTTGTTAAAGCCTAACTATCTCTCGGCCTACTAATCCGATGAAACCAGGTTCAAATCCCAGCAGACAGGGTTATTTTTCTGGTATCAACACACCAAAACGGCCCCGGGGCTCCACCCAGCCTCTAAAAATGGCTACCAGAGAAGCCTGTGAAGGTAAATGCGGCCGGACGTGATACTGACCACATCACACTTTCATGTGCCGATGGCCTTAGAAAAACGTGCCTAACACCGCATCCCCAGATTTCTCTTTAACCCACTCCCCATCCAGTACGGTGTTTATGTATTAACACCATACAACATCCATCCCAAAAGAAGTATTCAAGAAACAGGCATCATCGACATTATGCTAGATGAGCGTATAAACACTGAACAAACGTGAAAGTCCTTACCTGACGAATTTAATTACTCCGATATATGATCCCCTGTATGATTTTTCCAAGCAAGAGCTTATAACGCTAACCCGGCCTCATTATAGGACATGGAAGACCCTCATGGTTCGTGCTTATGTGCTAGTACACGTTTATGCCAGCCTTTTATTTCTTTCACGTTCCGGGTTTCTTACGTCTTAAGAGTTTTACAAGCTGCTCTTCCAGTGTTCAAGCTGTGACGTGTGTGTGTGTGTGTGTGACAAATATGTGTTTAACTCTTTCACTTCCAAAACAACACTGACAGGTCTAGTAGATCTAACAGTCCTATGAGAATCACTGTCCAGAATGCTGTTAAAATGAAAAGGTAGCACATTTCTCAGACAATCTAGAATTACTAAGTTAATAGAGTAAATTCCTTCCAGTTTCTATCTTGCAAAATTTATCAACAAAATTTATTCTGACGGAGCATGGAAATTAATTCTGGAGTTAACGGTTGCATGGTACAAAAACTTGCCCGTGGTTACTTCATATGATAAAAAAACTTGGTGCTATCTATCTATCTATCTATCTATCTATCTATCTATCTATCTATCTATCTATCTATCTATCTATCTATCTATCTATCTATCTATCTATCTATCTATCTATCTGCCTGCCTGCCTACCTACCTATGTTTGTCTGTTTGCTTTTTTGTCTGTCTGTTTATCTAAATGCACGTGCCTTAATAAAAGAAGTTTTGTTGATATGAGTAAAATTATGCCACTGATAGTGAATGTAACTCTCTGGACTTAGTTCTTATTCTCACAAGAACATGAAACTCTTGTTCCTGGCAGTCGACGATATGATGATGTCGAAACAGAGATATATGGAGTCGGACAGGGAGCGTATTACTGTGAGTTGATTCAAGACGTGAAATGGGACAAGAGAGCTATCTTGTTTGCAGGCTCCACCATCACTGAGATCACAGCGAGCCCTACATCGTCAGCCAGACTGAAAGAGCACAACAGCCCGTCACGTGGAACATCGGGATGAGGTGAGGTAGGGTGTTGGCCAGTTCTGTTTTAGCTAGCTCAGACATCCTGCCCTCGTTCCTACGTCGCCATCTTGGTGCCAGCCAGTACCACGTGAACATTCTCCCTTGCTAGACACCAACCAAGGGTCCTTAACTGGGGGTTTGATCCCGCTTGGAGGAGAAGCTGTACCCAAATAATGGGGACATTGGACTCCCTTTCACATCAATTTTTTAAGAAAAATTTTATTTCACTAGAATATTTTTTTTCAATTGTTCTGTTTGTAGCTTCAGTTGTTCTGTTTCTAGCTTCAGTTGTTCTGTTTGTAGCTTCAATTGTTCTGTTTGTAGCTTCAGTTGTTCTGTTTCTAGCTTCAATTGTTCTGTCTCTAGCTTCAGTTGTTTTGTTTGTAGCTTCAGTTGTTCTGTTTGTAGCTTCAGTTGTTCTGTTTCTAGCTTCAATTGTTCTGTCTCTAGCTTCAGTTGTTTTGTTTGTAGCTTCAGTTGTTCTGTTTGTAGCTTCAATTGTTCTGTTTCTAGCTTCAGTTGTTCTGTTTGTAGCTTCAATTGTTCTGTTTCTAGCTTCAATTGTTCTGTTTCTAGCTATCTGCAATGTACATCACAACCAAGCTATTGACATCTTTTGAAGTCAGACATGGACGTAACAAGACTAGAGATGATGACGATGACTGTGACAACCTGGCAAAGGGGTGCAGGAACGTATAGGACAAGGAATCAGGGGTTGGTAATCGTACAAAAGTTAAGAATTCTTATCTCAGACTACGAGGGTTTGTAGTCATAAAAAGTTTGTCAACCCCTACCTTAGCCTATGAGGGTTTGTAGTCAAAAAAAGTTTGTCAACCCCTACCTTAGCCTACGAGGGTTTGTAGTCATAAAAAGTTTATCAACCCCTACCTTAGCCTAAGAGGGTTTGTAGTCATAAAAAGTTTAACAACCCTTATCTTAGTCTACGAGGGTTTGTAGTCATAAAACGTTTGTCAACCCCTACCTTAGCCTACGAGGGTTTGTAGTCATAAAAAGCTTAGCATATCATACCTTAGATCTCAGAGATCTGGAGTCACACAAATTGATGGACCTCAAACTTAAGACTACAAAGCCTTACCTGTTGTTTTACTACAAGAGTTTGTTTAAAATTCTGCCTCTCTTCCTGCGCCTTTTATTGTTCTCATTTTTCTCTTGTGTGTGGCATCATCATTAAAAACAGCGCGACGATGACTCTGTTGTCTGCTTTAAAGATGACTTTGTGTTGTCTGTTTTAAAGATGAGACTCTGTGTTGTCTGCTTTAAAGATGACCGTGTTGTCTGTTTTAAAGATGATTGTGTTGTCTGCTTTAAAGATGAGACTCTGTGTTGTCTGTTTTAAAGATGAGACTCTGTGTTGTCTGTTTTAAAGATGACTGTATGTTGTCTGCTTTAAAGATGATTGTGTGTTGTCTGTTTTAAAGATGACTGTGTGTTGTCAGTTTTAAAGATGACTGTGTGTTGTTTGTTTTAAAGATGACTGTGTGTTGTTTGTTTTAAAGATGACTGTGTTGTTTGTTTTAAAGATGACTGTGTGTTGTTTGTTTTAAAGATGATTGTGTGTTGTCTGTTTTAAAGATGACTCTGTGTTGTTTGTTTTAAAGATGACTGTGTGCTGTTTGTTTTAAAGATGACTGTGTGTTGTCTGCTATAAAGATGACTCTGTGCTGTCTGTTTTAAAGATGAGACTCTGTGTTGTCTGCTATAAAGATGACTATGTGTTGTCTGCTTTAAAGATGAGACTATGTGTTGTCTGCTTTAAAGATGAGACTATGTGTTGTCTGTTTTAAAGATGAGACTCTGTGTTGTCTGCTATAAAGATGATTATATGTTGTCTGCTTTAAAGATGAGACTATGTGTTGTCTGTTTTAAAGATGAGACTCTGTGTTGTCTGCTATAAAGATGACTGTGTGTTGTCTGTTTTAAAGATGAGACTCCTGTGTTGTCTGTTTTAAAAATGAGAATTTGTGTTGTCTGTTTTAAAGATGAGACTCCTGTATTGTCTGCTTTAAAGATGACTCTGTGTTGTCTGCTTTAATTATAGGCGTATTTGGATAACAGACAAGAGAAAACAATTGTTCTCGCTTGAAATTTGTTGCCCATGACCGGATACAGTGATACATAAACGTTTATAACCGGACAATGATACTATACAGACAATGGCCATAAACGTATAAAAAATATGTGCACGCTTACAAGAGTACAATGATACATAGGCGTGAGAGAAAGAAAAATGGCCTGGGATTTGAACCACATACTCTAAGCACGAGCAACCCCCTAGTCACAAGAGCACAGTGTATTAATAAACTTCTCTATCTTGCAACACCCCTTTCCCCTTTTTTCCCCTTTTCCCAAACCACACTCACCCCACCTTCTCAAAGAAAAAAAAAGGTGTTTGATAGTAAAGCCATAGTAATGCCTGTCTGACCGAAATTTGTGACACTCGGAAAGGGAACAAATCCATGACACAGAAATTCCGTCGCTTAGATTCAGTCTCCCGCAACTACCGAACTTTCGAGATACAAACATACACACATGGTCTCCTGCAATTGTCTAGTGCATACTGGACAACAATAACATTCATTCATTCATTTGCATGTCCCTTGCGGAACTTTGCCTCTCTAACAGCACTCCTGTATTCCTCTCGGTTGTGAGCAAGATGGCCTGCTGCTGATGCATTCATTTGCAGATCATCAACGATGTTTTGCAGCCATCTTCGCCTTGGTCTTCTTCTCTTTCTTTTTCCCATTATGTACCCTTTCAAGACGGTCTTCTCTAGATTATCAAAACGTTTATGTGTCCAAAATATCTAAGTTTTCTTTGTTTAATCCTCTTTACTAGCCAGCCTTCTTCAATATTAAGTTCTTGTAGTAACAATAACATAGCAACAAATAAACACACACACACCCACACAAATTTCCGTGTTATGGCCTCTTTCTCTTTTCGGTGTCACTATTTTCGGCCGGTCAGACACTGATGGCTCCGCTATCAAACACTTTGTTTTTGTGGGGATGCAAGACAGAGTACTCTCGTGACTAGATGGCAGCCCGTTTTGCTGGAGTCCATGGTACAAATCCGAGATAATTTTCTCGTGATTTCTATTTCTCTCAAGTCTAAAAGTGTTTTGCCTATGATTATTTTTGCGAGTTCTAACCATACAACAAATATGGTCATCTAAGAACATCAAAACAAGAACCAAACTTAGGCTTTTCAATACAAACGTAAAGACTGTCCTGCTATATGGTTTGTAGAAATGGGTTATAACCAAGACAATACGACAGAGGATACAAACATTCATGAACTACTGCTTGAGGAGGATTTTAAACATTAAATGGCAGGACAAGATCAGGGACGAAGAGGTGTGGGAAAGGACATGATAAAAACCTATGAACCTACTAATCATGTCTAGGAAGTGGAGGTGGATTGGTCAACCTCCGAGAACACCCGACACCAGCATAGTAAGACAAGCACTGACATGAAATCCTCAAGGAAATATAAAACGAGGAAGACCTAGACTTACTTGGAGAAGAGAAATCTTGACAGCGCTCAGAGACAAGGGATACACATGGAAGGAAGCAGAGAATAATTCCAAGAACATTGATGACTGGAGAGCCTTTATCCGCGACCTATGCTCTCAAGGGAGTAAATGATGATGATGATGATGATGATGATGATGATGATGATGATGAAACATACAGCACTTTGCTCTGTTACCTTAACGATACATGCACGCTTACAAGGGTAACAAAGTTTTTGTGAAAGGCTCATTTATTTGTACGCGAAATGATCTCCTTCGTTTATTTTACCACAAGATTATGGGATTTAGTTTGTACACAAGAGGCCATAGGTCACGCCAATGTGCCCTCTAAGGTTTTGCTATTCGTGTGCATATTTTTTCAAACCGTGTGCAAACACATTCTCAGAAAATATTTTGTGTGCAAATATGCATCATAGCGTCTCATTATACAGTAAAGTGTAAAGTTCTCACAGAAAAAAATACTAAAATCCAATGAAATTTTTTTTAAAAACCAATGCCGCGCTACTATATTTGTTTTCTTGAATCATACCATAGCACAGAGTAACATAAGTAATTTGACAAATAAATGTAGCAGTTTTTTCCCCTTTAAATTATTTTTTTTTCATTATTTTAACATTTCGCTGAAAGCGAGATCTTTTCTGTGTTTGCGGCCGGTCTGCCGTACATCTCAAAGGAAACATCGGGCCACACATATACAAATAAAGTCTCGTATCTTTATTGAGTGTTGTTTGTATGTGTGTACACACAAGCACATTCAACACTCAGTTTAAAAGAAAAAAAAAACTCAAAGTCATGAATTAAATACAACTCTGAGATTTATTGCTTACTTTGCGCAGAAAATTGCTATTTACAATTTGGACATTTCCCAAATTCTCCATGTCATCTCTTGATGCACTAAGACTGGCCCATAATCTGTGTCTGTGCTACTGACTGCAGACTGGAAAATATCGTGTCCATGTATTACTGTTACATTACACATTTGTCACAAACCATTACTGTTGAAAAAATAAAATCGTGGAAATAGGACAATTTGATCACGCACATTATAAGAAACGATGAAAGATCCGTGAAGAAAATGTCTCAGCAACAGCTTTTTGTAATTTTACACGAAATTTTTTTACGGTGAATGTAACTCAAGAAGGAAGGTAAACAGACTGTTATTTGGGATACATAAACACTGAAACAGAAATTTAGTAACAAAGCTATGGCGGGAGTATATGAGATGTGTAATACCGGGGGGGGGGGGGGGGCATATACATGGGAAATGGGAAGATAATCAATGGAGAGAATGCATGTCAATGACAGATAAAATATTAGAGACAATACCGACAACGAAACAGAATTAGATGTAAGACAGGAGGACCTTTCTGTGGTGGTGGTGGTGCTGGTGGTGGTGGTGGGGTAATAAATGCATATAATACAAGTGAATGATCACTCAATGCTTCAGTTAATTCACATGCTGATCAAAGCGACAAAAAATTAAAAGAAACAAGTGCTAAGGTAGAAAATACCGTATTTCGCACCACTTAACACGCACCGACATACAAGCATAATACGCCCCGAGATACAAACATGAGACGCATCGGTATACAAGTATAAGACGCCCGACATACAAGTATAAGACGCAGTGATATACAAATATTAAATATTACACGCACCGACATACAAGTATAAGACGCAGTGATATACAAATATTAAATATTACACGCACCGACATACAAGTATAAGATGCACCTATAATTGCCAGGGAATATTTTGGAAAACAAAAGTTCCGTGAACAATATGACAGTCTAACTTCAAAAACAAGTGACGGTCTGCAAGCGACATAGTCACACTCTTTAGTTTATTGTAGTATATATCCGTATACTTTTTTTATGAAAAGTAAGTGGCATTTCGTTTACTTTTTATTATGCATATTTATGTTATTTGGCTATAACATAACATCGCCTTTTATTCTCTACTTTTTATTATGCATATTTATGTTATTTTCCTATGCATAACATCGCCGTTTGTTCTCTATTTTTTATTACGCATATTTATGTTATTTCGCTATGCATAACATCGCCTTTTGTTCTCTTTTCTTTTCTTTTCTTTAAAAGAACCAAATTTGCCAAAACAAAAACAAAACCAAAAAAAAAAAACGTGCATAGTTGTACTGCGCACTTCAAACATTTTACAAAGGGTTTGTAAACATTACCGCTTGCGACTGAAAATTTCTACCGTAAATATGGAAGTTAACCAAAAAAAGCTATTTGTTGTATGATTGCCTTTCTGAAGTTAACCAAAAAGCTATTTCTCTGAAGTTAAACAAAGAGCTATTTCTCTGAAGTTAACTACAAAGCTATTTATTATATGATTGCCTTTCTGAAGTTAACCAAAGAGCTATTTCTCTGAAGGTAACCAAAGAACTATTTCTCTGAAGTTAACCAAAGAGCTATTTCTATGAAGTTAACCAAAGAACTATTTCTCTGACGTTAACCAAAGAGCTATTTCTCTGAAGTTAACCAAAGACCTAGCTATTTCTGTGGTGTTAACCAAAGAGCAAATTCTCTGAAGTTAACCAAAGAGCTATTTCTCTTCCCTGGAAAATGTAGAACGTGTCTGAGCTAGCAGATTTCCCACCCTTTGAAAAATCAAATTCGTTCGTTCGTTCTGTGTTTAATAATTTAATATTATTTTGTTTGTAATCAGAATATAAAATATTATAATCACATACACGCGCATTGTACTCTGGTGCCGTCCAGGAGACCAGTGTGGTTAAGCGTGGGTGATTAGATGTCAGCCTAGGGCGTGCTCTAATCTAACATCGGAGTAAAAGAATGCAAGGTGAGTTTTTTTTTTTTTTGGAGAATTCTTTGTTTTGTTTTAAAGTCCGTCCTATATGGCGCGAAATACGGTATATAACATGAAATATGCTGTAACATATCTCCTAAATGCCACATTTTGTAAGACAAACATATCAATATATGAAACATGCATTTCAAATAAAAAGAAGGATCAAATCAAAAGATTACGAAAACAAAGAAAATAATCTACGGAGGACTAGCTTTAAATCCCAGACAATTTGTGCAGTAACCGCACACTTGATGTAGGGGACATAACCGAACAATAATTTAAATATATTTCACGCTTTTCCTAGACTCTTAAACAGCTGCCCAGCAAAGCAACACTTCTATAGCTTTCACGAAGGGTTGTTAACATTTTTCTATTTCCAGAATGTCTTATAAGACAAAAGAATTAGCTATTATTATAGCTTCTCTTAGCACGATAATTTTTAAAAAAAAATTATCTGCCTTCAGTTTTCAGGCAGAAGAAGAAAAGTGCTGGGTATACTGACTATCTTATATCCTTCCCGTGCCGTTAAACGTCACATAGGCCTCGCAGAGTAGTTCGCCAAATGTTCCTGTCTTCGGCGAGTCTTTCAGCCTCATCAAAGGATTTTATGCCTGTAATTTGGCCTCTCTTAACAATGTTCTCTTCGGAGTCTGACTATGGGCGGGTGTTAAATATGGCAGATAATGAAGGTTAAATAGACCACGTCCTGTCTGTGGCAATAAATTAGAGAACCTATTAATCACCGGAAAACTAAAAGGGAAAAGAAAGAAGGAAGAGAAAACCGAATAGTAACTTATAAAGAAAGGCAATTAATCTTCTTATAAATATCAAAGGACCACATAAAATAAAGAGGCCCGTAGGCGCCTATCGGTGAATGAATACGTTAACAATTCCTGCTGGTTTGTTTTGCTAACACAAAAGCGCCAGCACTGATACAACCCTTTAGGTCTTGTGGCCTTGTTATTCCTTGACCACGCAGCCAGAAAGGGAGGCCACCGATTTTTTCTGTGACTTCCAGGCATAGTATTGCTGAGTCAGCAAACCTTGAAGGTAGCAGCAGGGTGGGTTTATAGTTTAAGAGAAACAGGAAAGAACATCACGTTCATAATCCAAGGTCCAATCTCAAGATCTTCCACTTGTTTTATCTATCAAATTGACCTTCGCTTCATGTTATAATAAAGCAACTCCTGGCAGTTAGGGTTACTTCCCCTGACAATCCGCCTCCATGGCCCTCTAGTCTTTGATATTGGAATAAAAATATTTTTTGTCGTGTCCTTTTATTCAGATATATGCCCCCCCCCCCTTCCAACCCTTGTTTTTCCCTTCTGATTTCCATTTCCACATTCCTTTCCTCATCCCTTTCATTATCCCGCCGTAAGGGACCCTTGAGGCAGCTATTCATTATCTCGCCGTAAGGGACCATTGAGGCAGCTTCTGATTACAGTTGCTAAGCGCATTTTATTTAAATAAAAGAAGCTTTTTAATATAAAGGGGCGAAAAAAAAGATCCACATTCACTAAAATCTGGGTTGTCACAGCTTACTGCTGAAGTGCTAACTACACACAGTGCATAATTACATATATTTCGCTTGATGTGTGACGATACAATCGTTATATTCAGGCCTCTAGAACAGAAATACACTACGACTAGTCTACGGGGAATCCACGTGTTACTTATAGCATACATACCGTTATTGTTTTTGTTTTGTTTTGTTTTGTTTTTATTTAATTTAATATTGACTTCTTGGACGATTTAATACATCTTCTGTGGGTTTTCTTTTCGTGCAGATAAAACTGCTGCTCAATTTATCTTCGTAACAACGTAATATTACCTATCTTATACTCTCATTGTTTCTCCTTTATCACTTGTTCATTACTTTTAAATATATATATTTTTTTGGTAATTTATAACATGGATTCCAGTAAGTATAAGGAAATATCATTCACATGCTGAAACAGCTTTTAGAATTTAATAAGCCTTTAGGATTTAGCACAGTGAACTGAGGCTATATTTTTTTCTGCGTAGGACGATACGAATTCATGCTACATGCTTGAACATGCCATTATTAATCAAGAATCACAAGTCTGTATTACTACGTTTTCCAATGACATCTTTATATTCAATGTTGTCTTCTCCTGCCCTGTTCTTGTTTTGCTCCAGACTACTAAATTTAGACAGGCCAGGGCTGGTGGTCTCGGACTGGATGTTGGAGGAAGTGACTGACAGACTGGTTGGTGACTGGACATACCTCTCGGGGTCACTGCTCATGTCTTGGTCCATGATCAAGTCACTAAAGGATTTGTCCTTGGTTTCAGGCATGTAAAAGATGCAGAAGACCACCATGGCAGCATCTATCCCGGCGAAAACGAAGAATGTATATGACGACATTTTCTCCTGAAAATATAGGATAAACACATTCTTTTGTAAGATAAATGCATGTAGATCTTGTGCTATCTCCCTGTAACTGCGAGCTGGTGTTCTTTGCAGCCGATGCTGTAGAGATCGTATCGGCGTGGGAGCGGGTTATGGCAGCTACTTTTTCGGTCCCGGAGTACAGTTAAAAAACAGGAGTGTGTGCAATGCTGCTGTAGCAGACTCTATCGCCGCTGGGACTACAGCGATCCCTGCCCCGTTAGCCAGGCTATGCCTGTTGCTGAGTGTACCAACGGAGAGATGGGACAGGGTCTTGGCAAGCTATGATTCGCTAACCCTGACGCTACCATATCAGCCATTGATTGCTGATTGCCTAATAGGACAGCGTTTTCACCTCCAATGCTTGTAGATAACAAAGGCATTTTCTTATGAAACAAGCGGGTATACATTCTTTTATATGACTGACGCTTGTAGATAACATACAGAAGCATATATTCTTCATATACACAAAAAATATCCAGTTAGGTCATTCATGTGGAGAGGAGCAAAAATAAGATTCTTAAGGGCATGCATCTTTCCCATCGCAGCATATGCCTGTGAGACCTGGACACTTAACAAAACAGCTAAGAAACACATAAATGCCTTTGAATATAAATGCTACAGAAAAGTTCTTCAAATATCATGCACACAAAAAAGAACAAATATATCTATACTACAAGAGCTTAATACTGAAGAAGGCTGGCTAGTAAAGAGGATTAGGGAGAGAAAACTTAAATATTTTTGGAGGGGTACATAATGGGAAAAAGAAAGAGAGGAAGACCAAGGCGAAGATGGCTGGAAGACATCGTTGAGGATCTGCAAATGAATGCATCAGCACCTGGCCATCTTGCTCACAACCGAGAGGCCTACAGGAGTGCTGTTAGAGAGGCAAAGTTCCGCAAGGGACATGCAAATGAATGAATGAATGAATGAGGTCATTCATACTGAGAACAGAACCAGAATGAGAGGTTGTGTATAGATTTGCAGTTAGCATTATAATATATTAGATGAGTATATCTCAGTCTGTTGTCTTGCTGATTGGGGTTGGCTATCATGTTTTTCTGCAATCCCCTGCTCCAAGCGCTGATTACAAAGCGTGCTGCCGTTCTTTGTCTGTGCCAACTAGTTTGTTCAGTCCATCTAGCATTTCTCTCTCTCTCTCTCTATCTATCTGTGTCTCTCTGTCTTCAACGGTCTCTTTTGCCTTCTATCTTTCCTATTGTCACAATGTATTCTAGCTTGTGTCCTAAGAATGTGGATTGTCTTTTTCTGACTTTTGTTACTCATTGGCTAATCGCTCCAGAATCTCTCAGAACCTTATCGTTTGATTTCTTTGCTGTCCGTGGTATTCGTAGCATTCTTCTAAGGGAACCACATTTCAGTGGCTTCCAGTTGGCATTGTACTCATTAGTGACTGACCATGCCTCGCTACATATAGTCAGTTTTATTTCGTGGACGCGAGATTTTTTTTTTATCTCCGATTAATAACAAGGATATAAGAAATATTACATGCAGTACCAAAAGTCATTGTTATTTAACAAATATATTCATACAACAAGAACTTAATATTGAAGAAGGCTGGTTAGTAAAGAGGATTAAACAGAGAAAACTTAAATATTTTGGACACATTAAACGCCAGGAAAATTTAGAGAAGATCGTCTTGGAAGAGTACATAATGGGGAAAAGAAAGAGAAGAAGACCAAGGCGAAGATGGCTGCAAGATATCGTTGATAATCTGCATCAGCAGCATGGCATCTTACTTACAACCGAGAGGCCTCCATGAGAGCTGTTAGGGAGGCAAAGTTCCGCAAGGGACATGCAAATGACTGAAACTGAAGCCAAGAGAAACAAAGAAGCATGCCTGACAGCAACAAAAGAAATACCATCACAACTGATAGACTAACTGCTGAGAAAAAAAGAGCAAGATCTCAATTCTGAGAGGGGGGAGGCGGCAGGAAACTACACAGACAGATCGAAACAGACCAGACTTATCAGATACGTTCAGGTTTATAATATGTGGAGAATATAGTTTAAAGAAGGCAAAAAGCTAAACTTTATAAATAACGGAGTTAATTTTTCATCTGTTTTTCGTGTTTTTATCTGTTGTGTTGTTTTTGTATGTAATCCTTGAAATAAACCTTGCTGAAATATTGGATTATTGTATGTTCTTCACTTATATTTGCTCATCTCAGTTTGTGTCGTTCTCGATTGTGCATACTTTACTCACTCTATCTTTTTTTTTAATTGAACCATACACCGCAGTCTACCATCATAACTTGACAAAGAGATTTAAATGCTATTTTTTGTGTTAGAAAACAAATACACATGGGAAACAAAAATGAAGATAAATCAATTCATAACGAAGAAAATGGAAAGCTCGGTATACAATGAGCAACGTATGAAAGACAAACACAGACACACACACACAGAGAGAGAGAGAGAGAGAGAACAAATAAGTTGACTAGCTTTTAACATTTCTGCAGTGATGTTTTTGGAAGATAAATGAATCAAAGATGAAAATCACTACCAGGTCAAATAAATGAAAGATGAAAATCACTACCAGGTCAAATAAATGAAAGATGAAAATCACTACCAGGTCAAATAAATGAAAGATGAAAATCACTGCCAGGTCAAATAAATGAAAGATGAAAATCACTACCAGGTCAAACATATCAAATATGAAAATCACTACCAGGTCTCCACTGACAAAAGTGTTACTACAATTACTTGATATCAACCGTCTCATTTGCTCTCATTTTTAAGTTGTGCTACATTTCAGATCACATTCAAAATTAGACATTTTTATCTTCTGTCTGTCACTGTGTTGGTTAACTACACAGTATTTTCTCGGTTAACTTTTGTTTGAATATCATCCCCTTTTATATTACTTTTACTCTCACATTACTTTTTTTCCAACATTTCTGGACTTCAAAAAAAGGCTGGCAGGCACATATACATACAAACTGACAGTTCATTCATTCATTCAGCTTTAATTCATTCATTCAGTTTTCATTCATTCATTTAGCTTTCCGAGCCATTGCGGCTCATTGCTGCAGACAAGACGTGTCTCCCTTCCTCTCTGTTCTTAGTCTTCTCCTGCCAATTGTCTCCCTTCCTCTCTGTTCTTAGTCTTCTCCTGCCAGTTGTCTCCCTTCCTCTCTGTTCTTAGTCTTCTCCTGCCAACTGTCCACTCTGAGGGCTCGTAAGTCTTCTTCCAGGTTGTCCCGCCACCGATGTCTTGGTCTGTCTCTTGGTCTGTCTCCGTTAATCACTTCAAGGTTAGTCTTTTTTTTCTATCTATTCTCGTCCATCCTCTCCAAATGTTCGGACCACCTCAATCTGTTGTTTTTCATAATGGTAATTATAAGTGGAGACTGGAATAGTGCATGAATTTCTTGGTGTTTTTTTTCTTATTTTCCATTCTCGCTATGTAGGATCTCTAACTGGTCCAGAAATTCTCCTCAAGATCCTGTTTTTTAAAGATATATAGCTGTGCTTCATCTTGTTTTATAGTGCTCCATGTTTTTGATTCATACAAGACAACTGGTCTAATATGCGTATATATATATATATATATATATATATATATATATAATACAAGGTCATACCGGAAGTCGTGAGCACCATATTTTAAAAATTCGGAATTTATAGATTGAGAAAACATAAATGTATAATCTTAATCTGTATACTTTGCACTTCATGTAGAGGTCACATGACGTCACAATCATATGTCACGTGACCACGCGGAGCAGAAACAAAATTACCGGTACTGAAGTTTCGTTTCATCAACGTGCTGTTATTGAGTTCCACATTAAAGAGGAAATCCCGGCTGCTGAAATTCATCAAAGACTTCAACAACTTGCATATGGAGATGTGTGTATGGCTATTAACAGTGTTAGGAGGTGGGTGAAACATTTCAAAGATGGAAGCTCAAGCATCCAAAATATGCTCGCAGCGGTCGCCATCGAACTGCCTCCACTGAACTCAACGTCATTAAACAAGACAGACGTGTCACAGTATCTGAAATCGCTGTAAGGGCCATACCAACAGAATAACTGCAGAGGTCGTTCCAGTGTTTGTTAGATCGTGCCACTCGCTGTATCAATGCACAAGGGGCTTACTTTGAATAAAATGTAGGTTATATCTTTAACTGTTGTTTATTTTATTTTTTATGTAATTAGTCTCATTACTTAATTGTCGGACCTTGTACATTATTGTCATTCTGAAAACTCACCAAGTATATGTTATGTTTTATATTGTAAGGTAGCGTATCCGAAAAAAAAAACATTCACGATGTTATAAATGAACATATGAGCGTGTGGTTTAGCTGCAGCAAAATCTTTGACAACGAAATGGTAAAAAGACAGCATTGGCTGTATTTGTAAACAAGCTGTATCACTGCTCAGTATAAAGGCCAGAGATATCTTAATAACAACAGCAAAAGACGTGGTTCCAGTAAAGAAAACGCAAAAGAATGAATGGATTACAGCAGGAACACTAGAACTAATAAAACAACGTAGAGAAATGAAGACGAAATGGAAAGTGACAAACAACAACAAAGATGACTATAAATCTTTAACGAAGAAGTACGAAGAAACATAAGAAAAGACAAACAAACAAAAAAACAATACATACAAGATTGTTGTGAAAGAATAGAAGGACATCAGAAGTGTGGAAGAGATAGTGAAATGTTTAAAGAAATGAAGACATTGACGAGAAATGTCACACCTAAGCTAAATGTAATTTGTGACGAGATGGAGAATACCTTGACAGAGACAGAGGAAATTCTAGAAAGATGAAAGGAATATTACAGAGGAATGTATGAAACAACCGACTGTGAAACCAGAAATCAACAGTGTGAATTATTATTGGAGGAGAAAGAACCCGAACCGACAATAGAAAAAGTTTTATGGGCAATAAAGAATCTGAAAAATGGTAAATCACCAGGATGTGATGAGATAACAGCTGAACTTATTAAAGCAGGAGGAAAGGAATGTGCAACAATCTATCATGCACTATGTAAAAAGATATGGCATTGAGGTATTTGGCCAAAAGAACGGAAAAGAACTGTGTTCATACCACTGCCACAAAAGGGTAATCTGAAATTATGCACAAACTACAGAACTGTTGCCCTGATTAGTCATGCCAGTAAAATTCTACCAAAAATCATAATGGGTAGATTTCGTAAGAAAATAGAAGAAGAAGAAGTCAATATGGTCCAAGCTGGTTTTAGACAAGGAAGAGGATCAAGAGATCATATATTCATTATAATATTAATAATAGAGAAATGCAGAGAATTTAATGTGAATCTATATTTATCTTGTATAGACTAGTCAACGGCATTTGACTGTGTACAACACCAGAAATTCTGGGAAATAATGGGAAAAATTGGATTTCAAAGATATTTGATACAGTTAATATCACTGCTTTATCTAGACCAACAGGCAGCAGTGAGAATAAACGGTGAAACAACAATTTGGTGTGATATAAAACAAGGGGTCTGTCAGAGGTGTATACTGTGACTTTACTTATTTAATTTGTATACTGAAAATATAATGAGGAATGTTAGAGAAGATGTAGAAAAACTGGAGGTTATGAAATACCAGAGATTAGAAATGCTGATGACAGTATTACTGTCAACAACACAAAAAGGAATGGAACAACTAATTATGTCAGTCCGTAAGAATAGTGAAGAGCAAAACCTCTATCTTAATGCGAAGAAAACTAAATTGATGACAACTGACAAAACAAATAGGCAGCTGATATATGTATCAATGAGGAAAAATTGGAAGAGGTGGAGAGTTTTGAATATCTTGGATCATTACTAACTAATAATGGAGATACAATGAGGGAAATTAAAAGGAGGACAACTATCGCACTTCAGAAAGTAAAACAACTAAAGAATCTGTGGAGATGAACAGACAGAACTACAAAAATAAGATTTTTAAGGGCATGCATCTTTCCCATCGCCTGTGAGACCTGGACACTTAACAAAACAACAGAGAAACACATAAATGCCTTTGAACGTAAATGCTACAGAAGAGTTCTTCATATATCATGGACACAAAAAAGAACAGATATATCCATACTACAAGAACTTAATATTGAAGAAGGCTGGCTAGTAAAGAGGATTAAACAGAGAAAACTTAAATATTTTTGACACATTAAACGCCATGAAAATTTAGAGAAAACCGTCTTGGAAGGATACATAATGGGAAAAAGAAAGAGAGGAAGACCAAAGCGAAGATGGCTGGAAGACATCGTTGAAAATCTGCAGATGGATGCATCAGCAGCAGGGCATCTTGCTTACAACCGAGAGGCCTACATGAGAGCTGTTAGGGAGGCAAAGTTCCGCAAGGGAGATGCAAATGACTGAGACTGAGGTAAAGTACCTACTGACGTTTTCTTTCATTTTTTAAAGCCATACACACAGTAACAAAACAAAAAAACAAAAGACAAACTTACGTTCATAACTGGAAGGGCATAACAGTGCGAAAAGAAGCCAACAAAGGCGCAGAGAATAGCCACGCCAAATCCGGCACCTCGAGCGCTGTGAGGGAACAACTCTCCTAGAATTACCCAGAATACGCTCACTGAAAATTATAGAACAAAAAAATTACTCGTGAGTTATCTGCTGATGCCTTTATGTTATGTTTCTAAACTTAACCTCTGTATGTTATGTTTTTACATTTAACCTATGAGTGCTATATTTTTACATTTAACCTATGCATGCTATATTTCTAAATTTAATCTCTGTATATTTCTGCATTTAATCTCTATATATATCTAAATTTAATTTCTGTATATTATATTTCTAAACATAACCTCGGTACATTTTAAAATTTAGTCCTTGGTATGTTATGGTTCTAAATTTAACCTCTGTGTGTTATCTTTCTAAATGTAATGTTTAACAAAACATTTTAGATATATCGCAAGAGGACAAAGGAAGTCAGGAGATACTCGAGAACGCTTGAAGAAAGTAGGCTGAGAGTAAGGATCTCAGAGAGAAATTATCTACTGGACTGGCTTGCCTAGTGGGACAGAAGATATAGAGCAAATGATCTAGTTAAGAAATACTAATGGAGAGACATGATGGTCAACAGTTATCATCATAGCTTTGTAATGCATGAAAAAATAATAACTTAGTGAACAAGTTTTGAGGCTGTCGAAGATGGTGTCACTTAATGTAACAAGCAAATTTTGAAAGAAAAGGCCTTTCATAAACAACATAAAAAAATCCATACCCCGCTTCATAACTCCTTATTTCGACTAACAGCTGTGAATCGACACTGTTGTCAAGAATGAAGGAGATGAAGATGAAACTTGGAATGGCAAAAAATGAACACTTCATCGAGACTCTAGAAGGGTGGTCAAGCTTTCGCAGGTCTCATCAGTTAAATATGCGCTGTAGGAGATACTGAAGAGAAGATCGGAGCACTAACAGATGTGCCAGAACTGCTCGGATGATGATCTTTTCCTTAATTGCTACTGCTAGTACGAGGTGTGATTGAAGTGATCTTTCCTTTACTTGCTATTGCTAGTACGAGGTGTGAATGAAGTGATCTTTCCTTTACTTGCTACTACTAGTACGAGGTGTGACTGAAGTGATCTTTCCTTTACTTGCTATTGCTAGTACGAGGTGTGACTGAAGTGATCTTTCCTTCACTTGCTACTACTAGTACAAGATGTGAGTGAAGTGATCTTTCCTTTACTTGCTACTTCTAGTACGAGGTGTTACTGAAGTGATCTTTCTTTTACTTGCTACTTCTAGTACGAGATGTGAGTGAAGTGATCTTTCCTTTACTTGCTACTTCTAGTACGAGGTGTGACTGAAGTGATCTTTCCTTTACTTGCTACTACTAGTACAAGATGTGAGTGAAGTGATCTTTCCTTTACTTGCTACTTCTAGTACGAGGTGTGACTGAAGTGATCTTTCTTTTACTTGCTACTTCTAGTACGAGATGTGAGTGAAGTGATCTTTCCTTTACTTGCTACTTCTAGTACGAGGTGTGACTGAAGTGATCTTTCCTTTACTTGCTACTACTAGTACGAGGTGTAACTGAAGTGATCTTTCCTTTACTTGCTACTGCTAGTACGAGGTGTGACTCAAGTGATCTTTCCTTTTCTTGCTATTGCTAGTACGAGGTGTGACTGAAGTGATCTTAATCCTTTACTTACTATTGCTAGTACGAAGTGTGACTGAAGTGATCTTAATCCTTTACTTACTATTGCTAGTACGAAGTGTGACTGAAGTGATCTTAATCCTTTACTTACTATTGCTAGTACGAATGTGACTGAAGTGATCTTAATCCTTTACTTACTATTGCTAGTATGAAGTGTGACTGAAGTGATCTTAATCCTTTACTTACTATTGCTAGTATGAGGTATGACTGAAGTATCCGGATTTAGGGCATAAGTCCCGAACCGACTGCCACAACCGAAAGAAGATAGACACAGGTTGACCTTGGTATCTACCGCACACGTGGCATAAGTCACCTCTCCATTGCTTGTCTGCTTTTCTTATGGTAGTGCTATGTTCTCACGTATCTAAATCTGTTCGCTGTATTTGACATGTCAGAAAACTGACTCAACGAATTTGCATCAGATTTTGTCAAACACTTGGCGGAACGTGCGAAGACATATACTTAAAGGTACAGGTAGTCTATGTGGAGGATTATATGAATCGTACATGAGTGGTGTGGGTGATATGAGTCGTATATGAGTGGTATGGGTGATATGAGTCGTACATGAGTGATATGGGTGATATGAATCGTACATGAGTGGTATGGGTGATATGAATCGTACATGAGTGGTATGGGTGATATGAGTCGTACATGAGTGATATGGGTGATATGAGTCGTACATGAGTGGTATGGGTGATGTGACTCGTACATGAGTGGTATGGGTGATATGAGTCCTACATAAGCGATATGGATGATATGAGTCGTACAAGAGTGGTATGGGTGATATGAGTCTTACATGAGTGGTATGGGTGATATGAGTCGTATATGAGTGGTATGGGTGATATGAGTCGTACATGAGTGGTGTGGGTGATATGAACGTTTTAAAGAGGCAGTGAAGGTATTGAGAGTGAAGAGCGGTCTGGGAGCCCGAAACTAGCAAAATTGAAGAAAATGTCGAACGTATCCGCGCATACGTGCTACAAAATCGCCTAATAACTATTCGTGAGTTATCTGAAGACTTACACATGAGAGTTGCGTTAAAATGCAGTCATTTCTTACCGACGAATTGGGCCATGAGACGTGTTTCTGTTAAATTTGTGCGAAAAATGCTCACAGCTGGCCAGAAACAAGCCCGTGTTTGGACTGCTCGTGACCTGCTTGAATGCGTCGAAAACGATGAAAGCGTTTTTAAAAACAATCATAACTGTTGATGAATCGTGGATTTATGGGTATGATCCTGAAGCGAAGGCCCAGTCTTCGCAGTGGAAGATCCCGACATTTCTCAGAGACAAAACATCACGGCGACAGCAGTTTCAAGACAATGCTGACTGGTTTTTTTTGTGTGTGTTTTTTTGTCGGTTACAGTAGAATTATGCATCATGAATATGCTCCATCAGGTCAGGCAATCAACAGGGGACACTACTGTGAAGTTTTGTGGTGTTTGCGGGTCGCAAGAGGCCGGCGTCGCCCGAGAGTGGTGAGCGGCAACCCCACCACGACAACGCTCATTGTATGAGAGTGGTGAGCGGCAACCCCACCACGACAACGCTCATTGTATGAGAGTGGTGAGCGGCAACCCCACCACGACAACGCTCATTGTATGAGAGTGGTGAGCGGCAACCCCACCACGACAACGCTCATTGTATGAGAGTTATGAGCGGCAACCCCACCACGACAACGCGCCAGCCCATGCATCGCACAACTCGTGCAGCAGTTTCTTGCTAAGCGCCGCATTCCACAGCTCCAGCAGCCGCCATCTTCACCTGATATCGCTCCCTATTCCCAAAAATTAAAAAGAAAATACTTGAAAAGAAAAAGAAGTCACGACGTGGAGGAGATACAACATAATGCGACGATGTTGAGGAGATACAACATAATGCGACGATGTTGAGCAGACACAACATAATGCGACAATGTTGAGCAGACACAACAGAATGCGACGATGTTGAGGAGACACAACAGAATGCGACGATGTTGAGGAGATACAGCATAATGCGACGATGTTGAGGAGATACAACATAATGCGATGATGTTGAGTAGACACAACAGAATGCGACGATGTTGAGCAGACACAACAGAATGCGATGATGTTGAGGAGACACAACAGAATGCGACGAATCAGCTTTGTTCCGTATCAGAAGATTTACTTTTAAAAAAAATGCTCCCAGCCGTGGAAACAACGCTGGGCTATGAGTAGTGATTAGGAAGGGGACTATTTCGAAGGTGAGTAAGTTACAGATCGCTAACTCTTATAATTTTTTTTTCCTTTAAAGTCCAGTCCGGATACTTTTTTATCACACCTCGTATACTAACAAACGCGGGGATCGACCATATAAAACTAGACAAAACTGACAAACCTGGCCCCATGGCATAAGATAACATGATCAGCAAGGCCACCACAACGTTAATGTACTTCAAGAACTCGGCATCCTCCTGCAAGTAGGAAGAGACATAACAAAAAACATCAGCAAAACTACTCACCAAGATACTTCACAAAAACGTATTCAAGAAAGAAAAATAAACCAAGATTTTCCCCCAGAGTAGCTTATATGGACTCCCAAGGATCGAGGGGACTATCCACGGAGTTCAGAAATATTTTATGAAGTCGTTATTACTGTAATGTAAATCATTATTATAATGTAAATGCCACAGAAGAATTCTTCAGATATCATGGACACACAACAACAACAACAAAAGAAAAACAAATATGTCCATACTAAAAGAACTTAATACTCAATAAGGCTGGCTAGCAAAGAGGATTAAACAGAGAAAACTTAAATATTTTGGACATATTAAACGTCATGATAATCTAGAGAAGACCGTCTTGTAAGGGTACATAATGATAAAAAGAAAGAGAGGAAGATTAAGGCGAAGATGGCTGCAAGACATCGTTGATAATCTGCAAATGGATGCATCAGCAGCAGGGCATGTTGCTTACAACCGAGAGGCCTACAGGAGTGCTGTTAGGGAGGCAAAGTTCCGCAAGGGACATGCAAATGACTGATTGACATTATTATTATTATTACAACTACTACTACTACAACTACTACTACTACTACAACTACTACTACTACTACTACAACTACTACTACTACCACTAACTACTACTACTATTACTACTACTAATTATTACTACTACAACTACTACTACTACTAACTACTAACTACTACTAACTACTACTACTACTACTACTATTCATAGTGATATTAACTGCGGTACTATTTATTAAAATACTTTCATACAATACATGCTCCAGAGTCTCGATAAACAATCTGAGACTTCAAGAGGGAGCCGGCCGATGAGCTGAAGTTTGGAGATCCCTGATCTAAACTATGGCGGCAGCTCGTTCCTTATTCGGCATTCAGCGACAGTAAATTCATTGAATCAAACATTTCGGAAACATTTTTGAAAAAAAAAGATTTATTGACATAGTTTTTTCTAAATAACCCTGATTCATTCTAGACTGTGCGTTTCTAAAATAAACTGAGATCGATATTCATATCAAAAGCAAAAATTTCCTGTGTTTTTTATTTCTAGTTTAGCTCGATTTATCATCAGTTAGCCCAGGGTCATGAAGGGCGCACGTTTGGTCAATGAATTTACGAGACTTGATAAACCGTTCTTTAGGCCCAGAAAGCAGAGATGACAATATCGTGCTGACCCGCAGCCTTGACCCTTTTGAAGGTAAGGTTCTGAGAAACAACATCATCGCACGCGGTCCACTCTTAAGGGCTTTTCTGCCTAGTCAGCAGTTGACCAGAAACTGCCAATTAATGTACCCCCCGTCAGCATAAACTCCGTAGATAAGGACGACATTTTTTTTCTTCCTTCCCAGAGCATTAACGCTGGTGCCCCCCCCCCTTTTTTTTTTCTTGAGGCTGGGTGAACCCGGGGAGTTTTTTTACGAGCCACAGTCTGGCCACCCCTGGAGGTTGGTGGAAATCGAAACTAGGTAGCCTGGTCGGCAAGTGAGGCTTCTGCCATTATCTCTGTAGCTGGGAACTGCTCGACCTCGACGGTTGATTTCATTATCTCTGTAGCTGGGAACTCCTCGACCTCGACGGTCTTTCGCTGTGGCCTACAAGACCCCCCCCCCCCCCAAAAAAAAAAGCTTCACATGAAGAAAGAAGGAACTGTGGGCTTGATGTGCTGGAGCTGATGAAGTCTGGATCTCAGTTTTTATGAATAATCTCCAAAGACACATTAAAAAAAATAAATTATCATTGTTACGAAATCACTATAAAGTGAAACAGATAACCTTATCGTAATGAAAACACTTGCTTCTCCTTCGGTTTCTGGCGGTCCCAATCAGCCCCAGTCCGCTTTTGACAATTTCGAGTGTAAACAATGATGATATGGCTCTTTTTTTTTCTTCTTTATGGGACTTGGGGGGGAAGATATTGGCCAAATCACCTTCTCGGTATCCCAAAAGGGTCGGGAAGTACACTTTGTATGTCGCAGTATTTGTAGCGATCTATCGATCAAAAAGTCAGAGATTCGATTTAAAGGAAGGGTGATGTGTGTGTATGGGGGGGGGGGGTGGAGTTTGAGGGGAGGGGAAGAAGGGTTCTTGGCGTGGATGCCACTGAGGTCTGGTTCAAGAAATGAGTACTGGGGATTTTCCAGGAAAGGTGATGCCCTCCCTGCCTTACGATGCCGTGGTCTGGAAATGTGAAGACAATAACATTTCACATCCCTAGCAGCATACAGGTGCCTCTAGACACGTTTTAGTAACATATTCAATGCTTCGAATTCACTGAATAGTGTTTCTTTTTCTTCAAAAGTTATCAAACATATTCAATGTTTTGAATTCATTGAATAGTGTTTCTTTTTCTTCAAAAGTTATCAAACATATTCAATGTTTTGAATTCATTGAATAGTGTTTCTTTTTCTTCAAAAGTTATCAAACATATTCAATGTTTTGAATTCACTGAATAGTGTTTCTTTTTCTTCAAAAGTTATCAAACATATTCAATGTTTTGAATTCATTGAATAGTGTTTCTTTTTCTTCAAAAGTTATAAAGCATATTCAATGTTTTGAATTCACTGAATAGTGTTTCTTTTTCTTCAAAAGTTATAAAGCATATTCAATGTTTTGAATTCACTGAACAGAGTTTCTTTTTCTTCAAAAGTTATCAAACATATTCACTGATTTTAATTCACTAAATAGAGTGTAAATAGAGTTTCTTTTTCTTCAAAAGTTATCAAATATATTCAATGTTTCGAATTCACTGAACAGAGTTTCTTTTTCTTCAAATGTTATCAAAATGATGTAATGATACTAAAGAGCGATGTTTCACATACCTGAAAGATCATTGTTAAAGCAAATATAGCACAAAAGATTCCAATGGCAGCGGTACCAACCACAAACAGAGTCTTCCGCCCGAAGCGTGCGACCAGAAACACGGCTATGATGCAACCAATCACGAATATACCACCGGTACCTGAAGTTGCATACCGCGAACTTCGACCTGTGACCCCGACTTCTTTGAAGAGTGTGTCGGAGAAAAATAAAATCTGAAAAAAGAGAAAGTAATTTTGCCAGTCTATCTAAATCTTTAGAAGAATTATAAAATCGTGAGGAATTAACCGGACACGTATGTGAATACTTTTGGCTATCAAGGGACAAAAAAGGAATAAAAGAATATTGTATCTTCAGGGGAAATAGACCACGAGTTACGTCTTCGTACAATGATTTTCAATAACTAGTGTTATTTGTTGTTGTTGTTATTAGTATATTACGCAATGGCAGATTATGTGTTGTGACTATTTTCATTCTAGAAAAACAACGGATATTAGATTTTTTTTTTTTTTGGATTTTTTTTTTCTCTGAATTTTCCGAGTGACGTTTGTTGATTCTACCATTCTGTCAATATTTAAATGGCGTAGTCGGCTGCAGTTACAAGATAATATGCTTGCGTTCTACGGTTCAATCTCTTCTCCCTTAAGCCAAAAATCTTCAATTTTCCCCTCGTTTCATTCTCAGATGATGCAATATCTTTATCCAGAGTGGCTGTTCATGTGGCACATAGCTTCTCAGAACTCGTGGCTGATGGAGAGAACTCTCGAATGTGACTAAGAAATATCACTGCTTAATGCTTATCAGTTCTGGACTGCCCAGTATCCTCTCCCTTCCTCTTCAATTTTTGCATACAACATTTGTTTTGGAGACCACGCTGCAGTAAGGCAACGTTCATTACTTTCTTCCTCTACTTGGTATTTTACGATATACAACGTGAAAATGAATTTTTTGTGGTCCAAGAGTTCTAGAAGGTACATACCACTACTTCAATCCAGTGCCATGCTGACAGGCAATGACAACCAAGCAGACTGGCAATGACGGTCAAGCTTTTCCACAGTTCTCTATCCCGGGTGTTAAGTATGAGCTGGATTGACGTTCTTTCTCCATGTCACTTCATCAGTCCATCTATCATCTTCTCTCTTTGCCTGGCTCCATGCCACTTCATCAGTCCATCTATCATCTTCTCTCTTTGCCTGGCTCGGTCTCTTTTGCCCTCTGTCATCCATGATGTTATCAAATATTCCAGTCCACTTGACCTCACGACTTAGCCTATGAATTTGCATTGTCTCTTCCTGAATTTGAATTTTCTTGTTGCTCGTCTCTCTTCTTCTGCCTTTTTTTTTCTATTCTTACATTATATCTTATATCCTTCCCGTGCCGTTAAACGTCACATAGGGCTTGCAAAGTAGTTCGCCACTTTTTACTGTCTTCGGCGAGTCTTTCAATCTCATCAAAGGATTTTATGCCTGTTAATTTGGCCTCTCTTAACAACGTTCTCTTCAGAGTTTCACGCGGTCTGCCTCTTTTTCTTTGGCCTGTTGTGTTCCACTTGATAGCTTGTTTTGGGATTCTCTGATCATTTCTTCTCATCAAGTGACCAACATATGTCCATCTCCTTTTCCTGATCACCCATGAGACTGGTTGTTGTTCAGTCATCTGTCTTATCTCTGCATTGTTCTTGAATTCGTTCCACTTGATGCCGAGTATTTTCCTTAGGCATTTGTTTTCAAAAGAGTCTAATTTCTTTTCTACTTCTTTAGTTGTTTTCCAGCTTTCACATGCATAAATGAGGGTGGATATTACATTTGAATTGAAAAGTCTTAACTTGGTTTTTTTGCTTATAACTTTTGAATTCCATATGTTCTCAAGATTCTTGAAGATTGATGCTGCTTTTGCAATTCTGATTTTTTTTCTATTGGCGATGTTAAAAAAAAACATACACGTGATATTAGCAACGTCTCATTTTACTGATCTGATGGCCTGCACAAAAACCACCAGCTACATAATCCATGAACCACGAAGTCTATAAAATTCCATGAATTGAACACAGGAATGAAACTGTCTAATCTGGATAGTGATGGTGAGCTGTAGCTATCACTAAACTTGTGAAGAAATAAGTGTTTTCTTAGGAAAGAAAAACATTTGTGATACTGAGTAATGCACACGTGCACATCATGAAAGCGGTTAAACGTAAAATCTTTACACAGCATGAATGTAAACTCCACGCAATTACTTGAACAGAACCTACTCAAAAGCTCATGAACGTGAACTCGTAACAATCACAATGAACGCGAAATCGTTACGGTCACAATCAACGTGAAATCGTCACAGACATGTGAAAATAAACTCGTCACAAACACAATGAAAGCAAACTCGTTACAGTCACAATGAATGCGAAATCCTTTCAAGCACATGAGAATGAACTCGTCACAACCACATGGATGTGAACTCATCACAACCATGTGGAAATGAGCTCGTCACAACCACGTGGAAATGAATTCATAGCAATCACGTGAGAATGAACTCTTCACAACCGCGAGAGAATGAACTCTTCACAATCACAATGAACGCGACCTCATCACAACGAACGTGACAACATGAGAATGAGCATGTCGCAGTCACAATGAACGAGAACTCGTCACAAGCACATGACTGTAAGTTTTTCACACTGACATAAACATGAACATTAAATATCACAGCTCACCAAAAAAAAAAAAATGCCACATCCAGGTAAACTGTAACATTCATGGCCGCACTGATTATCCACACACTTACCCCGTTCATTCCGCACCAGTTCTGCTGAAGACCCATAGCAATGGCGATGATCAGCGACCTTCTGACACTAGGGGTGACGAATATCTTGAAGAAGGAAATCTTCAGAGAAAGTAAAAATAGTTACCTTTTCAAAAACCTTTACCGAAAACAGCGCATCTACATCGGCTTCAGAAAGGAGGCTTCAATAAGACTCCAGCCACATTACCGTGGAAACACCAGCTTACGCTGGATACAGCTCAGCATGTGTAAGCTAAATACCAAAGTCAGTTATGTGGATATAGTCAGAGTTTCATTCTTGGAAGGGCTCGATTTCATGTAATTTATTTGATTTATTTGTAAGCGCATCAGGAAGGGGAGGGGGGAATCTGATAAAAAACTTACTCAAGAAGTGTAAGGATTTCTTTTCAAAGATACTCCTTCTCAACAGAGGCATGGCTAAGATGAGACCACATACTCTCTCTCTCTCCTCTCTCTCTCTCTCTCTCTCACACACACAAACATTCTTTCTCTCGCCCATGCCAGTCAGGCGTTGCTCGTCACCGATCTCTACAACCATGTATTCTTTGTTCCTTCTATAAGATGTTTTTGTCACCCTTTTAATCCGTCAGGTGTCTTGTTTCTTTGTCTTCCTCTCTCCCTTTGTCCCTCCAGTTTTTCTCTTCTCAGAACATGTCCAATAAATCTGGATTGTCATGTTCTGAACTTACTATTTCTTTCTTTTGCCCATCCCCATTCAGAATTTCCTTGGTTATTTTTCTTGGCTGTCCGTGGTATACTCATCATTCCTCTTAGAAACCACATCTTCTCTGCTTCCAGTAGATTCCGAGTGCTCTTGGTTACAATCTACCATGAGCGTCACATTTGAAGGGACTGGGTGCATTAGTCACAGTTCATTCAGTCATTTACATGTCCTTTGCGGAACTTTGCCTCCCTAACATCTCTCCTGTAGGCCTCTCGGTTGTAAGCAAGATGCCCTGCTGCTGATGCGTCCATTCGCAGATCGTCAACTGTATCTTGCAGCCATCTTCGCCTTGGTCTTCCTCTCTTTCTTTTTTACCATTATGTACCCTTCCAAGACGGTCTTCTCTAGATTATCATGGCGTTTAATGTGTCCAGAATGTTTAAGTTTTCTCTGTTTAATCCTCTTTACTAGCCAACCTCCTTCAACATTAAGTTCATGTATTGTGGATATATGTGTTCCTTTTTGTGTCCACGGTATTTGTAGTCACAGTTACAAGTGGTAAATTTCCATTTACCCGACATATAAAGTGGATTTTTTGGCGTTCCACGTTTTTTTCTTTCTTTTTTTTCAAGGGCCACCACGTTTTAAACTTGTACTGAGATATATATCTTTTCTATTTAAGCATCCTTTGCTGAACTACAGAGCGTAAGGTGCTAGGGAAGCAGCGGAAGCAGCAGCAGCAGCAGCAGCAAAGCCATCATTTCTCAGCTGAAAAAAAAAGCTGGCTTGAAAAGCTCAGAAACAAGCAAACTAGCAACTAGTGTTAGAATCTTGGCTAACATTACCTGGGCAGCCATGGCCGACTCGTCGATGTCCGCTCTAATTTGTTTGAGGTCTTCTTTAACGTCCTCACGCCCACGAATCAACTGTAGAGCTGTGAAATTATAAGTCCATGATTAGACGTTTCTGTCTGTGTCTCAGGTTAACGGCTATTTTCGTTAGAGAACATGATTTTAAAAGAAAGTCTTGTATTTTATTTGAACAAATCATGTATGTATGTCCGCTGATATTTCCACATTTTAAAAAATAAATTAGTTATCATGAAAAGAACACTGAATTAACTCTTCCTCCGTTATTTCACTTCTAATCCTGGTAATTATGCACTCCCATTGTTTCACCTAATACTTGTTATTCTGCACTTCAGTTACCCAATTCTTGTTATTATGGGTTTCTGTTATATCACCCAGTTTTTGTTTTTCTGAATTTCTGTTATTTTACCCATTTTTGTTTTCTTTTATTCTGAATTCTTACTTCACTTAATTCTTTTTATTCTGAACTGCTATTTTACTTAGTTTGTTTTTTTTAAATTCTGATCTGCTATTTCACTCAATTCTTTCTACTCTGAACGTTTGTTATTTTACTTAGTTTTTGTTATTCTAAACATCTATGGTTTTACTCAATTCTTGTTATTCTGAATATATGCGTCTGTAACCTCACCGCATTCTTATTATTCTGAAGGTATGATATTTCACTCAGTTCTTGTTATTCTGAACGTCTACAATTGTTACACATGCGATTTTTGTTTTTCTGTTATTCACTCAATTCTTGTTATTCTGAACGTCTATTCTGAATTATTATTTCTTCTAATCCTTGATATCGTTAACTTCTGCCACTGCATGTCCCTGTCATATTATTAATATAATTCTCTCCTCTTATATCATCTAATCTTGTTCCTTTCATCATGAACCAGTCTGTGACAATGTTTTACGATTGCATTTTCGTTAATTTTGTGCAAGTTTCATGACACCCTAAATCTATTCAGATATGAACTTTAAGTCTGGAGACACCAGACAGAAGAACGCTAATAAGCAAAATAGAACCAAGAGTTACAGAAAGCAACAGAGACCAATTCATGGCGTCGAGGTCATGCTAGCCGTAAAGACTTTAGAGAAACGAGTACAATAAATAAATAAATAAACAAATAGAAAGAAAGAAAGAAAGAAAGAAAATGCAAAATTTAGAGCTGCAACTCTTTTTTTTTTGTCAGTGACGTTTTTATTACACAAACCTTATAAGTAAATTTTATTACTAATTTTACATATTTTATATACTGAACATACAAAGCAAACTATATTAGTAAATTTAACTTGAAATGTTGATAAGGAAGATAAATTAACACCTAAATTAAACCGGGCAGGCAAATGAATACGTACAACAAAAGACATTTATAAGAGGTGTATGCTTTCCTAAGAGGGATAGTAAATGACTGACATGGAGCAGAAAATACTGTAGGAGAAGTAGCATTCACTTGTTTATTTTTGCACGATAATTCACGCGATATTTCTGCGCTTCTTTTTACGCTCTCCAGCTCGCCAGTGAAGGCCGAAGAAAGCGGTCAGCGGCGACCCACAAACTGACCGATCTGCGTCAGGGCTAGCCCAAGCATAGCCGACCAAGACCCTGTCCCGCCTCTCCGTTGGTGCCCTCAAATAATCAGGCTCAACCTGGCCTAACGGAACTGGGAATCGCTACCCCCCCCCCCCCCCCCCCAACATACACACACAGATACATAACGGTGAAACCTGCTAAAGAGGCATTGCTCCTCCCAGCTTTTGCAAAAGTAGCCCCCAAAAATCCATTTTCGGATTCGACACGATACGTAGTGTCTCAGCATTTTCAGTGCAACGGCTGCACAGAACATTGGGCTCGCAGTTCCATGGAAATAGAATAATCATGGAAAGAGAACAATGATAATTTTCAAGCATAGTTTAAAGACTAGGTACGAGTACAAGCAGCACTCTTTTCGAAAAATGAAGAACTAACTAGCACTTCTTATATTGACTGTGTTTCAAACATTTGAGCAATACTTCACGATACGTAAAGCAACCTTTACGAGTCTTTTGCTGCTCGAATTTATTTTTTCTTACAGGTAAGCAACTTATATATTACCTTTGATTGCTCCGGCCTCATCATTTTTTTTGTACAACAGAAACCTGGGATTTTGAGGACAGAACGGAAGTAGGATCATCTGTAGGCCAACCAGTACCAATGGAAAACCTGGGTTTGAAGTTGAATGCTTGAGTAATATCTGTTTGTCTGTCTGTCTGTCTGTCTGTCTGTCTGTCAGTCTGTCTATCCGTCCGTCCGTCCGTTCGCCCGTCCATCCATCCATCCATCCATCCGTCCGTCCGTCCATCCATCCATCCATCCATCCATCCATCCATCCATCCATCCATCCATCTGTCTGTCATATTTATTTATTAACAAACATGAAGTGTGTTACACGGATAGAGTTACCTCCTGCAATTATGCGCGAGAGCGAAAGTGAACAGGTAAATCAGGGGTTTTCAAAATAGTCAGTACTTTCTCTCCCCAGATCATCCTCGGTGGGTGGTGAGAAGATCAGAAGGGAGGGAAAACGGTGTGGAGGAAATGAAGGAAAGTGAGGTGAGTGAAAAATGTGGAAAAGAAGGGCCTAGAGATTTAACGGGGAATGCAAAAGGGGGGGTGGGGCCAGCAGGCTTAAAATGCTGGGAACCCCTTTGCTAAATGGCGAGAACAAAATCCTAGGACATATATGTGTATCCCCTCATATTTATGATGGACACATCACATAAGAACAGTCGAAAAGTAAGGTGAAGAAACCCACCGTTCTAACCTCATCTGTGAAGAAGTACACGTAACAAAATATAAAGGATACAGATAACAAAGATAAATAATATGCCAGCCAATCGTGAAGATTATACGCACCAATCAAAAAGGGCCAGTCATTGCTGTTGCCCAGTATCTCCTCATATCCCAGCAGCTGTGTGGTAAAGAAGGCGCAGCTCTGACTGACGATGTTGGCCATGGCGGCCGCTCCTTTCTGGTGTGGCAGGCACATCTCCATGATGTAAGGAGGGGCCAGAGAAAGACCCAGCCCTGAAATTAATTTAGAACACTATTTTATGAATAATTTATGATGCGTTTTAAACCATGCGACTGAAATAAGCTTTGAAGCAGTTTATATATTAACAGTTTAATATCCAGAATAATTTCAATTTATAGATAGGTTTGGACCGTGCAAGGAGGACTGCATCGATAGAGTTTTAGTGCATGAAAAGCCGCTGGTTTCTTTCAATATCAAGTTCAAGTGGAACTATCTAATAGGGTTAACTGACTTTTCTCTGGTTAGATATTATGACACAGAAAAGGAATTTGATTGGTCTCGCGGTCTCTTTGAACAGGCTAGACTTTGCCATGAATAGAATTCTCGAGCAGTGAGTGCTGTCAGTTAAAACAAAACAAACAAAAAGTTTAAATTCAGGTATGGCCGCCTAGAATATGTAATACATTAGTTTCACTGCGGCTGGGAAAAAAAAATTCTCTGTCAAGATTCAATTATTGCATGTGCTTCTTATTCGGCAGACCATCAGCGTCGTATCTTCACCCTGTGTTCAGTTCATCGTGAACCGTGTTCAGTTCATAGTGATAGATTGTGATTCGGTATAGCATGTGAAAAGCATTTAGAAGAACCAACTATCTGGTGTGCAGAATAAGATCCTCAGGCGTCCGGTGGGCAGGTGCGATTCTTAAGCTATCTTGAAGGTGCTTTCAGTTGCTACCATTGCCAACTACGGGTTTTGTATACTATATATATATACATTACATACATACCGGCATTTATTCACAAAACTGTCATCGCGATTCGACGTTCATTACAGGCCGGCGTCTATTCAAGGCAGGCGTTAATTCGCAAAACGCCAGTAACGATTTCGAAGCACCGGTATTTAGCCAACGCCGAACGTCTTTCCACTGAAAGGAAGAGACGATGTACTGGCCCGGCGTTTATTTCATCCCCAGAGTTTATCTGAGGCATCCGTTCTTTCGAATCGTGGCTCTGTACCCACCCTCGCCCTATCCCGGCGTTTAACTGAGGCAGACAACTATTTCAGACCCTGCGTCTGACAGACGGACATACGATGTGTGTGTATATATATATATATACATATATATATACACACACACATAATGCGATATAATTATTTTATTACCAGACTAATAAATCGTAGCATAAAATCCTTTGATGAGGTTGAAAGACTCGCCGAAGAATTGGCGAACTACTTTGCGAGCCCTATGTGACGTCTAACGGCACGGGAAGGATATAAGATATAAGATATAAGATATAAGATAAGAATAAATCGTACCAAGTGCTAGCCCGTTTACTGTCCTCCCAACAAACAACATCTCGTAGGACTTCCCTACTGTAGATAAAGCCATCAACAGTGTCCCCATACATGCCGTGACGGACGATATGTAAATGGCATATTTCCTGAAACCAAAGATATATAAAAGTGTTATTAATCCAGCGTTATATTTAGTTCTGTACTGTCTCTCCTATAGCCGAAGGCAAAAATTCTCGTATGTACAAATAAGCTGTAATATTTTTTTTTAAAATTCTCAGTTTTAACAAAATCTAACTCTTAATCCACTATGAGGCGTTTTAAGGAATTTTTTTAAAAAATCGTTGCAGCATTCATGTAGTTTTGTTCCATAATTCGAAGTTCGTAATTTTATATTGTTTAAAATAGGCATGACATCATTCCCATCAAAATAAGGTACCGGGGATTAAAAAAAAATGTCTGCATCATTACGTTGTTTGGTATGTTAATATTAAAGATTAACTTAGTAACATTTCTCATTTCGACACTGCTCCCATTTGGAAGAACATATAAAATGCTCTTTAATTACCGTTATCTCTTAACTGATGCCGAACCTATAAATACATATTTGCAATGTAACACATGGAACCCCTTTCATGAGTGACCACGTAAGCTATTTACATTTCCGGTTTCCCATTGCTTATTGCGCATGCTCAAATTCCACTTGCAACATTCAGCCTTTCCTGTTTTTTTTTTTTTTTCTGTGTTTTTCAATGCTCTTAGTTCAGAGATTTTCAAACTGTCCTCCGCAGAGCCCTTGGGTGAGACGAGTTAAATTTAAAATATTCTTGACTTGTTTTTCATACTATAAAAGAACATTAAAAATTAGGATTGCCATTTTTTTTCATATCCAAGAAACGGAGATTTGCGAAATGTGGCGCCAGGACACATACAGTTTTTGTGTTTATTTTATACTTTATAGACCTCGTTATTGTAAGGTAACAGATGAGACAATAGCGTAAACTAATAACTATACTGATTTAAAATTTGTATTTGCCAAATGGAATTTTCTACACAAGTAATTGATTTTCCTTTAATTCCGAGTATTCAGTGTTAAAATGCTTGCAAAATTTAATTGTCTTTTTAAAATGCTCATAATGTGAATGAAAAAAAGTTTTTTGAGGATTCCAGCATGTATTTTTTTCTGGTGCATGGGTTCCTTCAGTCTAAAAGTTTTGGGAACCTCTAGCTTATTTGACCACTTATGCCCAGTTGCCTACATTAAGTGTTATGCTGATGTTGCTATGGATCCACTTGTTTTCGTGTTCTACAGCTGTCTTCTCGATCTTGACTCTAGCCAGTTGTTTTAACTAACTTTGACCAAGTCGTTGTGCTTTTCTTTCGTGCTCGTGTGCTGGACTTTTATTCTAGTTTCATGCACGACGAGAGCTATATCATTATCATGCCATTCTTTGCCTGTGAGCGCATAGCAACGTTTGTAACATTCTAAAGTTCCTGACGACTGTGGTGTATTCAGTTCCTTCTGAAGGGTCTGCTGTGAAAGCCAGGCGATCTCCATCATCTGGGAGTCTCATGGTAAAGTGATGTACTCAGTTCTCATTTTCCGTGTTTTCCCGGCGCCTGTGAAATATTTTGATATGGCTTTAGCTTCTTCCTTCTGTTTGCTGTCTTTACCTGTCTTCACAACGGCTGTTAGTTCTTTGCTGCACTCTCTTGAGACGCTATGAGGAATGCCCTTCTGACTGAAAGCCGTTTTTTTCTTGTGTCCTTCACTGCAGAGATGACACTGTGGTTCTTCTGAATTTGTCTTTCATTGCAGAGATGACACTGTGGTTCTTCTGAATTTGTCTTTCATTGCAGAGGTGACACTGTGGTTCTTCTGAATTTGTCTTTCATTGCAGAGATGACACTGTGGATTTTCTGAATTTGCCTTTCACTGCGGAGATGACACTGTGGATCTTCTGAATTTGTCTTTCACTGCAGAAATGACATTGTCTATCTTCTGATATGTTCAACTTCTGTTTGTCTGCATTTTGTGTGCAGAAGGCCGTATGCAGCTTTGAAACAAAGGGATTTGTGGACGTTTGATGATGGGCGTTCTTAACAACTGAAACAATGTAACTCTTACTATTCGTGATAATTCTTTCTCTCTCTTTCTGTGTGTGTGTGTGTGTGTCTTCCCCTCCCCCTTCATTAATAAGCAGTTACTTTTGGAAGCTAACATTTATAGTTTACCTGTAAGATCAGTGACACGTTTGTCATTAATCGCTCGCCAAGAAAGTCAGTAACAGAAATTGTATTTGCAGGTAAAACTGCCCCTCAAGAAATTACTAAAACAACAACAGATAAAAAAGAAATGTATCTTAAACAGAATCACCTGCCAATAAGATCACCCAGACTGTCTGCAGCCAGTGAGCCAATGGCTGCTCCAATTCCAATAACAGCAACGAGCAAGCCATACAGAGATTCGATTTTCGAATCAGAGAAGGCTTCTCCGGTCCTCTCTTTCTCTGTCTCGTTCATGAAAGTCTTGATCAGCTGAAAAAAAAAATACAGGATGAATATTCCTTTTATGCTAGAAGAACGTGGGACCAGAATTGTTTCAGATTAGAGATTTTTATTTATTAATTTTTTTTTTTTTTAGAGTTTGGAATATTTGCATATACAAAATGAGATAATTTTGGAATGAGGTTCAAGTCTAAACACGAAATTCATTTATATGCTTCATACAGACCTTAAACACATAGCCTGGAGGTAATTTTATGCAGCTTTTTTAATAATTTTATGAGTGAAAAAAAGTTTGCGTGAAACAAAAGTATCATTATCTCAGCCTCCCAAATGGATAATCTGTGGTTATGTGGCACTTTAATTTATATGCCACTGATATGCAACTATTTTTTCTTGCACTTACTCGTTTGTTCACACATCAAAACTTAACAATAACATAATATGACATAGCATTAATACAGTGAAAACAATAGCGTGTTCGGGGCAACTAAGCCATACAGTGGCCTCACCAGAATACTTGTAGGGCAACAAAGCCGCACAGTGGCATCTCCATAATACTTGAAAGGCAACTACGCC
This sequence comes from Achatina immaculata, assembly GCA_009760885.1. Taxonomy (NCBI): domain Eukaryota; kingdom Metazoa; phylum Mollusca; class Gastropoda; order Stylommatophora; family Achatinidae; genus Lissachatina; species Lissachatina immaculata. The sequence continues at coordinate 50,297,206 of CM019720.1, read as the reverse complement.
ACACAGTGGCATCACCAGAATACCTGTAGGGCAGCTACGCCACACAGTGGCATCGCCAGAATATCTGTAGAGAAACTAAGTCACACAGTGGCATCACCAGAATATCTGTAGAGAAACTAAGTCACACAGTGGCATCACCAGAATATCTGTAGAGAAACTAAGTCACACAGTGGCATCGCCAGAATACCTGTATCAGCTGTTACACAACAACAGCAGACAACAACAAAATTTCTGTCTCCACCTTTGATGCTCGTTTTTATTTAAAGACTACTGTTCCACTGTAGGGTAGACACAAGGATACATGGAGAAGAACAGCAGAGGATGTTGAGCAATAAAGGGTTCAAGTGGGTAAGAGCGGAAAAAGGACAGGTGTTTGTGGAAAACCCTTGCGGAAGCCCAGTGTGCCTTGGGCACTTAAGGTTCAGAGAGAGAGAGAGAGAGAGAGAGAGTACAAGAGAGTACACTGTAATTTCCTTCTTTTTTTAGGTGAGAATAAACTTCAGAAACAGGTGAAGGACCAGGAAGTGAGTCCTCTATGGATGAGGAGACATTTTCCTGGATAGCTTTTTAAGATATGTGGGTGAGGGGGGAAATATATAACAGCTGAGGAGGGTTGGGGCGGGGCTTTATATTTTTCTTAGCAGCGGAGGGGAAGACGCTTGTCCAGTGAGGCAGTCAGCGACCCGTAGCTGATACGCCAGCGTCAGGGTTAGCGAACCATAGCTGACCAAGACCCTATCCCACCTCTCCGTGTTACCCACAGTAACAGGCTTAGCCTGGCTAATAGGGCAGGGATCGACATAGTTCCCATGGTGGTGGAATCTACTAAAGAAGCATTTCACACCCCCTGTTTTTTTAGCTGTGCTCCGGGACTGAAAAAAGTAGCTGGCTTAACCCGCCCCCACGCCGATACGATGCTGTGCCTCAACACTTCTACGGCATCGGCTGCAAAGAACAACAGCTCGCAGTTACAGGGAGTTTGTACAAGTTCAAATTTTCTTAGCAGCAAATCCGTCGGCAGATCGTAGTTTGTGTGTGTGCTGGTGCATGTCCGTGCGTGTGTGCGACCTTTCGACAACTGTCTGTTGTCCGGCTACGGTGTGAGTGTGACTCCTCACATGAGATCAG